>CM062296.1:520905272-521565463 GCA_031216915.1 Pictodentalium vernedei | reverse complement strand
CCACTGATTTTTACCGAAATTACGGCCCTTGAACTTTGAAAAGTTCATAAAAATTACAGTTTTGCAGACTTTTTTCCTACACGCTTCCAGATATTGAGATGATTTTTGGTATGTTAGTCTAACATGGTGGCCTACAGAACAAGTTTGCGTTTTGTTCCGCTCCACTGATTTTTACCGAAATTACGACCCTTGGACTCTGAAAAATGCATTAAAATTACAGTATTTTTATACTGTACCAATGACCCAGACATAGCTGGTGCTAACTCTTAAAATATAGGGCCAAACACAAATTTTGTCCCCCAATCCCCAAAATTTGCATCTAAAACCAAAGAAAACATGTCCTGAAAGGCCCTCCACACTTCACCTCTACTGCGCATGCGCAGTGTCAAGGACGTTCCGAAATTGGCGCCATTAATCATTCTAAGTTTGGCCCTTCATCAGTCAACATCTGACTGATCTTTGTGCTTGTAAATCTCAGTTTAAATGATGCCAGACACATAAATATTAGTGAAATGGTGATTCTAAGGAGGATAGAGAAGGAGGAGAGGAAAAATGTGTGACAGAATATTATCAGGGCTGTAACTTAAAATTTTTTAATGAAATTATGTTAAGTTACCTATTTTCGAGGCAGCAGCCTTTTTGTTGTCATTCTGATTATTTAGTTACACTGTTTTTTCAGTGTTTTTCTCTCTCCCTGTCCTTTAAGTCCCCCCTTGCTATTCTCCCATGCTTTTGGCATAGTTTTTGTAATTATTATTACTAAAATTTCTTGGGAGTTTTAGCTGAATAACAGAATGAATTCTGTTCTTTTCCCCATGTTTACGTCTTCACCTACGGGTGGTTAGGCGTTGTGTTCTGCATCTACCATCTGATGTTCTGCAGTTTCTTCCCTGGAAGTCTCTGTTTTGCATCAGATAGTGTATTTTTGGTAACTGATTTCGGGCCTGGGTGCCTGGAGTCTTATTTTAGTGTTTTTACACTCATTGTTTACATTTACAACAGCCCTCTGTGTGAGGGGGGGATTTCTGGAAAATAATATCTTGATGTTATTTTAATCATAACTAGATACATTATTATTGTTCGTAAGTGTTGAATAAATTGTTTAAAATATTTTTAAAATTTTTGTCCACACTTAGGCTTGGGATCCATTTGGGCTCAACGTTACTTTTCAGAAACTTGGGCTGTTCTGAAAAAATATTTTTTCAAAATATTTTGATTTCAATTATTTTTTCTATATTAATGGATCATATTATTATTATTATGTATTTTTATTGCCAGGGGTTAGTGCGAATACCAGGACTTGTTTTCTTTTCACATTGAAAGGATATTGATCAATTGTAATAAGAGGAAGTCTTCCTCTGACTTTTATAATCATTCTATATGTGGTCAGTGTACTCGCATTAACTCCTGTTCTGTATCGTATGATTTCGATGACAATATGGGAAGCGTATGTCACGGTATGTTATTGGGGAATTGGTCACTCCGGTCCTTTCCCCGCAGGGTCACTCCTCTTTATCAATTTCTATTTCAGACGATCAAGATTAGGGTGATGTATCTGTGATGTCTTCCAACAGTGTGCCTCCGTCGTCACAATTAATGAAGGGCTAGCGGAAAAGTGCTCATGTAAATACGCCAATTGCCTAAGAGGACCCTAGTAGGTTCGACGCCCTTTGACGTCCGCTAGCTCGCCCGGTGTAGCATCCATTCACCGAATGGTTCGGCAGCCGGGTTCGTCCGTTGCGGTCTAGAAGGAATTTTGGGGTGATGCGAGCACTATAAATCAACCTAATGCACACCCAGTGACGGCGGATCGGAGGGAGAACGGAGGAAGCCTTTTAGTCCGGTTCATAGCTCGTTCTGGTCCATCCGGATGGCGAGCGAGAGAGGCGCTCGGGACGCTCCGACATATAGTCAGTCCAGAGTAGACTGTCAATAAGGCTTCCTCATTCTCATGGTAGCGCACACGACCGCTCTTGGCTACGTGACCACGGATATCCAGTCAGCTTCGCCAGTCAGAGAATCATCGGCGACCAGGTCACACCATCCGGTAGCCAGGGACACGAGGCCTGCAGACTCCGGACGTTCGCATAGGTAGTGTGCGGGAGTCAACGTACATGGAGCTTCCGGCGGCAATGCATCGTAAGACCGCTACTGCACAGGCCTCGGGAATGGACGTGCTTTCCTAAATAGCACAGTTTATCGCAGCATCCCAGCATCAACTGAATCTGTCGCATATTTTTTATCCGACGATGCTGGGTCGGGACGCTCCGCGGAAGCGGGTACGGACGTCCGAAAATTTCATCCGGTCCGACGGGATACCGAAAGGGATTTGGAGGATTTCGAGCTTTCCCTTTCGGAACAACATATGCTGTTGTGTATGTCATCTGACTTGGTCTTCTACAGCTTCTTTCGTCTGACCAGATTGCTGCGATGCCGGATAAGAAACTGATAGCGTCGGTGGACTTAGAAATTTTTGGTTTGGTTCAGGGACATCGTCCCTCAGTTCCGACATAGTCCAATAATGTCACACAAACTTTCGAATTATTGAACGACGCTATATATATTATTATTATATGCCTGCTATAACCAAGCATTTCTGGTTTCTTGTTCGCAAAGTTACGGAGATGTCTTTCAAAAGTGTGCCTCTGTCGTCATAGATAATGAAGAGCTAGCGGCAATAAATGCTTGTGGAATATGTCTATCGCCTACGGAGTGACATTCGCTAGCTCACCCGGTGTAGCGTGCATTCATCGAATGGTTTGGCTGCCGGGTTCGTCCGTTGCGGTCTAGGAAGGAGATTTGGGTGATGCGAGCACTTTAGTTACTTTAGTACTCACCCAGTGACGGCAGATTGAGGACAGATCGGAGGAAGCCTGTTAGTCCGGTTCCTGGCTTGTCCAGGTCCGTCCGGGCTGTGAGCGAGAGAGGTCCCTCTCTCGTCCAACAACATAGGGGACCGCATGTTGTGGTTCTGATATTTTACATTCGGAGCATATGTCTGTCGGTCGGGATGCTCCGTTATATTGACAGTCCGAGAGACTGTCCATAATGCTTCCTCATCCTCACAGCAGGGCACACGACCGCACATTGGCTACGTGACCTCGAGTATCCGATCATTTTCGTCATTCAGTGATTCCACGGCGAATAGGTCGCGCCATCCGGTAGCCAAGGGACACGAGGCCTATACACTCCGTTCGCTCGCATATTCGTAGTATGCACGGGGTAACGATCACGGAGCTTCCAGCGGCAATGCATTGTAGGACCGCTTCTCCTCTGGCCTCAGTGACGGACGTGCTATCCGAGTTAGCACAGTTGTTTCGCAGCATCCCAGCAATTGACAGTTTCTTGGTCGATTCAGAAATTATCCGACGGCGCTGGGTCGGTGCGGTCCACGGTTGCATCAGGTACGAACGACCGAACGCTTTATAGGGTCCGACAGGATGGCGAAAGGGATTCAAAAGATTTTGAGTTTTCCCTTTTGTAGTTTCGGAAGCTGCCATTCATATCTTCTGGCATTATCTTCCAGTGATTGTTATTTCGGACTACATTGCTGCGATGTTGGATAAGAGACTTATAGCGTCATTGGACTCGGAATTTTCGATCGGTTCGGGGACATTGTCCCTGACTTACCGACGCAGTCCAATAATTTCATTACAACATGTGTTTTATTTTTCGACGCTATATATGCACACAAGCCTGCTACCAAGCATGATAGTTTAGTTTCTTGTCCGCGTTGCTCATTTCTGCCGTTTTATCATTTATATGAATAGTTTATTTTGGCAGTGCAGGGCATACCGAGAGTTCATATGCGTCTAGACGGTGTGGTTAAAGACTGGAAATATTCTTTTTCGCCGTCTATGTCTTTTCCAACTTCAATGTTGGAAACGACAATGATGTCTAGTAGACTTAACTTAGACGCTTTATCATACAGGAGGCGTTATCATTACGTCTTCAAGAAAAGATTTACGGGATATTATTCTCAATGTAATTTCTTTTGAGGGCAGTAGTTTGTTCACGTATAACTCCGCCCTTCAGTGGCTGATTGGAGTTGGTTAGACGTGACGCAGCCCTAGCTACATCCACGAGCGTGGATAGTAAGGTTAAGAACTCTCTCAGAGTCGCTTCATTCTCGGAGAAGCTTCTCTTCGACGGCAACTTTTTGGCAATCCATGAATTGCTCGATTTACGCGTTCTCTTGTCTATCTAGTGTTACAAGAGATTCAGACTGGGGCAAACATTCGGTGGTTGACTCAGAGAGTGCCACTGCAGTTGCCGGACCCGAATGTTGCTGTTATGACGGTTGCCAGTCAAACAGATTGGGATATAATACTGATCCCAACGGATTCGAAGTGCCAGGGTCTTTGGGTTCCGCAGTCTCTTAGCAACCAATTATCTTTTAGTGGCGTATCTCCGGAACCAGGGAGGCACTCTTTCGTTTCCGTTATTCAATTTAATGGAAAGAATCCGTCTGTTGGTTATAGTACACCAAGTTCTGTTTTGGTCCGTCATATTCCGGGTCGTCGGATTGTTTTACCGGACTCCCGTTCACTTAGGGGTCGCTTGTTGCTGTCAGAATGGACTCTCAACAAACAAGTATTCAATCAGATTTGCTATCTGTGGGAGCGCCCAATGATGATTCATTTACGACACAGCTTGCTAATCAATTGCAGACGTGTGTGTTGGCTTGTCCAGATCTCTGAGCTAATGTGGTTAACGCTCTATTGATCTATAGGAGGGAATGATAGGATACGCGTATCCTCCGGCGCTGTTGTTTCAGCAGGTATTGCTAAGATAAACAACCACAACACATTTCTGTTGATAGCATCTCTATCTTCACAGAGACCATGGGTAATTTACTCTGTTGTCTACTGTGGGACTTAACGTGAAATCTTCCTCAATGTGAGGATCTTTTTTCACTGTGTAAATCGTGTCATCTTTATCACAACCCACAAGGTCGCAACCTTCATGTATTCCGTTGTGTGGTCCGTATTGCATTGTAAGCATTGTACTGGACGAGCTTTGGACGCGATTTCTTACTATAGGAGATCCTCTTCTTCGCTATTCTATGCGGCTAAAGTGGAGGCTCTTCCGTCGTTGGTGTAGGGATCATTATGTTCATATTGTTGATCCCTCCATACTACTCATTGCAATTTTTTAGTATACTTGTTTCACAAGATCTACTGCAGCCTGTTATTATTAAGGTTATAGGTTTATGTTACCTCATACCTATGCACTCTAGGATAGTTTACAATTGAGTCTTATGTCTCTTTATCTAAGTCAGTTAGTAACTTTTTGATAAATAGACTTAGAATCTTTAGATTAAATTCCTATATGGAATTTATCTTTGGTTCTTATTTAGCTAAGTAATCATTTGAGCCTCTGGAAACAGTAGTTTTCAAATTCTGACCTTTTAGACAGTAATTCTGTTGGTTTCTCTTTTACTGAAGAGTTAGTGAGTTTCATGCACTATCGATGGATGATTTTCACTTTCGTAGTTTCGGAATCACTACTTCCGTTACTATTTAGGTTGGATTTTTGCATAAAAATTAGGCTCCTAATATCCGGAACCTATTGTTATTAAGGTCCTTCCATCTTCGTACGGGCATAGGCCTTTACTCTTTCTGGTTAGAGTTTATGTATTTATAAACAGATATCTGTTTATTACTACGGGCGTAAGCTTCTTCTGTCTTTGATGCCTAGTAGAAGGACGTTACGCTCCATTCTATTGTTAATGGATTCTATTAACTATCGGTACTGCTTATGGTATATCATTGACTCAGCAGTTGTGCTTAAGATTTTGGCTCATGAAGTAAGAGTTCTTCTACATCTTGGGCTTACATTAATAGTGTCGCTATTATAGTTTTTTGAAGGCTGCTCATTGCGCTCAGCCATCCACATTCATGAATTTTTATCTCAGAAATATCGAGTCCATTTCTGGAGGCCTTTATTGTTAGGTCTATTATCTACTGCTCAGAATGTCATTCACTTAACAGTTGCTACTATAGCTAGGTAGGCTGTCTGTTTCGGCAGTGTCTCCGTTCTGCTGCCCTCTTCGCTCTGGGCTATTTGACCCAGGGCAAGAAAAAGGGGGGGGGGGGGGAGGGTGTTCCCTTGGGTCACCTGTTTTACTATGAAAACAAGGGGATACCTCCTCCGGAGTTAGTAATTCTGAGCTGTTATTGGGATGGTTGTTTAGTGAGAAGTTTATGTTTTAAAAATTCATTCAAGTCTCAGTTTTTATACCCCCGCTTCGAAGAAGTGGGGGCTATATAGAAATCGCCCTGTACGTCCGTACGTCCGTCCGTCCGTCCGTCCGTCCGTCCGTACGTCCGTCCGTACGTCTTTCCGGACATGAAATTCTTGTGTGTGCAACTCCTCCTACATTTATCAATCAATTTGGACAAAACTTTTCAGACATCATCACTACTAAGTGAACATGCGCATATTCCAAGATTTTTGATCTGCGACAATTTTAACCAGGTTTTCTCCCTTTGACTTAGATTTATTGTGTCTTTCCATCCGAACAAATTCTTGTGTGCGCAACTCCTCCTACATTAATGAACCGATTTTGATGAAACCTTTCAAACATCATCTCTACTAAGTGAACATGTGCATATTCCAAACTTTTTAATCTGCGACAATTTTAACCAGGTTATCTCTCTTGAACTTTGATTTAATATGGGTTTCTACATGAAATTCTTGTGTGCGCAACTCCTCCTACATTTATCAATCAATTTGGACAAAACTTTTCAGACATCATCACTACTAAGTGAACATGCGCATATTCCAAGATTTTTGATCTGTGACAATTTTAACCAGGTTATCTCCCTTTGACTTAGATTTATTATGTCTTTCTGTTCGAACAAATTCTTGTGTGCGCAACTCCTCCTACATTAATGAACCGATTTTGATGAAACCTTTCAAACATCATCTCTACTAAGTGAACATGTGCATATTCCAAACTTTTTGATCTGCGACAATTTTAACCAGGTTATCTCTCTTGAACTTTGATTTAATATGGGTTTCGGCATGAAATTCTTGTGTGCGCAACTCCTCCTACATTTATCAATCAATTTGGACGAAAGTTTACAGACATCATCACTACTAAGTGAACATGCGCATATTCCAAAATTTTTGAGCTGTGGCAATTTTAACTAGGTTATCTCCCTTTAACTTAGATTTATTATGGGTTTCCACATGAAATTCTTGTGCGTGCAACTCCTCCTACATTTATCAGTCAATTTGGACAAAACTTTTCAGACATCATCACTACTAAGTGAACATGCGCATATTCCAAGATTTTTGATTTGCGACAATTTTAACCAGGTTATCTCCCTTTGACTTAGATTTATTATGTCTTTCCGTTCGAACAAATTCTTGTGTGCGCAACTCCTCCTACATTAATGAACCGATTTTGATGAAACCTTTCAAACATCATCTCTACTAAGTGAACATGTGCATATTCCAAACTTTTTGATCTGCGACAATTTTAACCAGGTTATCTCTCTTGAACTTTGATTTAATATGGGTTTCTGCATGAAATTCTTGTGTGCGCAACTCCTCCTACATTTATCAATCAATTTGGACAAAAGTTTACAGACATCATCACTACTAAGTAAACATGCGCATATTCCAAAAATTTTAGAGCTGTGGCAATTTTAACTAGGTTATCTCCCTTTAACTTAGAATTATTATGGGTTTCTACATGAAATTCTTGTGCGTGCAACTCCTCCTACATTTATCAATCAATTTTGACGAAACCTTTCAAACATTATCACAACTAAGTGAACATACGCATATTTCCAAATTTTTGATCTGCGACAATTTTAACCAGGTTATCTCCCTTTAACTTGGATTTATTATGGGTTTTCAAATGGGATTCTTGTGTGTGCAACTCCTCCTACATTAATGAACCGTTTTTGAATACATGTTACACATTGTAAATGTGTTTTTCCAAATGTAAACCATATATGTGTGGGCTCTTTAAGTATTCAGTGCTGTTCTGTGGAAGGCCACATGCAAATACAAATTTCAACAACAAAAAATGATCTTTATGTATACATTTCCTTATGGCCTTCGCCTACATGATCAGAAGTGCATTCCTCTAAAAACCCAAAGCGGGGGTATTAATCACCTTCAGTGATAGTTCTAGTTAAAGTATAGCTTTTGAATATTGCATATGTCAACGGACATGATTATGCAATCCTCAGACACTTTTAAGGAGTATAAGAGTCTCTATTCTCTAGACTTACTTTATTTATTGGCTTACTTTAAAAATTATTAGTATAAGGATTATATTGGATATTAATAGAGTACATGGATGTATGAAGCTCAATTTTGGAAGGTGTTGTATCTTTCTAATTTATCATAAATAAGAAAGATACATTTAAGGCCTATTACTTCTTTTTCCCTACAGGGGATGACTCTATTTTATATTATTGAGCGTATTCCATTTTGCTCTATGTCCTTGGCCCTCCAGCCTTTTTACTATTCAGCTATGTCTGGGTCATTGGTACAGTATAAAAATGTTAAAAAATTTATAGTAATTTCTATATTTTTTATACTTACCAATGACCCAGACGGGGATGGCCCTCCCAGGAGTTGGGAACTCTTGCCTCCCCGCTGAGTACATAGCGCTTACCAGGCACTGGTTATTAGAATGATTAATGGCGCCAATTTCGGAACGTCCTTGACACTGCGCATGCGCAGTAGAGGTGAAGTGTGGAGGGCCTTTCAGGACATGTTTTCTTTGGTTTTAGATGCAAATTTTGGGGATTGGGGGGCAAAATTTGTGTTTGGCCCTATATTTTAAGAGTTAGCACCAGCTATGTCTGGGTCATTGGTAAGTATAAAAAATATAGAAATTACTATAAATTTTTTAACTTTCCGGACTTTTTTTCTACACGCTTCCAGATATTGAGCTGATGTTTGGTATGTTAGTCTGACATGGTGGCCTACAGATCAAGTTTGCATTATGTTCCGCTCCACTGATTTTTACCGAAATTATGGCCCTTGAACTTTGAAAAGTTCATCAAAATTACAGTTTTTTTCTACACGCTTCCAGATATTGAGCTGATTTTTGATATGTTAGTCTAACATGGTGGCCTACAGAACAAGTTTGGGTTTTGTTCTGCTCCACTGATTTTTTCCCAAAATTGCGGCCCCATAGACTTTGAAAAGTTCATCAAAATTACAGTTTTCCGGGCTTTTTCTCTGCTTGAATTCTTTCAATACCATTGAAACTACAGAACACTGTTTTCTGCAGTATTCCTAGAATCTTTGTTTATTTTTAAAAAATGATTAGAGCTTGAAATATCGGGAGGCGTGGGGTATGTGAGCGTGCTCACTAAGGTTCTATATTTTTTTCAGTTTTGCCTGCAAATTTTGGGGTTTGGGGGGCAAAATTTGTGTTTGGCCCTGGATTAATTTGAGTTAGCACCTGCTAGTCTGGGCCATTGGTAAGTATAAAAAACATACAAATTACTTAAAATTTATCATTTTCAAGACTTACAGATTCACATCAGTTCACAAAGACACATTACTGTAAAGATTGAACCCTATGTGGGCCCGGGTATAATAGGTCTGCATCTGGCAGCCAGATTGTTAATGCACAGCAGTGATGGCCTGGCTGTTCACATAGACATTTCACTATAATGATGTAGCAAATTCTGAGGAATTTGTTCCACCCTTATATTGAGGTCTCTGTGTGGATGAGCTTGTTCCTCTTCATTGGTTGGTGGATTCCTTAGGCCATACAGTGGAAGTGTTTCAGTAATTCTACCTTCATCTTGGGAACTAACAACGTCGTGATATAGGCATCATATAGCTATAGTTGTTGAAAGTGAAGTAACACTCCAATCAAACCAGATCAGACAAACTAAATGTATAGCTTAGTATTCTTACAAATCCAGTTTCTTGGTGTGTACCTTGCATATGAAACTCAATTATTCTTTTCCCAGAAACCTTTGATTTTTAATCAAATTTAAATAAGCTTTTCCTAATTTTATCTCTGATATGCAGTGATATGTACTTCAAACAGTGTAGTTTCTGAAACTTATGGCATATGCAGGCATATGTGAGCACTGCCTGCTGCAGCCATAATGAATTTACTACGGCCTATGTCTTAACCGTGTGTATGTTGCAAATATTAGTTGTGTTAATGGGAACTTGCTTTTGTTCTGGCTCAAGAAAAGCAAATCTTGTGTTTAACCTTCTGTTTTTGTTTTTGTTATAGCATCTGCATAGCAGGGTAGCTATCAAAAAGACTGGAATCACATTGTCCGTCCGCCCATCCATAGACATAATTTTGTCCGGAGATTTTCTCAGACGTCTATTGGTTGATTCCTTTGAAAATTGATATGGATGTTCACTGCGATGGGAACCTGTGTACCTGCGATTATAGTTTTGATCAGGCTTTTTTTCCCAGAGTTATGCCCCTTTTCATCTTTGAATAAGGCAATGGGTGGTATCGACAGGCCCATCTGGGAAAGCCACACCTCTAGTGTGTTTTTGTTGAAACAAAAATTAATATTTTCATTTTTTTCATTTTGAAAAATCAATCCCACCTAGCTATTATGACTCATTAGATAGATTATATATACTATGCTTCATTTTAAAGAATGTTCCATAAAAAAAAACCCTCGAATATGAATGAATTATGTTGTGAATGGATATTTTAGTTAACTTTTGGAAGACATTGTCAGGCATTTTTTCTGTTCATTATGGGATACCCCACCCCCATCCTCAAGTCAGTTTTGGGTTAAATTCTCCAATATTTTTCATATTAAGGGGGGTAACTTTTGTTTTTGTTAATTATGCTTCTAAATGGGCTTTTATTGTCATTTGGTGACATTTTGTTATTGTTTGGGGCACAAAAGATGCCATAACATTGAAAAAGGAAAAAAATGCTTTAACTGATTATGCACATTTGTTTGGGGCACTTGACCACCCACCCATCCCCACCTATATTCATGCAATTCCCCCCCCCCCCCCCCACCCTCTTGGAATATTAGTCCAGGTGACATTACTCCAAGATAATTGGTACACAGATAAAACTTATCCCCATTAATTTCTGTGCTGATAAATTCTCTATCATGGAACACTCTCTGAGATTTTCAGATGGCAAACAAGCATGTAAAGAACTCCAGGCTCTAGGGTGTCATAAAACACAGTGTCAAAAATTCTTAAGGAAGTGGAAGTATGAGGTGGGGTAAGATTTAGCTATCTGACCTATGGACTTTACTTGAATTCTTCCAATTTTATCAGAATGATAAAAGTCAAGTTTATATGTGTTTTATTCACAGAGAAATGTTAATAACCTTATGTACCTGCCTTTAGGCAAAAAGTCATAAAGTGTTACCCTTTTCCATCCATCCGTATGTCCATACCGTCATCCATACATCTCTGTCCATACATACAACCATTTTGTTTCTGAATGAAGTCTTCCAGAGAGAGAATAAACTTAACCAGGCAATGGTTTATAGTCTGATAACCACTTTGCTGGCAGTCAAAAATAGAGCAGAAATTACTGCAGTGTAACTAAACCAATACTTGTGTTCACTGGGATGACTAATGTTGGAGACAATTGAGGTCAACGAGAATAGATTTCGGTTGCTTTCCACTTGGCGGTGGGTTATCAACCTCGCAAAAAAGTGGATAAATTGCAGAAGATCAGTAGATGAGAATGTAGTCTCGGCAGGCCTGCGGCTATCAGCCCGAGCAAAGCTCCACTTACAAGAAATACTTGTTTGACAAATCTTCCAAGAGAGGCCTTCCTTCTGGAGGTAAAGCTCTCCTATTGAAAAAAAGCATTCTCCAGAATTATTATTATCACATGTTTCTCGTCCTGAATCCAGACGGATAGTGCTTAGATAGGCTGAGGTATTCCTTGGCGTCAAGACATTTTATGTCATTGTGGACGCCATAGTAGCCTAATGTACGGTTACAGCGGTCTTTTGGGAATTACAGCTGTTAGAATAATGGCTTGACATTCCCTACTTGCGTGATGATGCTTAGGTCACTAGTCACACTGAGATATCTTTTTTCACGGAGAAGAAGACTTCTAGCTACGTTAGTCTGGCTCTGACCGCTGTCTTTTGGGAATCAATCTGAAAAAGGTACTGTGCTTTTCGGGTTTTTTTTCCTAGGTGTCATAGACTTGAATCTTTTTGTTTACACCTTAGTAGCCTAGCTAGAATCATGAGCGAGATTTTTTCAGTAATTATGCGGTGAAATAACTGAATTTATATCTCATGAGACTGCTGTCTCTTTGGGAATTTAGGGCTGTTAATATAGCGGCTCTTCATTCCCTACTTTGCGCGACATTAATTGTTAGTCTCCATTAAATGAGCCTTCAGGGTCGCAACTTACACTGATATATCTGTCTTCACGGACATGAAGACTAATAAGCTATGGCTAGCATTGTAAGTCTCCTTAGTGAGATTCTAGGGCCTCAGTTATCAGCTTTTAATGGTCTTCACGTATAGGAAGACCTTTAGCTGCTTCAGCTAGGCTGAGTTCGTTGTCCTATTGGACATCATATCGTTTGTTAGAGGAGGTTATTCTCTTCCAACTGGCATTTTTTGTTATGAATTATTATGTAAATACGGTGTATTTGTTCACCACGTCCTCCGTCCTTAGTGGCATTATGGAGTCGGTCAGACGTCAGGGAGCCTTGCGGTTTCTATACTAATTTGATGACTAACATAAGAACGATTCAAGTAATGCAAGTGAGGGGGGTTCGATATGAATTTGAGGCGATTACTGGGCAAGACGCAATTTTATTTCTGTAAGCCTCGCATGCATTTAAGTATATACATGCATTTCATGACTTCTCAATTGGTGGCTGGGTCGTATTCTATGGCGACCTCATGGGCACATCCTCTTTTTAGTTGGTTTGTTTCTTGTGGTTGTTTGTTTATATGTCATATACGAGCATATGATTCATCATCAAAAAATTGCTAGCCTTTGTGTACCTGTATGGCTGTCAAGTCAGTTAACTGGTATTCAAATGGTTACATGCGGGATTTCAATGCTCGCGTAAATAATATGTGCATTATTGTATGTTATGGACCTTAGAAACAATGAATTATTTCGGGGGCGGTCTGTGACGATGTCTGTTAATCACAGCTCATTCCATTTCTAAATCCAGGTTTCTATAAGTTTCGGTACCCAAATCGAATATAACTTTTTGATGGTTCTCGTATATTCGCACGTGTCTAGGAGTGTTATTTATTGGAATTTATTGTACACCTGAACGGGGTTGCCTGTGGGTTGCCTCGGAAGTGTATTTACTCTCCAGAGATTGTCCATTGTGATTCTATTGAACATGTGTATGTTGTACATATTATATCACCGGTTTTCGCCCTATCTACATATGCCGACTCTGGTATACGTTACAAGCGGACACTTTTAATTGCCAGGATCACCGCGATAGCCTTAGCTTCTGAAGTGGTGTTAAGCACCAATTTATTAATAATAATTAATATCTGGGTGCCTGTTCGGTGAATATATATTGTTATTTGGTACCGCTTTTACTGATTCCAGAGCGCTCCCCTCTTTGTTTTTGAAGAAGACCTCCTTCAAAAAAGGTGGGGGGTTGATTTTTAGCTCAACTTGACAAAGTCAAGCTGAGCTATTGCCATCACTTCTCGCCCGTCGGCGTACGTACGTTAGTACGTACGTCCACAATTTCCTTTGGCACACCTCACAGGTTGCATTTATGATCAGATCACTTTGAAACTTGGTATGTTTGGGGTGACATCTAGATGGGAGCTATCGATTTTCTTCAATTTTTGTCAAAAAAATGTTTCCGCGGCCAACGTTCTTAGAACTTAGTTTAGTCAGACCTCAGTATTTCCCTTTGGCACACCCTACAGGGCACATTTATGATCGGATTGCTTTGAAACCTGGTATGCTTGTTTAGGGTTACCTCTAGATGGGAGCTATCGATTTTCTTCAATTTCCATCAGAAAATGTTGCCATGGCCAATGTTCTTAGAACTTAGTTTAGTCAGACCTCAATATTTCCCTTTGGCACACCCTACAGGGCACATGTATGATCGGATTGCTTTGAAACGTGGTATGCTTGTTTGAGGAGACCTCTAGATGGGGAGCTATTGATTTTCTTCAATTTCTGTCAAAAAATGTTGCCGCGGCCAACGTCCCTAGAACTTAGTTTAGTCAGAAGACCTCAATATTTCCCTTTGGCACACCCTACGGGGCACATTTATGATTGGATTGCTTTGAAACCTGGCATGCTTGTTTGGGGTGACCTCTAGATGGGAGCTATCGATTTTCTTCCATTTCTGTCAAAAAATGTTGCCGGGCCAACGTCCTTAGAACTTAGTTTAGTCAGAAGACCTCAATATTTCCCTTTGGCACACCCTACAGGCGACATTTATGATCAGATTGCTTTGAAACCTGGTTTGCTTGTTTAGGGTAACCTCTAGATGGGAGCTATCGATTTTCTTCAATTTCCGTCAGAAAATGTTGCCATGGCCAACGTTCTTAGAACTTAGTTTAGTCAGACCTCAAAATTTCCCTTTGGCACACCCTACAAGGCACATTTATGATCGGATTGCTTTGAAACGTGGTATGCTTGTTTGAGGAGACCTCTAGATGGGAGCTATCGATTTTCTTCAATTTCTGTCAAAAAATGTTGCCGCGGCCAACGTCTCTAGAACTAAGTTTAGTCAGACCACAATATTTCCCTTTGGCACACCCTACAGGGCACACTTATGATTGGATTGCTTTGAAACCTGGTATGCTTGTTTAGGATGACCTTTAGATGAGAGCTATCAATTTTCTTCAGTTTCTGTCAAAGAATGTTGCCGTGGCCAACGTTCTTAGAACTTAGTTTAGTCAGACCACAATATTTCCATTTGGCACACCCTACAGGGCGCATTTCTGATTGGATTGCTTTGAAACCTGGTATGCTTGTTTGGGTTGACCTCTAGATGGGAGCTATCGATTTTCTTCCATTTCCGTCAAAACATGTTGCCGCGGCCAACATTCTTAGAACTTAGTTTAGTCAGAAGACCTCAATATTTCCCTTTGGCACACCCTACAAGGCACATTTATGATCAGATTGCTTTGAAACCCGGTGTGCTTGTTTAGGGTGACCTCAAGGTGAGAGCTATCGATTTTCTTCAGTTTCCGTCAAAGAATGTTGCCGCGACCAACATTCTTAGAACTTAGTTTAGGCAGAAAACTCAATATTTCCCTTTGGCACACCCTAGAGGGCACATTTTTGATCGGATTCCTTTAAACCCGGCATGCTTGTTTGGGGTGACCTCCAGATGGAAGCTAATGATTTTCTTCAATTTCCCTCAGACCACAATATTTCCATTTGGCACACCCTACAGGGCGCATTTCTGATTGGATTGCTTTGAAACCTGGTATGCTTGTTTGGGGAGACCTCTAGATGGGAGCTATCGATTTTCTTCAATTTCCGTCAAAAAATGTTTATGATCAGATTGCTTTGAAACCCGGTGTGCTTGTTTAGGGTGACCTCAAGGTGAGAGCTATCGATTTTCTTCAGTTTCCGTCAAAGAATGTTGCCGCGACCAACATTCTTAGAACTTAGTTTAGGCAGAAAACTCAATATTTCCCTTTGGCACACCCTACAGGGCACATTTTTGATCGGATTCCTTTAAACCCGGCATGCTTGTTTGGGGTGACCTCCAGATGGAAGCTAATGATTTTCTTCAATTTCCCTCAGACCACAATATTTCCATTTGGCACACCCTACAGAGCGCATTTCTGATTGGATTGCTTTGAAACCTGGTATGCTTGTTTGGGGAGACCTCTAGATGGGAGCTATCGATTTTCTTCAATTTCTGTCAAAAAATGTTGCCACGGCCAACGTTCTTAGAACTTAGTTTAGTCAGACCTCAATATTTCCATTTGGCACACCCTACAGGGCACATTTATGATCGTATTGCTTTGAAACCTGGCATGCTTGTTTGGGGTGACCTCTAGATGGGAGCTATCGATTTTCTCCAATTTCCCTCAAAAAATGTTGCCACGGCCAACGTTCTTAGAACTTAGTTTAGTCAGACCTCAATATTTCCCTTTGGCAAAATTGTTTGGGGTGACCTCTAGATGGGAGCTATTGATTTTCTTCCATTTCCGTCAAAAAATGTTGGCGCTTTGAACTTTGTTTAGTCACACACATTCATTATCAGGTTGTTTTGAAACAGTGTATGCTTATGCAGGGTGACAAAGATAAGAGCTATTGATTTTCTTTTCATTTCCATCAAAAATTGTTGCTGTTAGCAACAATCTTTGAATTTATTGCATTTGGGCATCATCATTCTTTGATATGGCCTACAGGCCACATTTATCATAGGATTGTTTTTGAACTTGGTGTGCGCATTAGGCAAAACCTTTAGATAAGAGCTATTGATTAGCATTCATTTCTGTGAAAAAAGTTACCGTTTACAATAACCTCTGAACTTACTGCATTTGTGTATCAACATTCTTCCTGTAGCCATGGCGACTTACAGATTACATTTAAAAAGGGATGGATTACTCTAACGTTGTGCACACACAATGCTATTATTTTTAAATTTCACCAACATTGGTCCCAATTATCTTCAATTTTGCCATTTCACTTATAACTTTCCAAGTTCAAGTTTGTCAAGTTGAGCTGTAGTGTCATTGACACTTTCATTTAAATCTCCTCCAGCTTGATAAGTGTGTAACTATGAGTGAAGCGGTTTTGTCTGAAGATTATATCCTGGATACAGCTTGGTTATTAGCTCACCTGACTTTCAGTCAGGAGAGCTATAGTGATCACTCACCGTCCGTCGTCCGTGAACATGGTGTTTGCATCTTTTCCTCCCAAACCGCTGAACCAATTTAATTGATATTTGAGATAACAGTTTGTTATGACATCACAATTTGATTTTTGTTCAAATCAAGTTGCCTTGCCCCCTTGGAAGGGGCCATGCCCAAAAAGTGTGCTTAAATCTTAAAAATCTTCTTCTCATGAACCAGCAGTAGCAGAGACTTGATATTTGGTGTGCAGCTCCCTTTTGGAGGTGTAGACTCAGATTTGTTCAAGAGAAGTTTGTGGGGCTATATTTTCCAAACCGAGAGGCAGATTTGGACCAATTTGATATGAGGGCTTATTGGGTCATAAGTACTTAATTTATGCCCAAATTTTTTCCCGTCGCCCCATGGGAACCTCAGGAGCTAAAAATAGAAAACTGCCCATATCTCCAAAACTACACGGCACTGAGAATTATTATTTGGTGTGAAGCTTCCTTAGGACCAATAGAATGGAATGGTAAAAAAAAATTGCTATCGGTTTTATCATAGGGTACTTTTTCGGGACCTTGAAAAAGTACTGAGTCAGCATTTTTTAACACTGTGGGTAATGTGAAAAACATTTAAGACTACTTTTCTCCAAAACCACTGCTCCAAAAGCTTTTAAATTTCACATATAACATCTTTGGAAGATTGTTTCACATGTTTATTGAAATCAGTTCCTTGGGGTCCATATTTGGGCTCTCCATGGGAGCCCAAATGTTTAAATTACTGCAGTATGAGGAATATTCTTTAAAAATCTTCTTCTTCAGATCTACCAATAAGAATCTTTTGATATTTGGTATGCACCATCCTTGGGGGGGGGGGGGGGGGGGGGGGGGGGGGGGTGAATTCAAGTTTGTTCAAGCCAAGTCCCTGGGTTCATATTTAGGCTGAAAATTTGGGATCCTGGTCCAGACTTAGAAATTTTGGACCAAAATCCAGAAAGTAGTATTTTAGCTCACCTGAGCGAAGCTCAAGGGGAGCTTAACTAATCACTTTCTGTCCGTCGTCCGTCGTCCGACGTCGTCCGTCCGGCGTTAACTTTACATTATCGACTTCTCCTCCTAAACCACTAGCCCAATTTTATTCAAATGTTGGCTAAATGTTTATTACCTAATGCCAATTCAGATTTGTTCAAATGAAGTTGCCCCTCCTCCTGGGTGGTGCCACACCCCCAAGGGGCACCAAAATCTTTGTAAATCTTCTTCTCATGAACCAGCAGTAGCAGAGACTTGATATGTGGTGTGCAGCTTCCTTTTGAGGTGTAGACTCAGATTTGTTCAAGAGAAGTTTGTGGGGCTATACTTGACGTTGTTATGAGAGGGGCAAAATTTTTTGCCCCGCCCAAAATTTCTGTTTTCCAAACCGAGAGGCTGATTTGAACCAAATTTTATGTGAGGGCTTATTGGGTCATGAGTACTTGATTTATGCAAAAAAAAATTTTCCCGCAGCCCCGTGGGAACCGCAGGAGCTAAAAATAGAAAAAATTTAAAACGCCCATATCTCCAAAACTGCACGGCACTGAGAATTTTTATTTGGTGTGCAGCTTCCTTAGGACCAACAGAAAGGAATGGTAAAAAAAAATTGCCATCGGTTTTATCATAGGGTACAGTTTCGGGACTTTGAAAAAGTGCTGAGTCAGCACTTTTTAACACTGTAGGCAATGGGAAAAACATTAAAAAATCTTCTTCTCCAGATCCAGCAGGCAGAATCTTTTGATATTTGGTATGCAACATTGTAGGGTGGATCTGATTCAAGTTTGTTCAAATCGGCCCCCTGGGTTCATATTTGGGCTCAGTATAGGAGCCCGATTTCGAACTTAGTGCATTTCAGGCAAATTTCTTAAAAAATCTTCTTCTCCAGATCCAGCAGGCAGAATCTTTTGATATTTGGTATGCAACATTGTGGGGTGGATCTGATTCAAGTTTGTTCAAATCGGCCCCCTGGGTTTATATTTGGGTTCAGTATAGGAGCCCAAATTTGAACTTACTGCATTTCAGGCAAATTTCTTTGAAAATCTTCTTCTCCAGATCCAGCAGGCAGAATCTTTTGATATTTGGTATGCAACATTGTAGGGTAGATCTGATTCAAGTTTGTTCAAATCGGCTCCCTAGATTCATATTTGGGCTCACTATAGGAGTTCGAATTCGAATTTAGTGCATTTCAGGCAAATTTCTTCAAAAATCTTCTTCTCCAGATCCAGCAGGCAGAATCTTTTGATATTTGGTATGCAATGTTGCGGGGTAGATCTGATTCAAGTTTGTTCAAATCGGCCCCCTGGATACATATTTGGGCTTACTATAGAAGCCCGAATTCGAACTTAGTGCATTTCAGGCAAATTTCTTAAAAAATCTTCTTCTCCAGATCCAGCAGGCAGAATCTTTTCATATTTGGTAAGCAACATTGTGGGGTGGATCTGATTCAAGATTGTTCAAATCGTCCCCTGGGTTTATATTTGGGCTCAGTATAGGAGCCCGATTTCGAACTTAGTGCATTTCAGGCAAATTTCTTAAAAAATCTTCTTCTCCAGATCCAGCAGGCAGAATCTTTTGATATTTGGTATGCAACATTGTAGGGTGGATCTGATTCAAGTTTGTTCAAATCGGCCCCCTGGGTTCATATTTGGGCTCAGTATAGGAGCCCGATTTCGAACTTAGTGCATTTAGGCAAATTTCTTAAAAAATCTTCTTCTCCAGATCCAGAAGGCAGAATCTTTTGATATTTGGTATGCAACATTGTGGGGTGGATCTGATTCAAGTTTGTTCAAATCGGCTTCCTAGATTCATATTTGGGCTCACTATAGAAGCTCGAATTTGAACTTAGTGCATTTCATGCAAATTTCTTAAAAAATCTTCTTCTCCAGATCCAGCAGGCAGAATCTTTTCATATTTGGTAAGCAACATTGTGGGGTGGATCTGATTCAAGTTTGTTCAAATCGGCCCCCTGGGTTTATATTTGGGCTCAGTATAGGAGCCCAAATTTGAACTTAGTGCATTTCAAGCAAATTTATTAAAAAATCTTCTTCTCCAGATCCAGCAGGCAGAATCTTTTGATATTTGGTATGCAACATTGTGGGGTGGATCTGATTCAAGTTTGTTCAAATCGGCTTCCTAGATTCATATTTGGGCTCACTATAGAAGCTCGAATTCGAACTTAGTGCATTTCAGGCAAATTTCTTAAAAAATCATCTTCTCCAGATCCAGCAAGCAGAATCTTTTGATATTTGGTATGCAACATTGCGGGGTGGATCTGATTCAAGTTTGTTCAAATCAGCCCCCTGGATTCATATTTGGGCTCACTATAGAAGCTCGAATTCAAACTTAGTGCATTTCGGGCAAATTTCTTCAAAAATCTTCTTCTCCAGATCCAGCAGGCAGAATCTTTTGATATTTGGTATGCAACATTGCGGGGTGGATCTGATTCAAGTTTGTTCAAATCGGCCCCCTGGATTCATATTTGGGCTTAATATAGAAGCCCGAATTCGCACTTAGTGCATTTCAGGCAAATTTCTTCAAAAATCTTCTTCTCCAGATCCAGCAGGCAGAATCTTTTGATATTTGGTATGCAACATTGCGGGGTGGATCTGATTCAAGTTTGTTCAAATCGGCCCCCTGGATTCATATTTGGGCTTAATATAGAAGCCCGAATTCGCACTTAGTGCATTTCGGGCAAATTTATTAAAAAATCTTCTTCTCCAGATCCAGCAGGCAGAATCTTTTGATATTTGGTATGCAACATTGTGGGGTGGATCTGATTCAAGTTTGTTCAAATCGGCTTCCTAGTTTCATATTTGGGCTCACTATAGAAGCTCGAATTCGAACTTAGTGCATTTCAGGCAAATTTCTTAAAAAATCTTCTTCTCCAGATCCAGCTTCAGAATCTTTTCATATTTGGTAAGCAACATTGTGGGGTGGATCTGATTCAAGTTTGTTCAAATCGGCCCCCTGGGTTTATATTTGGGCTCCGTATAGGAGCCCAAATTTTAACTTAGTACGTTTCAGGCATATTTCTTAAAAAATCTTCTTCTCCAGATCCAGCAGGCAGAATCTTTTGATATTTGGTATGCAACATTGTAGGGTGGATCTGATTGTGATTCATGAACGTATTTATTTGTAAAGTTGATAGAATCTTAGACAAAATTTGCAGAAAAGATCTACTATAGAAGGGGTGGTATCCAGGGTGAACCGTTTACCCAAATCTAGCAGTACTAATGCATTATTCACACAAATCTTCGTTCAAATTTTATGACCCCTCATTGGAACACACGCATTCAGCTCATTCCAACAAAGGTCATATGCCATGTTTTCGAGACAAAGGAATAAAAATTTTAGTTATTCATGAAATTTTTAGGCAACTGTTGTCTGTTATTCACATTGCTTCATGAAATTTCAGTACTTTTAGAAGTTACCTCAGTAATCAAGGGTTAATTCCCCTTAATTAAATGTCGCCTCTAAAAAACAACCACTTTGCATATCTTACCTGTTTACCAGCATAACTGCCAAAACTTGTCAGCATTCTTCGCAAAAATCGCTATTCAAATTTTAATTTTTGTCTCTTAAACATACATGTACTTATCGCTTGTAAATACCCCATTGGAATGAGCTTTTTGAGCTCATTCCAATGAGAGGTCGCACACCATGCTTTTTGAGTCAAAAAAGCAATTTTTTTTAGTTATTCCAGAATTTCGTACGTAAAACACAGCTTTATGACTTCACATTAAAATGAGCTCTCTAAGCTTGTTCCAATCAACATTTACGCACTATGTCTTTCACACAAAAAATAAAATTTTCCATTTATTCAGGAATTTTGTTTGCAAGAACACTCTTACCCCCCCCCCCCCCCCACAAACACACACACACAAACACACACACACACACACACACAAACACAGACACACACATCTAAAAGTTCGTCAGCAAAAAAACAGTTACTTCAATTTTTAAATGCATTATAGGAACAACTTGCCTAATCAAATTTAAATACTTTTGCATCATTCTGTATCTAGAACAAACCATTTACCATATCTTTACGCAAAATTCTCCAGCATCATTCACAAAAAAACACCATTATTTATATATTCACATTTCTGTCTCAAAAATATACCTGATCTTCCCATACCCCTATTGGAATAAGCTGTTTGAGCTTGTTCCAATGATGATAAAAAAAAATAAAATTTGTGAAAATTTTTGTTTTCTTGCATGCAAATATATACATGTAGCACATGGAAGATATCCACAGTTGGGGAGAGATGTCCAAGGCTATCTCTTCACATTCCTTGTTTGTGCTTCATGCTAAACCAGTTTGTCTGCAGAGATAAATTTGCTTTATTAAAAATCATTGGAGATTGACCACACACCAATGATTTTAAATAAAACTAATTTTAGGTAACAAATGTTGAACTTCAAACAAAATCTATCACTCAACCAGTTAATGTTGATGAGGCATGACATGGTGAAGGTGACCTAAAATACTTCTTAGAGTCACTTTGTCAGGTGAGCGATTAAGGCCACGTGGGGCCTCTTGTTATACTGTACCAATGACCCAGACATAGCTGGTGCTAACTCTTAAAAATCTAGGGCCAAACACAAATTTTGCCCCCCAATCCCCAAAATTTGCATCTAAAACCAAAGAAATCATGTCCTGAATGGCCCTCCATACTTCGCCTCTACTGCGCATGCGCAGTGTCAAGGACGTCCCGAAACTGGCGCCATTTATCATTCTTTGTTTGGCCCTTCATCAGTTTACATCTGACTGATCTTTGTGCTTGTAAATCTCAGTTTAAATGATGCCAGACACATAAATATTAGAGCAATGGTGGATCTAAGGAGGAAATAGAAGGAGGAGAGGAAAAATGAGTGTCAGAAAATAATCAGGGCTGTGACTTAAAATTTTTTAATGAAATTATGTTAAGTTACCTATTTTCGAGGCATGGACCTGTTGTGGTCATTCTTGCTATAAAGTTACACTGCTTGTTCAGTGTTTTCCTCTCTCCCTTTCCTTTAAGTCCCCCCTTGCTATTCTCCCATGCTTTTGGCATATTTTCTGTAATATTATTACTAAAATTTCTTGGGAGTTTTAGCTGGATAACAGAATGAATTCTGTTCTTTTCCCCATGTTTACGTCCTCACCCATGGGTGTTTAGGCGTAGTGTTCTGCATCTACCATCTGATGTTCTGCAGTTTCATGTTATTATGTATTTTTGTTTTCAGGGGTTGGTGCGAGTACTAGGACTTTATATTCTTTTCACAATGAAAGGATATTGTTCAATTGTAATAAGAGGAAATCTTCCTCTGACTTTCATAATCATTGTATAATTGTAGTCAGTGTACTCGCACTAACTCCTGTTCAGTATGTGTTAATTTCGATGACAACATGGGAAGCGTGTGCCACGGTATGTTAGCGGGGAAATGGCCATGCCGGTCCTTTCTCCGCAGGGTCACTCTAGTTTATCAATCTCTATTTCAGACGAACAACAACAGGGTGATGTATCCGTGATGTCTTCCAAAAGTGTGCCTCCGTCGTCACAATTAATGAAGAGCTAGCGGCAAAGTGCTCATGGAAATACGTCAATTGCCTAAGAGGTCCCTAGTAGGATCGATGGCCTTTGACGTCCGCTAGCTCGCCCGGTGTAGCGTCCATTCATCGAATGGTTCGGCAGCCGGGTTCGTCCGTTGCGGTCCAGAAAGGAGTTTTGGGTGATGTGAGTACTATAAATCAACCAAGTGCACACCCAGTGACGGCGGATCAGAGGAGAGAACGGAGGAAGCCTATTAGTCCGGTTCCTAGCTCGTCCAGGTCCATCCGGGCTGCGAGCGAGAGAGGCCCCTCTCTCGTACAACAACATCTGGTCCCAGATGTTGTGGTACAAAATGTTTTGCATTTGGAGCATACGTCCGCCACTCGGGACGCTCCGTTATATAGACAGTCCGGAGAGACTGTCAATAAGGCTTCCTCATCCTCATGGCAGCACACACGACCGCACCTTGGCTACGTGACCTCAGATATCCAGCCAACTTCGCCAATCAGACAATCCATGGCGACCAGGTCACGCCATCCGGTAGCCAGGGACACGAGGCCGATAGACTCCGGACGTTCGCATAAGAAAAGTATGCAGGAATCAACGTACACGGAGCTTCCAGCGGCAAAGCATCGTAAGACCGCTGCTCCACAGGCCTCAGTGATGGATGTGCTATCCCAAATAGCACAACTTATCGCAGCATCCCAGCAACGACAGAATCTCTGTCGCATCATGTAATATCCGATGACGCTGGGTCGGTACGCTCCGCTGAAGCATCAGGTACGGACGTCCGAAAACTTCATAGGGTCTGACAGGATGGCGAAAGGGATTTGGAGGATTTCGAGCTTTCCCTTTCGGAACAACATAAGCTGCTGTACATGTCATCCGGCTTTATCTTCTAGAGGTTGTTTCGTCGGACCAGAATGCTGCGATGCCAGATAAGAGACTGATAGCGTCGGTGGACACAAGAATTTTTTGATCGGTTCAGGGACATCGTCCCTCAGTTTCCGACACAGTCCAATAATGTCACAGGAACTTTTGAATTATTGAACGACGCTATATATATATGCTTGCTATTAAACAAGCAAGTCTAGTTTCTTGTTCGCAGAAGTTACCATGATGTCTTTCAAAAGTGTGCCTCCGTCGTCATAGTTAAATGAAGAGCTAGCGGCAATAAGTGCTCATGGAAATACGTCAATCGCCTAAGAGGTCCCTAGTAGGATCGACGGCGTTGACATTCACTAGCTCACCTGGTGTAGCGTCCATTCATCGAATGGTTCGGCAGACGGGTTCGTCCGTTGCGGTCCAGGAAGGAGATTTGGGTGATGCGAGCACTATAATAGACAATAGTACACACCCAGTGACGACGGATCAGAGGAGAGATCGGAGGAAGCCTGTTAGTCCGGTTCCTAGCTCGTCCAGGTCCGTCCGAGCTGCGAGCGAGAGAGGTCTCTCTCTCGTACAACAACATCTGGGACCGGATGTTGTGGTACAAACGTTTCGCATTCGGAGCATATGTCCGCCGCTCGGGATGCTCCGTTATATAGACAGTCCGAGAGACTGTCGATAAGGCTTCCTCATCCTCACGGCAGCGCATATGACCGCACCTTGGCTACGTGACCTCGAGTATCCTGCCAGCTTCGTCATTCAGGGATTCCACGTCGAACAGGTCACGCCATCCGGTAGCCAAGGGACACGAGGCCTGTACACTCCGGTCGCTCGCATAATAGAAGTATGCACGGGGTAACGTACACAGAGCTTCCAGCGGCAAAGCAACGTAAGACCGCTTCTCCACAGGCCTCAGTGACGGACGTGCTATCCAAAATAGCACAACTTATCGCAGCATCCCAGCAAACGACAGAATCTCTGTCGGATCAGGAATAATCCGACGACGCTGGGTCGGTTCGCTCCGCTGAAGCATCAGGTACGGACGACCGAGCACTTCATAGGGTCCGACAGGATGGCGAAAGGGATTCGGACGATTTCGAGCTTTCCCTTTCGGAACAACAGAAGCTGCCATACATTTCTTCCGGCATTATCTTCCAGAGGTTGTTCCGTCGGACTAGAATGCTGCGATGCTGGATAAGAGACTAATAGCGTCATTGGACACAGAGTTTTTGATCGGTTCAGGGACATCATCCCTCAGTTGCCGACACAGTCCAATAATGTCACTAGAACATTCAAATTATTGAACGACGCTATATATAAGCTTGCTACCAAAACAGGCTAGTCTAGTTTCTTGTCCGCAAATGCTCTAAATCTGCCTTTCATCAGTTCTAGGAATAATTTGAAATGGCAGGACAGGGCATGCTGAGAGTTCCTCTGCGTCTAGATGACGAGGCTGAAGACTGGGAATTGTCTTTATCGCCGTCTATGTCAATTCCAACCACGACGTTGGAAATGACAATGATGTCTAACAGACTTAACTTAGACGCTTTATCATACGTAGACCACCTTACTGAGGCGTTATCATTACGTCTTCAAGGGTAAGAATTCCAGGATATGATCCTCAATGAGATTTCTTTCAAGGGCAGTAGTTTTTCCACGTATAACTCCGCCCTTCAGTGGCAAACCTGGAGTTGGTTAGACGTGACACAGCCCTAGCTACATCCACACGCGTGGATAGTAAGGTGAAGAACTCTCTCAGAGTCGCTTCGGTCTCGGAGAAGCTTCTCTTCGACGGCAACCTTTCAGCAATCTATGAATTGCTCGATATACACGTTCTCTTGTCAATCAGTGTAACAAGAGATTCAGACTTGGGCAAACATTCGGTGGTTGACTCAGAGAGTTCCACTGCAGTTGCCGGATCCGAGTTTTACGATTATGACGGATGCCAGTCAAACAGGTTGGGGTACAACATTGATTCCAACAGATTCGAAGTGCCAGGGTCTTTGGGTTCCGCAGTTTTCTAGGCAAGCGCTTAAACTTCCAAGAAATGATGTTATTTTGGCTTGCACTACGTCATTGGATGAACATTATTCAGAAACGCATGTCCAAATCCTGTCCGATAATGCGACAGTAGTTGCGTATATCCGGAACCAGGGAGGCACTCATTCTGTTCCGTTATTCAATTTAACGGAAAGAATCCTTCTGTTTGTTCTAGAACACCAAAGTTCTGCTTCGGTCCGTCATATTCCGGTCGTCTGAATGTATTAGCAGACACCCTTTCTCGGAAGGGTCGCTTGTTGCCATCAGAATGGACTCTCAACAAACAGGTATTCAATCAGATTTGCTACCAATGGGAGCAGCCAATGATAGACTTATTTGCGACACTACTCAACAATCATTTGCAGACGTATGTGTCACCATGTCCGGATCCCCGAGCATATGTAGTTAACGCTCTATCGATCTCGTAGGACGGAATGATAGGATATGCGTATCCTCCTGCGCTGTTGATTCAGCAAATATTGCTAAGATAAAACATTCACAATACAATTCTGTTGGTAGCATCTCTGTCTCCACAGAGACTGTGGATAAATTTACTCAGGTGTCTGCTGTGGGACTTACTGCGAAAACTTCCTCCACGAGAGGATCTTCTTTCGCTGGGGAAATTGTGTCAACTTCATCACAACCCACAAGGTCTCAACCTTCACGTATTCCGTTGTGCGGTCTTTCTTGCACGGCAAGCATTGTACAGGACGAGCAGTGGACGCGATTTCTAACTGTAGGAGGACCTCCTCTTCGCTATACTATGCGGCTAAAGTGGAAGGTCTTCCGTCGTTGGTGTAGGGATCATTATGTTGATATTTTTGATCCCTCCATACCAGACATTGCAAACTTTCTAGTATACTTGTTTGACGAGATCAACTGCAGCCTGTTACTATTAAAGGTTATAGGTCTATGTTATCTGATACCTATGCACACCATGATAGTTTACAATTGAGTCTAATGTCTCTTTATCTAAGTTAGTTAGAAACTTTTTGATAAATAGACCTAGAATCTTTAGATTAATTCCTAAATGGAATTTAGCGTGTGTTCTTATTAAACTAAAAGAAAACCATTTGAGCCTCTTGAGACAGTAGATTTCAAATTCTGGCCTTTTAAGACCGCAATTCTCTTAGCTTTCTCTTCTGCTGAAGAGTCAGTGAGCTTCATGCACTATCGGTGGACGATTCTCACTTTCGTAGTATCGGGAACACTATTACCTTTACTACTAATGTTGGATTTTTGGTTAAGAATCAGGCGCCTAATAAATATCCGGAACCTGTTGTTATTAAGGCCCTTCCATCTTCGAACAGGCATAGGCCTTTACTCTGTCCGGTTAGAGCTTTATGTATTTATAAACAGTTCTCAGTTTATCAGTAAGGACGTAAAGCTTCTTCTGTCTCTGTTGCCTAATAGAAAGGACATTACGGTCCATTCTATTGCTAGATGGATTCAATTGGTACTGCTTATGATAATCTATCTTTAACTCAGCAGTCTGTGCTTAAGATTTTGGCTCATGAAGTAATAGCTCTTTCTACATCTTGGGCTTCTGCAAATAGTGTGGCTATTACATATTTAATGAAGGCTGCATATTGGTCTCGGCCATCCACATTCACGAATTTTTATCTCAGAAATATTGAGTCCATTTCTGGAGTCCTGCATTGTTTAGGTCCATTATCTGCTGCTCAGAATGTCGTTCCCTTAACAGTTGCAACTATAGTTATGTAGGCTTTCTGTTCTGGCAGTGACTCCGTCCTGTTGCCCTCTTCGCTCTGGGCTATTTGACCCAGGGCAAGGGGAAGGGGGGGGGGGGAGGGTGTTCCCTTGGGTCACCTGTTTTTATAATGAAAACAAGGGGATACCTTCTCCGGAGTCAGTAATTCTGATCTGTTACTGGGATGGTTTTAAAGTGAAAAGGTTTATGTTTAAAAAATTCATTCATGTCATAGTTTTAAAGTATAGCATTTGAATATGTCACGTGTTAATCGGGCGTTAATATACAATCCTCGGACACTTTTAAAGGAGTATAAAGAGTCTCAATTCTCTGGACTAACTTTATTTATTGACTTACTTTAAAAATAATTAGTATAAGGATTATACTGGATCTTAACAGAGAACATGAATGTTATGATGCTCAATTATGGAGGGTGTTGTGTCTTTCTAATTTATCATAAATAAGAAAGATACATGTAAAGCCTAATACTCCTTTTCTCCTCGAGGGGATGACTCTATTTTATATAGTTGAGCTTATTGGATTTTCCTCTATGTCCTAGGCCCTCCAGCCTTTTTACTATTCAGCTATGTCTGGGTCATTGGTACAGTATAAAAATGTTAAAAAATTTATAGTAATTTATATATTTTTTATACTTACCAATGACCCAGACGGGGATAGCCCTCCCAGGAGTTGGGAACTCATACCTCCCCGCTGAGTACATAGCGCTGACCAGGCACTGATTGTAAGAATGATAAATGGCGCCAGTTTCGGGAAGTCCTTGACACTGCGCAGTAGAGGCGAAGTATGGAGGGCCATTCAGGACATGATTTCTTTGGTTTTAGATGCAAATTTTGGGGATTGGGGGGCAAAATTTGTGTTTGGCCCTAGATTTTTAAGAGTTAGCACCAGCTATGTCTGGGTCATTGGTAAGTATAAAAAATATATAAATTACTATAAATTTTTTAACTTTTTGGTTTTTTATGCGTTTTGGTCAATTTTAAGACAAAAAATTATTTTTTTTTACAATGAAAATTTAGGGGCCGGGTGGGACTTCGAAAATATCCGAACAAAAATAAAAAAAAATCTGTTTGTTATGCGTTTATCTCAATTTTGGGACGTAAAAGTGCAGCAACTGAAAATAGATGGAAAATCCTGTTTATTGTGTGGGCACAACTGGTTCATCATCTAGTTGGTATATGCCTTTCTTAGGAGGTGCATATGCAGCTTATTTAAGTCAAGTCTCTGGTTTGATATTTAGACTACCATGTCAGGTGAGCGCCCTCAGGCCCCCTGGGGCCTCTTGTTATTGTATATGACGTATGTTTGGGGGGGGTTGTCTCCCTCAAATATGCCATTCTAATTTATGGGGCTTAGTCCGGCCTAGCCTTATAAATTGGGGGCTCGTTACACCCAATTAGCATAATCATTCATGCTAAGAATATGGAATTACTTGAATTTGGCTCCTTATTTATAATATGTCTTCTCTGTTACTGTACAGAGAGACATACATGAATTTCCTTTTAAATTTAATTTCCTTTCACCTTGGATTGCAGGCTTGGGAATTATGTTGGTCTGCTTATTCTGAAGTCCTAGGCTCTCAGCCTTTTTTACGATTCAGCTAGTCTGGGCCATTGGTTTATAGTATAAAAATATGATAAATTTAAAGTAATTTGTATGTTTTTAGCTCAACTTGACAGAGTCAAGCTGAGCTATTGCCATCACTTCTCCTTCGTCGGTGTACGTACGTCCACAATTTCCTTTGGCACATCTCACAGGTCGCATTTATGAGCAGATTACTTTGAAACTTGTATGCTTGTTTGGGGTGACCTCTAGATGGGAGCTATCGATTTTCTTCAATTTCCGTCAAAAAATGTTGCCACGGCCAACGTTCGTAGAACTTAGTTTAGTCAGACCTCAATATTTCCCTTTGGCACACCCTACAGGGCACATTTATGATCAGACTGCTTTGAAACCTGGTATGCTTGTTTGGGGAGACCTCTAGATGGGAGCTATCGATTTTCTTCAATTTCCGTCAAAAAATGTTGCCGCGGGCAACATTCTTAGAACTTAGTTTAGTCAGAAAACTCAATATTTCCCTTTGGCACATCCTACAGGGCACATGTATGATCGGATTGCTTTGAAACCTGGCATGCTTGTTTGAGGTGACCTCTAGATGGGAGCTATCGATTTTCTTCAATTTCCATCAAAAAATGTTGCCGCAGCCAACATTCTTAGAACTTAGTTTAGTCAGACCACAATATTTCCCTTTGGCACACCCTACAGGGCACATTTATGATTAGATTGTTTTGAAACCGGGTATGCTTATTTACGGTGACCTCTAGATGGGAGCTGTCGATTTTCATCCATTTCCGTCAAAAAATTTTGCCACTGCCAACGTTCTTAGAACTTAGTCTAGTCAGACCACAATATTTCCCTTTTGTACACCCTACAGGGCACATTTATGATTGGATTGCTTTGAAACCTGGCATGCTTGTTTGGGGAGGCCTCTAGATGGGAGCTATCGATTTTCTTTGGTTTCCATCAAAAAATGTTGCCACTGGCAATGACCTTCAATTAACTTAGTAAAAACTTAGTGCAGTTAAGCATCAATATTTCCCTTTGACACACCATGCAGGGCACATTTATGATTAGATCGCTTGCAAACTTGGTGAGCTTGTGTGGGGTGACATCTATATGGGAGCTGTCGATTTTCTTCCATTTCTGTCAAAAAATATTGACCTTTGAACTTAGTTTAGTCAGACCTCAATATTTCCCTTTAACACGGCCTTCAGGGCACGTCTATAATCGGATCACTTTGAAACTTGGTATGTGTGTTCCTTGTGACCTGTAGATGTGAGCTATTGCTTTTTTTCATTTCCATAAAAATTTATTGTCGTTATCACCAACCTTTGAACTTAATGCATTTGTGCATCAACTTATCCCTTTTGCACTCTCTGCAGGGTGTATTTATGAATTTCCATAAAAAAACCCATTGCCACAAGCAATGACCTTCTACTTAGTGCATTAACATCTTCCTTTGGCATGCCTCAGAGGACACATTCATTATAGGTTGTTTTGAAACTTTGTATGCTTATGCAGGATGACAAAGATAGGAGCTATTGATTTTCTTTTCATTTCAATCAAAAACTATTGCTGTTAGCAACAATCTTTGAATTTATTGCATTTGTGCATCAGCATTCTTTGACATGGCCTACAGGCCACATTTATCATAGGATTGTTTTTGAACTTGGTGTGCTCATTAGGCAAGAACTTTAGATAAAAGCTATTGATAAGCATTCATTTCTGTGAAAAAAGTTGCCATTTACAATAACCTCTGAACATACTGCATTTGTGTATCAACATTCTTCCTTTAGCCAGTCTTACAGTTTACATTTAAAAATGCATGGATTACTCTTGACGTTGTGCACACACATTGCTGTTATGTTGAAATTTCAAAAAATAACATTGGTACCAACTTTCTTCAATTTTGCCATTTCATTTATAACTTACCAAGTTCAAGTTTGCCAAGTTGAGCTACAGTGTCATTGACACTTTCATTTATACTTACCAATGGCCCAGACAGGTATGGCCCTCCCATGAGAGGGCACTCATACCTCCCCGCTGAGTTATTATGTAGTACTCTCTTCTACAAAGAATGATGTTGACGCCAATTCCGGTCACTTCCTGACAGCTGCGCATGCGTGGAGGGGAAAAGTATGGAGGACCAGATAGGACTTCTAATTTTCATTTTTTCAAGCAAATTTTGGAGATTTGGGGGTTCAAAATTTGTGTTTGGCCCTTGATAACTTTGAGTTTGCACCCGCTAGTCTGGGCCATTGGTAAGTATAAAAAATATACAAATTACTTAATCATTTTTCTGAACTGTCTTGTAAGTGATTTATTTTATAAGTTCCTTTTTACAGATTTTATACAAAGAAAGTGAACACACAGGTACCAAGGAAGATGTAAAGGGAATTGACACCAGATTGGAAGAAGGTAAGAAACTAAATATTCATTCTTCACTTATTTATTCTTTTATTTTTTTTTCACAAAAAAACTCTTTGCACATCTCTTGTGAAGAAAAATTGCTTTACGTCTCTGTTTCTAATTAAATAGTGTGAATGATCGGTTTTGGTCAATATTTGTAATATGAGACTTTCTTAAAAATGTCTTGAATGAGTTTGGAAACAAGTGTGATTTGGCAATATTGAGTGGAGTTATGGACCTTAATTATTAATTTTTGCCTGTTTTCAGCTTGTTAACGTAATAACTTGAACAAATAGCAATAGATTTGGTCATTATTTGATATGTGAGACTTTCTTAATGTCCTGAATGCATATGGAAACTGGTACTGTTTGGCCATACTGAGTGGAATTATGGACCTTAATTAGTTAATTTTTGCGTGTTTTAAGCTCATTGGCGTGATAACTTGAACAAATATCAATGGATTTGGTTAATATTTGATAAGTGAGACATTCTTAACATTGTCTTGTTTGCTTGAGTTTGAAAACTTATGCAGTTTGGCTAAATTAAACAGAGTTATGGCCTTTAATTAGTTTATATTTTTATACTCTACCAATGACCCAGACTTAGCTGGTGCTGACTCCTTAAATTATAGGGCCAAACACAAATTTTGCCCCCCAATCCCCCAAATTTGCATCAAAAACTAAAATTTCAATGTCCTATGTGGTCCTGTATACCTTTTATCCACAGAGCATGCGCAGTGTCAAGGAGGTCTCAAAATTGGCTCCAAAAGTCATTCTTTCTTTGGCCCTAAAATCAGTAACATGTCACTGATATTTGTGCTTGTAAATCTCAGTTTAAATGATGCCAGACACATAATTATGAAAGAAATGGTGGATCTAAGGATGAAATAAAAGGATGAGAGGAAGAAACAGTGGCAGAATGTGTTCAGGGCTGTAACTTATAATTTTTTTACGAAATTATTTCATGTTCCCTAATTTCGGGGCATGAGCCTGATGTTGTCATTCTGGCTATGAATTTACCATTGTTTGTTCAGTGTTTCCTCTCTCCCTTTCCTTTATTCCCCCACCCCCCCTTGCTATTCTCCCATGCTTTTGGCATAATTTTTGTAATTTTTTTACTAAAATTTCTTGGGAGTTTTGGCTTGGTAACAGAATAATTTGGGCCCTGCTGTGAGGCGAACACCCTATAGTGATCGCTCTGTCCGTGCGTGCGTGTGTACTTCCGTAACAAAACTTGTCCGGGCTGTAATCTTTCTCTCTTAATAGATAAGGTTTTGATATTTGACATGTGGGTATATTATCTCAAGACGATGTGTCGCGTACCAAGGTTGCCATGCTTTTACCTTGAACTTTGACCCCAAGGTCAAATTATTCCGTTTTTGGGGTTCTTTTCTGACAAGTTCGTGTCCGGGTTGTAACTTTCTACCCTTAATAGATAGGGTTTTGATATTTGGTATGTGGATAGATTATCTCAAGACGACATGTCGCGTACCAAGGTTGCCATGCTTTGACCTTGAAGTTTGACCTCAAGGTCAAATTATTCAGATTTTTTTTTTTTTTCAGACAAGTTTGTGTCCGGGCTGTAACTTTTTTCCCTTAATAGATAGGGTTTTGATATTTGATATGTGGGTAGATTATCTCAAGACGACGTGTCGCGTACCAAGGTTGGCATGCTTTGACCTTGAAGTTTGACCTCAAGGTCAAATTATTCAGAATTTGGGTTTTTTTTCTGACAAGTTCGTGTTCGGGATGGGATTTTAATCAGATTTTACCTATTGCTTGAAATATTTTAGTATTGCAGTTCACATCAGTTTATACCTAACATCGGTTAGTTGCTGCGGGGCCCGCAGAGATGGATTCCATCTCCGTGATATCTAGTTATTCTGTTTTTCCACATGCTTACGTCCTCACCCTATGTTTTAAAATTTTTGTCCACCCTTAGGCTTTTTTGGGATCCATTTGGGCTCATTGTTCCTATTGGGAACTTGGGCTCTCATGAAACTTTTTCGAAAAATGTTTTTCTTTTGAATTATTTTATTGAAATGTTATAATGGATTATATTATATTATGTATCTTTGTTTTTTTTTTTTAATCTTATTTGTTTTACAAGGATTGGCGAACAAGTTATGCAACTTATATTAACGCCTCTCCTTGGCCCAATGGCGCAGGTGTGTGGGATCTTTGTTTTCAAGGGTTAGTGCGAGTACTATGACTGTTTATATTTTTTCATGATGAAAGAATATTGTTCAATTGTAATGCAAGGAAGTCTTCCTCTGATTCTCATGTTCATTGTGTTTCTTGTAGTCAATGTACTTGCACTAATTCTTGCTCAGTGTGTGTCAGTTGGATGACAAAAGTTGGAGACATGTGTGTCACGGTATATTGTTGGCAGTGAGAGGTCCATGCCAGTCCTCTCTCCGTAGGGTCACTCTAGTTTTTCAGTCTCTTTTTCAGAGGAACAAGAACAGGGTGATGTTTCCGTGATGTCTTCAAGAAGTGTGCCTCCGTTATCGCAGTATAATAAGAGCTAGCGGCTAAAGTGCTCATGGAAATACGACAATTGCCTAAGAGGTCCCTAGTAGGATTGATGGAGTTGATCGTCCGCTAGCTCGCCCGGTGTAGTGACCATTCATGGAATGCCGGATTTTGTCCACTGCGGACCAGGGAAGCAGTTTGGGTGATGCGAGCACTATAAACATTGAACGTGCACACCCCAGTGACCGCAGATATCCAGCCTGTTTCGACGACCAGGGAGTCCACGTCGACCAGGTCACGCCATCTACTAGCCAAGGACACGAGGCCTTTCCAGTTGGGACGTTCGCATATCAGAAGTATGCAGGAATTAACGTCCCTGGAGCTTCCAGCGGCTAAATTACGTAAGACCGTGGCTCCACAGGCCTCCGTGACGGACTTGCTATCGCAGATAGCTCAATTCATCCCAGCATCCCAGCAGCTATCAGAAACTTTTTCAGTGAAGAACTATCTGAGCAAGCTGGGTCGGTTCGCTCCCCTGCACAGTCAATAAGGGACGACCAAGATTATTATGTGGTCCAGGCAGATGGTAAAGAGGGAATCGGCACAGCTGAAATTTTCCCTTTCCGAACAACTTAAGTTGGCCATAGATTTCATCCAGCATCACCTTTTAGAAGTTTTTCTGGACAAAAATGTTTCGTTACCTGATAAGAAACTGACACAGACTTTTTCGGCCGGATTAGGGACACTGTCCCTGAGTTTCCGACCCAGTCCAGAAATGTCACAGACATTTGAACTTTTGAATGACACTATATTCAAGCTAGCCTCTAAGACTGGCAAATCTGGTTTCTTATCGCCTAGCGCTATGCAGCTGCCTTTCATCAATGTTAGACATGAATTTGAAATGGCAGGACATGGCGTGCCGAGAGTTCCTCTGCGTTTGGATGACTAGGCTGAAGACCTGGAATTGTCATTGCCGGCGTCCATGTCTATTTACTCCAGTATACTGGAGACGACAATATCGTCTAATAGAATTTAGATGCATTATCTCACGCAGATCACCTTGCCAGAGCGTTATCACTACGTCTCGAAGCGAAAGAATTCCAGGATGTTCAAACTTTCTTAAGAGATCTTTCGAGGGCTATAGCATATTCTATGTATAACTCAGCCCTTTCAGTGGCAATATGGAGTTAGTCAGACGTGATGCTGCCCTGTAAGGTGAAAAAACTCTCTTCCAGTCACTCCGGTCTCAGGAGAGCTTCTCTTCGACGTTAAGCTTTCTACAATCTATATTAGATTACTAAGAAAGCTCTGGATTCTCTGCATTTATTTCGCTTTGAAAAAGTCGGACTCAGCAGAGAGGAGTAAAGCAGGTTCTTCGGGGGGAAATACGTCCAAAGGAAGATCCTATAGAGGATCAAATAAAGCCTCTACATCTTACTCCGGAGACCGTCAGAGTAGCGACTCACATAGGGGTCATAATGCTGGCCGAGATATCAGGTCAAATGCCCCTAGGTCGACTGGGCGAGGTGCGGATCGTGTAGGACGTGGTTTCTTCTTCCGCAATCCTCGCGGAGCCAGGAGGTGATGGTCTAAACCTCTATTGCATTCCAGTGGGCAGAAGGCTGTCGAGATTCTTTACCAATTGGTTGTCAATTACGGACGACCCATGGGTGCAAGGGGTTATTACCGTAGGTCTAAACTGTCCTTCAAGGAAAAACCTCTGTTGACTCGAAGTCCACGCTGGTCTCAGCATCCGTTACACGTTCAGAAGAGAGATTCGCTTCTATCAGAAGTTCAATCTCTTCTGGACAAGAATGCTATAGACGTCGTAGAAAACCAGGAATCTCCGGTTTTCTGCAGTCACCTGTTCCTGGTTCCAAAACCAGGCGGCTCGTTTCATCCAGTTATAGATCGGAGCTGGATAAACAAGCTGATTGTGGCTCCAAATTTTTATATGGAGACCATCTGGTCGGTCAGAGCGAGCACTTGAGTGAACGATTATGCTGTGAGCATAGATCTCAAGGATACGTACTTTTACGTCATGGTCCATCCGGCGTTTAGAAAGTACCTTCGCTTCGCTGTCCCAGGAGTTGTTTTCAGTTCTGAGCAATGATGCTCTGGTCTGAACCTAGCACCCTGGGCCTTCACTAAAATAATGATCTCGGTAATGACTCATTTCCAAGCTCATTCGTCTGTGCTAACGTCGGCCTACTTGGACGACATTCTTCAGGGTTACGGCAGCAAGTTAACGCTTCAGAACGATGTTCAGAGTCTGCTTCAATTGCTCTGACGTCTAGGTTTCATAGTAAACAAAAAGACGTCGGATCTAGTGCCGTCCTAATCATTCACCCACGTGGGAATGAGCTTTGAGACGCACAACAATCTCATTTGTCTGCCGTTAACCAGAGCGATATTAGTCAGTTGTTACGCTCGCTTTTGTCTTCACTCAGTTGTAGTAACAGCGAGAGAAATCATGAGACTGACAGATTTGTGCGGACCCGCTGCGGATCTTATTCCATTGGAGCGGCTAAGCACTCGTCCACTCCAGATATATTTTATCTCAGAATTGGAGTGTGAAGACTCATTCACTCGAATCGAACATTGTCTTGTCGAATCAAGTGAAACAAGAGTTTCAAACTTGGGCAGATATTCAGTGGTTAACTCAAGGAGTACCACTGCAACTGCCTGATCCGAGTTTTACGATAATGACGGATGCGAGTCAAACAGGTTGGGGCACAACTCTGAGCCCAATGGATTCAAAGTGCCAGGGTCCTTGGGATCCGCAGTTCCTAACAAGTACATAAACATCAAGAGATGATGTCAATATGACTTGCGCTACGTCAATGAATGAACATTCTTCAGAATTCGCATGTTCAAATTCTGTCCAGCAATTCAACAGTAGTAGCGTACATTCGGAACCAGGGAGGCACTCATTCCATTCCGTTATTCAATTTAACGGAAAGGATCCTTCTGTTTGTCCTAGAGCATCAAGTTAATCTATCGGTCCGCCATATACCTGGTTGTCTGAACGTACTAGCAAACTTCCTTTCTCGGAAAGGTCGCATGTTGCTGTCAGAATGGACTCTCAACAAACGAGTATTCACTCAGATTTGCTACCAATGGGATCATCCATGATAGACTTATTTGCGACACATCTCAACAATCAGTTGCAGACGTATGTGTCGCCATGCCCAGATCCTCGAGCGTTTGCAGTAGGCGCTCTCTCGATCTCCTGGGACGGAATGATAGGATACGCGTATCCTCCAGCTTCGTTTATTCAGCAGATATTGCTAAAAATCAAGCAATCTTACTGCAAGATTCTGTTGGTAGCATCTCTGTCACCCCAGAGACCATGGATAAATGTACTCAGGTGTCTGTTCTGGGACATTCCGCGGAAGCTTCCTCAACAGGAGGACCTTCTTTCGCAGGGGAAATCGTGCACACTGCATCACTACCCGCAAGGTCTCAACCTTCACATATTTCCGTTGTGCGGTCCTTCTTGCACGGCAAGCTTTTACAGGATGGGCAGTGGACCCAATTTCTAACTGTAGGAGGACCTCCTCTTCGTTAAATTATGCTGCTAAGTGGAAGGTTTTCTTACAGTGGTGTGGGGATCATTCTGTTGATATTTATGATCCCTCCATTCCAGACATTGCTAATTTTCTAGTCTACCTGTTTGATGAGATCAAACTGCAGCCTGTTACCATTAAGGGCTATATGTCTATGCTATCTGATACCTATGCACATCATGATAGTTTACAGATTGGATCTAATGCCTCTTTATTAGCTCATCTGACTGAAAGTCAGGGTGAGCTTATCTTATCACTCTTCGTCTGTCGTCTGTTGTCCGTCGTCTGTCGTCCGTCGTGAAGGTGGTGTTTGAGCCTTTTTCTCCTAAACCACTGGCCACATTTTAATTAAATTTCATGTAAGTAGTGATTATATAGGGGCATTTTGATTTTTATCCAAATTAGGTTTTGGCTCATATTGAGCAGAGGTGTGGGGAAAAAATGGCCAAATTTTTTGAAAATCTTCTTCTAATGAACCCCCAGTAGCAGAGACTTGATATATGGTATACAGAGTCCTTTTGAGGTTTAGAATCAAGTTTGTTCAAGAGAAGTTTGTCGGGCATTATTTACCTTCGTTATGGGAGGGGTAAAAATTTTGGCCACGCCTAAAATTTATATTTTCTGAACCGTGAGGTTGATTTGAACCAAATTTGATATGAGTTCAAGTTTGTTAAAGCAAAGTCCCTGGGTTCATATATGGACTCCCTGTGGGAGCCCGAATTATAATTTAGTTCAATATGAGGAATATTCTTTAAAAATCTTCTTTTTTTTTTAGATCCACTGGTCAGAATCTTTGGATATTTGGTATAAGCTTTTCTTATGAGGAGCAGATTCTCTGGGTTGATATTTAGGCTACCATGTCAGGTAAGCGCCCTCAGGCCCCTTGGGGCCTCTTGTCTAAGTTAGTGAAAAACTTTTCGATAAATAGACCTAGAACCTTCAGATTAATTCCTAAGTGGAATTTAGCTTGGGTTCTTCTTAAGCTAAAAGAGGCGCCATTTGAGCCTCTTGATATTGTGGACTTCAAATTCTTATCTTATAAGACAGCTTTTCTCTTAGCCTTCTCTTCGGCTAGAAGAGTTAGTGAGCTTTATGCACTATCTGTTGATGATTCTCACTATCGTAGTGTAGGTAATACTATTACCTTGACTACTAATGTTGGATGTTTGGCTAAGAATCAGGCTCCTAATAAGTATCCGGATCCTATTGTTATTAATGCTCTTCCGTCTTCAGATGGGTATAGGCCTTTACTCTGTCCTGTTAAAGCTATACGTATTTACAAACGTAGATCTGAGTTTATCAGAAAGGGATGTTAACGTTTCTTTCTGTCTCTGCTGCCAAATAGAAGGGACATTACGGCCCATTCTATTGCTAGGTGGATTCAATTAACTATCCGTACTGCTTATGAAAAATTATCTTCAACTCAGCAGTCTGTGCTTAAGATTTCGGCGCATGAAGTAAGAGCTCTGTCTACATCTTGGGCTTATGCTAATAGTGTTGCTATTACAGATTTGATGAAGGCTGCATATTGGTCTCAGCCTTCCACTTTCACAAATTTTTATCTTAGAAATATTGAGTCCATTTCTGGAAACCTGCATTGTTTAGGTCCATTATCTATTGCTCAGTCGTGAAGGTGGTGTTTGAGCCTCTTTCTCCTAAACCACTGGCCACATTTTAATTAAATTTCATGTAAGTAGTGGTTATATAGGGGCATTTTGATTTTTATCCAAATTAGGTTTTGGCTCATATTGAGCAGAGGTGTGGGGAAAAAATGGCCAAATTTTTTGAAAATCTTCTTCTAATGAACCACCAGTAGCAGAGACTTGATATGTGATATACAGAGTCCTTTTGAGGTTTAGAATCAAGTTTGTTCAAGAGAAGTTTGTCGGGCATTATTTGCCTTCGTTATGGGAGGGGTAAAAATTTTGGCCACGCCTAAAATTTATATTTTCTGAACCGTGAGGTTGATTTGAACCAAATTTGATATGAGATGATAATGGGTCATAAGTAGTTGATTGATGTAAAAAAAAATTGTTCTCATTGCCCTGTGGGAACCTCGGGAGCTAAAAATAGGAAAAAACCTTAAAACTGCCATATCTCCAAAACTACACGGCACAGAGAATTCTTATTTTGTATAAAGCTTACTTTTATCCAGTAGAATAGAATGGCTAAAAAAATCCCTATCGGTTTGATCACAAGGCACTTTTTTCAGGACTTTGAAAAAGTGCTGAGTCAGCACTTTTTAACACTGTAGGCAATGGGAAAAACATTACAAAATCTTCTTCTCCAGATCTAGCAGACAGAATCTTTTGATATTTGGTATGCAACATTGTAGGGTGGATCTGATTCAAGTTTGTTTAAATCGGCCCCCTGGGTTCATATTTGGGCTCAGTATAGGAGCCCGATTTCGAACTTAGTGCATTTCAGGCAAATTTCTTAAAAAATCTTCTTCTCCAGATCCAGCAGGCAGTATCTTTTGATATTTGGTAAGCAACATTGTGGGGTTAATCTGATTTAAGTTTGTTCAAATCGGCTCCTAGATTCATATTTGGGCTCACTATAGAAGCTTGAATTCGAACTTAGTGCATTTCAGGCAAATTTCTTAAAAAATCTTCTCCAGATCCAGCAGGCAGAATCTTTTGATATTTGGTATGCAACATTGTGGGGTGGATCTGATTCAAGTTTGTTCAAATCGGCCCCTGGATTCATATTTGGGCTCACTATAGAAGCCCGAATTTGAACTTAATGCATTTCAGGCAAATTTCTTCAAAAAATCTTCTTCTCCAGATCCAGCAGGCAGAATCTTTTCATATTTGGTATGCAACATTTTGGGGTGATCTGATTCCAGTTTGTTCAAATCGGCTCTCTAGATTCATATTTGGGCTCACTATAGAAGCTCGAATTCAAACTTAATGCATTTCAGGTAATTTCTTCAAAAATATTCTTCTCCAGATCCAGCAGGCAGAATCTTTTGATATTTGGTGTGCAACATTGTGGGTGTGGATCTGATTCAAATTTGTTCAAATCGGCTCCCTAGATTCATATTTGGGGTCACTATAGAAGCTCGAATTCGAGCTTAGTGCATTTCAGGCAAATTTCTTCAAAAATCTTCTTCTCCAGATCCAGCAGGCAGAATCTTTTGAAATTTGGTATGCAACATTGTGGGGGTGGATCTGATTCAAGTTTGTTCAAATCGTCCCCCTGGGTTTATATTTGGGCTCAGTATAGGAGCCCAAATTTGAACTTAGTGCATTTCAGGCAACTGTCTTAAAAAATCTTCTTCACGAGATCCAGTAGGCAGAATCTTTTCATATTGGGTATGCAGCATGCTTAGGGGGATGAGATTCAAGTTTGTTCACGCCAAGTTCCTGGGTTCATATTTGGGCTCACTGTGGTAGCCCGAATTATAACTTAGTTCAGAATGAGGAATTTTCTTTAAAAATCTTCTTCAGAATGTTTTGATATTTGGTATGTAGCATCCTTAGGGGGTGAGATTCAAGTTTGTTCAAGCCATGTCCCTAGGTCCATATTTGGACTCACTGTGGGAGCTCGAATTGTAACTTAGTTCAAAATGAGGAATTTTCTTTAAAATATCTTCTTCTTCAGATCCAGCAATCGGAATGTTTTGATATTTGGTGTGCAGCATCCTTGGGGGGGGGGGGGGGGGGGAGGGGGGGATGGTGGGGGGGAGATTCAAGTTTGTTAAAGCCATGTCCCTGAGTTCATATATGGGCTCCCTGTGAATTATAACTTAGTTCAGTATGAGGAATAATCTTTAAAAATCTTCTTTTTTTTTTAGATCCACTGGTCAGAATCTTTGGATATTTGGTATAAGCTTTTCTTAAGAGGAGCAGATGCAACTTGTTGAAATCAATTCTCTGGGTTGATATTTAGGCTACCATGTCAGGTGAGCGCCCTCAGGCCCCTTGGGGCCTCTTGTTGGCTTTCCTTTAAAAAGATTAGTATAATGGGTTATACTGGATGTTAATAGAGATCATTGATTTTATTGTGCTCAATTACGGAATGGTATTGTGTCTTTCTTTTTTGCTACAAACAAGAAAGATACATGTAAGACCTGTTCTCCTCTTCTCCTTGAGGGGATAATTCTGTTTACATGTAATTGAGACTATTGGATTTTCCTTTATGTCCTATGCCTTCAAGCCTTTTTTCTATTCAGCTAAGTCTGTGTCATTGGTACAGTATAAAAATGTTAAAAAATTTATAGTAATTTATATATTTTTTATACTTACCAATGACCCAGACGGGGATGGTCCTCCCATGAGTTGGGAACTCATACCTCCCTGCTGATTACATAACGCTTACCAGGCACTGGTTGTAAGAATGACTTTTGGAGCCAATTTTGAGACCTCCTTGACACTGCGCATGCACAGTGGATAAAAGGTATGGAGGACCACATAGGACATTGAAATTTCGTTTTTTGATGCAAATTTTGGGGATTGGGGGGCAAAATTTGTGTTTGGCCCTATAATTTAAGGAGTTAGCACCAGCTAAGTCTGGGTCATTGGTAAGTATAAAAATATATAAATTACTATAAATTTTTTAACTTTCGCTTGTTTTTAGCTCGTTAGTACGATAACTTGGAATAAAAATCAATGGATTTGGTCAATATTTGATATGTGGGACTTTCTGAACAATGTCTTGGATTTGTTCAAAAACTGGTATGGTTTGGCAATACTGAGCAGAGTTATGGCCTTTAATTAGTTTTTTTTTTTTTCTTTCTTCAGCTCGTTAGTGTGATAACTTGAACAGATATCAGTAGATTTGATTTTCTTATACTGACAAGCCATACAGGTGCGAAAAAACTCAACCCCGCATTAGCGATGCATAATTCTTGTTTGTTATAATTTAACAACTCAATGCACACAGTGCAAATCAATTTCTTTGAATGTTACCAAAGTAACACAACTGTCTTGTCCTCATCAGGGAGTAGTTTTGAAGGCTTCCTAAGAGTAAAAACCCCTAGGGAGCAGAAAAATGTCAAAAGACAAAAATAGACCAAACCAGACCGACCAGGGGCTAAAAGTACATGTTGCACTTAATTTTCTGGTGTCCATAATTACTGCTTGAACACTCATTGTCATATTCCCGCCAAAACACGCCAGTCGAATTTCCTCAGTTTCATCATGCAATGAAGTACATTGTCTGATCTCTCTCCAACTGAAATTCAATGTCATCAGTAGTTTTGGAGGTCATTCAGAAGGGAATTCTGCTTAATTCTTCGACATGGTTTTCTAAAATCACAGAATTCCAGATGATGTTTTCTCAGAAAAGTGTTCTGAAAATCTTTTTTATGTGAAACGTAATGAAAAGAAATCACCCATTTTCGTGTATCAATTTTATGCCCCTGAAATTTTGTTTTTTTTTTGGGGGGGGGGGGGAGGGGGGCGGCATATAGTGTTTGTCATTTATGTCTGTCCGTCAGGAAGATTTTCGTGTCCGATCCATACCTCTGAGATGCTTCATTTGATTTTGTTGAAACTTTGCATGCATGTTGCTTATGGGGAGACGATGTGTAGTGCACAAAAGGTTTCTTTTTGTTCTATGGAGGTCAAGGTCAACTGTCAGTAAGATTTTCGTGTCCGCTCCATAACTCTGAAATGCTTCATTGGATTTTGTTGAAACTTGGCATACATGTTGCTTATGGAGAAATGATGTGTCGCACACAACATTTTATTTTTGTTTGATGGAGGTCAAGGTCACAGATCGAGGTCATTCCACATCGGGGGCATAGTCACTTCCAAGTGACTATCTCTTGTTTTGGCCTGAAAATGTTTTCTTTCATTGAGATTACATTTTAAACTCATTTATATCTGTATGTGTGATTTTCCACATTCCTGCTTATATTAGGCCTTTTCTGTATTTCCCTTCACACTAATATTTTGGCATATCCTGTCTCAGTATTGGATTTCACCGTGCTATGGCTGTACAGCTCTGCCTATAACGTAGTATGGGCATCTCCGATAGTGCGACCTGTGAAAGTTTGGCCCATACTATGCAGGTAGCCCTCACCTTCCTATATTTTTACACAGTATACCAATGGCCCAGACATAGCTGGTGCTAACTCTAAAATATCTAGGACCAAACACAAATTTTGCCCCCCAATCCCCAAAATTTGCATGCAAAACCGAAAATTAGAAGTCCTAACTGGTCCTCCATATATTTACCCTCTGCGCATGCGCAGACGTCAGGAAGTGACCTGGAATTGGCGCCAACACTATTCTTTGTTTGGCCCTTGTCAGATAACAACAAACTGACTTTTGTCCTTTTTAAATCTCAATTAATAATGATGCCAGACACAAATCAATGGTTAAATTGGTGGATCCAAGGACACAGTTGGATGAAGGAAGGAAGAAACGGTGGTTTGAAAATGTTCAGGGCTGTAATTTTATAATATTTATAAAAATTAGTTCCCCAATTTCGGGACATGAGCCTGACGTCATCATTGTTGATAATGATTTTTCCACTGTTGGTTAAGTATTCCTTCCCTAACCTCCCTTGATCCCCCCTGTTAAACTCCCAAGCTTTTTGGCTTGTTTTTTTAAATTTTTTATATAAAATTTCTTGGGAGTTTAACATGTTATACAGAAAATTAATTCTGTATTTTCCCTGGGTTACGTCCTCACCCTTAGGGTGTTTAGGCATTTTTAGTCATGCATCATACTTCCAATGTATCGTTTTTTTCTTCTGATGAAGTTCTTGCTTTACATCGGATAGTTAAAAAATCTGTTACTGACTTCGGGCCACGTGTTGCCTGGGGTCTCGTTTCCGGTTTTCAGTTTGACGTTGTTTACATTAGCAACATTTGTTATTTATGTGTAGGTTCCTATTTCTGATATGGTAGGTCTGTTGTAAGAGACATTATACAGTCCCGTAGTGTGGCAGTTAATTTTTGGGAGGAAAAAATTAATTTTGTCCACAATTGGGCTCTTTTGGGATACATTTGGGCACTTCGTTCCCTTTAGGAACTTGGGCTCTTGTCAAAATTTTTTGAAAATTTTTTTGGTATAAACTATTTTTCGATTTATATTTTGAATGTTTTTGTTATGTATCTTTTTATTTGTATTTAATGTAGAATTGGTGGGAGTACAATCGACTTAGTCTGCTTCATTATGTAAGCATATTGCTCTTTAAGCAAGTTGAGGAAGTCGTTCCTCTTATTTTCTTGTAGGTTGCCTTACTTGTAGTTGATGTACTTCTACTAATTCTTGCTCATATGTGTCTCATGGGATGACAAACGTTGCCGACGGGTGTCACGGTACGTTGTTAGCGAGGGACCACTGCCGGTCCTCTCATAATGAGAGGCTGCCACCGGTCCTCTCGCCCTAGGTCACTCTAGTTTATTAGTTTATATTTACAGAGGAATAAGAACATGGTGATGTTTACGTTCTGCCGTCAGATAGTGTGCTTCCGTCGTCGCATTAATTAGTCAATCAGAGCTGGCGGCAAAAGTGCTCATGAATATTAGACGAGGCAGTAAACCACAGTGTGGTTTCAAATCCCTGTCGCCAGCTAGCTCGACCGGTGAAGCGGTACCACGCCTGAGGGTGCCATGACGTCGGGTGTATCTATTGCGGTCAAGGAGAATGGAAAGGGTAGAGCGAGCACTATAATATAATATCAATATAAGGCTCACCCTGCGACGACGGAAAGGAAGAAGCCGGCAAGTTCAGCAAGAAGCTCAGCGTGTCTGAAGGACCGCGAGCGAGAGAGGGCCCCTCTCCCTCTTTTATTATAACATCTGGGGCTAGATGTTATGGAACGGAACTTGCGTCAGTCGCAGCATACGTCCACGCCTCCGTTCAGTTTACTGCCTGGGTGGGCTATAATTACGGCTTCTTCAACGTCTACCAAGCACACACGACCGCACCTTGGCTGCGTGACCTCTGATATCCAGCCTGCATCGCCGAGAAAGTCACTCTTCATCAGTGAAGTCACACCATACATTAGCCAAGGAGACGAGGCCTCATTTATAGGGACGTCCGCAGAAATGAGCCATCTCGGACACACTGTCCCAGGAGCAACCGGCGGCCATGCAACAGAAGGCCGCTGCTCCTTAGGCCTTCGTAATGGACTTGCTGTCGCAGATTGCGCAGCTCATCACAGCATCCCAGCAAATGCAGAAGCAGATGACGACAGTCTCAGAACTTGAGCTGTCGAGAGGTGCTGGGTCTGTCCAGTTATCTGCGCGTTCAGATGCCGATGAGTATAATCTGATTCAGTTGGAGGATGAAAGGGATTTGGAGGAGAATTACCCTTCCCTTTCGGAGCAACAGGGTGGCGATAGCACTTATGCATCTATACTTCCCTGAGTTTGTTCCTGAGAATCAGAATGCTGCGACAGCTCGAAAGTAGCACTATTCAATAGCTTAGACGAGGCCTCATATATCGGCACATCCGGAGAAAGTCCCGTCTTGTACATACTGTTCCGGGAGCAGCCGGTGGCCAGAAGACCACTGCTCCTTAGGCCTCTGTTACAGTTTTGCTGACGCAGATGCGCAGCTCCTCGCAGCATCCCAGCAAGTGCAGTAGCAATCGACGGCAGTCTCAAAATCTGAGCTGTCGCATGGTGCTGGGTCGGTCCAGTTATCTGCGCATTCAGATGCTGTTGACCGTGATTTCAACTGATTCAGACGAATGATGAAGGGATATGGAGGGAATTTACCCTCCACATTCGGAACAATACAGGGTTGAGAGGATTTATTGCATCAACACTACCTTGAATGTGTTCCAACGAATCAGAATGCTGTGTCTACAAGAAACCGCTAACGTTGTTGCACGCTAAATTATCCGGAAAAAGAGAAGGAATGTCTTTTCCAGTTAAGTATAGACAAGTGTCGCAGGCTTTTGGCCTTTTAGACGACTCCACATTCAACTTTCCAGTGGAAAGAAGTAAGGCGGTTTCTTGTCATCTTCTGTAGTTTCACTGGTCGGAAAACAGTGAAGATGTATTGAGAGTTCCTTTGCGTTTGAATGAGTAGGCTAAGGACCTAGCTATGGCCTTACCTTCGTCATTCGTTATTCGCTTTGTCACAGCTGAGACGACATTTATGCATTCAGAGCGAATTTAGACTCCCTGTATTACGCAGATCACCTTTAAGAGCTGTGTCGCTACGTCTCTACGGAAAGGAATTGGAGGACGTTTGTACCTCATTTAGAGTCCTTTCCAGGGCTATATATTTATCACGTATAACTCTGTCTTAACAAGTTGCTATTCAGAGTTAAATAGTCGTGACAGAGCCCTTGCGTCATCATCCTTAATAGATGACAAGGTGAAAAACTCTCTTAGAGTCGCTCCGGTTTTCAGACACTAAGTTTTTGACGATAAGCTTTCATTGGTTTATGAACAAGCTACAAATAAAGCATCAATACTCTGCTCCTTATGTCAACGTATATTCGACATGCATTAGCAGAAAGGAGTAAGGGAGGACGTGCTAGACAGAAGGTTGCCTATAAGGACTCCTCTTGAGGGTATAGTTTACTCTCCTATAATTACTCTAGGGATCGTCATATAGCGACTCGAATACGGGGCTTACGTCTGATCGAGACTTCCGGTCAGACGCCCCTAAACTGCTGGGTCGAGGCTCTTCGCGAATGAGATGCAGTGCCTCCCTCCGTAGGACTCGCAGGTGCTACAGGTGTGAGTTAGGACCTCTGTTGTTTTGCAGTTGACGGATGGTTATCAAGATGAGCATCAATCTGGATAACTGTTACGGAGACTAGCAGTTCAGAAGTGTGGTTTCGGAAGGTCTGCGGCTATCTTTCCGAGAGAACCACAACTAATTTAATGTCTGATGGACAATGCTTCCGTCTAATCCTTGCATAAGAGTCTCTCCAATCGGAGGTAAAGCTTCTCTTGACAATGATGTTAATAGAGGTTGTCGCGAATCAAGATTCTCTGGAATTCTGTAGCCACCTGTTACTCATACCGAAGCCTAAGAGCTCGTTCCGACATTAATCGATTAAAATGAGTGTTCGAGTGATTGACTATGCTCTAAGCATAGATCTAAGGATAGCTTTGGTCTGGAGATAGCGCCCTGCACTGTCACTCGAATATTAACTTGGTAATGTCTCATAACAATCTGGTTCATCTGCCATTATCCAGAACGAATTAGTTTTATGCGACTGATGGAGATGTGCTGAGCGGCTACGCATCTTGTTTAGATGGGTCGCTTATGTACACGCCGCCTCCAGTTATTCTTACACAGAACTGGATTGTGACAACGCATTCGCTGAGGACCAGTATTGTTTTAACGGATATAGTAAACAAAAAGGTCCATATTGAGGCAGATTTTCAGTGGTTAACTCATTAGTTCCGCTGCAACTGCCAGATCCGGCTTTCACGATTATGACGGGTATGAGTCTATAGTTTGGGGCACGGCCCTGAGTTCTACAGACTATAATTGCAGGGGTCTGAGACCCTCGGTTCCTGTAGAAACACATAATCATCAAGAATGATGTCAATATTGTTAGCGCTATATCAATGCGTTCACACTTGTTCGGAGTTTGTTAAACAACTCAATAGTGGTAGCGTACATCAGGAACCAGGGCGGCACCCATTCACTTTTGGTATAATACCTAACGGAGAATCATTTTCATGTCTCTCTATCCGTCATATACCAGGTCGTCTGAACATACTAGCAGACTCGCTCCTCGGAAAGGTCGCCTGTTTCATATGTATGGACGCTCAACATGCGTTTATTTGTACAGTTTTGCTACCAGTGGGATCACCTCATGATTCTTTAGTTTGCGACGCACCGGAACAATTGTTACAGTCATTTGTGTCGCCATGCCCAGGTTATTGAGCGCAGGCAGCAGACGCTCTGCAAATTCATGGGGAGGAATAATAGGATATGCGTATCCTCCTATTCATTTGATTCAATAGCTTATGTTTAAGTTTCAACAGTGAATCCTACTGGTAGAGCCTCTGTTGTCACAAGAATGTTGGATCAATATTCTCAAGTGTCGGTTATGTGACGCTCCCCAGAAGCTTTCTCTCAGAGAGGGTCTTCTTTCAGGGGATGTTTTATTCTTCACGTTCCTCTCTGTCCATAGTGGCATATGGAGTCGGTTAGACATGAGGGAACCATTTTGGTTCCTATATTTTTTATCTTAACTGACACAGGTGTGATTAAATAATACGGGTGAGGGGATTTCGTTATGACTTCGAATGGTCCATGAGAGAACCATTGTGGTTCTCCCCGCACTCAGACACTTCTTTATGTGTTATAAGCAATTTCCGGGCAAGACGTAGTTCTCTTCCCACAAGCTTTATTATTGTGATACATGCATTTTATGCATTTATGTAGTGTTCTGTGGCGACCTCATAGGCTCATCCGCTTTTTAGCTGAATTAATGCCCTATTATTTTGGTTGATTTGTTATATACAAGCGTTTATTTATAAATCATCACAATTAAATTGCTACTCTTGAGTACCTTGCAGGCTGCATAACCAGTTAACTGGTATTCAGATGATTACATGCTAATATATATGCGATCGCGCATTATTATTATTAGGCTAACGCTTTATTGTATTCGGTGGACCTTGAAATAATAATTTATTTTGGGGGCGGTCCGTGTAGGAGCCTGTTAATCATGCCTTTGTTCATCTCTAGATCCAAGTTTCTATTTTGTTTGGTACTCATATTACACGTGCTTTTACGATCATAGATATCAGATTATTCACGTTGGAGAGTGTTGTTACTGGAATTTATTGTACAGAGGCTGCCTGTGGATTACCTAGGAAGTGTGTTTTCTCTTTAGGGATTGTTCAGTGTGGCTCGATTGGATATGTGTATGTTATATTTTTATATATCACCGGTTTTCGACGTATCTGTGTACGTTGTCTGCGGTGTATGTTATTTAGTGGGCAATATTAATTACCAGGATCGTCGCTATAGCCGTAACTTCTGAAGTAACGTTAAGCACCATTTATTAATCATGAATTAATACCTGAGTGTGTGTTCGACGATTAATTATATTGTTGTTGGGTACCGCTCTTATTGTTTCCAGAGCTCTCTTTTATTTTGAAGGTTTCTTCAAAAAGGGGGTGGGGGGGGGGTGTTTTTACCCATAATCTGGCTTAAAATGTATGTATCTTTGAATGATGCTGTTTTTATCCGTATTTATATCCTGCATACAGCTGAAATGTTATTCTAAGCGCATGTTTGTGGAAGATTTTCTCTTATTCTCAGATACGCCATCCTAATTTTTGGGGCTCAGTCTGGGCTAGCCTTGGAAAATTAGGAACTTGTCTTCATACTTACATTAAGGAATTACTTCATTGGGGTCCTTTTTAGAATATGTCTCCCCTGTTACTGTATAGAGAGACATACATGTAATTCCTAACTGTTCTACATGTAAGTTCCTTCATTATGGATTGCAGGATTGGAATTATTTCAGAAGTCTTAAGCCCTCCACCTATTTAAGATTCAGCTATGTCTGGGCCATTGATATACTGTGTAAAAATATGATAAATTTATACCAATTTGTATACTTACCAATGGTCCAGACGGGAAGGGCCCTCCTATGAGTGGGCACTCATATCTTCCCACTGAATTATTATGTAATACTCTCTTTTACAAAGAATGGGGTTGGCACCAATTCTGGTCACTTCCTGACGTCTGCGCATGTGCAGAGGGTAAATGTATGGAGGACCAGTTAGGACTTCTATTCCAATTTGGGTGATTGGGGGGCAAAACTTGTGTTTGGCCATAGATATTTTAGAGTTAGCACCAACTTTGTCTGGGTCATTGGTAAGTATAAAAATATACAAATTCGTATAAATTTATCATATTTTTATACTGTACCAATGACCCAGACATAGCTGGTGCTAACTCTTAAAATATAGGGCCAAACACAAATTTTGCCCCCCAATCCCCAAAATTTGCATCTAAAACCAAAGAAAACATGTCCTGAATGGCCCTCCACACTTCACCTCTACTGCGCATGCGCAGTGTCAAGGACGTTCCGAAATTGGCGCCATTAATCATTCTAAGTTTGGCCCTTCATCAGTTAACATCTGACTGATCTTTGTGCTTGTAAATCTCAGTTTAAATGATGCCAGACACATAAATATTAGTGAAATGGTGATTCTAAGGAGGATAGAAGAAGGAGGAGAGGAAAAATGTGTGACAGAATATTATCAGGGCTGTAACTTAAAATTTTTTAATGAAATTATGTTAAGTTACCTATTTTCGAGGCAGCAGCCATTTTGTTGTCATTCTGGTTATTTAGTTACACTGATTTTTCAGTGTTTTCCTCTCTCCCTTTCCTTTAAGTCCCCTCTTGCTATTCTCCCATGCTTTTGGCATAGTTTCTGTAATTTTTATTACTAAAATTTCTTGGGAGTTTTAGCTGAATAACAGAATGAATTCTGTTTTTTTTCCCCATGTTTACGTCTTCACCTACGGGTGGTTAGGCGTTGTGTTCTGCATCTACCATCTGATGTTCTGCAGTTTCTTCCCTGGAAGTCTCTGTTTTGCATCAGATAGTGTATTTTTGGTAACTGATTCCGGGCCTGGGTGCCTGGAGTCTTATTTTAGTGTTTTTACACTCATTGTTTACATTTACAACAGCCCTCTGTGTGAGGGGGGGATTTCTTGAAAATAATATCTTGATGTCATTTTAATCATAACTAGATACATTATTATTGTTCGTAAGTGTTGAATAAATTGTTTAAAATATTTTTAAAATTTTTGTCCACACTTAGGCTTGGGATCCATTGGGGCTCAACGTTACTTTTCAGAAACTTGGGCTATTCTGAAAAAATATTTTTTCAAAATATATTGATTTCAATTATTTTTTCTATATTAATGGATCATATTATTATTATGTATTTTGATTGCCAGGGGTTGGTGCGAGTACCAGGACTTTGTTTTCTTTTCACATTGAAAGGATTTTGATCAATTGTAATAAGAGGAAGTCTTCCTCTGACTTTTATAATCATTCTATATGTGGTCAGTGTACTCGCATTAACTCCTCTTCTGTATCGTATGATTTCGATAACAACATGGGAAGCGTATGTCACGGTATGTTAGTGGGGAATTGGACACTCTGGTCCTTTCCCCGCAGGGTCACTCTACTTTATCAATTTCTATTTCAGACGATCAAGATTAGGGTGATGTATCTGTGATGTCTTCCAACAGTGTGCCTCCGTCGTCACAATTAATGAAGGGCTAGCGGAAAAGTACTCATGTAAATACGCCAATTGCCTAAGAGGACCCTAGTAGGTTCGACGGCCTTTGACGTCTGCTAGCTCGCCCGGTGTAGCGTCCATTCATCGAATGGTTCGGCAGCCGGGTTCGTCCGTTGCGGTCTAGAAGGAGTTTTGGGGTGATGCGAGCACTATAAATCAACCAAATGCACACCCAGTGACGGCGGATTAGAGGGAGAACGGAGGAAGCCTTTTAGTCAGGTTCATAGCTCGTTCTGGCCCCAGATGTTGTGGTACAAAATGTTTCGCATTCGGAGCATACGTCCGTCGCTCGGGACGCTCCGACATATAGGCAGTCCGGAGTAGACTGTCAATAAGGCTTCCTCATTCTCATGGTAGCGCACACGACCGCTCTTGGCTACGTGACCTCGGATATCCAGTCAGCTTCGCCAGTCAGAGAATCATCGGCAACCAGGTCACACCATCCGGTAGCCAGGGACACGAGGCCTGCAGACTCCGGACGTTCGCATAGGAAAGTGTGCGGGAGTCAACGTACACGGAGCTTCCGGCGGCAATGCATCGTAAGACCGCTACTGCACAGGCCTCAGTGACGGACGTGCTATCCGAGTTAGCACAGTTTTTTCGCAGCATCCCAGCAATCGACAGTTTCTTAGTCGAATCAGGAATTATCTGACGGCGCTGGGTCGGTGCGGTCTGCGGTTGCATCAGGTACGGACGACCGAACGCTTTATAGGGTCCGACAGGATGGCGAAAGGGATTCGAAAGATTTCGAGTTTTCCCTTTCGTAGCATCGGAAGCTGCCATTCATATCTTCTGGCATTATCTTCCAGTGATTGTTATTTCGGACTACATTGCTGCGATGTTGGATAAGAGACTTATAGCGTCATTGGACACGGAATTTTGGATCGGTTCAGGGACATTGTCCCTGACTTACCGACACAGTCCAATAATGTCATTAGAACATGTGTATTATTTATCGACGCTATATATGCATATAAGCCTGCTACCAAGCATGTTAGTTTAGTTTCTTGTCCGCAATGCTCATTTCTGCCTTTTTATCATTTATACGAATAATTTATTTTGGCAGAGCAGGGCATACCGAGAGTTCATATGCGTCTAGACAGCGTGGTTAAAGACTGGAAATATTCTTTTTCGCTGTCTTTTCCAACCACAATTTTGGAAACAACAATGATGTCTAGTAGACTTAACTTAGACGCTTTATGATACGTAATCCACCTTACTGAGGCATTATCATTACGTCTTCAAGAAAAGAATTACGGTATATTATCCTCAATTGAGGGCAGTAGTTTGTTCACATATAACTCCGCCCTTCAGTGGCTGATTGGAGTTGGTTAGACGTGACGCAGCCCTAGCTACATCCACGTGCGTGGATAGTAAGGTGAAGAACTCTCTCAGAGTCGCATCGTTCTTGGAGAAGCTTCTCTTCGACGGCAACTTTTCAGCAATCCATGAATTGCTCGATTTACACGTTCTCTTGTCTATCTAGTGTTGCAAGAGATTCAGACTGGGGCAAACATTCGGTGGTTGACTCAGAGAGTGCCACTGCAGTTGCCAGATCCGAGTGTTATAATTATGACGGTTGCCAGTCAAACAGGTTGGGATATAATATTGATCCCAACGGATTCGAAGTGCCAGGGTCTTTGGGTTCCGCAGTCTCTAAGCAAGCACTTATCTTCCGCGGAATAATGTTTTTTTGGCTTGCTTTATGTCATTGGATGAACATTATTCAGAAACGCATGTCCAAATCCTGTCCGTTAATTCGACAGTAGTGGCGTATCTCCGGAACCAGGGAGACACTCATTCGTTTCCGTTATTCAATTTAATGGAAAGAATCCTTCTGTTTGTTATAGTACACCAAGTTCTGTTTCGGTCCGTCATATTCCGGGTCGTCTGATTGTTTTACCGGACTCCCGTTCACTTATGGGTCGCTTGTTGCCGTCAGAATGGACTCTCAACAAACAAGTATTCAATCAGATTTGCTATCAATGGGAGCGCCCAATGATAATTTATTTACGACACAGCTTGCTAATCAATTGCAGCCGTATGTGTTTGCTTGTCCGGATCTCTGAGCTAATGTTGTTAACGCTCTATTGATCTAATAGGACGGAATGATAGGATATGCGTATCCTCCGGCGCTGTTGTTTCAGCAGGTATTGCTAAGATAAACAACCACAATACATTTCTGTTGATAGCATCTCTGTCTTCACAGAGACCGTGGGTAAATTTTCTCTGATGTCTACTGTGGGACTTAACGCGAAATCTTCCTCAATGAGAGGATCTTTTTTCGCTGGGTAAAATCGTGTCATCTTTATCACAACCCGCAAGGTCGCAACCTTCACGTATTCCGTTGTGTGGTCCTTATTGCATTGTAAGCATTGTACTGGACGAGCTTTGGACGCGATTTCTTACTATAGGAGATCCTCTTCTTCGCTATTCTATGCGGCTAAAGTGGAGGCTCTTCCGTCGTTGGTGTAGGGATCACTATGTTCATATTGTTGATCCCTCCATACTACTCATTCCAACTTTTTAGTATACTTGTTTGACAAGATCTACTGCAGCCTGTTATTATTAAGGTTATAGGTTTATGTTACCTCATACCTATGCACTCTATGATAGTTTACAATTGAGTCTTATGTCTCTTTATCTAAGTCAGTTAGTAACTTTTCGATAAATAGACTTAGAATCATTAGATTAAATTCCTATATGGAATTTAACTTCGGTTCTTATTTAGCTAAGTAATCATTTGAGCCTCTGGAAACAGTAGTTTTCAAATTCTGACCTTTTAGACAGTAATTCTGTTGGCTTCTCTTTTACTGAAGAGTCAGTGAGTTTCATGCACTATCGGTGGATGATTTTCACTTTCGTAGTTTCGGAATCACTACTTCCTTTACTATTTAGGTTGGATTTTTGCATAAGAGTTAGGCTCCTAATATCCGGATCTTATTGTTATTAAGGTCCTTCCGTCTTCGTACGGGCATAGGCCTTTACTCTGTCCGGTTAGAGTTTATGTATTTATAAACAGATATCTGTTTATTACTACGGGCATAAACTTCTAATGTCGTTGATGCCTATTAGAAGGACGTTACGCTCCATTCTATTGCTAATGGATTCAATTAACTATCGATACTGCTTATGGTATATCTTTGACTCAGCAGTTGTGTTTGAGATTTCGGCTCATGAAGTAAGAGTTCTTCTACATCTTGGGCTTACATTAATAGTGTCGCTATTATAGATTTTTGAAGGCTGCTCATTGCGCTCAGCCATCCACATTCATGAATTTTTTATCTCAGAAATATTGAGTCCATTTCTGGAGGCCTCTATTGTTAGGTCTATTATCTACTGCTCAGAATGTCATTCACTTAACAGTTGCTACTATAGCTAGGTAGGCTGTCTGTTTCGGCAGTGACTCCGTTCTGCTGCCCTCTTCGCTCTAGGCTATTTGACCCAGGGCAAGAAAAGAGGGGGGGGGGGGGGGGGGTAGGGTGTTCTCTTGGGTCACCTGTTTTACTATGAAAACAAGGGGATACCTCCTCCGGAGTTAGTAATTCTGAGCTGTTATTGGGATGGTTGTTTAGTGAGAAGTTTATGTTTTAAAAATTCATTCAAGTCTTAGTTTTTAAAGTATAGCTTTTGAATATAGCACGTGTCAACGGACATGATTATGCAATCCTCAGACACTTTTAAGGAGTATAAAGAGTCTCTATTCTCTAGACTTACTTTATTTATTGGCTTACTTTAAAAATTATTAGTATAAGGATTATACTAGATATTAATAGAGTACATGGATGTATGATGCTCAATTTTGGAAGGTGTTGTATCTTTCTAATTTATCATAAATAAGAAAGATACATGTAAGGCCTAATACTTCTTTTTCCCTAGAGGGGATGACTCTATTTTATATTATTGAGCGTATTCCATCTTGCTCTATGTCCTTGGCCCTCCAGCCTTTTTACTATTCAGCTATGTCTGGGTCATTGGTACAGTATAAAAATGTTAAAAAATTTATAGTAATTTATATATTTTTTATACTTACCAATGACCCAGACGGGGATGGCCCTCCCAGGAGTTGGGAACTCTTACCTCCCCGCTGAGTACATAGCGCTTACCAGGCACTGGTTTTTAGAATGATTAATGGCGCCAATTTCGGAACGTCCTTGACACTGCGCATGCGCAGTAGAGGTGAAGTGTGGAGGGCCATTCAGGACATGTTTTCTTTGGTTTTAGATGCAAATTTTGGGGATTGGGGGGCAAAATTTGTGTTTGGCCCTATATTTTAAGAGTTAGCACCAGCTATGTCTGGGTCATTGGTAAGTATAAAAAATATATAAATTACTATAAATTTTTTAACTTTCTAGACGTAAACAGTACCTCTCCCCCTCCAAAGTTGGGCCTTACAGTAGGGCTTTGGTACTCCTCATGCTCTTATTTATATATATATACTACTCAAAGTTTGCTAAGCACCAAGTATATCCAACAACCTGTTTTACGTTTTAGTCGAAATATTGTTATGAAAAGTGTATATATTTATTATTTAATTATATCTTTAATAATTTAAGTACATAAATTAAGATTTTGTTTGTGTCTTACATTATTTTTTAGCTTTTGAATATGATAACCATGGAAAATGGATATTATTGGTAAAAGAGGAAATTTTTCAAATTTGCCAAAAAGTTGACGGAGCGATCTGGTATGGGTTCAATATCTAGTATGAGACCCATTATTGTTAATTACAGCTTGACAACGCCTTCTCATGCTCCCAATCAGGTTTCCGATGGTCCTTTGTGGGATGTTGTTCCATTCTTGGACCAGCATGGCACCAAGCTCCTGGACACTTCTTGGTTGGACTGGATGGGCTGAAATTTGCAAGCTGCAACTCATTCCAGACATGTTTAATTGGATTGAGGTCAAGGGATCTTGCTGGCCAGTCCATACACTCAATCCCCTCCCTCTGTCGGTACTCCCGGACAGTATGGGCAACATGAGGACAGGCATTATCGTTCATCAGAATGAATCCATGACCCACTGCACCTGCATAAATCTGACGTAGGCATCCAGGATCTCATCAATATACCGCTGTGCAGTCAATGTCTACGGTCAAGGACACAGAGCCCTGTACGTCCATCCCAGCTGATGCTGCCCCAGACCATTATTGACCCTCCACCATAGCGATCATGCTCAGCAATGTTTGCTGCATGGAATCACTCTCCTGGTCTTCTCCATACCCCAGAACACCTATCTGTGTTGTCTGTGCAGTACCTTGACTCATCTGTAAAAAGGACAGGTCGCCAATCTTCTCTGGTCCATCCAACGTGATCCGTGGCCTATTCATATCGTGCTTGGCAGTGATTCTGGGACAGCTGAATGCGAAGACATGATCTTGTCGATTGGAGACCACCTTCGTGCAACCTTGCCCGGATAGTCTGCGTCGAAACATTTACCTCGGATGCTTGCTGAAGGTCACTGCGAAGCTGGGTTGTTGTGGCAAAGCGGTTCCTACGGGCCTGAATGATCAAAAACCGGTCTTCAACTGCAGATGTTGCCCTGTCTCTGCCACCACCATGTCGTCTGACTGATGTGCCATACAGCTGAAATCTTGCCCAGGCTTTGATGATCACCGTATGGTGCACACCAAAGGCTTCACCAACCTGACGATGGGTTGCCCCTTGTTCCACCATCACCACAGCCCGCCACATTTCTGCTTCAGACAAATGTCTTCTTACATTTGCATTCACCATATTCAATCATTAAATCACAAGGGTTTGTGTTGAAATGAAGACTGAATACCCTACACATCTCATGTACATGTAGACAGTATACGAAAACATCTTGAAAATCAAGGGGTACATGCTTTCCATGACAGTCATGAAAAGTCTGCCTGTCAAGAGAGCTAATGTAAACACTGGGGACCATCTCAATACATTCCTCAATCATATCCACCAAAAATATCGCAAATGTGTCGCAAGAAAATTTCACAATGGTGTGTCAAATATTTGGTGCTTAGCAAACTTTGAGTAGTATATATATACTGAGTCAAAAAAGAAAGTATAATAGAAACAAATGTGAAAAAATTAGCATAAAGGATGAAATATAATAGTTCTAATGTTGCATGTTGGTGGACAAGGAGTCATGCAAAGAGTTTAATGACACGTTGTTGTTGTCCACCCAACCGTATACAATTTGCTACGGATTTGAAAATAGCATGTGCTACCCGAGAATGTCAAATTTCTGATGCGTACGGGAATGCGACCGTTTCATCGGGGGTAGTGTCATGGTGTGGGCAGGAATTTCCTTGCACCATCGAATGCAGTTGATCTTCATTGATGGTAATCTGAATGAACAGTGATATAGGGACAAAATTCTTAACGCTGTTGTTGTCCCATTGTTCAACGCTAACGTCAGATTGCAGTTATTCCAGCAAGACAATGCCCGATGTCACGTGGCACGTATCTGTCGTGACTTTCTTAGGAGCAGAGGATCGAACTTCTTCCCTGGCCCCCACTTTTGCCAGATTTGTCACCAATCGAGCATCTTTGGGAACAACTGGGTATGACTTCATGATCTTCAGAGTTAGGCAATTTACGTTATGTTCTAAGACAGGAGTGGAACGCAATACCACAGACATCCAGAGACTTATCAGGTTCATGCGCCATCGATGTCTTGCCATCCAAGAGGCAAACAGTGGACATACACGCTATTGACTGCATGTGTGAACTTATCATTTCACCCCATGTCTGAATTGCGACGTCCAGACATGATGTTGACAACAATAAGAAAATGAAATTATGCAATTTACAATAATTTGTTTGGGATTAAAGTCGATAATACTAAAAAAATTGCTCCTCTTATTATACTTTCTTTTTTGATTCAATACAAAAAATATATATATATATATATATATAATAGAACAAAAGTTTGTCCACACAAGTATGACATATAGGAAAAAGATTCTAAAAGATACCAGTTTCAAACAATTCTTTATATGTCTGTATTATTCATAGTAATCCACATTTACATAGGATACAAAAAATCTTTGACCATTTTTACACTATGTACAAAAACTTCGGTAAGTACTTTCGACACTTAAAGTCTCATCAGACCGATATTTTAAAATTAAATATACCAGGGGGTCAAGTTAATATATAATAGAGCTGTGATCTAGATATTTCGTTAAGAGAAATGATTGCTGCGTGCCAAATGTTTACTTAGATCGGATAACCTATTACAAGAGAAAATACTTCTTGTCTTCAATTAACGCATGAGTAATTTCATGTTTCGAATGTTTCGGATACAGCTGAAAATAATGTTTTACTGACATCATCTTATGGAAGTCATCCATAAAAAACAATGACCTAGTGAATTACAATATATACAGTGAAGTATATATAAGTATTCAAAAGACAGCAATTTCAAAATGTAAATTCATAACTTCCATGCATACTATGCGTACGACGCATTAACTTTGGAGAGGATAGACACTAATTAGTCGGTGAATCAACCATAGTCCATTGAGGGTGAATTGCGTTAAAAGAGTATCAGGTCTGTACGTGGTACCATCATCTGTAGTTATTTCTGGAAAGAGCTCACTGAGCTATGACCATACCACCACAGATGACTGTGCCCTGTCAGACTAATTTGCATTAATGAAGTAATGGATATTAATAGCAGTAGTAGTGGGAGTTTAGTAATAGTAGTAGAAACAATATCTTTCTTGTTGTGACATGTGCGCCACCTAAAATAATCAAATGTGGTGGATAAATTGCGAATAAGGAGGGGTGATGGACTCACCACATGAGTCAAAATATTTTTATAAATGCAACATTGCTTTAAAACTACAAGATTGATATTTCATAATAACGATTCATTGAGTAATATTTTTATACTGTACCAATGACCCAGACATAGCTGGTGCTAACTCTTAAAAATCTAGGGCCAAACACAAATTTTGCCCCCCAATCCCCAAAATTTGCATCTAAAACCAAAAGAAATCATGTCCTGAAGGACCTCCATACTTTGCCCTTACTGCGCATGCACAGTGTCAAGGACGTTCCGAAATTGGCGCCAATTATCAATCTTTGTTTGGCCCTTCATCAGTTAACATCTCACTGATCTTTGTGCTTGTAAATCTCAGTTTAAATGATGCCAGACACATAAATATTGGAGAAATGGTGATTCTAAGGAGGATAGAGAAGGAGGAGAGGAAAAAGGAGTGACAGAAAATATTCAGGGCTGTAACTTAAAATTTTGTAATGAAATTATGTTAAGTTGCCTATTTTCGAGGCATGGGCCTGTTGTTGCAATTCTTGCTATGAAGTTGCACTGCTTATTCAGTGTTTCCTCTCTCCATATCCTGTAAGTCCCCCCTTGCTATTCTCCCATGCTTTTGGAATATTTTTGAGTAAGATTACTACTAAAATTTCTTGGGAGAATTAGCTTGGTTACAGAATGAATTCTGTTATTTTCTCCATGTTTACGTTCTCACCCATGGGTGTTTAGACGTTGTGTTCTGCATCTACCATCTGATGTTCTGCAGATTCTTCTCTGGAAGTCTCTGTTTTGCATCAGATAGTGTGTATTGTTGATAACTGATTTCGGGCCAGTATTGTCAGTGCCTGGAGTCATGTTTTCTGGTGTTTATACACTTCTTGTTTACATTGGCAACAGTCTCTTTTGAGGGGGGCTTTTTGCCTTTGGAGTAGTTTACTCATTACTAGATACATTATTATTATCCGTAAGTGTTGCATTAATTATTTAAAATAATTTTAAAATTTTTGACCACACTTACCCTTGGGATCCATTGGGGCTCAACGTTACTTTTCAGAAACTTGGGCTTCGCTGAAAAAATATTTTTCAAAAATTATTTTGAATTTCAGTTGCTTTTTTCAATGTTAATGGATCATGTTATTATGTATCTTTGTGTTTAGGGGTTTGTGCGAGTACTAGGACTTATTGTTGTCTTTTCACAATGAAAGGACATTGTTCAAATTGTAATAGGAAGAAATCTTCCTCTGACTTTCATGATCATTGTATTAATTGTACTCGTACTAACTCCTGTTCAATATGTCAATATTGGGATGACAAACATTGGAAACATGTGTCACGGTATGTTGTTAGTGGAGAAAGGGCTATGCCGGTCCTTTCTCCGCAGGGTCACTCTAGTCTATCAGTTTCTGTTTCAGAGGAACAAGAACAGGGTGATGTTTCCATGTTATCTTCCAAGAGTGCGCTTCCGTCGTCACAATTGAATGCAGAGCTAGCGGCAAAAGTGCTCATGGAGATAAGACAGTTGCCTAGGAGGTCCCGAGTAGGATCGACGGTGCTGTCGTCCGCTAGCTCACCTGGTGTAGCATCCATTCACCGAATGGTTCGGCAGCCGGGTTCGTCCGTTGCGGTCCAGGAGGAAATGTTGGGTGATGCGAGCACTATAAACATACAAGGTGCACACCCAGTGACGGCGGATAATAGAGATCGGAGGAAGCCTTGTAGTCCGGTTCCTAGCTCGTCCAGGTCCAGCCGGGCCGCAAGCGAGAGAGGCCCCTCTCTCGTACAACAACATCAGGGACCTGATGTTGTGGTACAAAATGTGTCGCAAGCAGAGTACACGTCCGTCGCTCGGGACGCTCCATTGTATAGGCAGTCCGCAGAGACTGCTCAGGCTTCCTCATCCTCTCACCAGCGCACACGACTGCTCCTTGGCTACGTGACCGCGGATATTCTACCAGCTTCGCCGATAAGGGATTCTTCGGCGACCAGGTCACGCCATCCGGTAGCCAGGGACACAAGGCCGGTAGACTCCGGACGTTCACATAGGAAGAGTATGCGGGAGTCAGTTGATGCGGAGCTTCCCACGGCTAAGCAGCGAAAGACCGCTACTCCGCAGGCCTCGATGACGGACGTGCTAGCTCAGATAGCACAAATTATCGCAGCATCCCCACAATCGACAGAATCGGTGTCGGATCGGGAATTATCCGACGGCGCTGGGTCGGTACGCTCCGCCGAAGCATCGGGTGCGGACGACCGGGAGCATCATGAGGTCCGACCGGATGGCGAAAGGGATACGGATGACTTGGAGCTATCCCTTTCGGAACAACATAAAGCTGCTGTGGATTTCATCCGGCACTTCCTTCCTCAGGTTGTTCCATTGGGCCAGACTGCTGCGGTACCGGACAAGAGACTGATAGCGTCATTGGACACTGAATTCTTCGAGCGGTTCAGAGACATTGTCCCTGAGTTTCCATCTCAGTCCAATAATGTCACAAGAACATTTGAATTATTGAACAACGCTATCTTCAAGCTTGCTTCCAAAACAGGCAAAGCTGGTTTCTTGTCCTCCAATGCTCTTAACCTGCCTTTCATTAATGCAAGGAATAAATTCGATACGGCAGGACAGGGTATTCCGAGAGTTCCTCTGCGTCTTGACGATGAGGCGGAAGACTTAGAATTGTCATTACCAACGTCTACGTCCATTCCAACCGCGGTGTTGGATACGACAATTACGTCTAACAGGGCCAGTTTAGACGCTTTATCTTATGCAGACCACCTTACAAAGGCGTTATCACTGCGTCTTCAAGGGAAAGAATTCCAGGATATACAATCCTCTTTAAGACTTCTTTCAAGGGCAGTGGCTTATTCCACGTATAACTCCGCCCTCTCTGTGGCAAACCTGGAGTTGGTTAGACGTGACGCAGCCCTAGCTACATCCACACGCGTGGATAGTAAGGTGAAGAACTCTCTCAGAGTCGCTTCGGTCTCCGGAGAACTTCTCTTCGACGGCAAGCTTTCTGCAATCTACGATAAAATTACTAAGAAAGCTTCGGATTCTCTGCTGTTTAAATCCGCTTCCAAAAAGTCGGATACGGCAGATAAGAGTAAGACAGGCACTTCTGGAACTAATGAGCCCAAAAAAGGTTCCTATAGAGGTTCCTGTGCGTCCTTTTGGTCTTATTCAAGAGACCGTCAAGGCAGCGACTCACGTGCGGGACGTCCTTCGGGCCGGGACAATCGGTCGGACGCCCCGAGGTCGACGGGACGAGGTGTGGGTCGTGGAGGACGTGGTTTCTCCTCCCGCAGGCCTCGCAGGTCCAGGAGGTGATGGCTTCAACCTCTATCATGTTCCGGTTGGCGGAAGGTTGTCGAGTTTTTCAGAAGAGTGGGCGTCGATTATGGACGACCCTTGAATATCCTTCAAACGAAAGCCTCCTTTAACTCGAAGTCCAAAATGGACTCAACTTCCGTCAAATCCGCAGAAAAGAGACGCTCTGTTATCGGAGGTGCAGTCTCTTTTAATGAAGAATGCGGTAGAGGTCGCAGAAGACCAGGAAACACCGGGATTCTACAGCCATCTGTTTCTGGTTCCGAAACCAGACGGCTCGTTCCGTCCAGTCATAGATTTGAGCTGGATAAACAAGCTGATCGTCGCTCCGAAGTTCTATATGGAGACGATTCGGTCGGTCAGAGCGAGTATTCGGGTGAACGATTATGCTACAAGCATAGATCTCAAAGATGCGTACTTTCATGTCATGGTACATCCGACATTCAGAAAGTATCTACGCTTCGCAGTCCTAGGAGTGGTGTATCAATTCCGGGCGATGTGCTTCGGATTGAACCTAGCACCCTGGGCTTTCACTCGGGTAATGAACTCGGTAATGATGTATTTCCGAGCTCATTCGTCTGCGGTAACGTCGGCCTACCTGGACGACATTCTTCAGAGGTACGGCAACGAGTTAACGCTTCAGAACGATGTGCAGAATCTGCTTCTATTGCTCCGACGTCTCGGTTTTGTTATAAACGAGGAGAAGTCGGATCTGGTGCCGTCCAAGTCATTCACTCATCTGGGAATGAGCTTCGAGACGCACAACAATCTCGTTCGTCTGCCGTTAACCAGAGCGAAATTAGTCAGTTGTTACGCTCGCTATTGTCTTCATGCAGACAAAGTCACAGCGAGGGAGTTCATGAGACTGATAGGTCTGTGCGGAGCCGCTGCGGATCTCATTCCGATGGGGCGGTTACGCACTCGTCCTCTCCAAATTTTCTTAACTCAGAATTAGAGTGTGAAGATTCATTCGCTCGACATAGACGTTCTCTTGTCAGATCAAGTGAAACAAGAGATTCAGACTTGGGCAAACATTCAGTGGTTAACTCAGGGAGTTCCGCTGCAGTTGCCGGATCCGAGTTTTTACGATTATGACGGATGCCAGTCAAACAGGTTGGGGTGCATCATTGATCCCAATGGATTCGAGATGCCAGAGTCTTTGGGATCCACAGTTCCTAAGCAAGCACATAAACATCAAGGAAATGATGTCAATTTGGCTTGCGTTACGTCATTGGATGGACATTATTCACAAAGCTCTTGTCCAAATCCTGTCCGACAATACAACAGTAGTGGCGTATATACGGAACCAGGGATGCACTCATTCCGTTCTGTTATTCAATTTAACGGAGAGAATCCTTCTGTTTGCTCTAGAACATCAAGTTCTACTTTCGGTCCGTCATATACCGGGTCGTCTGAATGTATGGGACGGAATGATAGGATATGCGTATCGTCCAGCGCCGTTGATTCAGCAAGTATTGCTAAAAATAAAACAATCTCAGTGCAAGATTCTGTTGGTAGCATCTCTGTCTCCACAGAGACCGTGGATAAATCTACTCAGGTGTCTGTTGTGGGACCTACCGCGAAAGCTTCCTCCACGGGAGGATCTTCTTTCGCAGGGGAAACCGCGTCAACTTCATCACAACCCGCAAGGTCTCAACCTTCACGTTTTTCCGTTGTGCGGTCCTTCTTGCATGGCAAGCACTTTACAGGACGAGCAGTGGACGCGATTTCTAACTGTAGGAGGACCTCCTCTTCGCTAAACTATGCGGCTAAGTGGAAGGTTTTTCGTCGTTGGTGTAGGGATCATTCTGTTGATATTTTTGATCCCTCCATACCAGACATTGCAAACTTTCTAGTATACTTGTTTGACGAAATCAAACTGCAGCCTGTTACTATTAAGGGTTATAGGTCTATGTTATCTGATACCTATGCACACCGCAATAGTTTACAAATTGGATCTAATGTCTCTTTATCTAAGTTAGTTAGAAACTTCTCGATAAATAGACCCAGAACTCTTAGATTAATTCCTAAGTGGAATTTAGCTTGGGTTCTTCTCAAACTAAAGGAAAAGCCATTTGAGCCTCTTGGGACAGTAGATTTCAAATTCTTGTCTTATAAGACAGCTTTTCTCTTAGCTTTCTCTTCTGCTAGAAGAGTCAGTGAGCTTCATGCACTATCGGTGGACGATTCTCACTATCGTAGTGTCGGGAACACTATCACCTTCACTACTAATGTTGGATTTTTAGCTAAGAATCAGGCTCCTAATAAATATCCGGAACCTATTGTTATTAAGGCTTTTCCGTCTTCAGACGGGCGTAGGCCTTTACTCTGTCCTGTTAGAGCTTTACGTATTTATAAACAGAGATCTCAGTTTATCAGAAAGGGACGAAAACGTTTCTTTCTGTCTCTGATGCCTAATAGAAAAGACATTTCAGTCCATTCTATTGCTAGATGGATTCAATTAACTATCCGTACTGCTTATGAAAATTTATCTTCTTCCCAGCAGTCTGTGCTTAAGATTTCGGCTCATGAAGTAAGAGCTCTTTCTACATCTTGGGCTTACGCAAATAGTGTGGCTATTACAGTTTTAATGAAGGCTGCTTATTGGTCTCAGCCATCCACATTCACGAATTTTTATCTCAGAAATATTGAGTCCATTTCTGGAGACCTGCATTGTTTAGGTCCGTTATCTGTTGCTCAGAATGTCGTCCACTAAACAGTTGCAACTATAGTTATGCAGGCTTTCTGTTCCGGCAGTGACTCCGTCCTGCTGCCCTCTTCGCTCTGGGCTATTTGACCCAGGGCAAGGGGAAGGGGGCGGGGGGGAGGGTGTTCCCTTAGGTCACCTGCTTTATAGTGAAAAGCAAGGGAATTCCTCCTCCGGAGTCAGTAATTCTGAGTTGTTTCCGGGATGGTTTTAAAGTGTAATATTAATGTTAAAAATTCATTCATGTCATATTTTTAAAGTGTAGCTCGGTGTGAAGCATTTGTATATGTCAAGTGTCAAACGGGCGTTAATGTACAATCCTCGGACACTTTTAAAGAATATAAAGAGTCTCAATTCTCTGGACTAACTTTATTTATTGGCTTACTTTAAAAATAATTAGTATAAAGGGTTATACTGGATGTTAATAGAGAACATGAATGTTATTGTGCTCAATTATGAAGGGTATTGTATCTTTCTAATTTATCATAAAATAAGAAAGATACATGTAAAGCCTAATACTCCTTTTCTCCTTGAGGGGTTCACTCTATATTATTATATAGTTGAGCTTATTGGATTTTTCTCTATGTCCTAGGCCCTCCAGCCTTTTTACTATTCAGCTATGTCTGGGTCATTGGTACAGTATAAAAATGTTAAAAAATTTATAGTAATTTATATATTTTTTATACTTACCAATGACCCAGACGGGGATGGCCCTCCCAGGAGTTGGGAACTCATACCTCCCTGCTGAGTACATAGCGCTGACCAGGCACTGCCGGTAAAAATGATAATTGGCGCCAATTTCGGAACGTCCTTGACACTGCGCATGTGCAGTAAGGGCAAAGTATGGAGGTCCATCAGGACATGATTTCTTTTGGTTTTAGATGCAAATTTTGGGGATTGGGGGGCAAAATTTGTGTTTGGCCCTAGATTTTTAAGAGTTAGCACCAGCTATGTCTGGGTCATTAGTAAGTATAAAAAATATATAAATTACTATAAATTTTTTAACTTTTCACGGTATAAAAAGTTGAAATTTAAGCAGGTAATATTCCGTTTCCAACATGAATCATGAATCCCCTCACTCCGCAATGCACGGATCGTCAGAGTGAAAGTGATACGATGAGCTTGCTACATACAATGCTAAAAAAAATACAAGATATAGTGACTAACGAGGGCACTTTCTGTCAAACAGGTACACGAGCGAGGAACAACTAATCTACAATTTCCGACGTGATCAGTCCACTCTCACATCCCACAGCGGCAGCGCTTTAGAGTGGGAGGGTGGATTCACCCACCCCAGAACTTTCGGCGTATTAAGTTTTGAACAATTACTCTGCAAATTGTCCCTGTATCAGTTGTATGATTAGGGAACAGCCATCATGCAGTTTTCTGCTGGGTAGACTACCCACCCCCTCTGAAGTTCCCAGAGTTTCAGAAAGAAAGGACGTAACAATCCTGTCTAAAAATCGTCCAAAAAGGAGAAAGGGGTATAGGGCTTGCACTTCTGATTATATTAATAATTACTTCAGTTCATAAAAAGTGAGAAGAATCGTGATGAAATGTTGATTTGAAAAATATACAACGGATTCAATCACGACAAAAGATTCTTCGCATGAAACCGTCATATAAACAAACCCGCCATCTTAAAACGAGATGGTACAAGTTTTACACCTCCAAACCCCAATAAAATTGATTAAGTAAAGCATTGGTATGATGAGATGAAGATATTTCTCGTTTTCTACGCCACACTATCGTGTGTGAAGGAAAAGACAAGGAACATTTCTCCATTCTATTTGATTGTATAAACTGTGCCCTTATCATTTAATACGCTAACACATTGGGCTGTATAATCGTTTATAATTATATTTATTTTGCTATGACTAGTTCAATTTCTTACTGTTATAAATTATGTTGAAGGGTTAATGTGCTCTTAATTTCATACAAATGTAGGATTGTTGAAAACTTACAGTAATGTGTTTCGAGAGAGAAGAGGAAATAACTGATAGATTTTATCTTAATCCTCACCGTGGGGAACATGAAAGAAATATTAAAACATTTTCGTTTTCTCATTAAAGCGAGTCGCCGACAGCTAATAGAACAAAGTTGTTGAGACCTCGCTTCAAAGAGAAATTGGCTCTATGAAGTGTAACTGCCCAGCGAAAATATATGATTATTAAAACACTCAAGCAGAAAAAATCCTTCAAAACATTCAACAAGTATATAACAGCATACGTTTCCAATCACCCCCACCCACCCACCCCAGAATCATGTCCCGTTTGTGTGTCTAATAATCGTTGTAGTGGATATGGCAACGAAATTTGTTTCTCTATCAATTAATCACTAATTGTATCGTCCGAGGGATCTCTATGTGGGGTTTTTGGCGTTATGTTGGGCAACTGTGCTTCACTCCTGAAATATTGAATGGAACGTTTTTTAGTTATGAATAAATAACAAACGTACACTCACATATATTTAGCATTCCTATAATCCTACTATTTATTCCTCTACGTTTGAGTTTTAGTGTAATTTTCAGCATCTATGGCTATCTGGAGACCACAACAAAGGTATGAATTCAAGTTTAGCCAATCGTTTATACTCATGTTGTACTCTTTAGAGGAATTCCAAACCCATTTTCCAGTTATCGGGCCCCACTTTACCAGTAAGACAGAACTTCTTTACCACAGTAAACAAGCACTGGCCAATTTTAAGGGGTTCCGATGGGGGGATACAAATCGTGTTAAATATTTTACGATTAAACTGGACGTAATGGGGCGGGAAGAAATATTTTGAATTCATTCTTTCGTTTGTCTTGGAATGGACTTTACGATAACCTAAAACTATTCTTTGTAAAATTTTCCAAACAATTCTGCAAACAATTGAATAATCTTGTGCTGGGAAGGTTTGTGTTACCAAACGAAGTTTTGGATCACACAACCCGTAAAGGTATTATTTTCAGACGGATTTGTGGCTTAGATCCTATTTTCTTACTTATATGGGGCTGTACAGATAAAGTCTACCCGTATCGATAAAAAATAGCATTACCATAATAGTCTGGATTTTGTAAATGTCTTTTGAGTCCAGTATGATTGATGATACTACAATAGTTCTCCATTGCACATCGGTCGACCCCTCAGAATGCTCTCCACGTGAATAATGCAATATCTTCTAATTGATGGCAGTTTGATACCCAGCGAGTGGTTCTCTGAGCTACTAGAATCAAGGCTCTCTTCGTCTATCATTTAGTATAATGCCATAAATTCCTATTCCCGTCAAGTTACTGTATGGGACAATAACACACAACCTTGCTGAAAGTGTTGTGGCGAATATATACTGTATTCCCTAGTAGTTTCGTTAATAATCCAACCCAATGAACCCATGGGTTTGTGGGATTAAATTATCATTGAAACGTCCGTGATGAATCTGGTACTGGCTCTCTTTAATTACTGGTTGGCCACCAGGTTGTCCGCAACCGACCACTGAATTTTCTTTTATGCAAAAATGTACGTGTGCCGGGCTGCAAAGGGCTGATCCTATTCTGTGATAATGATAAAATTGTTGTTTTGTAATATAACATCATAAATACAAGTCAACATCTAGTTACTGTGTTTGATCATGGCATGAAAAAACTGCTAAAGGCGATATGGCTAGTCTATTTTGTAAATTTTGAGAATCGCAATAGTAACTCAATCCAACAATCCCCCTGGGGTGCCGGATCAAATTATCACCGAAATTCTGGCGAATACACTCGTCCTATTCCTCCTTATTTACTTGTTGTCCAACAGTTTGTTCACCTGCTGACTACTGAGTTTACCTTTATGCAAAAATTTATGTGAGCAAAACATAAGAGGCTAATCCTATTCTCTGATGGCATATATGAACTCTTGGTTTGACTGAACTGACATCGCTTTAACCTATTATATATATATTTTTTTATGTTTGTGTATGTCACATGTCACCCATTCAACAAAACAACCAACACCACAAGCCATAAATTCCCATATATATATATACACAAGCATCCACGGCCCGAAGCACTAGTTGCTTTGCTGAATAGGTGACATGTGACACCCTCGCATCATTCCTGAGAAAGTTCCCAGAGGGATTTCCTGCGTTGCGTATAGCAGTTACTGTAATAGCATGATTATTTTTTGTTCACTGTACTTTTAAAGCTTTTTATAAATTGTGTTTCCTTCATCAATCGTGTTGTTTTATCACTTGTCATAATTTTGTAAAATGGAAAGACCATAAATGGAATAGTAAAACCTTGAGTGCACGTGGCAATATGTTCACTAACATTCAATACCCTTGTTTCAGGTTCGCGAATTTGTTGCCGGTGTATGGTCATTCTGTGGCGCAATGTGTCCCCAGTCTCACCTATGTACAATCCACTGCAACCAGAGCTTCTTATCAACCTACCTCAATTGTTTACAACAGGCTTGCACTACAGTGGAAGAACCTAACTCGGATAAAATACTCTCTATTTTAATCTTTCCCAAGATTTGGGAAAGAAAAGAGGTGTAAAAACACCACGAAAAAATAAGCCAAAACTGTGCCGAGTGCCATCGGCGCACACCCAGTATGGGACGCTCTTCCATAGTACAAATCCATGACTTCTGTCACAGTGTGCAATGCATCAATTCGTCATTCTTTTTCTATCCGAAGCACGAGCAGGATGTGTTTCCGCCATATGCATTATGAAACAGTGATAATTCAACTCGTGGATAATGGTATTCCTGTGACTGGAATTATGGATCTGAAGATCGTATAATAACAGGACTGTGTTTTATATATTCTCGTTTATATTTTCAACCACATTCTCATTGTTTATTAATTACTATTCCGTTTTCGCGAATGTTTTGCGACATCGTGTCATCGCGATTCGACAATGAATTTTTTCGGTTGATAAAAAATTTTATTGGAGTAGGTGTCGGCCGTCTGGGTTCTGCCACCTTCTCTCGTAGTTGAGGGTGTTCTTCTACTTTCTGTTTCTGTTGAATTCACCTTTTTCTTCTACTGCTCTCACCTCTGTTCTTTCCAGTTCGGTTCCTTTAGGGCAATTCCTTTTGCCCTCGCCATTGGTGCGTTCTCGTGTCCGTTTCGTCCGCACACGCGGGTGGTGTGGAATGCAGTCGTTTCGGGAGCCTCCCGACTGTCGTTTCGGGGCCCCCCCGACTCGACCACGTCTGGTGTGAGTTTGACCCCCTCCGTGGGGGATGTGCAGCTCCTCCCGCTCCCGCGGGGGCTGGTGAACGCTTTCGTTTCAGGTTGCCCGATTCGACCACGTCTGATGAGAATTGCTCCTCCTCCGTGGGGGATGTGCAGCTCCTCCCGCACCAGCGGGGGGTGGAGACCGCTTTTGTTTCGGGGCTTCCCGATTCGACCATGTCTGGTGAGAGTTATTCCCCTTCCATGGGGAATGTGCAGTGTTTTACCGTGGTGGATACTGCGTGAGCTGTTGGTTTTCTGGTGTAGAGATGCCTGGTTCCGGGACTATGCGCCCTCTCCAGTCGACATCTGAGGCTGTCACTAGGGTTGTGACTCCTCCTTTGGAGGCCGAGCTTGGTGGCCCTCTCCGCTTTTCCGCCAGTTCCAACAGCTCCCGTCGTATCTGCTGCTACTGCTGTTCCGTCTACAACGTCATTGGGCACCGTTTTTAGCCGGCCTCGGCTTCTCCCTGCCAGGGTCTGCAGGGATGTCTGTAGTGTGGTTGTGGGGTTTCGGCCTCAGCCTTCCCAGACTTCCACTCGGCGAAGTCAAATGGGGCTGCCGACTGAACCCCATACTGTGTCCTCTCAGCCATTGATCACAGTAGTTTTATACCTGCAGTGGTCTGCTGCGGTGTCTGGTTGTGTAGACATGGGGGTATCGGCCTCAGCCTTCCCTGACTTCAACTCGGCGAAGTTGGAAGTGGCTGCCGGCCGGGCCCTCTCCTGTGGTCTCTGCGCCGTCGAGCACCACAGCTGAAGCCACTTTGCCGGTTCGAGCACCACAGTTGAAGCCACTTTGCCGGTTCGTTCCCCTGTCGAACCGGCCAGTACGGGCAGTGAGCTTAGGGAGGCCCTCTCCTTACTCACTCAGGTTCTTTCAACGAGCCTTCCTGTTGCTTCCAGCGAGGCAGTGAGTGGTTTCCAGGCGCCTCCTATGGCGCCACCTCCCGGGATTGGAAACAGGCCGCTTTCTGATCCCCTGGTGTTCCGACACCATGGGAGGCGTCGGCTGGTTTGCCCACGATGGGCTATGTGTCTTCCGACTCAGGGGAAGAGTCAGACATGCTTGATGTCGAGAGCCAGCAGTCTTCGGACTTGGGGGCAGCTCTTCAGATTTCGTGTTTGGGTTCCTTCCGGATCTCAAACCATCTAACCAGTCGACAGTGTCAGCCAGGCCGCGATCATCGGTCGCGTGCCAACAGTCTATGGAGCAACCTGCTTCTGGGCGTCTTCGACCGTGCCCTTCGGTACAGTTGGTTGAAGCATTTTCAGCCTTGTACTCCAAGCTAAGTTCCAAGGCTATGAAGGCTCTGTTCTTCACCAGGGTTGACACCTTTTTGCCTCCGGTGAGTTATCGTTCCTACGATTCCGCCTATCCGTCGGTCTACCAGACTTTGACGGTTTTGGATCAGGACTCCAATTCCCTCGGGCTTTCCAAGTCCAAGTCTGCCATCATTCCGAAGACGACTCTGGGGTCCACATTGGGCTTATCGAGAGAGATGCTTGGTATGCTTTCTCTCTCCGATCACGTCGTCTCAGCTTTTGCTGCTTATCTGCCTTCAGATAAGATTGACGAGGTACAGGCTTCTTTGCGTGTGCTGTCCAAGGCGCTCATGCATCTTACTCACACGCATGCCTGTAACACGGCTAATCTGGAATTAGTTCGAAGGGACTCTGTGCGGGACACAAGCCGATCCCTTCCTGAGGAGCAGTACGCTGCTCTTCGATCTGCTTTTTTGACAGGTCCGCAACTTTTCCATGATTCTGTGTTGACGGTCCGGGATGACGTCCTACGTCATTCCAACGATCAGCTGCTGTTTCTTCAGCTTGATCAGCCTTCTTGGATAGGCACGGGCCGTTCCAAGCCTAACAAGTACCCTATGCTTCCTCTGCGAAGCAAAAGGGGCTGATCCTTCTGCCACCGCTTCTGCTTCTTACTCAAGGGGTAAGGGTAAGCGTCGGCAGTCTTGAGGGAACTCCCAGGATTCTTCATTCAGTAGAGGTGTTTTCTCCTCTCGCGAGCCTCGTCGGGGTTCGCAATGAAGGTCCTCACCTCGACTCGTCCCAGGTTGGAGGAAGGATAGCAGAGTTCGCAGACCGTGGGCCACCATCACATCCGTTCCTTGGATGTTAGATGTTGTTTGGTCCGGGCTGCGAATATCCTTCCGACGGCACTCCACTCTGTCCGGGGTGCCTTTTCCAACCACAGTTCCTTCAGACATTTTACGTCGGGAACTTTTGTCCACGGAGATAGACAATCTCCTGACAAAGGGGGCGATTGAGGTCATCAAGAACATTAGGTCAGTGGGTTTCTATTCCCGCCTGTTCTTGGTGCCGAAGAAGGACGGCCGACTCCGACCGGTTCTCGATCTGAGTTTCCTGAACCAGTCTATCATTGCTCAAGTTCAGCATGGAGACTTTCAGGTCGGTCCTCCGTTCAATTCACCAGGGAGTTTCTTATCAACCTACTCACAATTGTTTACTACAGGCTTGCACTACAGTGGAAGTCCCTAACTCGGATAAAATACTCTCTATTTTTGTCTTTCCCAAGCAAGTTGGGAAAGAAAAGTGGTGCAAAAGCACCAATAAAAATAAGCCAAAACTGGGTCGAGTGCAACCGGCGCAGACCCAGTACGGGACGCTCTCTCCCAAGTACAACTCCACGACTTCCGTTGCCAGTGCGCATATACCGTCTCTAAAAGACTCATTCTTTTTAAAATCCGCTTCGTGTCGAGATGTTTTTGCACGCTTATCAGTGTTCCACCAACTCGATGTTTGATGATTCCTGATTCATTATACCACAGTGTATCCTTTGTATTCTCAGGAACAGTGTTTTATATTCTCTTTTTTCTATTATATGTCCATAATGTATATTTATTTGCTCTCTCTCGAGTCGCGCGCGAATTTCGCGGGCCACGCGGTTCGGACTTAGATTATTTCACAATTATTGTTAATGCTTTTTTTGCAAAATTTTTTAATTGTGTTAGAGTTAGGTGTCAGCGGGGTACCACTCCTACAGTGTTTCTTCTTTCTGTTGAGAGTAGTCTTCCTGTTGGGTGGTTCCCGGTCGACCGTCTGGGGTCTTTGTTTCTGTCACCTTTCTCTCTTTGGGGGTGTTCTGTTTTCTGATCTCACCTTCTCTGCTCCTCTCACCTCTTTCATGCCTAGGACAATTCCTTGTGGGCAGTGTCTGCTGCCTAAGCATGTGGACGATGTACATTCGTCGTGTTCCTCCTGTAATGGGTGTTCGGCCGAGCGGCCATGTGGTGTCTGTGGAACATGGTCTTCCACCTTTTGGGCGTCTGTAAATCGTGTCGTTCGTTCTCGTGGCCGTGCCTCCCGCTCCCGCGGGAAAGGACAACATGGTCGTTCGGGGCCTCCCGAGCCGACTTTGTCTGGTGAGAGTTATTCCTCCTCCGTGGGGGATGTGCAGTCTTTTCCTGTGGTGGATACTGCGGGAGCCGTTGAGTGTTCTGGTGTAGAGATGCCTGGTTCCGGGACTACGGTCCCCCTCCAGTCGACATCTGAGGCTGTCACTAGGGTTGTGACTCCTCCTTCGGAGCCGAGCCGGTGTGCTCTCTCCATTATTTCACCAGCCTCAACGACTCTCGACGTATCTACTACTGCTGCTGGTCCGTCTGCTTCGTTGTCTGTTTCAGCCGGCCTCGGCTTTTCACTGCAGGGGACTGCAGAACTGTCCGATACTGTAGACGTGGGATATCGGCCCCAGCCTTCCCTGACTTCAACTCGGCGAAGTCGGAAGGGGCTGCCGGCCGACCCCATCGCTGTGGTCTCGTCGCCGTCGAGTACCACAGTTGTGTCTTTGGATTCGGATGTTCATAGTGGGAACACTATGAACTCCGTGGCGTTTCCGTCCGCTCACTCTGGTCACACGACCAGTTTTGGGGGACCAACGCCTTTTGTGCAGCCTGGACCTTCTGCCCCGCAGAGGTCTGCGGTGACTCTCATGAGTTCTCGCAATATTGATCCTCGGGGTGCATCGTACCCCTATACACGTCTGCCTTCAGATGTTTCGGCTGCCGCCCGTCGTCCCGCGTCGGGTGTTTTGGAGGATCGTGACCCTTCGCTGGTTAAGAGGGTCAGAGGTGAAGCCACTTTGCCGGTTCGCTCCCCTGTCGAACCGGTCGGTACAGGCAGTGAGCTTAGGGAGGCCCTCTCCTTACTCACTCAGGTTCTCTCAAAGAGCCTTCCTGTTGCTTCCAGCGAGGCTATGGGTGGTTTCCAGGCGCCTCCTATGGCGCCGCCTCCCGGGATTGGAAACAGGCCGGTTTCCGATTCCTCTGGTGTCCCGACACCATGGGAGGCGTCGGCTGGTTTGCCCACGATGGGCTATGTGTCTTCCGACTCTGGGGAGGAGTCCGACATGCTTGAGGTCGAGGGTCAGCAGTCTTCGGACTTGGGGGCGGCTCTTGACTTTGTGTTTGGGTTTAAGCCTGAGCTCAAACCTGCTAACCAGCCGACAGTGTCAGCCTGGCCGCGATCATCGGTCGCGCGCCAACAGCCTATGGAGCAACCTGCTTCTGGGCGCCTTCGACCGTGCCAGTCGGTACAGGTGGTTGAAGCTTTTTCAGCATTGGATGCCAAGCTGAATTCCAAGGCTTGAAGACTTCGTTCTTCACCAGGGTTGACACCTTTTTGCCTCCTGTGCGTTATCGTTCCTACGATTCCGCCAATCCGTCAGTCTGCCAGACTTTGACGGTTCTGGATCAGGACTCCACTTCCCTCGGGCTTTCCAAGCCCAAGTCTGCCGTCATTCCAATGACGACTCTGGAGTCCACGTTGGGCTTATCTAGAGAGATGCTTGGCATGCTTTCTCTCTCAGATCACGTCGTCTCAGCTTTGGCTGCTTATCTGCCTCCAGATAAGTTTGACGAGGTACAGGCTCCTTTGCGTGTGCTGTCCAAGGCGCTTATGCACCTTACTCACACGCATGCCTGTAACACAGCCAATTTGGAATTAGTTCGAAGGGACGCTGTGCTGGACACAGGACGATCCCTTCCCGAGGAGCAGCGTGCTACTCTTCGATCTGCTTCTTTGGCAGGTCCGCAACTTTTCCATGGTTCCGTGTCGACGGTCCGGGATGACGTCCTACGTCATTCCAAAGATCAGCTGCTGTTTCGTCAGCTTGATCAGCCTTCTCGGGGAGGCAAGGGCCGTTCCAAGCCTAACAAGTACCCTTCTGCTTCCTCTGTGAAGCAAAAGGCTGGTCCTTCTGCCGCCGCCTCTGCTTCTTACTCACGGGGTAAAGGTAGGGGTCGGCAGAATCGAGGGAAGTCTCAGGATTCTTATTTAGCAGAGGAGGTGGTTTCTCCTCTCGCGGGCCTCGTCGGGGCTCGAAATGAAGGTCCTCACCTCGACTCGTCCCAGGTTGGAGGAAGGATAGCAGAGTTTGCAGACCATTGGACCACCATCACATCCGATCCATGGGTGTTAGATGTTGTTCGGTCCGGGCTGCGCATATCCTTCCGACGGCACCCCACTCTGTCAAGGGTGCCTCTTCCAACCACAGTTCCTTCAGACGTTTTACGTCGGGAACTTTTGTCCACGGAGATTGCCAATCTCCTGGCAAAGGGGGCGATCGAGGTCGTCAAGAACGTTCAGTCAGTGGGTTTCTATTCCCGCCTGTTCTTGGTGCCGAAGAAGGACGGCCGACTCCGACCGGTTATCGATCTGAGCATCCTGAACCAGTCTATCATTGCTCCCAAGTTCAGCATGGAGACTTTCAGGTCGGTCCGCCATTCAATTCACCAGGGAGATTTCGCAGCCAGCATCGACCTGCGAAACGCTTACTTCCACGTTCCGATGCATCGGGCGTCACGGAAGTATCTCAGGTTCGCTTTTCTGGGGCGAGTTTACCAGTTCAAGGCCATGCCTTTCGGTCTCAACCTGGCTCCTTGGGCGTTCACCAGACTGATGTCGCATGTGATAGCGTTCCATCGCACACAGTCCAGGGTGACTACCTGGACGATATCCTCCAGAGGCATTCCAATGCTGCCTTACTGGAATCGGATGTCGCCACTCTGTTGAGCTTGCTCACGTCGCTAGGATTCAGAGTCAACGAGGAGAAGTCGGACCTGGTCCCTTCTCAGTCGTTTTGTCATCTGGGGATGTCTTTCCAAACCAAATTCAATTTGGTGGCTGTTCCCCAGGCCAAGGCTGTGATTCTCTCAGCTTTTGCTCTGACTCTGTCCCAGTCCAGGTCCGCGACCGCTCGGAGTTTTCTCCGGCTGATCGGTCTCTGCGGTTCGGTGACGGATCTCATTCCTCTAGGTCGGCTGCGTGTCAGACCTCTCCAACACTTTCTGCTCAGTCGTTGGAGACCGAATGTAGATTCTCTGGATCAGGTGCTTCCGTTTCCGGACTCTCTGTATCCTCACCTTCTTCCCTGGACAGATGTTCAGTGGATTACGCAGGGTGTTCCGCTGGACTTACCCACGTCCGATCGCGTTCTGACGGCAGATGCCAGCGATCTCGGATGGGGTGCGACGTTGGATCCTCTCGGTCTTTCCCTACACGGGATGTGGGACCAGGATCAAGCAGCTCTACACATCAACCAGAAGGAGCTTCTTGCTCTTCTTCTGAGTTTCAGGCAGTGGATCCCTCACTTGTCGAATCGCCAGGTCCTTCTACTATCCGACAATTCGACAGTGGTTGCTTACATTCGGAACCAGGGCGGCACGCACTCGCTTCCGATGTACGAGTTAGCTCGGGATCTTTTACTGCTCGCTCAGGAGGTTCACGCCGGGGTGGTTGTTCGTCACATTCCCGGTCGTCTGAACGTCCTAGCTGACTCCCTGTCCCGACAGGGCAGGGTTATTTCCACCGAGTGGATGCTTCACAGGGCAGTGTTCCAGTCGCTTTGCGATCTCTGGGGACGTCCCCACATCGATCTCTTTGCGACTCGTTGGAACCATCAGGTGGACACTTTCGTGTCCCCGTGTCCAGATCCTCTGGCTTTTGCCATGGACGCTCTGTCACTCGATTGGAACGGTCTAGTCGGCTACGCCTTCCCGCCGGTTCCAATTCTTCCTCAGGTTCTCGCCAAAATTCGAACCTGCAGTTGTCGAATCATTCTGATCGCTCCCCTGTCGCCTCAGCGGGTGTGGATCAATCAGCTCCGCTCGCTGATGGCGGCGGTTCCGGCACGTCTCCCGCTACGTCGCGACCTTCTTTGTCAAGGTCGCCCGAGGAGGTTTCACGTCGACCCGACTTCATTGTGCCTTCACGCATATCTTTTGTCAGGTCCTGTCTCCTCCGTAGAGGTTTTTCGAGACGAGCAGTGGAGTGCATTTCTTCTTCAAGGAGGCACTCCACTGGTTTAGCTTATGCAGCTAAATGGAAGGTCTTCTGTCGATGGTGTGCTGATCACTCTGTTGATTATGCCAATCCTTCGATTTCACAGATTGCGGAGTTTCTGGTATATCTGTTTGATTCTCGGGGTCTCCAGCCTGTTACCATCAAGGGTTACAGGTCTATGCTTTCAGAGACTTTTTCTTATGTGGGGAAGCGTCGTATCGGCACTAATCCTTACCTCTCCAAGCTTGTTCGGCACTTTTCTTTGAAAAGGCCTCGGACTTTGCAGCTTACTCCACGATGGAATCTTTCGTGGGTGCTGCTTTGCTTGGGGGGGGCGCCGTTCGAACCTTTATCCCAGGTGGATATGCAATTTCTCACATACAAGACGGCTTTTCTGATGGCATTTGCTTCGGCCAGACGGGTTAGTGAGCTTCACGCCCTCTCGGTTGACCCGGCCTTTTTTAGGAGTTCTCCCAACAGTGTTACTTTTACCACTGATTGCTCCTTTTTGGCTAAGAATCAGTTACCAGATACTACTCCTCCTCCTATCTGTATCAGGGCTCTTCACTCTGTTGAGGGTACTCGCCCTTTGCTCTGTCCGGTCCGTGCTATTCGCATTTATCTTGATCGGACACGCTTCATACGGAAGGGCAGAAAACGTTTTTTTCTGTCTCTCATTCCGGGTCGACAGAAGATCTCTCCTCAATCCATTTCTCGATGGATTTGTCTTGCTATTCGTTAGGCTTATAGTCGTTTAGCAGCTGGCGATTGTATTACCAATCGTATTTCTGCCCACGAGGTGCGGGCACTGTCTACCTCTTGGGCTTATTCTAACTCCGTCAAGTTGTCGGATGTTATGCAGGCAGCCTACTGGAGAAATGCTTCTACTTTCTCCACCTTTTATTTACGCCAGTTGCAGGAGCAGTCAGAGAACCTTTTTGCCTTGGGTCCTCTTTCTTCTGCTCTGGCTGTTGTCTGCCATAGCCATTAGGCTTCTTGAAGGTCAGTTTCAGCCTTGTGCTGTTACTGCCCTTTTTTCTGTCTGTGTGTCACACAGGCTCATATGTCTCTTTTCATTGTCCTTTACCAATGATTGCGACATTATGGTTGATAAGCCTCGGGACCTCTTCCTTCTGCTTCACGGTTCCAGTGCACTAGGGTTATGTGGGGGTTGGTTATGCGATTCCCTCCAGCCTTTTGTCTATTCAGCCTGTAGTAAACAATTGTGAGTAGGTTGATAAGAAATCTAAATTTTATAGTAAATTTCCTTTCTTATTATACCTACCACAATTGTTTACATGGAGGCCCTCCCGTCTTCTTTACGGGTAAAGAATCTTTCCTCCCCGCTGATCATATAACTCTAACGTTTACGGATTCAAAAAGAATGAGTCTTTAGAGACGGTATATGCGCACTGGCAACGGAAGTCGTGGAGTTGTACTTGGGAGAGAGCGTCCCGTACTGGGTCTGCGCCGGTTGCACTCGACCCAGTTTTGGCTTATTTTTATTGGTGCTTTTGCACCACTTTTCTTTCCCAACATGCTTGGGAAAGACAAAAATAGAGAGTATTTTATCCGAGTTAGGGACTTCCACTGTAGTGCAAGCCTGTAGTAAACAATTGTGGTAGGTATAATAAGAAAGGAAATTTACTATAAAATTTAGATTTTCGCTTCCAGCTTCGACCTGCGAGACGCTTACTTTCACGTTCCGATTCATTGGGCGTTACGGAAGTATCTCAGGTTCATTTTTCTGGGGCGCGTTTACCAGTTCAAGGCCATGCCTTTCGGCCTCAACCTGGTTCCTTGGTCCTTCACCAGACTGATATCACATGTGATAGCTTTCCATCGCACACAGTCCAGGGTGACTACTTCGGCATATCTGGACGATATCCTCCAGGGGCATTCCAATGCTGCCTTCCTGGAGTCGGATGTCGCCACTCTGTTGAGCTTGCTCACGTCGCTATGTTTCAGAGTCAACGAGGAGAAGTCGGACCTGGTCCCTTCTCAGTCGTTTTATTATCTGGGGATGGCTTTCCGCACACAATTCAATTTGGTGGCGGTTCCCCAGGCCAAGGCTGTGATTCTCTCAGCTTTTGCTCCGACTCTGTCCCAGTCCACATCCACGACAGCTCGGAGTTTTCTCCGGCTAATCGGTCTCTGCTGTTCGGTGATGGATCTCATTCCTCTAGGTCGGCTGCGTGTCAGACCTCCCCAACACTTTCTGCTCAGTCGTTGGAGGCCGAATGTAGATTTTCTGGATCTGGTGCTTCAGTTTCTTATCAACCTACTCACAATTGTTTACTACAGGCTTGCACTACAGTGGAAGTCCCTGACTCGGATAAAATACTCTCTATTTTTGTCTTTCCCAAGCAAGTTGGGAAAGAAAAGTGGTGCAAAAGCACCAATAAAAATAAGCCAAAACTGGGTCGAGTGCAACCGGCGCAGACCCAGTACGGGACGCTCTCTCCCAAGTACAACTCCACGACTTCCGTTGCCAGTGCGCATATACCGTCTCTAAAGACTCATTCTTTTTGAAATCCGCTTCGTGTCGAGATGTTTTTGCACGCTTATCAGTGTTCCACCAGCTCGATGTTTGATGATTCCTGATTCATTATACCACAGTGTATCCTTTGTATTCTCAGGAACAGTGTTTTATATTCTCTTTTTTCTATTATATGTCCATAATGTATATTTATTTGCTCTCTCTCGGGTCGCGCGCGATTTTCGCGGGCCACGCGGTTCGGACTTAGATTTTCACAATTATTGTTCATGCTTTTTTTGCAAATTTTTCTAATTGTGTTAGAGTTAGGTGTCAGCGGGGTACCACTCCTGCAGTGTTTCTTCTTTCTGTTGAGAGTAGTCTTCCTGTTGGGTGGTTCCCGGTCGACCGTCTGGGGTCTTTGTTTCTGTCACCTTTCTCTCTTTGGGGGTGTTCTGTTTTCTGATCTCACCTTCTCTGCTCCTCTCACCTCTCTCATGCCTAGGACAATTCCTTGTAGGCAGTGTCTGCTGCCTAAGCATGTGGACGATGTACATTCGTCGTGTTCCTCCTGTAATGGGTGTTCGGCCGAGCGGCCGTGTGGTGTCTGTGGAACATGGTCTTCCACTTTTTGGGCGTCTGTAAATCGTGTCGTTCGTTCTCGTGGCCGTGCCTCCCGCTCCCGCGGGAAAGGAGAACATGGTCGTTCGGGGCCTCCTGAGCCGACTTTGTCTGGTGAGAGTTATTCCTCCTCCGTGGGGGATGTGCAGTCTTTTCCTGTGGTGGATACTGCGGAAGCCGTTGAGTGTTCTGGTGTAGAGATGCCTGGTTCCGGGACTACGGTCCCCCTCCAGTCGACATCTGAGGCTGTCACTAGGGTTGTGACTCCTCCTTCGGAGCCGAGCCGGTGTGCTCTCTCCATTATTTCACCAGCCTCAACGACTCTCGACGTATCTACTACTGCTGCTGGTCCGTCTGCTTCGTTGTCTGTTTCAGCCGGCCTCGGCTTTTCACTGCAGGGGACTGCAGAACTGTCCGATACTGTAGACGTGGGATATCGGCCCCAGCTTTCCCTGACTTCAACTCGGCGAAGTCGGAAGGGGCTGCCGGCCGAGCCCATCGCTGTGGTCTCGTCGCCGTCGAGTACCACAGTTGTGTCTTTGGATTCGGATGTTCGTAGTGGAAACCCTATGAACTCCGTGGCGTTTCCGTCCACTCACTCTGGTCACACGACCAGTTTTGGGGGACCAACGCCTTTTGTGCAGCCTGGACCTTCTGCCCCGCAGAGGTCCGCGGTGACTCTCATGAGTTCTCGCAATATTGATCCTCGGGGTGCATCGTACCCCTATACACGTCTGCCTTCAGATGTTTCGGCTGCCGCCCGTCGTCCCGCGTCAGGTGTTTTGGAGGATCGTGACCCTTCGCTGGTTAAGAGGGTCAGAGGTGAAGCCACTTTGCCGGTTCGCTCCCCTGTCGAACCGGTCGGTACAGGCAGTGAGCTTAGGGAGGCCCTCTCCTTACTCACTCAGGTTCTCTCAAAGAGCCTTCCTGTTGCTTCCAGCGAGGCTATGGGTGGTTTCCAGGTGCCTCCTATCGCGCCGCCTCCCGGAATTGGAAACAGGCCGGTTTCCGATTCCTCTGGTGTCCCGACACCATGGGAGGCGTCGGCTGGTTTGCCCACGATGGGCTATGTGTCTTCCGACTCTGGGGAGGAGTCCGACATGCTTGAGGTCGAGGGCCAGCAGTCTTCGGACTTGGGGGCGGCTCTTGACTTTGTGTTTGGGTTTCTGCCTGAGCTCAAACTTGCTAACCAGCCGACAGTGTCAGCCTGGCCGCGATCATTGGTCGCGCGCCAACAGCCTATGGAGCAACCTGCTTCTGGGCGCCTTCGACCGTGCCAGTCGGTACAGGTGGTTGAAGCTTTTTCAGCATTGGATGCCAAGCTGAATTCCAAGGCTTTGAAGACTTCGTTCTTCACCAGGGTTGATACCTTTTTTGCCTCCTGTGCGTTATCGTTCCTACGATTCTGCCAATCCGTCAGTCTGCCAGACTTGACGGTTCTGGATCAGGACTCCACTTCCCTCGGGCTTTCCAAGCCCAAGTCTGCCGTCATTCCAATGACGACTCTGGAGTCCACGTTGGGCTTATCTAGAGAGATGCTTGGCATGCTTTCTCTCTCAGATCAAGTCGTCTCATTTTTGGCTGCTTATCTGCCTCCAGATAAGTTTGACGAGGTACAGGCTCCTTTGCGTGTGCTGTCCAAGGCGCTTATGCACCTTACTCACACGCATGCCTGTAACACGGCCAATTTGGAATTAGTTCGAAGGGACGCTGTGCTGGACACAGGACGATCCCTTCCCGAGGAGCAGCGTGCTACTCTTCGATCTGCTTCTTTGGCCGGTCCGCAACTTTTCCATGGTTCCGTGTCGACGGTCTGGGATGACGTCCTACGTCATTCCAAAGATCAGCTGCTGTTTCGTCAGCTTGATCAGCCTTCTCGGGGAGGCAAGGGCCGTTCCAAGCCTAACAAGTACCCTTCTGCTTCCTCTGTGAAGCAAAAGGCTAGTCCTTCTGCCGCCGCCTCTGCTTCTTACTCACGGGGTAAAGGTAGGGGTCGGCAGAATCGAGGGAAGTCTCAGGATTCTTCATTTAGCAGAGGAGGTGGTTTCTCCTCTCGCGGGCCTCGTCGGGGCTCGAAATGAAGGTCCTCACCTCGACTCGTCCCAGGTTGGAGGAAGGATAGCAGAGTTTGCAGACCATTGGACCACCATCACATCCGATCCATGGGTGTTAGATGTTGTTCGGTCCGGGTTGCGCATATCCTTCCGACGGCACCCCACTCTGTCAAGGGTGCCTCTTCCAACCACAGTTCCTTCAGACGTTTTACGTCGGGAACTTTTGTCCACGGAGATTGCCAATCTCCTGGCAAAGGGGGCGATCGAGGTCGTCAAGAACGTTCAGTCAGTGGGTTTCTATTCCCGCCTGTTCTTGGTGCCGAAGAAGGACGGCCGACTCCGACCGGTTATCGATCTGAGCATCCTGAACCAGTCTATCATTGCTCCCAAGTTCAGCATGGAGACTTTCAGGTCGGTCCACCAATCAATTCACCAGGGTGATTTCGCAGCCAGCATCGACCTGCGAGACGCTTACTTCCACGTTCCGATGTATCGGGCATCACGGAAGTATCTCAGGTTCGCTTTTCTGGGGCGAGTTTACCAGTTCAAGGCCATGCCTTTCGGCCTCAACCTGGCTCCTTGGGCGTTCACCAGACTGATGTCGCATGTGATAGCGTTCCATCGCACACAGTCCAGGGTGACTACTTCGGCATATCTGGACGATATCCTCCAGAGGCATTCCAATGCTGCCTTACTGGAATCGGATGTCGCCACTCTGTTGAGCTTGCTCACGTCGCTAGGATTCAGAGTCAACGAGGAGAAGTCGGACCTGGTCCCTTCTCAGTCGTTTTGTCATCTGGGGATGTCTTTCCAAACCAAATTCAATTTGGTGGCTGTTCCCCAGGCCAAGGCTGTGATTCTCTCAGCTTTTGCTCTGACTCTGTCCCAGTCCAGGTCCGCGACCGCTCGGAGTTTTCTCCGGCTGATCGGTCTCTGCGGTTCGGTGACGGATCTCATTCCTCTAGGTCGGCTGCGTGTCAGACCTCTCCAACACTTTCTGCTCAGTCGTTGGAGACCGAATGTAGATTCTCTAGATCAGGTGCTTCCGTTTCCGGACTCTCTGTATCCTCACCTTCTTCCCTGGACAGATGTTCAGTGGATTACGCAGGGTGTTCCGCTGGACTTACCCACGTCCGATCGCGTTCTGACGGCAGATGCCAGCGATCTCGGATGGGGTGCGACGTTGGATCCTCTCGGTCTTTCCCTACACGGGATGTGGGACCAGGATCAAGCAGCTCTACACATCAACCAGAAGGAGCTTCTTGCTCTTCTTCTGAGTTTCGGGCAGTGGATCCCTCACTTGTCGAATCGCCAGGTCCTTCTACTATCCGACAATTCGACAGTGGTTGCTTACATTCGGAACCAGGGCGGCACGCACTCGCTTCCGATGTACGAGTTAGCTCGGGATCTTTTACTGCTCGCTCAGGAGGTTCACGCCGGGGTGGTTGTTCGTCACATTCCCGGTCATCTGAACGACCTAGCCGACTCCCTGTCCCGACAGGGCAGGGTTATTTCCACCGAGTGGATGCTTCACAGGGCAGTGTTCCAGTCGCTTTGCGATCTCTGGGGACGTCCCCACGTCGATCTCTTTGCGACTCGTTGGAACCATCAGGTGGACACTTTCGTGTCCCCGTGTCCAGATCCTCTGGCTTTTGCCGTGGACGCTCTGTCACTCGATTGGAACGGTCTAGTCGGCTACGCCTTCCCGCCGGTTCCGATTCTTCCTCAGGTTCTCGCCAAAATTCGAACCTGCAGTTGTCGAATCATTCTGATCGCTCCCCTGTCGCCTCAGCGGGTGTGGATCAATCAGCTCCGCTCGCTGATGGCGGCGGTTCCGGCACGTCTCCCGCTACGTCGCGACCTTCTTTGTCAAGGTCGCCCGAGGAGGTTTCACGTCGACCCGACTTCATTGTGCCTTCACGCATATCTTTTGTCAGGTCCTGTCTCCTCCGTAGAGGTTTTTCGAGACGAGCAGTGGAGTGCATTTCTTCTTCAAGGAGGCGCTCCACTGGTTTAGCTTATGCAGCTAAATGGAAGGTCTTCTGTCGATGGTGTGCTGATCACTCTGTTGATTATGCCAATCCTTCGATTTCACAGATTGCAGAGTTTCTGGTATATCTGTTTGATTCTCGGGGTCTCCAGCCTGTTCCATCAAGGGTTACAGGTCTATGCTTTCAGAGACTTTTTCTTATGTGGGGAAGCGTCGTATCGGCACTAATCCTTACCTCTCCAAGCTTGTTCGGCACTTTTCTTTGAAAAGGCCTCGGACTTTGCAGCTTACTCCACGATGGAATCTTTCGTGGGTGCTGCTTTGCTTGGGGGGGGCGCCGTTCGAACCTTTATCCCAGGTGGATATGCAATTTCTCACATACAAGACGGCTTTTCTGATGGCATTTGCTTCGGCCAGACGGGTTAGTGAGCTTCACGCCCTCTCGGTTGACCCGGCCTTTTTTAGGAGTTCTCCCAACAGTGTTACTTTTACCACTGATTGCTCCTTTTTGGCTAAGAATCAGTTACCAGATACTACTCCTCCTCCTATCTGTATCAGGGCTCTTCCCTCTGTTGAGGGTACTCGCCCTTTGCTCTGTCCGGTCCGTGCTATTCGCATTTATCTTGATCGGACACGCTTCATACGGAAGGGCAGAAAACGTTTTTTTCTGTCTCTCATTCCGGGTCGATAGAAGATCTCTCCTCAATCCATTTCTCGATGGATTTGTCTTGCTATTCGTACGGCTTATAGTCGTTTAGCAGCTGGCGATTGTATTACCAATCGTATTTCTGCCCACGAGGTGCGGGCACTGTCTACCTCTTGGGCTTATTCTAACTCCGTCAAGTTGTCGGATGTTATGCAGGCAGCCTACTGGAGAAATGCTTCTACTTTCTCCACCTTTTATTTACGCCAGTTGTAGGAGCAGTCGGAGGACCTTTTTGCCTTGGGTCCTCTTTCTTCTGCTCAGGCTGTTGTCTGCCATAGCCATTAGGCTTCTTGAAGGTCAGTTTCAGCCTTGTGCTGTTACTGCCCTTTTTTCTGTCTGTGTGTCACACAGGCTCATATGTCTCTTTTCATTGTCCTTTACCAATGATTGCGACATTATGGTTGATAAGCCTCGGGACCTCTTCCTTCTGCTTCACGGTTCCAGTGCACTAGGGTTATGTGGGATGTTGGTTATGCGATTCCTTCCAGCCTTTTGTCTATTCAGCCTGTAGTAAACAATTGTGAGTAGGTTGATAAGAAATCTAAATTTTATAGTAAATTTCCTTTCTTATTATACCTACCACAATTGTTTACATGGAGGCCCTCCCGTCTTCTTTACGGGTAAAGAATCTTTCCTCCCCGCTGATCACATAACTCTAACGTTTACGGATTCAAAAAAGAATGAGTCTTTAGAGACGGTATATGCGCACTGGCAACGGAAGTCGTGGAGTTGTACTTGGGAGAGAGCGTCCCGTACTGGGTCTGCGCCGGTTGCACTCGACCCAGTTTTGGCTTATTTTTATTGGTGCTTTTGCACCACTTTTCTTTCCCAACTTGCTTGGGAAAGACAAAAATAGAGAGTATTTTATCCGAGTTAGGGACTTCCACTGTAGTGCAAGCCTGTAGTAAACAATTGTGGTAGGTATAATAAGAAAGGAAATTTACTATAAAATTTAGATTTCCAGACTATCTTTATCCTCACCTTCTCCTCTGGTCGGATGTCCAGTGGCTTTCGCAGGGTGTTCCGTTGGACTTACCCACGTCCGATCGCATTCTGACGGCAGATGCCAGCGATCTCGGATGGGGTGCGACGTTGGATCCTCTAGGTCTTTCCATTCACGGGATGGTGGACCAGGATCATGCAGCTCTACACATCAACCAGAAGGAGCTTCTTGCTCTTCTTCTGCGTTTCAGGCAGTGGATCCCTCACCTGTCGAATCGCCAGGTCCTTCTGTTGTCCGACCATTCGACGGTGGTTGCTTACATTCGGAACCAGGGCGGCACGCACTCTGTTTCAATGTACGAATTGGCTTGGGATCTTATACTGCTCGCTCAGGATGTCCACGCCGGGGTGGCTGTTCGTCACATTCCCGGTCGCCTGAACGTCCTAGCCGACTCCCTGTCCCATCGGGGCAGGGTCAATTCCACCAGGTGGATGCTCCACATGGCGGGTTCCATCGATCTCTTGTGACTAGTTGGAACCATCAGGTGGACACTTTCGTGTCCCCATGTCCAGATGCTCTGGCTTTCGCCGTGGATGCTCTGGCCCTCCTTTGGGATGGTCTTGTCAGCTACACCTTCCTACCGGTTCCGATTCCGCCTCAGGTTCTCACCCAGATATGAACCTGCAGTCGTCGAATCCTTTCGATCACACCCGTCGCTTCAGTGGGTGTGGATCAATCTGCTCCGCTCTCTGTTAGCGGCGGTTCCGGCATGTCTCCCTCTCCCTCGCGACTTTCTTTGCCAAAGTCGCCGGGAGGTTTTCAAGTTGACCCGACTTCATTGTGCCTTCGCACATGTCTTTTATCGGGTCCTGTCTCCTCTGTAGTGGTTTTTCGAGACACGCAGTGGAGTTGCTTTTCTTCAAGGAGGCACTCACTCCACTGGTTTAGCCTCTGTGGCTAAGTGGAAAGTTCTTCTGTCGATGGTGTGCGATCACTCTGTTGCTTCTGTCACTCCTTCGATCACACTGCTTGCAGATTTTTCTGGTATATGTTTGTTTCTGGGGTCTCCAGCAATGTGTACTTGTCCATGCTTCGGAGACATTTTTTCCTATGTGATACCGCATTGTTTCGACACTCATCCTTGCCTCTCCAAGCTTGTTCAGCTCTTTTCCTTGAAAAGGCCTAGGACTTTGCAGTTTACTCCAAGATGGTCACTTTCTTGGGCGCTGCTCTGCTTGGGGGTGGGGGGCGTTCACGCCTTTATCCTGGATGAATATGCGTTTTCCTACATGCCAGATCTCTCCTGCATCCATTTCTTGATGGACTTGTCTTGCTATTCGTGCAGCTTCCGCTCGTCTAGCTACTGGTGATTGTATTACCAATTGTTTTTTTCTGCCTCTTTTAATAACTCTGTCATGTTGTCGGATGACTGATGTTATACTGGCAGCCTTCTGGAGAAATGCTACATTCTTCTTTTCTCTGCGACAGTTGCAGGAGCCGACAGAGATCCTTGGGGCCCTCTTTCTTCGGCTCAGGATGTCTATCCAAGCTTTTCAGCTTTTTTCAGGGTCGGTTCCAGCTTTGTGCTGTTACTGCCCTTTCTGTCTGTGCGTCGCACTTCACCATACGCCGCATCTTTCATTGGCTTTTCTAATGTTTGTGATGCTATGGTTTGATAGGCCTAGGGATCTCTTCCTCTGTCCATGGTCCCAGTGCTATTGAGTTATGTGTGGGTTGGTTATGTGATTCCCTCCAGCCTTTTGTCTATTCAGCCTGTTGTAAACAATTGAGGTAGGTTGATAAGAACTATAAATTTTATAGTAAATTTCCTTTCTTATTATACCTACCGAAATTGTTTACATGGAGGCCCTCCCGTCTTCTTATTCGGGTAAGAATCCTTCCTCCCCGCTGATCACATAACTCCTGTGTTGTTCGGAATCAAAAGAATGACGAATTGATGCATTGCGCACTGTGACAGAAGTCATGGATTTGTACTATGGAAGAGCATCCCATACTGGGTGTGCGCCGATGGCGCTCGGCCCAGTTTTGGCTTATTTTTTTGTGGTGTTTTTACACCACTTTTCTTTCCCAAATCTTGGGAAAGATTAAAATAGAGAGTATTTTATCCGAGTTAGGTTCTTCCACTGTAGTGCAAGCCTGTTGTAAACAATTTCGGTTGGTATAATAAGAAAGGAAATTTACTATAAAATTTATACATTTCATGACGTAAATAAGATTTTTGCTATGAGAAGGATGATTTGATTTTAAATTTGTACCCATTCTCAAATGTTATTTCATTTCCTTCTAGGAGAGAGGGACAAAGTATACAGTTTGGTCGGCCGTCTTTCTTCACTTGATAATTTTTGTTTCCGTCCACAAACCTTGCTTTTGTTAGTAATTTTTTCAAGTTTTTGCTTTGACGTTTACTTTTAATAACTTTACAGTTTCGAATGATTTTCGACATTTTCTTACTACTGTTTAGGATCGGCAGGTTCGACAGTATTGCAGGATGAATTTCCTGGTTGTTTGGGTTGAAAGTTGAAACAAAGGCAATTTGATCAGTCGTTTCAGTATTTCCGGAGTTTTATTACTATTAATTTGAGACTTAGCCTTTTCTAAACTATATTTGATAACATTTGATGGATAGCATCTTTCCTCCAGATATTTTTTCAACTCTGCCAATCGTTTGTTTCTTGTTTGTGGGTCTGACACTATACTGCATATTCGTGTTGCTAGGTTATATGGGATGTTAGTTATCCCCGCATTTTAAAAAATGCGGGGCTATTGTCATGATCTCCGTCCGTACGTCTGTAAGTCCGTACGGCCGTATGGCCGTACTTCCGTACGTCCGTACTTCCGTACGTCCGGTTTTGTAATTCGAAACGCTGTAACTTTCTACAGTTGTTCGATAGGGTCTGTGCAACCCAAAAATACAACTTTTAAATTTTTGTGCCACCAGGTGGCTTCTGTGGAGCCACTTAAAAAATGCGTTATTTTTTCACTTTTTTGCTGAATAGTCCCAACCTATGTAATTCGGAGTTCTAAAATTACACTAGGGTGTTGCTAAATGATCTGTAGATATGTAGGAAGGTTTCGGATTTTTCGGGTGCCACGTGGCTGTGCCACCGTAGCCACTTTTGTGTTTTCTTAGACCGTTTCCAGCAAAAGGCTCGTAGGATATGTAATTCGAAATGCTAAATCCATGCTCAGATGTTGCAGTAGGGTCTATAGATGCGCACGAAGGTTTCGGATTTTTCGGGTGCCACGTGGCTGTGCCACCATTGCCACTTTTGTGTTTTCTTAGCCCGTTTGCGGCAAAAGGCTCCTAGGGTATGTAATTCGAAATGCTAAAACCATGCTCATATGTTGCAGTAGGGTCTGTAGATGCGCACAAAGGTTTCGGATTTTTCAGGTGCCACGTGGCTGTGCCACCGTTGCCACTTTTGTGTTTTCTTAGACCGTTTCTGGCAAAAGGCTCCTAGGGTATGTAATTCGAAATGCTAAAACCATGCTCAAATGTTGCAGTGGGGTCTGTAGATGCGCACAAAGGTTTCAGATTTTTCAGGTGCCACGTGGCTGTGCCACCGTTGCCGCTTTTGTGTTTTCTTAGACCGTTTCCGACGAAAGGCTCCTAGGGTATGTAATTCGAAATGCTAAAACCATGCTCAAATGTTGCAGTGGGGTCTGTAGATGCGCACGAAGGTTTTGGATTTTTCAGCTGCCATGTGGCTGCGCCACCATTGCCACTTTCGTGTTTTCTTAGACCGTTTCCGTCGAAAGGCTCCTAGGGTATGTAATTCGAAACACTAAAACCATGCTCAAATGTTGTAGTGGGGTCTGTAGATGCGCACGAAGGTTTCCGATTTTTCAGGTACCACGTGGCTGTGCCACCGTTGCCACTTTTGTGTTTTCTTAGACCGTTTCCGGCGAAAGGCTCCTAGGGTATGTAATTCGAAACGCTAAAACCATTCTCAAATGTTGCATTGGAGTCTGTAGATGCGCACGAAGGTTTCAGATTTTTCAGCTGCCATGTGGCTGCGCCACCATTGCCACTTTCGTGTTTTCTTAGACCGTTTCCGGCGAAAGGCTCCTAGGGTATGTAATTCGAAATGCTAAAAGCACGCTCAGATGTTGCAGTAGGGTCTGTAGATGCGCACGAAGGTTTCAGATTTTTCAGGTGCCACGTGGCTGTGCCACCGTTGCCACTTTTGTGTTTTCTTAGACCGTTTCCAGTGAAAGGCTCCTAGGGTATGTAATTCGAAACGCTAAAACCATGCTCAAATGTTGCAGTGGGGTCTGTAGATGTGCACGAAGGTTTCGGATTTTTCAGCTGCCACCTGGCTGCGCCACCATTGCCACTTTCGTGTTTTCTTAGACCATTTCCGGTGAAAGCCTCCTAGGGTATGTAATTTGAAGCGCTAAAACCATGCTCAAATGTTGCAGTAGGGTCTGTAGATGTGCACAAAGGTTTCCGATTTTTCAGGTGCCACGTGGCTGTGCCACCATTGCCACTTTTGTGTTTTCTTAGCCCGTTTGCGGCAAAAGGCTCCTAGGGTATGTAATTCGAAATGCTAAAACCATGCTCATATGTTGCAGTAGGGTCTGTAGATGCGCACAAAGGTTTCGGATTTTTCAGGTGCCACGTGGCTGTGCCACCGTTGCCACTTTTGTGTTTTCTTAGACCGTTTCTGGCAAAAGGCTCCTAGGGTATGTAATTCGAAATGCTAAAACCATGCTCAAATGTTGCAGTGGGGTCTGTAGATGCGCACAAAGGTTTCAGATTTTTCAGGTGCCACGTGGCTGTGCCACCGTTGCCGCTTTTGTGTTTTCTTAGACCGTTTCCGACGAAAGGCTCCTAGGGTATGTAATTCGAAATGCTAAAACCATGCTCAAATGTTGCAGTGGGGTCTGTAGATGCGCACGAAGGTTTTGGATTTTTCAGCTGCCATGTGGCTGCGCCACCATTGCCACTTTCGTGTTTTCTTAGACCGTTTCCGTCGAAAGGCTCCTAGGGTATGTAATTCGAAACACTAAAACCATGCTCAAATGTTGTAGTGGGGTCTGTAGATGCACACGAAGGTTTCCGATTTTTCAGGTACCACGTGGCTGTGCCACCGTTGCCACTTTTGTGTTTTCTTAGACCGTTTCCGGCGAAAGGCTCCTAGGGTATGTAATTCGAAACGCTAAAACCATTCTCAAATGTTGCATTGGAGTCTAGATGCGCACGAAGGTTTCAGATTTTTCAGCTGCCATGTGGCTGCGCCACCATTGCCACTTTCGTGTTTTCTTAGACCGTTTCCGGCGAAAGGCTCCTCGGGTATGTAATTCGAAATGCTAAAAGCACGCTCAGATGTTGCAGTAGGGTCTGTAGATGCGCACGAAGGTTTCAGATTTTTCAGGTGCCACGTGGCTGTGCCACCGTTGCCACTTTTGTGTTTTCTTAGACCGTTTCCGGCGAAAGGCTCCTAGGGTATGTAATTCGAAACGCTAAAACCATGCTCAAATGTTGCAGTGGGGTCTGTAGATGCGCACGAAGGTTTGGGATTTTTCAGGTGCCACGTGGCTGTGCCACCGTTGCCACTTTTGTGTTTTCTTAGACCGTTTCCGGCGAAAGGCTCTTGGGGTATGTAATTCGAAATGCTAAAACCATGCTCAAATGTTGCAGTGGGGTCTGTAGATGCGCACGGAGATTGCAGATTTTTCAGCTGCCACCTGGCTGCGACACCATTGCCACTTTCGTGTTTTCTTAGACCGTTTCCGGCGAAAGGCTGCAAGGGTATGTAATTCGAAATGCTAAAACCATGCTCAAATGTTGCAGTAGGGTCTGTAGATGTGCACGAAGGTTTCCGATTTTTCAGGTGCCACGTGGCTGTGCCACCATTGCCACTTTTGTGTTTTCTTAGACCGTTTCTGGCGAAAGGCTCCTAGGGTATGTAATTCGAAACGCTAAAACCATGCTCAAATGTTGCAGTGGGGTCTGTAGATGCGCACGAAGGTTTCGGAATTTTCAGGTGCCTTGTGGCTGTGCCACTGTTGCCACTTTTGTGTTTTCTTAGACCGTTTCCGGCGAAAGGCTCCTAGGGTATGTAATTCGAAACGCTAAAACCATGCTCAAATGTTTCAGTGGGGTCTGTAGATGTGCACGAAGGTTTCAGATTTTTCAGCTGCCTAGTGGCTGTGCTGTTGCCACTTTCACATTTTCTTAGACCGTTTCCGGTGAAAGGCTCCTAGGGTATGTAATTCGAAATCCTAAAACCATGCTCAAATGTTGCAGTAGGGTCTGTAGATGCGCACGAAGGTTTTGGATTTTTGGGGTGCCACGTGGCTGTGCTACCGTTGCCACTTTTGTGTTTTCTTAGACCGTTTCCGGCGAAAGGCTCCTAGGGTATGTAATTCGAAACGCTAAAACCATGCTCAAATGTTGCAGTGGGGTCTGTAGATGCGCACAAAGGTTTGGGATTTTTCAGGTGCCACGTGGCTGTGCCACCGTTGCCACTTTTGTGTTTTCTTAGACCGTTTCCGGCGAAAGGCTCTTGGGGTATGTAATTCGAAATGCTAAAACCATGCTCAAATGTTGCAGTGGGGTCTGTAGATGCGCACGGAGATTTCAGATTTTTCAGCTGCCACCTGGCTGCGACACCATTGCCACTTTCGTGTTTTCTTAGACCGTTTCCGGCGAAAGGCTGCAAGGGTATGTAATTCGAAATGCTAAAACCATGCTCAAATGTTGCAGTAGGGTCTGTAGATGTGCACGAAGGTTTCCGATTTTTCAGGTGCCACGTGGCTGTGCCACCATTGCCACTTTTGTGTTTTCTTAGACCGTTTCTGGCGAAAGGCTCCTAGGGTATGTAATTCGAAATGCTAAAACCATGCTCAAATGTTGCAGTGGGGTCTGTAGATGCGCACGAAGGTTTCGGAATTTTCAGGTGCCTTGTGGCTGTGCCACTGTTGCCACTTTTGTGTTTTCTTAGACCGTTTCCGGCGAAAGGCTCCTAGGGTATGTAATTCGAAACGCTAAAACCATGCTCAAATGTTTCAGTGGGGTCTGTAGATGTGCACGAAGGTTTCAGATTTTTCAGCTGCCTAGTGGCTGTGCTGTTGCCACTTTCACATTTTCTTAGACCGTTTCCGGTGAAAGGCTCCTAGGGTATGTAATTCGAAATCCTAAAACCATGCTCAAATGTTGCAGTAGGGTCTGTAGATGCGCACGAAGGTTTTGGATTTTTGGGGTGCCACGTGGCTGTGCTACCGTTGCCTCTTTCATGTTCTCTTAGACCATTTCCGGCAAAAGGCTCCTACAGTATGCATTTCAAAATGGTAAAACCATGCTCAAATGTTGCAGTAGGGTCTGTAGATGTGCACAAAGATTTTGGATTGTTCAGGTGCCACGTGGCTGTGCCACCATTGCCACTTTCGTGTTTTCTTAGACCGTTTTCGGCGAAAGTCTCCTAGAGTATGTAATTCGTAACGCTAAAACCATGCTGAGATGTTGCAGTAGAGTCTGTAAATGCGTAGGAAGGTTTTGGATTTTTTGGGTGCTAAGTGGCTGTGTCACCTTTGCCACTTTTGTGTTTTCTTAGACCGTTTCCAGCGAAAGGCTCCTAGGGTAAGTAATTCGAAATGCTTAACACATGCTCAAATGTTGCAGTAAGGTCTGTAGATGCGTACAAAGGTTTCAGATTTTTCAGATGCCACGTGGCGGTGCCACCGTTTTTCTTTCGTGTTTTCTTAGATCATTTCATGTGAAAAGCTCCCAGAGTATGTAATTTGAAATGCTAAAACTATGCTCAAAAGTTGCAGTAGGGTCTGTAGATGTGCACGAAGGTTTCGGATTTTTGGGGTGCCACCGTTGCCACTTTCATGTTTTCTTAGACCGTTTCTGGCGAAAGGCTCCCAGGGTACATGTATGTAATTCGAAACGCTAAAACCATGCCCAAATGTTGCAGTGGAGTCTGTAGGTGCGCACGAAGCTGTGTCACCTGTGCCACTCAATATGATTTTAGTGTGTCATATAATACATTTCTTCTTTGTATCAAGCATTCATACAAAGTCAAGGATGCAAATGCGGGGATACACCATAGTGTGCTTTGCACACAAGTGACACCATCTAGTTTTTATGTGTTTTGGGTGGCAAGATGAAAAATGTAAATATTGCTTGGTGTCTGTAGGTTTATAAAATATGTCTGTTTCTATTTCATTTTCTCGTATTTGAACCAGGACATCTAAAAATGGTAGACTTTCATAACTTTTCTCCATGGTGAATTTTATGTCCAGGTCTAAAGTATTCAGAATATCAAAAAATGTTAAGAGATCAATATCTGACCTGTTCCATAAAATGAAGCAATCATCAAGGAACCTTTTAAAATTGTTTTGGATGTAAATTTTGAATTCTTGTCCAAATATTGTTTCTATCTTGTTATATGTTATTTGTTCAAGGTATCCAAGAGTAAGGGTTGCGTAGGTGGGGGCGACCTTAGTGCCCATTGCAGTACCTTTTATTTGTTGGAATACCCTCTCTCCAAAGCAGAAATAATTATTCTCCAGGATAAATTTTAATCCCATCAATATAAAGGCTTTGGGGATGTTTCTACAAATTAATTCTGGGTATTTATCGAGCCAGTATTGTACGGCCTTCAATCCAAGTTCATGAGAAATATTCGAATAGAGGCTAGTGACATCGAAGGAGGTTAAAATGGTGTTTTTATTGACAGTTTTTGGCAGATGTGTTAAGAAATCCAAGTCATCTCTGATGTAACTGTTAACTTTATAAATGAAGGGTTTCAATATTATGTCGAGAAAATTACTTAAACGGTGAGTTACACACGCTGGACCTGCGACAATGGGCTGTAATTTCAAATCATCGGGGCAGTGCAGATTTATGTTTGACAAATTTTGTTGTTGGCAAGCCTGTGTTATTGAGGTTGATTTGTGAACCTTCGGTAGGCCATAAAAATTACTTTCTTTTATTTCAAAGTTAACTAGGTAATCCTTTTCTTTCTCGGTTATAAATTCATCATATTTAGAAACAATGTTATTTAGCATTTCGAATATTTTTTTCGGATTATAATTAAAAACTTCAGAATACAATTGTGAATCTAATAACATAGAGTTTACCAAATTTTGATAATAGTCCTTGTCCATCAGGACCACAGCGCCGCCTTTATCCGCTTCCTTGACTATGATTGTCTCATCATTTTGTAATCGTGCAACTGCATTGCGATCCTTTTTGGAAATGTTACATTTAGTTGGTCCACACTTTTCATTGTTCACACAAAGGGAGTTGATTGTTTCCACATATTTGTCTAGATATTTGTCCTTGCCTGATTTAGGTTGGAAGAATTTTTTGTTTCTAACTAACGATGTATCGTCATTTTCAGATATTTCACTTTTCGAGTGGCTATCTTTTGAAAAGTATTCCTTCAGCTGAAGTTTTCTGCAAAATTCGGCAGCATCAATTTGGAGTTCCTTGTTATCGCTTCGGGGAGTTGGTGTAAATTTCAGACCTTCTTCCTAATAGTTTAATTTCTTCTGTGGTGAGTTCCTTACTTGACAAATTTATGACTTTTGGTTCGATTCTTTTTTCCTCATGTATTTTCTGTGGCGTGTTTCTAAAAAATGATCCTGGGTCTGATGCTTATCCGATGGCTGGTTGATAGCGTTTTTATTTTTGTCCACAAGGTTGTGTTTTCGACTTATTTGTAACTGTGGTTTTGGTGATATATTTCCGATAGCAATTGGTTGTCTGTTAAAATTGTCTCTTGCGTTTTTCCGGGTGGTTTGTTCATTGAAAACAAGATGTTTTCTAGGTGAGTGGATGTGTTTGGCCTTTTCGTGTGTCAGGGTATGGTTTCCTACTTTAAAGTAGGGGCTTCTAGTCTCATGCATTTTGAGAAATTCCTCCTCATATTTCTTGTACTACTGGGAGCATTTATCCCACTTTTTAAGAATTCTCTCTCTAGAATGTTTGCAGTCTGAGAACCAAATCTTTTCTAATTTTTTAGTGAGGGTATGGCTTGGTGTGTGTGATATCAAATTCAACATGTGCCTATCAGCTGTATGATTTTTCTCCTTGGCTGATTCGGCTCTTAGTTCAAGTAATTCAATTTCTGAGAGAACCCTGTTCTCCACACATTTTTCTCGAACTCGTCGTTCATCTTCGGGCTCTTTAAAAAATTATGGGCACTGAAATTTTTTGGGAATAGTTTTTCTGTCATTGTGTAGCCACTCTGTGTATTGTCTAGCAGTGTTTTGATTTCTGATTGACTGCCAAAATGATGTTTCCCATTTTTTAAGCCAGTGGTACCATTCCCTTGAAAGTGAATTACGGGCCAAAGTTAATTTGGTGTCCTCAGTACTTTCTACTGTATCCATTTCACTATTCTTCATTAAGTCTGTCGTTGAAGCTTCCTCATTAATTCCCCCCTGGTGTTTATCTCCATTATCACTGTGGAAATCCTCTGCCCCAGTGGTGGAATTAAAAACATTTTGTGGTAACATTTCGTCGGTGTTTGTGTTACTCCCCTGGGGTGGATTTACATGTTTCGGTTCAGTGATATGCTCAAGTAAACTGTTGAAATTCTTCTTCATTTCCAGTTCTAAATTGTCCATTCTTTGGATAAGAATCTTCAACAGTTCCTCTGTTGTCTCGTAGTGTAAATTAGCCTTTCTTTTGCTTTCCATTTTCAAATTGTGAACACAGGTATCGATCCTTGTATGGAAAAAGTAAATTATAATAGAACAAAAGTTTGTCCACACAAGTATGACATATAGGAAAAAGATTCTAAAAGAGACCAGAGTCAAACAATTCTTTATATGTCTATATTATTCATAGTAATCCACATTTACATAGGATACCAAAAATCTTTGACCATTTTTACACTATGTACAAAAACTTCGGTAAGTACTTTCGACACTTGAAGTCTCATCAGACCGATATTTTAAAATGAAATATACCAGGGGGTCAAGTTAATATATAATAGAGCTGTGATCTAGATATTTCGTTAAGAGAAATGATTGATGCGTGCCAAATGTTTACTTAGATCAGATAACCTATTACAAGAGAAAATACTTCTTGTCTTCAATTAACGCATGAGTAATTTCATGTTTCGAATGTTTCAGATACAGCTGAAAATAATGTTTTAACGACATCATCTTATGGAAGTCATCCATAAAAAACAATAACCTAGTGAATTACAATATATACAGTGAAGTATATATAAGTATTCAAAAGACAGCAATTACAAAATGTAAATTCATAACTTCCACGCAAACTATGCGTATGACGCATTAACTTTGGAGAGGATAGACACTAATTAGTCGGTGAATCAACCGTAGTCCATTGAGGGTGAATTGCGTTAAAAGAGTATCAGGTCTGTACTTGGTACCATCATCTGTAGTTATTTCCAGAAAGAGCTCACCGAGCTATGACCATACCACCACAGATGACCGTGCCCTGTCAGACTAATTTGCATTAATGAAGTAATGGATATTAATAGCAGTAGTAGTGGGAGTTTAGTAATAGTAGTAGAAACAATATCTTTCTTGTTGTGACATGTGCACCACCTAAAATAATCAAATGTGGCAGATAAATTGCGAATAAGGAGGGGTATTGGACTCACCACATGAGTCAAAATATATTTATAAATGCAACATTGCTTTAAAACTACAAGATTGATATTTCATAATAACGAATCATTGAGTAATTTTTCACGGTATAAAAAGTTGAAATTTAAGCAGGTAATATTCCATTTCCAACATGAATCATGAATCCCCTCACTCCGCAATGCACGGATCGTCAGAGTGAAAGTGATACGATGAGCTTGCTACATACAATGCTAAAAAAAATACAAGATATAGTGACTAACGAGGGCACTTTCTGTCAAACAGGTACACGAGCAAGGAACAACCAATCTACAATTTCCGACGTGATCAGTCCACTCTCATATCCCACAATGGCAGCACTTTAGAGTGGGAGGGTGGATTCACCCACCCCGGAACTTTCGGCATATTAAGTTTTGAACAATTACTCTGCAAATTGTCCCTGTATCAGTTGTATGATTAGGGAACAGCCATCATGCGGTTTCCTACTGGGTAGACTACCCACCCCCTCTGAAGTTCCCAGAGTTTCAGAAAGAAAGGACGTAACAATCCTGTCTAAAAATCGTCCAAAAAGGAGAAAGGGGTATAGGGCTTGCACTTCTGATTATATTAATAATTACTTCAGTTCATAAAAAGTGAGAAGAATCGTGATGAAATGTTGATTTGAAAAATATACAACGGATTCAATCACGACAAAAGATTCTTTGCATGAAACCGTCATATAAACAAACCCACCATCTTAAAACGAGATGGTACAAGTTTTACACCTCCAAACCCCAATAAAATTGATTAAGTAAAGCATTGGTATGATGAGATGAAGATATTTCTTGTTTTTTAATCCACAGCTACGTCACTTTTCCTTTGTTCTGTTGATGTTTTATCGTACAAATATATCAGCATAATGTACTGTAAAAGGTGATAAGCCCAGATATTTGTGTCGTTTCAGATATTTGGACGGTACAAATATCTGGACAAAAGACCATTGTTTGTTGAGTTAAGTGAGATTGATTAACACAGAAAGACATTGTCGCTAGTGTTGCAAACATTGAAGAGAGGAAACTCTTCCAGTCCTGTTTATATCGCTTTATCGTTAATTTTCACACATTCAGAAAATATTTGATTCGCTCGGTTATGGGAGTGTGCGTGTGGTGGGGAGGGGGGGGGGGGTGGGAAGTGATTGTTTACAACAGGTGTGTAAGAAGCATTGTGCACTCGGAGGAACGGCCATAGAAGGGAACTAGCACACTGATATTTGTTATTGGTGGCCTACGAACCTCCGCGTCTGACATGGTGCCCAAAGCTATTTTTGGAACTAAAACATTCTACTCTGAGAAAGAAAACGCATTGTTTGCTTCTTTTCTGACCAATTCACCAAACAGGTGAAGATTGTTTCGTCCCGGTGAAGAAATATGTTAACTCTTTACCCAACTTAACGCCAAACACCACACAGCGCTATATCCATTACATCTTCATTAAACTGTTATTATTTTTTGAATTGTTGTCTTAGAAATATAGATTATGGTCCATCATTCGAACGACCTTATTGAGCTCATTCCAATGAGAGCCAATAAGTTATGTTTTTAAGACAAAATTTGAGCATTAGTTTAAACATCTTCTAACCGCGTTGGGTAAAGGTTTAATTATTTTGTGAATTGTTTGCACTTTTTAGATAAATCATACGAGGTATCTTTGATCATACTTTAGGAGTAAACAGCATGTGTACCCCATTTCTTCCACTACCCAAGAGCATTGTAAGCCCGCCCCCTCCCACCCCTTCCTCTCACAACCCTTAAATATTATTTTGGCATGGTATCTCTCTCTCTCTCTCTCTCTTTCTCTCTCTCTCGTTCCCTCTGTCTCTGTGTGTGTCTCTCTCTCTTTTGTCGATCGTTTTGTCATTTGGCAATTGTTGAACTTGTATTTGCGAAAGTGTTAAATTGTCTATTTCATCGGCATGCCAAATTGTTTTCTTTTCAGCATCTTCTACTGCCTGACTCAATAAAAAATCTTCCCCGTCATCACCATTCCACATGATTCCACTCTTCAGATATCGAATATTTGTTAAAAATATGGGTTTAGAAATAGATACTTTAAAATTTGTGTGTACACAGTCGTTAACTCGCGAATATTATTAAATTTGCAATTGGGATATCACATTGCTCACACAATCACTCGCACAGATGACGATGTGATGCGTGTTCAGTTTATATCAATCGTACTGTCACACTTACACTTAACATAACTATTGTATATTCAGTGGACGTTTCAGATAAGTAACAATGAGATATATCCATTTAATTTTGGGGGGCGATAAGTAATTGTAAAACGCATTTTGACCATATTTTCACTTAAAATAAATTAAGCCAATTTTTTTTGGTTGACATTCCTTAATAGGAAAGGGTTGTGGATTAAAATAGATATACCACACTTTTTGTGATGTATGGCGAGATAATTGTACAGTTTGCAGGTGTCCTGTGGTATTGGACGAGGCCGAAGGCTGAGTCCAATAGCACAGGACTCCTGCAAACTGTACAATTACCTACGCCACACTATCGTTTGTGAAGGAAAAGACAAGGAACATTTCTCCATTCTATTTGATTGTATAAACTGTGCCCTCATCATTTAATACGCTAACACATTGGGCTGTATAATCGTTTATAATTATTATCCCCGCTTTCGTCGGGGATGTTGTCGTTATCTCCGTCCGTACGTCCGTCCATCCGTCCGTACGTCCGTCCGGTGTTACATTCACTTGCATTAATGTTTAAACTATGCTAATGTGTTCAGGTATCACCAGTACATGTGCATGAAGGTTTCGGGATTTTGATTTGGTTCCAAGTGGTTCCAGTGGAACCATTTTTATCCTTAGAAGATCTTTGTCCGCTCAAAGGTTCTTAGGGTATTGAATTCGATACGTTTAAACCATGTTAACATGTTCAGATAGCATCTGTAGATGTGCATGAAGGTTTCGGAATTTTGATTTGGGTCCAAGTGGTTCCAGTGGAACCACTTTTATCCTTAGAAAATCTTTGTCCGCTCAAAGGCTCTTAGGGTATTGAATTCGAAACTTTTAAACCATGTTAACATGTTCAGATAGCATCTGTAGATGTGCATGAAGGTTTCGGAATTTTGATTTGGGTCCAAGTGGTTCCAGTGGAACCACTTTTACCCTCAGAAAATCTTTGTCAGCTCAAAGACTCTTAGGGTATTGAATTCGAAACATTTAAACCATGTTAACATGTTCAGATAGCATCTGTAGATGTGCATGAAGGTTTCGGAATTTTGATTTTGTTCCAGGTGGTTCCATTGGAACCACTTTTATCCTTAGAAAATCTTTGTCCGCTCAAAGGTTCTTAGGGTATTGAATTCGAAACGTTTAAACCATGTAAACATGTTCAGATAGCATCTGTAGATGTGCATGAAGGTTTCGGAATTTTGATTTGGGTCCAAGTGGTTCCAGTGGAACCACTTTTATCCTTACAAAATCTTTGTCCGCTCAAAGGCTCTTAGGGTATTGAATTCGAAATGTTTAAACCATGTTAACATGTTCAGATAGCATCTGTAGATGTGCATGAAGGTTTTGGAATTTTGATTTGGGTCCAAGTGGTTCCAGTGGAACCACTTTTATCCTTAGAAAGTCTTTGTCCGCTCAAAGGCTCTTAGGGTATTGAATTCGAAATGTTTAAACCATGTTAACATGTTCAGAGAGCATCTGTAGATGTGCATGAAGGTTTCGGAATTTTGATTTGGTTCCAGGTGGTTCCAGTGGAACCACTTTTATCCTTAGAAAATCTTTGTCCGCTCAAAGGTTCTTAGGGTATTGAATTCGAAACGTTTAAACCATGTTAACATGTTCAGATAGCATCTGTAGATGTGCATGAAGGTTTCGGAATTTTGATTTGGGTCCAAGTGGTTCCAGTGGAACCACTTTTATCCCTAGAAAATCTTTGTCCGCTCAAAGGTTCTTAGGGTATTAAATTCGAAACGTTTAAACCATGTTAACATGTACAGATAGCATCTGTAGATGTGCATGAGGGTTTCACAATTTTGATTTGGGTCCAAGTGGTTCCAGTGGAACCACTTTTACCCTCAGAAAATCTTTGTCCGCTCAAAGGCTCTTAGGGTATTGAATTCGAAACGTTTAAACCATGTTAACATGTTCAGGTAGCATCTGTAGATGTGCATGAAGGTTTCAGAATTTTGATTTGGTTCCAGGTGGTTCCAGTGGAACCACTTTTATCCTTAGAAAATCTTTGTCGACTCAAAGGCTCGTAGGGTATTGAATTTGAAACATTTAAACCATGTTAACATGTTCAGATAGCATCTGTAGATGTGCATGAAGGTTTTGGAATTTTGATTTGGGTCCAAGTGGTTCCAGTGGAAACACTTTTACCCTCAGAAAATCTTTGTCCGCTAAAAGGCTCGTAGGGTATTCAATTTGAAACATTTAAACCATGTTAACATGTTCAGATAGCATCTGTAGATGTGCATGACGGTTTCGGAATTTTGATTTGGTTCCAGGTGGTTCCAGTGGAACCACTTTTATCCTTAGAAAATCTTTGTCCGCTCAAAGGTTCTTAGGGTATTGAATTCGAAACGTTTAAACCATGTTAACATGTTCAGATAGTATCTGTAGATGTGCATGAAGGTTTCGGAATTTTGATTTGGGTCCAAGTGGTTCCATTGGAACCACTTTTATCCTTAGAAAATCTTTGTCCGCTCAAAGGCTCTTAGGGTATTGAATTTGAAACGTTTAAACCATGTTAACATGTTCATATAGCATCTGTAGATGTGCATGAAGGTTTTGGAATTTTCATTTGGGTCCAAGTGGTTCCAGTGGAACCACTTTTACCCTCAGAAAATCTTTGTCCGCTCAAAGGCTCTTAGGGTATTGAATTCGAAACGTTTAAACCATGTTAACATGTTCAGATAGCATCTGTAGATGTGCATGGAGGTTTCAGAATTTTTATTTGGTTCCAGGTGGTTCCAGTGGAACCACTTTTATCCTTAGAAAATCTTTGTCCACTCAAAGGCTCTTAGGGTAATGAATTTGAAACGTTTAAACCATGTTGTCATGTTCAGATAGCATCTGTAGATGTGCATGAAGGTTTTGGAATTTTGATTTGGGTCCAAGTGGTTTTTCAATCATGTGACAATGATGTGATCAGAACACTACCCTTTATACATCATGTTGGGTGAAGTATCTTGTTTGAAATATTGAAGTAGTTTCACATGTGAGTCTTCAGAAGGAAATTAAATACTGTTTTATCATTTTAAATCACACACATGCGTGAAGCCTTTTTATCCAAGTCTGTATCCTGCACTAACCAAAAAGGAAAGTGCAAATGCGGGGATATACTATAGTGTGCTTCGCACACAAATGGCACCATCTAGTATTTATTTTGCTATGATTAGTTCTATTTCTTATGGTTATAAATTATGTTGAAGGGTTAATGTGCTCTTAATTTCATACAAATGTAGGATTGTTGAAAACTTACAGTAATGTGTTCCGAGAGAGAAGAGGAAATAACTGATAGATTTTATCATAATCCTCACCGTGGGGAGCATGAAAGAAATATTAAAACATTTTCGTTTTCTCATTAAAGCGAGTCGCCGACAGCTAATAGAACAAAGTTGTTGAGACCTCGCTCCAAAGAGAAATTGGCTTTATGAAGTGTAACTGCCCAGCGAAAATATATGATTATTAAAACACTCATGAAGAAAAAATCCTTCAAAACATTCAACAAGTATATAACAGCATACATTTCCAATCAATCCCCCCCCTCACCCCAAAGCACCCCCACCCCCATCCACCCAACCCAGAAACATGTCCCGTTTGTGTGTCTAATAATCGTTGTAGAGGATATGGCAACGAAATTTGTTTCTCTATCAATTAATCACTAATTGTATCGTCCGAGGGATTTCTATGTGGGGTTTTGGCGTTATGTTGGGCAACTGTGCTTCACTCCAGAAACCAAGAGACAAGAATTCAAAATTTACATCCAAAACAATTTTAAAAGGTTCCTTGATGATTGCTTCATTTTATGGAACAGGTCAGATATTGATCTCTTAACATTTTTTGACATTCTGAATACTTTAGACCCGGACATAAAATTCACCATGGAGAAAAGTTATGAAAGTCTACCATTTTTAGATGTCCTGGTTCAAATACGAGAAAATGAAATAGAAACAGACATATTTTATAAACCTACAGACACCAAGCAATATTTACATTTTTCATCTTGCCACCCAAAACACATAAAAACTAACATCTCATATAACCTAGCAAGACGAATATGCAGTATAGTGTCAGACCCACAAACAAGAAACAAACGATTGGCAGAGTTGAAAAAATATCTGGAGGCAAGGTGTATCCATCAAATGTTATCAAATATGGTTTAGAAAAGGCTAAGTCTCAAATTAATAGTAATAAAAATAATAAAATTTACTCCGGAAATATTGAAACGACTGATCAAATTGCCTTTGTTTCAACTTTCAACCCAAACAACCAGGAAATTCATCCCGCAATACTGTCGAGCTTGCCGATCCTAAACAGTAGTAAGAAAATGTCGAAAAACTGTAAAGTTATTAAAAGTAAACGTCAAAGCAAAAACTTGAAAAAATTACTAACAAAAGCAAGGTTTGTGGACGGAAACAAAAATTATCAAGTGAAGAAATGCGGCCGACCAAACTGTAAACTTTGTCCCTCTCTCCTAGAAGGAAATGAAATAACGTTTGAGAATGGGTACAAATTTAAAATCAAATCATCCTTCTCATGCGATAGCAAAAATCGCATTTACGTCATGAAATGCTCTGGTTGCAGTGGATTGTACATAGGTGAGACTGGGGACACATTGCGCCACAGAATGACCGTACACCGGCAACAAATTCTCGACTCTGAAACAAGGATATTGAATGTAAGTGAATATATTGCCACGTGCACTCAAGGTTTTACTATTCCATTTATGGTCTTTCCATTTTACAAAATTATTACAAGTGATAAAACAACACGATTGATGAAGGAAACACAATTTATAAAAAGCTTTAAAAGTACACTGAACAAAAAATAATCATGCTAGTACAGTAACTGCTATACGCAACGCAGGAAATCCCTCTGGGAACTTTCTCAGGAATGAAGCGAGGGTGTCACATGTCACCTATTCAGCGAAGCAACTAGTGCTTCGGGCCGTGGATGCTTGTGTATATATATATATGGGAATTTATGACTAGTGGTGTTGGTTGTTTTGTTGAAAGGGTGACATGTGACATACACACACATAAAAAAAATATATATACAATAGGTTAAAGCGATGTCAGTTCAGTCAAACCAAGAGTTCATATATGCCATCAGAGAATAGGATGAGCCTCTTATGTTTTGCTCACATAAATTTTTGCATAAAGGTAAACTCAGGATTGATTGGAAACGTATGCTGTTATATACTTGTTGAATGTTTTGAAGGATTTTTTCTTCATGAGTGTTTTAATAATCATATATTTTTGCTGGGCAGTTACACTTCATAGAGCCAATTTCTCTTTGGAGCGAGGTCTCAACAACTTTATTCTATTAGCTGTCGGCGACTCGCTTTAATGAGAAAACGAAAATGTTTTAATATTTCTTTCATGTTCCCCACGGTGAGGATAAAGATAAAATCTATCAGTTATTTCCTCTTCTCTCTCGAAACACATTACTGTAAGTTTTCAACAATCCTACATTTGTATGAAATTAAGAGCACATTAACCCTTCAACATAATTTATAACAGTAAGAAATAGAACCAGTCATAGCAAAATAAATATAATTATAAACGATTAATGTATTAGCGTATTAAATGATGAGGGCACAGTTTATACACTCAAATAGAATGGAGAAATGTTCCTTGTCTTTTCCTTCACACACGATAGTGTGGCGTAGAAAACGAGAAATATCTTCATCTCATCATACCAATGCTTTACTTAATCAATTTTATTGGGGTTTGGAGGTGTAAAACTTGTACCATCTCGTTTTAAGATGGCGGGTTTGTTTATATGACAGTTTCATGCGAAGAATCTTTTGTCGTGATTGAATCCGTTGTATATTTTTCAAATCAACATTTCATCACGATTCTTCTCACTTTTTATGAACTGAAGTAATTATTAATATAATCAGAAGTGCAAGCCCTATACCCCTTTCTCCTTTTTGGACAATTTTTAGACAGGATTGTTACGTCCTTTCTTTCTGAAACTCTGGGAACTTCAGAGGGGGTGGGTAGTCTACCCAGTAGAAAACCGCATGATGGCTGTTCCCTAATCATACAACTGATCCAGGGACAATTCGCAGAGTAATTGTTCAAAACTTAATACGCCGAAAGTTCTGGGGTGGGTGAATCCACCCTCCCACTCTAAAGCGCTGCCGCTGTGGGATGTGAGAGTGGACTGATCACGTCGGAAATTGTAGATTGGTTGTTCCTCGCCCGTGTACCTGTTTGACAGAAAGTGCCCTCGTTAGTCACTATATCTTGTATTTTTTTTTAGCATTGTATGTAGCAAGCTCATCGTATCACTTTCACTCTGACGATCCGTGCATTGTGGAGTGAGGGGATTCATGATTCATGTTGGAAACGGAATATTACCTGCTTAAATTTCAACTTTTTATACCGTGAAAAATTACTCAATGATTCGTTATTATGAAATATCAATCTTGTAGTTTTAAAGCAATGTTGCATTTATAAATATATTTTGACTCATGTGGTGAGTCCATCACCCCTCCTTATTCGCAATTTATCCGCCACATTTGATTATTTTAGGTGGCGCACATGTCACAACAAGAAAGATATTGTTTCTACTACTATTACTAAACTCCCACTACTACTGCTATTAATATCCATTATTTCATAAATGCAAATTAGTCTGACAGAGCGCGGTCATCTGTGGTGGTATGGTCATAGCTCGGTGAGCTCTTTCCGGAAATAACTACAGATGATGGTACCAAGTACAGACCTGATACTCTTTTAACGCAATTCACCCTCAATGGACTATGGTTGCAGTGCTCTAGATAACGGGCGTACAGGCGTATTTTACGCATCGAAAATTGCCGAATACGACCCAAATAGAAATTAAAGGAGTACAGATTACGCCTATGTTTTTGGTTTTACGCCTTCAGTCATTTCTGTTGTCGTATTCGTCGGTCGTGTTTTAAAAGTTGTGTAATATCGTTAGTCAAAATACAGTGTAAAAAGACCGATTTCGAATTCTCTCCAGAAGTAAACTATTATGACGACGAATCCCTTGCCACTTAGTGTTCGAAATTACGTATGTTTATGTTTTGATCAATTCCACGTGAAGCCTCCCAGAAAATCAACCAATCAGTGACAACATATGCCTAAAGGCGCTCTTATCACGCAGCCAAAGTCAGAATTTTCACATGTGCTGCAGCGGAGAAAGTAACTGGATCAGACATGAACCAGAGTAAAATTACCGGATTTTTTTCAAAATTCCCCGAATCGGTCGAAAATTCGGCTACAGTCGCACAACACATTTTAAAATGTATATTGGATAATGTGTTCAAAAAGGTTAAGAGACATACGGACGCACCTCAAAGCTCAACAAAAAAACTTTGGATCACGCAGTATCCACAGTAGTCTTTGTAAGACTGTGACCTGGGGCCCTCCTGGCCCTCACAGTCTTTGAGAAACCCGTTCAAATTTCATCTGACTAAAACTGAAAGAAACTGGCCGCATTTGGGTCGACTCTGTTCACGCTTCATATCGAAGACAAAAATCACATAATCAACATACTACTTGTCGTACTCAGCCCAAATATCATTTATTTACATGTCTGCATCATTATTTAACACAAACACAACATCAAATTCAAGAAATGTTGAAAAATATCCGACATCACCACGTTAAAAAACACCATTTCAAAGATAAACAAATTGCACTACATATCTGGGTGCATGCGTAGTACAATTATTTATCTTTGAAATGGATGTTCAAATTGAACAGGTTTCTCAAAGACTGTGAGGGCCAGGAGGGCCCCGGATCACAGTCTTACAAAGACTATATCCACAGGAGTCTGAAATTCTATCAGTATAGCTATAATTCACTCTCTACGTGATATTTACGTTCCCAACGTAATCCCCTTCTGAAGAAAAAACAGAAGGGGATTACGTTGGGAACGTAAATATCACGTAGAGAGTGAATTATAGCTATACTGATAGAATTTCAGATTCCTGTGCAGTGTCCATGGGTGGAAGTACAACAACTTCCAGAAAGAAACCAGGAAACACGCTTGTTTTGTACAACGTGCCGGGAAGAGAAAAAACAAAATGCTATGGGTACAGTCGGACCCACAAATATTCAGATTTCGACTATAAAAAAACACGACGCAACGTATGAGCACCAGGCAGCTTCTGCTAAACGTTTACGACACCAGTTAGAACAACAAGAGGTACTGATATTATTATTTTTACTGATTTGGGGGGGGGGGGGGGGGGGGGGTGATGATAGGATTTCATTTTCAGGTCCTAATTTAGTTTCGCCAGTTTTGAAACTTGTTGGAAAAGACGGATTCAGTCAGAATTATAGTCCTGTCGCATTTTATATTTTATTATTATCCACGTATCAATATTCTAAAGCTAAAAAAAATGTGTTTGATTCTCAGGCATAGTCTCGTTGAAAAGTATGACCCTCGTTGATCCTTTTATTTCATTTCCTATAGAATCATAGAGTTTCAGACCCATTCTTTGAACCGAAAAATTGCTTCCATTTCATTCTAGGCAATCGGTAATTAATGTACAGGTGACATTACATTGTATTTCATCAGTTTGTTGCCGGAGTACCAGAATGTTCTGTGTCCCACTAGCACGCAGTTTTGTTTAATGATTCCTTTTGAATAAAATAAAAAAAAACTTTTTACCTAATTTAGAATTGTATCTTTTATTGAATGAAATTGGAAGGTAAATAATACACCTGACATTCTGTGTAAGTCTTTATTACAAAATGATACTGAATTATAAATGGTTGCAACATAAAAATCTTGTACTCCTCCAATAAGTTGCCAAGGAGTACACGATACTTCTGGATTTAGTCCAGGTACTCCCTCGGGTCAAAATGGGGGATTAATTACTCCTTTAAAAAAAAAATTATCTGGAGCACTGGGTTGATTCACCGACTAATTAGTGTCTATCCTCTCCAAAGTTAATGCGTCACACGCATAGTTTGCGTGGAAGTTATGAATTTATATTTTGTAATTGCTGTCTTTTGAATACTTATATATACTTCACTGTATATATTGTAATTCACTAGGTCATTGTTTTTTATGGATGACTTCCATAAGATGATGTCGTTAAAACATTATTTTCAGCTGTATCTGAAACATTCGAAACATGAAATTACTCATGCATTAATTCACTCTTGTAATAGGTTATCCGATCTAAGTAAACATTTGGCACGCATCAATCATTTCTCTTAACGAAATATCTAGATCACAGCTCTATTATATATTATCTTGACCCCTTGGTATATTTCATTTTAAAATATCGGTCTGATGAGACTTTAAGTGTCGAAAGTACTTTTGTACATAGTGTAAAAATGGTCAAAGATTTTTTGTATCCTATGTAAATGTGGATTACTATGAATAATACAGACATATAAAGAATTGTTTGAAACTGGTATCTTTTAGAATATATATATAACTTCGTCAATTTGCCGTCATGCTGGGAAGATTACTTCCTTCTAAGCGGCTTTCATTTTTGACTAATTCTTATTCAATTCAATTTCAATTCAATTCAATTCAAAGCACACATGACCACACCTTAGCTACACGACTTCGGATATCCAGCCTGCATCGCCGAGAAGGGACCACTCATCATCTGTGAAGTCGGACCATCGGTAGCTAAGGAGACGAGACCTCATTTATCAGGACGTCCGGAGAAAAGAGCTGTCTTGGACACATCGTCCCAGGAGCAGCCAGCGGCCAAGAAACAGAAGACCGCTGCTCTTCAGGCCTTCGTAATAGACTTGCTGTCGCAGATTGCGCAGCTCATCGCAGCATCCCAGAAAGTGCAGGAGCAGCCTACTGCAGTCTCAGAACCTGAGCTGTCGGATGGTGCTGGGTCAGTCCAGTCATCTGCACGTTCAGATGCGATAGACCGAGAGTCTCAACTGATTAAATCGGATGGTGAAAGGGAAGAAGATTACCCTTCCCTTTCGGAACAGCACATGGTTGCGATGGATTTAATCCATCAATACTACCCTGAATTTGTTCTGGCAAATCAGAATGCTGCAACTACTAGGAAGAAACCGCTGTCGTCGTTGGACGCAGGCTTTATCCAGACAAAGGAGGAGGTCCTGCCTTTTCCGGTTCAGTCTAGACAGGTGTCGCAGGCCTTCGGCCATTTAGACGATGCCATATTCAGACTCTCCGATGGGACGAAGAAAGGCGGTTTCTTGGCATCATCTTCTGTAAATTTACCGTTTATAGGACCACGTTCATTTAAAATGGTGGGGGAAGATGTACAGAGAGTTCCTCTGCATTTGGATGAGCTGGCTGAGGATCATTCACAATTCACTCAGACTCAGTTGAGATGGCAATATCTTCAAACAGAGTGAATTTGGACGCTATGTCTTACACAGATCACCTTTCAAGAGCTGTGGCGCAACGTCTCAACGTTAAGGAATTTGAGAACGTTCGTACCTCTTTAAGAGTTCTTTCCAGGGCTATTATGTTTACCACGTATAACTCGCCTTAACAGTGACTAATTTGGAGTTAATCAGACGCGACAGTGCCCTTGCGTCGTCATCTTTAATAGATGACAAGGTGAAAAACTCTCTAAGGGTCGCTCCGGTGTCTGTACACACAATATTTGACGACAAGCTTTCATTGGTTTATGACCAAGCTACAAAGAAAGCGTCTAATACTCTGCTCCTTAAGTCGGCATCTAATCGACCCGCTGCAGTAGAAAAGAGTAAAGGAAGACGTCCCATACAGAAATCGTCTAAAGGGGACTCCTCGCGAGGGTATAGGAAACCCTCCTATAATTACTCTAGGGATCGTCAACCTGGGAAGGGGGCTAAGGTCTGATCGAGACTACCGGTCAGATGCCCCTAAGCCGGCGGGTTGAGGCTCTTCGCGAGGGGGACGTGGTTTCTCCTCCCGTAAGCAGGTCCTACAGGTGATGCTCGGGACCTCTATTGCTTGTCAGTTGGCGGAAGGTTATCAAGATTCACAACAAACTGGATAACAATTACGGAAGATCAGTGGGTGAGAAGTGTGATCTCGGACGGCCTACGGCTATCTTTCCGAGCGAAACCACCACTAACAAGGTGTCTGCAGTGGACAAATCTTCCGTCAAATTCTTGCAAAAGAGAGTCTCTCCTATTGGAGGTAAGGCTCTCTTATCAAAGTAAGCAGTAGAGGTTGTCGAGAAGCAAAATTCTCTAGGATTCTACAGTCACCTGTTCCTTGTACCAAAGCCAGTCGGCTCGTTCCCACCAGTAACAGACTTGAGCTGGATAAACAAACTTATCGCAGCTCCAAAATTCTATATGGAGACCATTCGGGCAGTAAGGGCGAGCATTCGAGTGAACGACTATGCGACAAGCATAGATCTAAAGGCTGCGTACTTTCATGTCCTGGTACATCTGGCATTCAGAAAGTATCTAAGGTTCGCCGTTCAAGGGGTAGTATATCAGTTCCGAGCGATCTGCTTCGGTCTGAACCTGGTGCCCTGGGCATTCACTTGAATAATGAACTCGGTAATGTCTCACTTCCGAGCTCATACATCTGTGGTAACATAAGCTTACTTGGACGACATTCTTCAGAGATACGGCAACAAAACCACTCTTCAGAACGATGTTCAGAGTCTGCTTCTCTTGATCCGACATCTCAGCTTCATCGTAAACGAGAATTCGGATCTAGCTCCATCCAAGTCGTTCATTCACTTGGGAATGAGCTTCGAGACTCACAACAATCTGGTTCATTACCCAGAGCGAAATTAGTCAGTTGTTATGCAAGCTTTTGTCTACTCTCAGAAGCATTAACAGCGAGGGAATTTATGCGACTGATGGGGTTGTGCAGAGCGGCTGCGGATCTTATTCTGTTGGGTCGCTTACGCACGCGACCCCTCCAGATATTCTTTACTCAGAACTGGAGTGTGAAGACGCATTCGCTTGAGACCAGTATTGTTTTAACGGACCTGGTAGAACAAAAGTTCCAGAGTTGGGCAGATATTCAGTGGTTAACTCAGGAAGTTCTGCTGCAGCTGCCGGATCTGGCTTTCACGATTATGATGGATGCGAGTCAAACAGGTTGGGGCGCAACCCTGAGCCCGACAGACTCAAAGTGTCAGGGTCTTTGGGACCCTCAGTTCCTAGAGAAACACATAAACATCAAAGAGATGATTTCAATATGGTTAGCTCTATAACATTGCATTCACATTATAGCGGACGCTCATGTTCAGATATTGTCAGACAATTCGACAGTAATAGCATACATCAGGAACCAGGGTGGCACTCATTCGATTCCATTATGCGAACTAACAGAAAAATTCTTCTGTATGTCGTGAATCATCATGTTCAACTATCGGTCCATCATATTCCGGATCGTCTGAACATACTAGCAGACTTGCTCTTTTGGAAAGGTGGCCTGTTGCCATTGGAGTGGACACTCAACAAGCGGGTATTCAGACAGATTTGCTACCAGTGGGATCAACCTATTATAGATTTTTATAGATTTGTTTGCGACACACCTCAACAATCAGTTGCAGACATATGTGTTGCCATGTCCAGACCATCGAGCATACGCGGTAGATGCTCTGTCAATCTCATGGGACGGAATGATAGGATATGCGTATTCTCCAACTTCGTTGATTCAGCAGATTCTGTTAAAAATCAAACAGTCTCGTTGCAAGATTCTGTTAGTAGCATCTCTGGCGTCACAGAACCCGTGGATCAATCTTCTCAGGTGTCTGTTATGGGATGTTGCCCTTCTTTATCAGGGGAAGTCACGCACACTGCATCACAACCCGGAAGGTCTCAACCTTCACGTATTTCCATTGTGAGGTCCTTCTTGTACGGCAAGCAATTTACAGGACGAGCAGAGGACGCAATTTCTAACTGCAGGAGGTCCTCCTCTTCGCTGAATTATGCAGCAAAGTGGAATGTTTTCTTCCATTGGTGTAAGGATCAGTCGATAGACGTCTATGATCCATCCTTACCGGATATTGCCAACTTTCTGGTCTACCTGTTTGACGTTCTCAAACTGCAGCCTGTCACTATTAAGGTCTATAGGTCTATGTTATCGGACACTTACGCTCATCATGATAACTTGGCAATTGGATCTAATGCTTCATTATCCAAATTAGTTAGATATTTCTCTATAAATAGACCTAGAACCCTCAGATTAATTCCTAAGTGGAATTTAGCGTTGGTTTTGTTGAAGCTTAGAAGCTCCGTCTGAGCCATTGGACTTTGTAGAGTTCAAATTCCTGACCTATAAAACAGCGTTTCTCTTAGAATTTGCATCCGTTAGAAGAGTTAGTGAACTTCATTCTTTGTCTGTTGACGAATGTCACTACCGTAGTGTTGGTAATACCATTACTTTAACTATGGAAGTGGGATTTTTGGCTAAGAATCAGGCTCCAGATAAATGGCCTGAGCCTATTACCATAAAGGCTCTGCCATCTACGGACAACCGTAGACCTCTGCTGTGTCCAGTCAGGGCTGTGCGCATATATAAATGTCGATCAGAGTTTATAAGGAAAGGAAGAAAACGCTTCTTTCTGTCATTGATTCCTAATAGAAGAGATATTTCTGTTCATTCGATTGCTAGATGGATTCAGTTGGCAATATATATTGCCTATGAAAGTCTGTCTTTGGATCATCGTTTTGTTAATAAGATATCAGCACATGAAGTTAGAGCACTGTCCACTTCTTGGGCTTATTCTAACAGTATAGCCATTACTGATCTCATGAAAGCTGCGTACTGGACACAGCCTTCTACATTTACCAAGTTTTACCTTAGAAATTTAGACTCCTTCTCCGGTGACCTTAGATGTTTTGGTCCTCTGTCTGTTGCTCAGAATGTCGTCCACTAAATGATTACATCTATAGTTATTTAGGCAATCCGTTCCAGCAGTGACGTTGTTCCGCTGCCCTCTTCATTCTTTGGTCATGTACCTCAGAACAAGGGGAAGGGGGGGGGGGACGGTTTTTCCCTTATGATCATCTGGCTTTTTAGTGAGAAGCAAGGGAAGACCCCCTCTGGTGTCAGTAGTCCCGAGTCGGTGCTGGGATGGTTTTAATGTGTAGCTCGGTGTGAAGCAATTAATATGTCTCATTTATGTATTGTTTTTAAAGTGTAGCTCACTGTGAAGCATTTGTACATGTCACGTGTCAAACGGGCATTAATATACAATCCTCGGGCACTTTTAAATGAGTATAAAGAGTCTCATTCTCTGGACTGTCTTGCTGGCATTAAATGGAGAATTATATATTATGTAATGCTCAATTACATTGTTGGTGTTATATCTTTCTCGTTTCTCGCAAATGAGAAAGACATATATAATTCCTTTCTCTCCTATTCTCCTGTAGGAGTTATCCTTCAAGAAGTGTTTGAGTAATTTGATGTTCCTCTATGTCCTTGGCCCTCCAGCCTTTTTACGATTCAGCTCGTCTGGGCCATTGGTTGTTGTATAAAAATATTATAAATTCAAAGTATTTTGTATATTTTTTATACTTTCCAATGGCCCAGACGGGTATGGCCCTCCCATGATTGGGCACTCATACCTCCCCGCTGTTTACAACATTTAGCAGACAATTTCTAGAATGAATGATGGTTGGCACCAATTTCGGTGTCTTCCTGGATACTGCTCATGCGCAGTTCGCAAAAGTATGAAGGACCAGATAGGACATGATTTTTGGGGTTTTGCATGCAAATTTTGGGGATTGGGGGAGCAAAATTTGTGTTTGGTCCTGGATAAAATTTAGAGTTAGCACCAGCTAGTCTGGGCCATTGGTAAGTATAAAAAATATACAAATTACTTTGAATTTATAATATTTTGATCTGAAACGCTGCGTTTTTCAATGTTTCTACATATCATCAGAGATCAAGTCAAATCTGTCTGTGTTTATGTATTACATAGTTTGTTGTGTTGTTAAGAAAACAACTTAATCGTTATCATACGACCCAAGGTGATAAGTAAACTTAATGCAATAATTCACACTTGTATAACAAGTTTCTTGAATGGTAGTAATATCCACATATTGTGGTAGACTTTCATGACCAATTCCCTCTCTCCCCTTTCTCTCTCTCTCTTTTCCCCTTTCCCTCTCTCTCTCTCACTCTCTCGCTCTCTCTCTCTCTCTCTCGTATGTACATATACTCGTAAACGAACCCCTATGTTCACCCACCCATCCATCCCACATCCCCCACACACAGAGGCATGTGCTTTCATCCCCCACACACACACCCTTGCCTCCCACATACACCCCCACACACATACACACACACACACACACACACTAACACACATGCTGCATATAAGATACATGTAAGTGCAAGTAAAGGCAACTATTCGGTAAGTAAACTATCTTGTGCGGTTGAGTTCGGAGTAGTGTTGTACGGTTAACCGGTTTTATGAGTCGGTTTTGGTTTGGCTCTAAAACGGTACCGAAACCGTGTAATTGTTAAATCAGTACGGTTTCGGTTTTCTCTACAAAATATTGGAAACTTATGTTTACACTGTTCGGTTTGCATAAAATTGCATTGTCAACAACTGAAAACTAAATCTGTAATGTCAACTGATAACTGTCATCAGTATTCATGTATTCAGACTCCAGAGAAACAAACACTGTCTAACAGGAGACACTGTCGCATTAGAAGGAGATCACATGTCCCAAGAAGTTTTTGTATGACGTATGACAACTTTAGTCCAATTACACAGCACTGTTACAAAAGAGGGTTGGTTTGTTCTGTCAGAAATTCTCAGAATGACAATCTTGACACGCCTACAAACGTCAAAATGAGCAACTTGGCAATTTCGCAAGTGGCTGTGTATCAGCATATGTTTGGATGTATTAATTACCTAGCAACAAAATCATGAATAAAATCCAGGATAAAATAATCTCTTTTTTTTAATGGCGGATTACTGTGAAAAACAAAACATACTTGTCCCGTGGGTTTCACTGGCACGTGCTTAGAATGTAATGTTCAATATTGTTAGTTGTTACCTCCCTTGATGCATTTATCCAATGTATGGATGCGAGCACAAAACACCATCGAATGTCCCATTACCTATTTACCTGCAGAGTGCAGACCATGCGAGATCTAACATCCTCTGCACACAATTTAATTTAACATTTTGCCTCATATAATACAGAACAGATTTAGTTTCGCGAGCAGTCCTAATTGTCATTTTTGTGCAGCTCAGTTTTTAAAACACAGCCCACCTCGACCCAGACACTGTCTGTTCACAACTTCACATCTGCAGTTAAGTTTGGGAACATCGCCATTCCTGAGGCTGAAATAAATCACGTCATTTTCCCAGAAAGCACTGCCAACAAAAAATCGGTCAGCTTTTTAGAAGACACAATGTCGGCACCATGAAGCGCAGTTATGCCAATTTTAATCGCGAAAACAAGCAATACTTTTATGGCTATCACTCACAATTACCATCTAAAGCTACTAATTCCACGTTTTTCAGTAGAGTAGACACAGCTTTAAGTTGTACATTTTCTTCCACAGTGGTCAGATATCACCTCGGACCCTTGGATTTTACAGTTAGTAGAGTTTGAACTCTGCATTTCTTTTTCAGAAGTGCCCTCTCACTCACAAACCGATACCTACTTCAGTTCCCTCAGGTCTAGCTTGAGCGTCCCTTCTGGATACCGAGATAGTAGACAAGGAAGTGATCGAGGTCATTCACAATCTGGAGTCACCAGGGTTTTACAGCCAACTCTTTCTTGTTCTGAAGAAGAATGGGCAACTCAGACCTGTCTTAGACTTGAGCTATCTGAACCTTTTTTTTCAAAGCTTCAAAATTCAGCATTTAAACATTCTGATCAGTCCAGAACTCTATTCACGTGAACCATTTTGTGACCAGTATAGACCTGAAGGATGCTTATCTTCACATGGGGGTATGGTGGCTTAGTTGGTAGAGGTACCACCGCATTGTGTCCTTGGGCAAGACACTTCACCCCAATTGCCCAAGTGGGGAACACGGTGGCGTTGTGTATTGTGTCGTTGGTGCACCTGTCCTCAACCAATACTAACCCTGCTTGTGTGGAGTTAGTATATTGGGGAGCTGACAATTGCTTGTCATTGCTCAGTGGTTCTCTCTGGGTACTCCGGCTTCCTCCACCCATAAAACTGTTGTTGTCATGATTAGCCATTGTGCAGAAATCTTTGACCTTAAACACCAATAACTAACTAACTAACTTATTTTCTCATTCCAATTCATCCTGATTCTTGCAAGTATCTCTGCTTTCTCATTCTGAGACATTGCATACCAGTTCAAAGCAATGCTAGTTGGATTAAATCTAGCCCCTTGGTCGTTCACCCATCTCATGACTCAAGTCATGTCGTACTACCTGGCACATTCATCAGTAACTTTTTTGGCTTATCTAGACGACATTCTCCAGAGACATGCAAACTTTTCTCTTCTGGAGAATTATGTGCATCATCTACTGCAGCTACTTCAGTCGCTGGGTTGGGAGAAGTTGAACCTCACTCCAGCCCAAACTTTCACTCTTCTGGGCATGGAATTCTTGACATGTTCATTCTGCTAGACGAATCCATTCAAAATCATTCCTCAGTGTGGCAGAACATTTCATGGCTCACACAAGGAATTCCCCTGGACTCTCCCAACCAAAATCATATTCTTACTACAGTCGCAAGCAATCAGGGCTAGGGAGCTATCCTGAATCCTCTGAATATTCAAACTCAAGGCATATGGTCAAAGGATCAAGCGCCTCTGCATATCAACCAGAAATTGTTAGTGATTCTTCTGCCTGTCAGGCAATGGTTATCTCTCCTGTCGAATCAATCAATTCTTATTTTTTCTGCCAATTCAACACTCATAGCGTACATGAGAAATCAGGGAGAAATTCACTCTATTCCTATATATCTTCAGACGAGAGATATGCTTCTGCTAGCTCACCAGAATCACATACATACACTAGTCAGACACATACCAAGTCGCCTGAATGTGTTAACAAATACTCTATCCCACAAAGGCAAGATTCTTCCATCCGAGTGGACATTGAACAAAGAAGTCTTCAGGTCTCTCCCCTCATAGATCTGTTCACGACAAGATGGAACAAAAGACTCAACACATGTTCAGACTCTTTCGCCTCTGCAATTGAAGCTCTATCTCTCGACTGAAATGGGACAGATGGCTTTGCCTATTTCTTTTCAACCTACTCACAATTGTTTACAATTGGCTGTAACATAAGTGCAAGCCCTACTTCGGAACTAACTCAAGCTTTTAGAATCTTTTCCAAACGAGTTGGAAAAGTACTAGAGTGCAAAAGCACGAAAAAGATCGAAAAAAGGGTCGAGCGAGACCAGCGCTCGAAATTACACGTACTCTCTCTGCACACCTCTTGTGTTTACCGAGCGCATGCGCAACAACTGTGACGTCAATTCCTTTATTTTCCGCCATTGTATATGGTCGGAAATTTTTGTGACTCGTGCTAAATTATGCTGTTTATTCTTCATGAACAACTTATTCTACATATTTAGTGTGCTAGTGGATTGTATCCTTTTATCAAGCTACCAAGTTATTATTAATTAATGTTAATTTGTATTTTATTGCTTGTCTCTTCACACTTTATCTTGTCTTTCCCCCACGTGTGAACACGACCTTCGTGCTGTTTTCTGTCGGCGGGAAGCTTGATTATTTTGATATAATGTCTAAGACTATTCCTTGTTCCTCTTGCTTGCAGGTGAAACATGTGGACGACTCTCATGCCACATGTGTCACTTGCAACAATTGCACTCAGGCCCAATCATGTGGTATTTGTGGGGTTTGGTCCTCTAAATTCTGGGCTTCTGTGAACAAGGTGGTTCTTTCCAGAGCTAGAACCCCTCGTTCTCGGGGTAAGGGTAGCCGTGCCGTAGCAGACATTTCTGCTGGTGCACGTGGTGACTCTGTCACACAGGATTCGGATCTGCATTCTGTGGCGAGTTCCTCTGCAACTGTTGGCGGTGTTAGTTCAGTGATATCTGACGAGGAGACTGTGGTCTCTTTGTCTTCTGATGTCACTATTGAGGCGTCTGTTTTCGTTGAGAGCTTTTCCGAGGTCAGCTCGGTGACCCTCTCCGGTCCGCCTCCTACACCGTCGGCTGTTGTTGAGGAAGTTGCTACTCCAGATCCTATTCTGTCTGATTGTGGCTCTTCCATCTCCTCTGGGGATGGTCTACAGTCTCGGGGGACCGAGGCTGTATCTGCTGGTGTGTCTGTGTGTTCTCAGCCTCCCCCAGCCTCGCGGTGGGGCTGTGCGGGTTTGCTGTCTGCTCTGTCTCATCTGGCTAGGTTTGCTCCTAGTCGGTTGAGCCGGCCGGTCGCTTCGGCAGCGATTCCTCGTCCCTCGAGTGAATCGTTTATTGTTCCACCTTCCCCTGCTAGTGTGCCGCCTAGCGAGATGGTGTTGGGACTTTGGCATCCAGGGCCTGCTGTTCGGCAGCGGTCAGTGACAGCCCCTGTTAGCTGTCACTCTCGGAACCTTCCTCCGGTGATTCCTCACTGTGTTCTGAGACTGGGTGTCGATCGATGCTTGCCGTCGGTCTCAGAGGATAGGCAGTTGGGGCCGTCTGCTGCGCGGAGGCCAATGACAGGTTCCTGTCATTCTTGGGACAATCCTCCGGTGTCTTCACACCGTGTCCTAGGTCCAGCTACCGATCGACGTGCGCCGTCGGTCTCTTTAGAGGATTTGCAGGCAGGACCTAATCTGTTTCGCAGAGGTCAGTGATGGCCCGTGGGCGTCACAATCGGGACTATCCTCCGGTGTCTTCTCACCGTGTCCCTATTCTGTCTGCCGATCGACGTTCGACATCAGTCTCTTCTGAGGATTTGGGTTCTACCAGAAGGGTCCATTGGGAGGACACTCCGTCGGCGATTCTGCTGCGACGGATTCTCAGGGTGACCTGCGCCAGGCCGTTTTGGCGCTCACCCAGTTGCTTTCTGGCAACCCTCAAGTTGGCCTCCCTGTGCCTCCTGAGGCACAACCTCCTTTGGTCGGTCGCCGAGATGTCTCGCCTGGCCCCTTGGATACTGCACAGTATTCACAGGAGGTTTCTGCTGGTCTGCCCGAGTTGGGCTACGTCTCCTCTGCTACGGAAGATGACGAGTATCTTGAAGGTGATGGGCCCCCCTCGTCAGTCTTAGGGCAGGCTTTGGATTTCGTCTTCGGCTTATTGCCGGACGTTCAACCTTCCGACCAGCCTTCTGTGACCGTCCGGCCGCGGTCCACTGTGGAGCACCGTAACCCTGTTGAGCCTTCTAGCTCCGGGGCTTTGCGTCCTCTGCAATCGGCTCAGGTTGTTGAGTCCTTCCAGGGCTTAGACGCCAAAATGCGTTCTAAGGCCCTCGAGGGTTCCTTCTTTTCTCGAGCTGATGCCTTTCTGCCTCCATTGCGGTTTCGTGTCTACGATTCCATCTCTCCACCAGTTTTCCAAGTGATGACTACTGTGGATGAGGATTCTTCTTCCCTCGGGTTGACTAAGCCTAAGTCGGCAGTTCTCCCGAGGTCGGTAGTTGAGTCTTTGGTGGGCGAGAGATGCTGGGTGTGTAATCTCTCGCGGACCATGTCGTCGCTGCTCTTGCTGAATATTTTCCACCAGGGGAGTTTGATGACGCTCAGGCGCCTTTTCGCGTTTTGTCACAGGCTCTTATGAACTTGACACACGCTCACTCCTGTAACACGGCTAATTTGGAGCTGGCACGCCGGGATGCGGTGTTGGATTCTTTACCATCCCTTCCTTCTGAGCAACGTGCTGTTCTGAGGTCTGCCTCTTTGGTGGGACCTCAGTTGTTCCATGGTTCCATGGAAGCTGTTCGTGGCGAAGTTCTTCGTCATTCGAAGGACCAGCTTTTGCTGAGACAGCTTGACCAACCTGCTGCTGCGGGTGGGGGTCGTTCCAGGCCCGCCAAGCGTGCTGCTGCATCTGCCTCGTCGGCGATGTCGGCTACGCCTTCGGCTCCGTCTGCTCCTTTTGCTCATAAGAAGCACTGACGTGGCCAGGCTCTCTGGCAACCTCAGGCTGGAAAGTCTCAGGACTCTGTCACTTCCCGAGGTGGTTTCTCCTCTCGGGGGCCTCGTCGAGGCCGCAAGTGAAGGTTCTCACCTCGATTCGCCTCCAGTCGGGGGAAGGCTGTCGCTGTTTTACGACCGTTGGACAGAGATAACGTCAGACTCTTGGGTCCTCGACGTCATTCAATCCGGTCTGCGACTGTCCTTCCATCGGCACCCCAGTTTATCTCGGGTGCCCCTTCCGACTCAGGTTCCTTCCGATTCTCTGCGTCAGGACCTTCTGGTGCAGGAGATCGACAATCTCCTCTCCAAAGGGGCGATCGAGGTGGTCAAGAACACCCTTTCACCGGACTTTTCTTGGTGCCGAAGAAAAACGGCCAATATCGTCCTGTCATCGATCTGAGTACCCTGAATGAGTACATAATAGCTCCTCGTTTCAGTATGGAGACTTTCCGGTCTGTTCGACGTTCAGTTCATCAGGGCAATTTTGCGGCCAGTATCGATCTGAAGGATGCCTACTTCCATGTACCCATTCATCTGGCTTCACGGAAGTACCTTCGGTTCTAGTTTCGGGATCGAGTTTTTCAATTCAGAGCTCTCCCGTTCGGTTTGAACCTGGCTCCTTGGGCCTTCACCCGACTGATGTCACATGTGCTTGCTTTCCACCACACTCAGCCGGCAGTGACTTCGTCAGCCTACCTAGACGACATCCTCCAACGGCACCACGCTGCTGCTGTTCTGGAGTTCGATGTCCGGCAGTTTCTTTGCCTACTAGCATCGCTGGGTTTCAGAGTCAATCGCGAGAAGTCGGATCTTCTTCCTTCTCAGCGATTCCGTCATTTGGGGATGCTTTCGACACTCTTCACAATGTAGTGTCGGTCCCCCAGGCTCGGGCGACGATTCTTTCCGCCTTGACTCGGGACCTGCTTCAATCTTCCTCGGTCTCGGCCAGGACTTTCCTTCGGATGCTGGGCCTTTGCGGTTCGGTGACAGATCTCATTCCGCTCGGTCGCTTGTTTGTCCGACCTCTCCAACACTTCCTGTTGGATCATTGGCGTCCAAATGTAGATCCGCTGGACCTGGAACTCACTATTCCTCGGTCCCTGCTTTGTCACCTCCGCACTTGGGCAGATATTCCCTGGCTGACACAGGGTGTTCCGTTGGATCTTCCTTTGGCCGATCGCATCCTTACTGCGGATACCAGCGATCAGGGCTGGGGTGCGACGTTGGATCCTCTCGGCCTGTCTACTCACGGAGAGTGGGACAGCGAGCAGGTGGGCCTTCATATCAACCAGAAGGAGCTCCTTGCTCTTCTGTTGAGTTTTCGGCTTTGGATCCCTCATCTGTCGGACCATGTTGTCCTACTTCTTTCGGACAATTCGACAGTAGTGGCCTACTTACGGAATCAAGGAGGCACACATTCGATTCCCATGTATCGGCTGTCTCAGGATCTTCTTCTGTTGGCGTGGGATGTGAACGCTCGGGTGTCCATTCGACACATTCCCGGGCATCTCAACGTCCTAGCCGACTCCCTGTCCCGACGCGACAGTGTCCTTCCAACCGAATGAATGCTACATCGGTCGGTGTTTCAGGCGATTTGCGAGCAGTGGGGCCGTCCTCAGGTCGACCTTTTCGCTACTCGCTGGAATCATCAGGTAGAGACCTTTGTCTCCCCTTGTCCAGATCCTCTGGCATTTGCAGTAGACGCTCTGTCTCTGGACTGGACAGGTTGGATCGGCTATGCCTTTCCTCCTTCACCGATTCTTCCTCAAGTATTAGCGAAGATTCGTGCTTGCAGTTGCAGGATCATTCTGATCACACCCCTGTCTCCACAGAGGGTGTGGATCAATCTGCTGCGGCCTCTATTGGCCGGTCGACTGATTCGTCTACCTCTACGTCGCGATCTTCTTTCACAGGGTTGTCCCAGGAAGTATCACAACAACCTGGCGAGCCTGTCCCTTCACGCCTGTCTTTTATCAGGTCCAGTCTCCGACGTAGAGGTTTTTCGAGACGATCAGTGGAGTGCATTTCTGCATCGCGGCGACATTCCACTGGCATGACTTATGCCGCCAAGTGGAAGGTTTTCTGCCGCTGGTGTGCAGATCACAATGTGAATTACCATGATCCGTCAATCGCTCAAATTGCGGATTTTCTGGTTTTTCTTTTTGACTCCAAGGGCCTCCAGCCTATTACGATTAAGGGCTATCGGTCTATGCTGTCTGATACTTTCTCTTATGTGGGAAAGCGGTGCATCGGTCGTAATCTTTTTCTCACCAAACTTATTCAGCACTTTTCTTTCAAGAGGCCTCAAGTTTTGCGTCTTACACCCAAGTGGAACTTGGCATGGGTGTTGCACTGTTTGGAGGGGGCGCCATTTGAGCCTTTATCTGAGACCGACATGCATTTTCTCACCTATAAGATGGCTTTTCTTCTAGCGTTTGCTTCTGCTCGTCGAGTCAGTGAGCTTCATGCGCTATCTGTTGATTCTGCCTTCTTCCGAAATGAGGCTAACAGTGTCACCTTCACTACTGATTGCTCTTTTCTGGCTAAGAATCAACTTCCTGATTCGGTACCTCCTCCCATCTGCATTCGGGCTCTTTCCGCTGTAGATGGCTGGAGGCCTCTTCTTTGTCCTGTTCGTGCGATCAAGACTTACATTACTCGCACTCAGTTCATTAGGAGGGGTCGGAAGAGATTCTTTCTGTCTCTCATTCCTAAGAGGCAGTCTATCTCTTCCCATTCTATTTCCAGGTGGATCTGTCTTGCAGTCAAGCTGGCTTATTCTCGCTTGTCTGCATTGGATCTTGTTTCGAACCGGCTTAATGCTTATGAGGTTCGTGCCATCTCTACATCCTGGGCGTTCTCCAATTCTGTTTCGCTCCGGGATGTTATGAATGCAGCTTACTGGAGGAATGCTTCTACCTTCTCCTCCTTTTATCTCCGCCACCTTCAGCAGCAATCTGAGGACCTTTATTCTTTAGGCCCTCTCATTGCTGCTCAGGCTGTTGTGCATCCTCGTTAAACTTGTTTTTGTCGAGGTTGTGCTTCGCTCAGCCTTGTTCTTTTCAGGTGCCTTCTCTCTATCTTCATTACAGGTTTTCGTTTTTGTTCTCTGCCATTCTTGCTTTCGTTCTGCTACTCTTGTTGGTATTGGTTATGTGATTCACCTCCTCCTATTGTTTATTCAGCCAATTGTAAACAATTGTGAGTAGGTTGAAAAGAAATTAAAATTTTTTAGTAAAATTTGTTCCTTAACATACCTACCACAATCGTTTACCGGAGACCCACCCTCCTTGGGGATATCTTTGATATCGATGCCTCCCCCGCTAAATCACAAACTTCTCGTTGACGGAAATACGGAATTGACGTCATGGTTGTTGCGCATGCGCTCGGTAAATGCAAGAGGTGTGCAGAGAGAGTACCTGTAATTTCGAGCGCTGGTCTCGCTCGACCCTTTTTTCGATCTTTTTCGTGCTTTTGCACTTAGTACTTTTCCAACTCGTTTGGAAAAGATTCTAAAAGCTTGAGTTAGTTCCGAAGTAGGGCTTGCACTTATGTTACAGCCAATTGTAAACAATTGTGGTAGGTATGTTAAGAAACAAAATTTACTAAAAAATTTTAATTTTTATACTATAAACCTATGACCCAGACGAGCTGGTGCAACTCAAAAGTTATCAAGGGCCAAACACAAATTTTAAACTCCCCAATCCCCAAAATTTGCTTGCAAAACCAAAAATTAAAAGTCCTATCTGGTCCCCCATACTTTTACTCTCCGCGTATGCACCACCGTCAGGAAGTGACCGGAATTGGCGCAAACTTCATTCATTGTTTGGCCCTGAAGTCAGTAACAATGTTCTGACACCTGTGCTTTAAAATCTCCTTTTTTGAGGACGCCAGACCCAAATCAATGCAAGAATTGGTGGATCCAAGGCTCTTATTGGATGATGAAAGTGTACAATGGTGGTTTTATACGTTCAAGGCTGTAACTTTATAATAATTATAAAATTATTTCATGTTTCCCAATTTCGGGACATACGGTTGACGTCATCATTTTTGCTAATGATTCATCATCCACTGTTTGTTAAATATTCCTTCCCTATCCTTCCATGAACCCTTCCTGTTAAACTCTTAAGCTTTTTGGCTATTTTTTATTGAATTTTTTTATTAAATTTCTTGGGAGTTTAACGTCATTACAGAATATTTATTCTGTTTATCCCCATGATTACATCCACACCCTAAGGGTGTTAGGTCGTTTAGTCTTGCATCTTCTATCCGATGTACCATTTTTTCTTCGTATGAAGATCTGGCTTTGCATCTGGTAGCATTTAAATTGGTTACTGACTTTGGGCCTGTTTTGTGTGCCTGATGTCTTGTTTCCAGTTTGTTTATTGACGTTGTTTACATTGACATTGTCCTCATGTATGTGTAGTATTTTATTTTATATTACTGTAGAATTACTGTAGGATACATTGATTATTATTCCGGTAGTGTAGCTCAAAAAATTTGAATTTTGTCCACACTTAGGCTCTATCGGGATGCCCTTGGGCTCATAATGATTCCTTTGGAAACTTGGGCATTTTTTCAAAAAATTTTCTAAAAATATTTTGAATTTTATTTTTGATTGCTATTATTCATGTATCTTAATTATTTTGTTGTGGAGTTTTGTAGGAGTGATATCGACTTTAGTGGATGCACTCCTGCGAATTCTTGTCCAACTTGTGTACACTGGGATGATTAACGTTGGAGACAGGTGTTGTGGTACGTTGTTGGCGGTGAGGTTCATAGACTGGACCTCGTACCGTGTTTTTAATTCATTTTTAGCTCAACTTTGGCGAAGTGAGCTTTTTGTCATGGCCTGTCTTCTGTCTCCGTCTGTCCGTACGTCAACAATTGGATACGGCTCGGGCTAGAGGCCATATTTATGAACCGATCTTTACGAAACTTCTTGGGTACCTTTGTTATGACTGTGGAACGAGAACGAGTGTTTTTTGGGTGCGGTCCGAAATTCAAAATGGCTGTCAACCGCCATTTTGTACCGACGATGCAGAAATCTGTTTTTTTGTACAGCACTTCCATATGAAAGCTCTGATTTGAATAATTTTTTATAAGAATGTTTAGTACCATGAGATACATTACATATCATACAGGTCTTTTTCTCGTGCTTAAATTATGCAAATTAGACTAACTTTGATTTATTTAGTGTTACTTTCAGCACTGTCAGTGCAAATGCCAATACGGCTCGGGCTAGAGGCCGCATTTATTAACCGATCTTTACGAAACTTCTTGGGTACCTTTGTTATCTCCGTGGGACGAGAACGAGTGTTTTGGGGTCCGGTCTGAAATTCAAGATGGCCGCTGGCAGCCATTTTGTTCAAAATTAGAGGCAATCAGATTTTTGCGCAGAACTTCCACATGAAAGCTCTGATTTGAATTTTTTTTTGTATGAATGTTTAGTACCATGGGATATATCACATATAATATGGGGTTTTTTCTCATGCATAAATTATGCAAATTAGACTAACTTAGATTTATTCAGTGTTACTTTCAGCACTGTAAATGTAAATGCCAATTCGGCTCGGGCTAGAGGCTGAATTTATGAACTGATCTTCATAAAACTTCTGGGGTACCTTTGTTATCAAGGTGGGATGAGAACGAGTGTTTTGGGGTCCGGTTCGAAATTTAAGATGGCCACTGGCAGCCATTTTGTACCGAAATTAGGGGTAATCAGTTTTTTGTACAGAACTTGTATATGAAAGTTCTGATTTGAATAAATTTTTGGACAAATGTTTAGTACCATGGGATAGATCACATAAAATACAGGGTTTTTTTCTCATGCGTAAATTATGCAAATTAGACTAACTTTGATTTATTCAGTGTTACTTTCAGCACTGTAAGTGCAAATGGCTCGAGCTAGAGGCCGTATTTATGAACCAATCTTCACAAAACTTCTTGGGTACATTTGTTATCGCTCTGGGACGAGAACGAGTGTTTTGGGTCCAGTCTGAAAATCAAGATGGCCAGTGGCAGCCATTTTGTACAAAGTTAGGTGCAATCAGATTTTTGTGCAGAACGTCCATATTAAAGCTCTGATTTGAATAATGTTTTGTATGCATGTTTAGTACCATGGGAGACACCACATATAATACAGGTTTTTTTCTCGTGCATAAATTATGCAAATTAGACTAACTTTGATTTATTCAGTGTTACTTTGCTGCGCTGTAACTGTAAATTCCAATATTAGGCTCGGGCTAGAGGCCATATTTATGAACCGATCTTCACAAAACTTCTTGGGTACCTTTGTTATCACCTTGGGACAAGAACAAGTGTTTCTGGGTGCGGTCCAAAATTCAAGATGGCTGCCAGAGGCCATTTTGTACTGAAATTAGGTCCAATCAGTTTTTTGTCACAACTTCTATACAGCTCGTATTTATGAACTGATCTTCACAAAACTTCTTGGGTACCTTTGTTTTCACCTTGGGACAGGAACGAGTGTGTTTTGGGGTGCCTTTGTTATCACTGTGCTATGAGAACAAATATTTTTGGGTTTAGTCAGACCCACTCTGGGACTTCTTTTCTAGTTTAGCATCTGACTGTCACCCACCTTTACAATACTTTACCAATACATATGTTACAGGCTACGGTCAGTATTTATGTACAGACCGTTACAATACTTTATATGTACCTTTGTTATCAGGTCATTACCTAGATGTTTGTCATTACTGTGTCACATACTATACATGTACATGTCTTAACAAGTTGAGCTACAGTGTCATTGACACTTTCATTTCAGTTTCTTTTTCAGAGAAACATGAACATGGAGATGATATTGTGACACCCATCCAAAGTGTGCTACCGTCGTCACGCTCCATTGAGCAAATAGAGCTAGCTGCAGTGCTCATGATAAGCAAGGGATAAGGCCTCTAGTTGTGGTCAAAGGAAATGTAGATGTGGGTAGAGTGAACACTTAAAAAAAAGCTCACCCAACGACGACGGAAATAGGGAGGATATAGGGAGGAAGTCAGCAAGTTTCTTGATGGAAGGTTCTGCGAGGTCTAATAGACTGCGAATGGGAGAGGCCCCTCTCTAACCTAACAATATTTGGGGCCAAATGTTGTTATGAGAAACTTGCACGAGCCGGAGCATACGTCCACCCGCCACTCGGGGCGCTCCGTCTAGTCTGCAGCCGGGGTCGTCTTCAGTCACGGCTTCCTCCGCTATGTTATTAAAGCACACACGACCACAGGCTAGCTACCCGACTTCAGATATCCAGTCAGCTGTGCGAAGATGGAGCCATTCTTCGCCCGTGAAATTTCATAAGCCAAAATCACGTTTTCTTGTTGGGAGGCTCGGCGAGGTCCGATGAGACCGTAAGTGGGAGAGATCCCTCTCTAACCTAACAACATTTGGGGCCAAATGTTGTTATGAGAAACATGCACGAGCTGGAGCATATGTCCACCCGTCGCTTGGGATGCTTGGTCTAGTCTACAACCGGGGTCGGCTTCAGTCACGGCTTCCTCCACTACGTTATTAAAGCACACTTGACCGCAGGCTAGCTACCCGACTTCAGATATCCAGTCAGCTGCGCGAAGATGGAGCCATTCTTCGCCCGTGAAGTCGGACCATCCGGTAGCTAATGATCCGAGGCATCGAACAACGGGACATTCAGAGAAGAAATCTATGTCCGGATCTTCATCCCAGGAGCAGCAAGCGCTGGAAAAAACTGAAGACCACTGCTCCTTAAGCCTTGGGAATGGACTTGCTGTTGCAGTTTGCTCAGCTATTAGCAGCATCCCACCAAATGCAAGAGCGCCCTTCCGCAGACTCCTCTGGTGAGCTGTCGGATGTTGCTGGGTTTATCCGGTCAATTGTGCATGTAGAAGAAGCCATAAGTTTCTCTACGGGACACTCGGCTAGATCTGGGGTCAGATCTCCGATGGAGAACCCTCTCCATCCCGTTAACAGTCGGGGTCGACTGTGTAAGTTGTGAGAAACCATATTGAGTGGGAACACACATCGAAACGTTCCTTCCACACTGCAGCCGGGACCGGTGGCAGTTATGGCTTCTTCTACTTACATGGAAGTGCAAGAAAGAGGATTAAGTCTAGAAGTTTCTAAGCGGGATACTCTGCGAGATCTGGGGACAGATAGTGAGTGCAGAGCTTTTTTCTTCCTGTTAACAGGCTGTGACGAATGTTTTGTGTTGTAAGAAACTTCAATAAGGAGGAGCATCCGTCCTATGTGACGAGTCAGGATGCTTCTTCTGCATTTCAGCCGGGGTCGGCTGTGGTTAAGGCTTCCTCTTCTTCCATGGATATGCACGATAAGGAATAGATGCCTACAAGTTTCTAATAAATGCTCGGCAAGGTCTGGAGCAGACCGCGAGCTGAAGATTCTTCTCCTTTCTGTCAGCAGTTGGGGTTGGCTGTTTTTGGTTCGAGAAACTTTAGTGAGTTGGGACCCCCCCTTCCACACTGCAGCCGGATTCGGTGGCAGCTATGGCATCTTCCCTTGCTTCCTTAATGAAGCACGTTGACCGCAGACAAGCTCTCTGACTTTGCAGGTTCGGGTCGATAGCTAGTCGTCTGAGGATTTTTTATATGGGACATGTGTCGAGGTTCTGGGACCAGATCTCAGTCCCATGAGCAGCTTTATGGTAACAAGTGGATTATCATTGCTCTGCTAGCCTCAGTCACGGACTGGCTGTCGCAGATTGCTCTGCATATCGCAGCATTCCAGTTGTCGCTGTTATATGAGCCATGTGTCGAGGTTCTGGGACCAGATCTCAGTCCCATGAGCATCTTTATGGTAACAAGTTGGTTATCATTGCTCCTCTAGCCTCGGTCATGGACTGGCTGTCGCAGATTGCTCTGCATATCGCAGCATTCCAGTTGTCGCTGGTATTACCGTTTAACAGACTCTGAGGATGAGCTGTCAGACTGTGCTGAGTTGGTCCAGTCATCCGTTCAGTCGTATGGAGTTGACCGTATTTGCTGATGGAACATTTGGATGGTGAGAGGGCAATGGAGTGTGAGTCTCCATCCCTCACAGAAGGGCACTTTAAGAATATGAATTTCAATCTTAAGCTCTTAGAATATTGTTCCATCTGAATGTAAGTCTGTGTTTAGATGAGCAGGCTGGGGATGAAGATTTGTCCGTACCTGCATCATTTAATATATGCTCGGAAATAATGAAATGTGCTATTTCATTCAATAGAGCTAATCTGGATGCAATGTCCTAAGCAGATCACCTTACCAGAGCTATGGCACAATGTCTCAATGGAAAGGAACATGTGGACAGGGTTCCTCGCTAAGAGTTCTTTCCAGGGCAGTCATGTATGCCATGGACAGCTCCGCACGGACAGTGGAATTTGGAGTTGGTAAAATGTGATGCTGCTCTTGTGTCGTTATCACTTATAGATGACAAGGTGACAAGCTCTCTCGGAGTCGCTCTGGTTACCGAAAATATACTATTTACACACTTGGGCAGACCGGGGTAAGCGAGGCTGTTCTGCTTCTAAGAAAGCATCAAGAGAATGTCTTGTGAGGGTACAATAACCCTCTTATATTTACTTCGGAAGTCGTCATTATAGCGACTCAGAAAAGGGGCATAGGTCTGATCAAGGCTATGGATCTGATGTCCCTGGGTCGATGATTAACGGAAGGTTATCATCTTCACGAGAAACTCCATGTTAATCACGGAAGTTTCTTTCAAAGAGAGTCACTCCTAGTGGAGGTAAAGGCTCTCTTAATGAAGGGAACAAGTGAGATCGACGACACGAGCTTCTTCGTGGGGAGGACTTAGTTTCTCCTCCTGTGAGCATGGTAAGTCATACAGGTGATGCACGTGACATCTATTGCTTGCCAGTTGATGGAAGGGTATCAACTTTACAATAATCTAGATGTTATTCATGGAAGTTCCTTTCAAAGAGAGTCGCTCCAAGTGGAGGTAAGGCTCTCTTATTGAAGGGAACAACTGAGGTCTTGAGAATAGATTTCGGTTGCTTTCCACTTGGCGATAGGTTATCAGCCTCGCAATTAAGTGGATAAATTGTGGAAGATCAGTGGATGAGAATGTAGTCTCGGCAGGCCTGCGGCTATCAGCCTGAGCAAGCTCCACTTACAAGTTTACAAATCTTCCAAGAAAGGCTTTCCTTCTGGAGGTACAAGCTTTCCTATTGAAGAAAAGCATTAGACATCGTTGAAATTATTCTCCAGTTTCTTATTATCACCTGTTTTGATATTTTGATGTTTTTTGATATTCCTTGGCGTCAAGACATTTTATGTCATTGTGGACACCATAGTAGGTAGCCTTCTGTACGGTTACAGTGGTCTCTTGGGTTAGGCTCTGTCCGCTGTCTTTTGGGAATAAAATCGAAAAAGATACTGTGCTTTTCGGTTTGTTTTTTCCTAGGTGTCATAGACTTGAGTCTTATTTTTACACCATAGTAACCTAGCTAAATTCATGAGAGAGATTTTTTCAGTATTATGCAGTGGTATAACTGAATTTATTATCTTTTGGGACTGCAGTCTCTTTGGGAATTCAGGGCTGTTTATATAGCGGCTCTTCATTCCCTACCTTGCGCAACGATAATTGTAAGTCTCCGTTAAGTGAGCCTTCAGGGTTGCAACTTACACCGATATATCTGTCTTCACGGAGACTTATAAGCTATGGCTCGCATTGTAAGTCTCCTTAGTGAACTTCTAGGGCCTCAGTTATCAGCTTTTAATGGTCTTCACGTATAGGAAGACCTTTAGCTGCTTCAGCTAGGCTGAGTTCGTTGTCCTATCTGACATGTTACCGTTTGTTAGAGGAGGTTATTCTCTTCAAACCGGTATGGTTTGGTATGAGTTATTATGTAAATATGGTGTATTTGTTCATCACGTCCTTCTCTGCCCTTAGTGGCATTATGGAGTCGGTTAGACATGAGGGAGTCTTGCGGCTCCTATACTATTTGATGAGTAACACAAGAACGATTCAAGTAATGCAGGTGAGCGGGGTTCGATATAATTTTAACCCCCCCCCCCCATCACCAATGTGTTAAGAGGCGATTACTGGGCAAGACGTAGTTTTCTTCCTGTAAGCCTCGTATGCATTTAAGTATATACATGCATTTCATGACTTCTCGATTGTCGGCTGGGTGGTGTTCTATGGCCACCTCATGGGCACATCCACTTTTTAGTTGGTTTGTTTCCTGTAGTTGTTCGTTTATATGTCATATACGAGCATATGATTCATCATCAGTAAATTGCTAGCCTTTGTGTACCTGTATGGCTGTCAAATCAGTTAACTGGTATTCAGATGATTACATGCGGGATTTCAATGCTCGCGTGCATAATAAGTGTATTATTAGGCAGACGCATTATTGTATGTTATGGACCTCAGAAACAATCAATTATTTTTCGGGGGCGGCCCGTGACGAGTCTGTTAATCATAGCTCGTTCTATTTCTAAATCCAGGTTTCTGTAAGTTTCGGTACCCAAATCGAATATAACTTTTCTATGCATTCTCGTATATTCGCACGTGTCGGGGAGTGTTATTTATTGGAATTTATTGTACACCTGAACAGGGTCGCTTGTGGGTTGCCTCAGAAGTGTGTTTACACTCCAGAGATCGTCCATTGTGATTATATTGGACATGTGTATGTTGTACATATTATATCACCGGTTTTCGACCTATCTATGTATGCCGACTCTGGTATATGTTACAACCGGGCGCTTTTAATTACTGGGAGCGCAGCGATAGCCTTAGGTTCTGAAGTGGCATTAAGCACCAATTTATTAATAATAATTAATATCTGGGTGCCTATTTGGCGAATATGTATTGTTATTTGGTACCGCTTTTACTGATTCCAGAGCACTTCCCTCTTTGTTTTTGAAGAAGATTCCTTCCAAAAAAAAAGGGGGGGGGGGCATTTTTTAAATCTCCTCGGGCTTGATAAGTGTGTAACTATGAGTGAAGCTGTTTTGTGTGTAGATTATATCCTGGATGCAGCTTGTTTATTATTGTATATGGCATATGTTTGTGGGAGTTAACTTCTCACTCTCAAATACACCATCCTAATTTTTAGCTTTACTTGACATAGTCAAGATAAGCTATTGCCATCATGCGTGCGGAAGTCTGTTAGTCTGTGAGTCTGTGACGTCTGTTCACATTTCCTTTAGCACGGGCTACACCCCGCAGTTCTTGTCTGATCGTCACGAAATTTCATATGCAGGTTTGGGGTCATGTCTAGATGAGAACGTCCCCTTTTGGTCGCGATCGGGCAACTGGTATGGCTGCCCGAGCCCAAAACCCGAAAACCATTAACACAGTCTACAGGTCGTATTTATGAAGGGATTTCATTGTAACTTGGTAGGATGCCTCTGTATAGTGCCTAGACGAGAACGTCCCCTTTTGGGCATGATCTATCAACCGTGATGGCTGCCCAAGCCCGAAACCCAAAAACTTTTAGCACAGTCTGCAGGTCATGTTTAATGTGGAGGGATTTCATTGTAACTTGGTAGGATGACTCCTTATGATGTCTAGATGCGAATTTCCCCATTTGGGCCTGATCTGCCAACCGTGATGACTGCCCGAGCCCAAAACCCGAAAACCTTTAGCACAGTCTACAGGTCATATTTATTGAGGAATTTCATTGTAACTTGGTGGGTTGACTTCATACAATGTCTAGATGAGAAAGTCCCCCTTTGGACGTGATTGGGCAACTGTGACGGCTACAGGAGCCCGAAGCCCGAAAACCTTTAGCACAGTCTAGAGGTCATATTTATGAAATGATTTCATTGTAACTTGGCAGGATGACTCCAAATAATGTCTAGATGAGAACGTCCCATTTTGATCGCGATCATGCAGCCTTGATGGGTGCCCGAGCCCAAAAACCTTTAGCATAGGCAAAAGGTCATATTTATGGAAGGATTTCATTGTAACCTGTTAGGTTGACTCCATATAATGCCTAGATGATGACATCCCCTTTCGGTCATGATTGGTCAGTTGTGATGGCTACAAGTGCCCGAAGCCCGAAAACCTTGAGCACAGTCTACAGGTCATATTTATGAAGGGATTTCATTGTAACTTCTTAGGATCACTCCAGATGATGCTCAGATGAGATTGTCCCCTATGGTTGCGATCATTCACCCATGATGGCTGCCCAAGCCCGAAGCCCGAAAACCTTTAGAACAGTCTACAGGTCATATTTATGAAGGGATTTCATTGTAACTTGGTAGGTTAACTTCATATAATGTCTAGATGAGAACGTGCGATCATTCACCCATGATGGCTGCCCGAGCCCGAAGCCCGAAAACCTTTAGCACAGTCTACAGGTCATATTTATGAAGGGATTTCATTGTAACTTGGTAGGTTAACTTCATATAATGTCTAGATGAGAACGTCCCCTTTTGGACATGATTGGGCAACTGTGACGGCTAAAGGTGCCCGAAGCCTGAAAACCTTTAGCACAGTCTACAGGTCATATTTATGAGGGGATTTCATTGTAACTTGGTAGGATAACTCCAAATAATGTCTAGATGAGAACGTCCCCTTTTGATCGTGATCATTCAGCCATGATGGGTGCCCGAGCCCAAAAACCTTTAGCATAGGTAAAAGGTCATATTTATGGAAGGATTTCATTGTAACCTATTAGGTTGACTCCATATAATGCCTAGATGATGACATCCCCTTTTGGTCGTAATTGGTTAGCTGTGTTGGCTACAAGTGCCCGAAGCCTAAAAACCTTGAGCACAGTCTACAGGCCATATTTATGAAGGGATTTCATTGTAACTTCAAAGGATCATTCCAGATGATGCCCAGATGAGATTGTCCCCTTTGGTTGCGATTATTCAACCATGATGGCTGCCCGAACCCGAAGCCCGAAAACCTTAAGCACAGTCTACAAGTCATATTTGTGAAGGGATTTCATTGTAACTTGGTAGGTTGACTTCATATAATGCCTAGATGAGAACGTCCCCTTTTGGACATGTTTGGGCAACTTTGACGGCTAAAGGTGCCCGAAGGCCAAAAACCTTTAGCACTGTCTACAGGTCATATTTATGAAGGGATTTCATTGTAACTTGGTAGGTTGACTCCAAATAAGGTCAAGATGAGAACGTCCCATTTTGGCCGTGATCATTCAGCCTTGATGGGTGCCTGTGCCCAAAAACCTTTAGCATAGGCAAAAGTTTATATTTATAGAAGGATTTCATTGTAACATTGTTAGGTTGACTCCATATAATGCCTAGATGATGACATCCACTTTTGGTCGTGATTGGTCAACTGTGATGGCTACAGGTGCCCGAAGCCCGAAAACCTTGAACACAGTCTACAGGTCATATTTATGAAGGCATTTCATTGTAACTTCGCAGGATCACTCCAGATGATGCTCAGATGAGATTGTCCCCTTTGGTTGCGATCATTCAACCATGATGGCTGCCCGAGCCCGAAGCCCGAAAACCTTTAGCACAGTCTAAGTCATATTTATGAAGGGATTTCATTGTAACTTGGTAGGTTGACTTCCTATAATGTCTAGATGAGAACGTCCCCTTTTGGACATGAGTGGGCAACTGTGACGGCTTCAGGGGCCCAAAGCCTGAAAACCTTTAGAACAGTCTACAGGTCATAATTATGAAGGGATTTTATTGTAGCTTGGTAGGATGACTCCAAATAGTGTCCAGATGAGAACGTCCCCTTTTGGTCACGATCATTCAGCCCTGATGGCTGCTCGAGCCCAAAAACCTTTAGCATGTCTGTAGGTCGTATTTATGGAAGGATTTCATTGTAACTTGTTAGGTTAACTCCATATAATGCTAGATGATGACATCCCCTTTTGGTCGTGGTTGGTCAACTGTGATGTCTACAGGTGCCTGAAGCCCGAAAACCTTTAGCACAGTCTACAGGTCGTATTTATGGAGGGATTTCATTGTAATTTGGTAGGTTGACTTCAAATAATGTCTAGATGAGAACGTCCCCTTTGGACGTTATTGGGAAACTGACGGCTACAGGGGCCCGAAGCCCAAAAACCTTTAGCACAGTCTACAGGCCATATTTATGAAGGGATTTTAATGTAACTTGATAGGATGACTCATTTTGGAATAATTTCATTGTAATTTTGTTGATATATGTTAACTGTGAGGGCCACATATATTAACTGTGAGGTCATATTAACCCACCCCTCAGATATTTAGTACAGTGTACACCTCATATTATTTTTATTATAAACATAGCATACAGGGAACAGAAATGAACATATTCCCAATTATCACAATTCTTGTCTTATTTCATAATCCTTTCATAAACATTGAACATTATCCTTTTCATCAAACACAACACACAAGTTAAGCTACAGTGTCATTGACACTTTCATTGGGACTTAGTCCGGACTAGCCTTAAAATTGGGAACTCGTTACATCCAATTAGCATAGTCATTCATGCTAAGAATACAGAATTTCTTGAATTTGGCTCCTTATTTATGATATGTCTTCTCTATTACTGTATAGAGAGACATACATGTAATTTTTTTTAAATTTAATTTCCTTGCACCTTGGATTGCAGGCTTGGGAACTTTGTTGGTCTGCTAGTTCTGAAGTCCTAGGCCCTCCGCCTTACTATGATTCAGCTAGTCTGGGCCATTGGTTTATAGCATAAAAATATGATAAATTTAAAGTAATTTGTATATTTTTTATACTTACCAATTGCCCATACAGGTATGGCCCTCCCATGAGTGGGCACTCATACCTCCCTGCTGAGTTATTATGTAGTACTCTCTTCTACAAAGAATGATGCTGGCGCTAGTGCTCAAACAATTAGTCGATTAGTCGACGTGGATGTTTTTTTTGCCTATAGTCGACTCTGGTTTTTGTCGTCGACTAGTCGAAACACAGTAGGAGGACTCGCAAGCCAACAAAATCTCTTTAGAAAGATCAGTGATTCACATCTCCGGGCAAATAGGGTTACAAAATGCTTGGAGAAAAAACATGCTGCCGATCGCTGGCTTCAGATAGTGGCTGCGACATGTAACAACCGACCGGAAACTCGATAAACTTCCAAGAACTTTATAGACAGTTTGTCCGCAGCATGTGTTGTGTCACGCTCCCTGACTCCCGCGCAGTGTCTCATTGTCTTGGTTTGACTCTTTCAGTGCTGATGCGCCATCATCAAAATATAAATCGTTGAATGTTTCTCGTAATTCAACTGGCCCTCGATGTTCATTTTTTTCCCTCTTTTGTTTGGTAACCCGGATGTACCCAACCAGCATTTTCGGTCTTTTCCAAAATTACTCTGTTCCATTTTCTGACTTTGGGGGTGGGCTTATCCACGAATGAGACCGAATGTACATGAAAAGTTGACCAGCCAGGAATGATCTGTGTACAGAACAGTTGATCCTGTCGGTGTATGTTGTGTTCCCATTGATATTAAATAAATTAATAATGTACATAAACTTTTATGTGTGTGTTTTATTCGTTTTTTTTTTCCATCGGAATCATCAATCATTTAAAAATACATTTCAATAAAAAAAATCAACAAAATCAGCACGAAATATCAACAAAATGTCAGTGATAACAAATGAGGTCAAAAACGCACGTGGTCAATTTGTTTTCACCTGGAAACATGTTTGTTCAGTCGTTACATTTCCAGTTTGAATTGTGTTTATTAAAAAAAATATGTGAACTGTGTTTTGTATTACGCACGTTAAAAAAGGTGCCCTCAGTATTCATAACTCCCATTGTGAAAAAAACAAACAATAAATTATGTTGCGTTCACTTTCTCCAAGTGCAAGATGAACAGGGGGCAGTTCGCAGCCAACATTGTTGGCACTGGATAACTATCTGCACTATCCACTTCCCAGTTATTGTAGTATCAACACTGAACCTGGCTGTTATGGCCAGAGAAGAAGAAAAAATGAGAATTTTTCTTGCGGTCGCCACACAACTAAATTCATTGGTAATAAGTTGTGGGATAACTGCACCAAGAGCAAGATGAACAGGGGACGTCTGAGCCGCATCCCCCCCCCCCCCCCCAACCTGTTGCGTTCACTTTCTCCAAGAGCAAGATGAACAGGGGACGTCTGAGCCCCCCCCCCCCCATCCTGTGGTGTTCACTTTCTCCAAGTGCAGGATGAACAGGGGATATCTGGGCCCCTCCCCAACCTGTGGCATTCACTTTCTCCAAGAGCAAGATGAACAGGGGACGTCAGTTTATATTTCGAGTTTATATAATTTTGATTTCACATAACTGCGACAGTATGAGAATAGTTGCGTTCACTTTCTCCAAGAGCAAGATGAACAGGGGACGTCTGAGCCCCCCCCCCCCCCCCCCCCCATCCTGTGGCATTCACTTTCTCCAAGTGCAGGATGAACAGGGGATATCTGAGCCCCTCCCCAACCTGTGGCATTCACTTTCTCCAAGAGCAAGATGAACAGGGGACGTCAGTTTATATTTCGAGTTTATATAATTTTGATTTCACATAACTGCGACAGTATGAGAATAGATTTGGCATACAATGCATTTGATAAAAACACGTGGGCATGTTTCATAAATAAACAAACTATTTCTTTTCAACCTACTCACAGTTGTTTACAATTGGCTGTAACATAAGTGCAAGCCCTACTTCGGAACTAACTCAAGCTTTTAGAAACTTTTCCAAACGAGTTGGAAAAGTACTAGAGTGCAAAAGCACGAAAAAGATCGAAAAAAGGGTCGAGCGAGACCAGCGCTCGAAATTACAGGTACTCTCTCTGCACACCTCTTGCGTTTATCAAGCGCATGCGCAACAACCGTGACGTCAATTCCTTTTATTTCCGCCATTTGTACATGGTTGGAAATTTTTGTGACTCGTGCTACTTTGCTGTTTTTTCTTCGTTTAAATTGTTTTTATCGAGGTTGTGCTTCGCTCAGCCTTGTTCTTTTCAGGTGCCTTCTCTCTATCTTCATTGCAGGTTTCGCTATTGTTCTCTGCCCTCCTTGCTTTTCTTTCTGCTACTCTTGTTGGTATTCGTTATGTGATTCACCTCCTCCTATTTTTTATTCAGCCAATTGTAAACAATTGTGAGTAAGTTGAAAAGAAATTAAATTTTTTTAGTAAATTTTGTTTCTTAACATACCTACCACAATTGTTTACCGGAGGCCCACCCTGCTTGGGGATATCTTTGATATCGATGCTTCCCAGCTTAATCACAAACTTCTCGTTGGTGGAAATATGGAATTGACGTCACTGTTGTTGCGCATGCGCTCGGTAAACGCAAGAGGTGTGCAGAGAGAGTATCTAATTTCGAGCGCTGGTCTCGCTCGACCCTTTTTTCGATCTTTTTCGTGCTTTTGCACTCTAGTACTTTTCCAACTCATTTGGAAAAGTTTCTAAAAGCTTGAGTTAGTTCCGAAGTAGAGTTTGCACTTATGTTACAGCCAATTGTAAGCAATTGTGGAAGTTTGTTCAAATCAAGCCCTTGGGTTAATATTTAGGCTCTTTATTGGTGCCTATAGTTTAACTCAGAGCAAGATGAGAAAATGTCCTAAAAAATCATCTTCTTCAGATCGACCAGTGAGAATCTTTTCATATTTGGTGTGTGACATCTCTAAGGGTGTCAAATTCAAGTTTATTGAAATCGAGTCCCTGGGTTAATATTAGGGCTCCATATGCCGGTCACTTACTGATGCTCTCATCTCTTTTGACAATTTAATCCAGGTGAGCACTTTAGGCTCACTTGAGCCTCTGGTTTATATTCTCTCTCGAATTATTCACCGTTTTTTCATGTTCATAATTCTCTGTACCGATATTTTTACACAGTAACTGTAACGAAATTGACCCACCCCGCCTTGCTCTCCCCCTGCGCCGATGCTCCCGGCCCGAACTCACTCACATGAAATGAGTTCTGGCCGACAGCCTCTCCACAAAAGTCAACCAAGGTCTAGCCATGACACAGGTTTGTTGTCGAGGGGTTAGATACAAGTTCGTCTTTCTAAACTGAGATTGATTACCTTAATTAATTACCCAGGACCTGTGTAAAATTGTCTCACGCTGCCTTGGCACTCCTCTCGCCCCGATGCTCTCGGCCCGAACTCACTTACATGAAATGAGTTCCCCCCCGAGAGCCTTGCCGCAAAAGTCAACCAAGGACTAGTCATACACATCTGTAATCTTAAGGGACAAGATTCAATTCCACTTTGAACTGCGTTTATTGGCCTCATAGATCAGAGCAGGGTTTCATAGAAAGGGCTATATCCTAGAAAGGAATAACAACAAGTGGTGAATTTGAATGTCTATATATATTGTCCATTTATATATTTACAAACTCTCCCAGATTGTATAAAAGGAGTTGGGGGATATTTTCATTAACATTTCCACAAGAATCTCACAAATATCTATTTTCCAACAGCGGCTACTTTGCACCTTCTATACTCATATAAAAAAAAATAAATTACACTTCTACCTCGCCATAGATTGCACTTTCACCCAAAAAAAATTCTAGGCAATCTTCCTAACAGGCCGGACTTATCAATTCAATCATCCGAATCCTCTTCCCCTGCGGAAGAGTTTACATACCAAATATATCTATAAATATTCACAATTGCTACTACCCTTGGCTAAAGAAGGGGAGCACATCACAGGCTGGAATCTAAAGTTCCAATAACCCAACACTCTTCCCCGGCGGAAGGGTTAGGCTACCAATCATAAATATCCACACCTTTTCACACTAAAGGTGAATCAGCCTAAATCCCTCGCACCCAGAATTACTATCAGCACACCGAAAATATGCCGGTGCACCGTAACAGCCTATCTGTCAACTATCATTTTTGTACCCCCTCAAATCAAAAGTATTTTTCCAGGGGTAGAGCCATAGCAATGAAATGAGATTATTGTTAATCACTGAGATTGCCAATTGGGGGGGGGGTTCCAAATCTGTCGGCCCACTGAAACTCGCCCTATGCCGATGTTCATCGATTAGGCCGAGGCATCTTATAGCAAAATAAGATGTCTCGGGATAATCGTGAATAAATTTTAAACGCTTTATTAATAAAGCTTCAACAAATGAATGTTTCGGCCCATGGCGAGGATCGGAAGACTGTATAATCTAGTGACCGGCCCTGGGGGGGGGGGGGGGGGGGAGGGAATTTTGAATGTTAGTACATCTGAAAATGGGCATGCGTGCACATATCATATGTATGGTAATTTCTTTTATAATATAGTTTTTTTTCTTACATTACCCCCACCCCAAAATTCAACGTCCCCGTTGAAAAAACAAAAAGGGAGAGTTATTTACAGCCCTCCGAAGAAGAAAGGAAAAAAAAACATATATAAGAAAAAAACAAAAACAGCAGAAATAAAAAAAAACATCTAGTATTGAGTTTTAGTCAATGTTGGTTGGTTCCCTGTGGGACAACTACAATTTTAAATACTTTCACATTAGATAATGCTCTATTACGATAGGGTTCCTTTCAGGACCAAATGTTTTAGCATTAGGCCGAAATAGGTCCCCAACCAGTACTAAGTACTGCCAGAAGCCGACTAAGTCATGCCGCAGGAGATGGAAATCGTCAGAATGGACCTTTTCAAGCATAATCGACAACCTTTATTTTTTTTTTAATTTTATGGTCCTATCCAGAACCCCAGCATAAAACATTGATCAACATTGATACAAATAACGTGTATAAATATTTGAAGGGACGCTATGTATTCATAAGAATTAAGTTCTTTCAGAACTTATGTACTATTACGTGATCGTTAATCTATCAATTATGAAGCCACGTTCTTTTAGAACTTATTTACTATTATAGGCGTTATGCTTTTAACTACAACATCAAGCTCCCATAGATCTCATATGTTTATTTAAAGCATCATGCTTTTAACTGTATAATTAATTACTCAATGTGAACCTAGTTCCTCCAAAACTGAGGCAAGATGTCTTGCGTAAAGATGCTGACCTACATTATTCAAATGTACTCCATCTTTTGCAAAATGAACACGGAACACTTTGAATAGTGGCTTGTAAAAAAATTCAGGACCCTCAAGAGCTCTATAAAACTCGCAAACAGTCGCTCTTCTCAGCTCATATAAGGTGATAGTCACCTTAGGTTTCAAACAGGGAAACAGTCCCAATAAAACAATAAAGTTAACGCCAGAGCGTTTAAGGGAGTCTAAAAGTCCCTCTACTTCTCTTTTAAAAACTTCTAAATTGAAAGTGTCACAATCAATGTTATTTTCGCCGATTTGAATCACGACAGTCTCTATGTCAACAACCCGAATCCTCTCAAAATGATACACTTTGGCTCCAGGTATTCCATGGAATATTGTTGAACGAAGTCGTGCCGGAATTCTTCCTTTCCAACTTCCAGTTCTTTTGACAAACGAGTGTCCCATAACCATTTCGATTATGCTAGAAGGAGAACAATGACACAGAGAACAGTATCTGATTTTCACAAACAACATTCTCTCCGCAAAAAGATTATACATATCTTTACATGTAAATGTAATGGGGAACCAACACAAAAACAAACAAAAAAATTCCATCTTCATAAATTTCCGTGAGATAGTTCTTTCGACCAAGCTGACCTGTTTATTAATTTAGATTGCTACCACGGACACGTCGCTTACGAAAATCCAATTATACTTAGATGGTACCGTCTTTAACTTACATAACTCTAATATTCTGAAGCATAGCCTATCATATAACTCGCACCACCCTCGTCAAACACGCGCACAAAAAAAAAAACCCATACAACGAATCCCAACCCTCTCGCGCACCGAATCACAAAAATGAACCGGTCAGCGGGCTCAAGAACGATCTTGACGGGTGAGAAAAAGGAGACAACCACACTTGTATTTGTCATTTCTTGCAACCGATCTAAAACAAACAAAAAACCCCCAGTTTCCCGGAACCACATATCAAAAGTGGCAATCCCCAACACCACGGAAGTGACACAATTTAAAATAATGCAATACAAGCCAAACACAGCTCATATAATACTGACGAGCCAATGGCTCATCTGACCAAATATCTACAAAACATGAAATTTCGGTTCTACATTAAATATCTATCGGAGGCAGTTCTATATCGAAGGCCGGTTTGTAAGCGCTAAATCAAAACTCAAATCTATACAATAGCTATCACGCTTAACGCAAAATATACACCCCAGGTCTACGCGAACTGCCACCCTAATCCCCAAATATCAAGTGGGTTGTCAAAAAAAAAGAAACGGAAAAGAGAAAAAAAAAAGGAAAAAACATAATTAAAAAAAAAAAATTCCTGAGAATCTAGTCGGCGCGGTCGCCGGAGGGTCCGACCACGCCTACTAGTTGGACCTTCATCGAGGAACACCTTCTCCTCCCCAGGACTCTCCACTGAGGACCGGTCTACTATATTTTCACTAGGACCATCAGGAGTGGGACACATGGGGGCAACCAAATCTGAATTAACCACTTCTGACATACGTGTGTAACGTTTCTTCAGTCTGTTGAAATGTACCACTTGTGGTTTACCACCCCCGACGCGAACCACAAGGTAATTTGCGTCCGAGAGTTTGCTTTTTATTATGTAGGGACCAACCCAAAATTTCGCAAATTTTGAGGTTTGGCCTTTATTTACTCTAGGTAAGTAAAGCCAAACCTTATCCCCAACAGTCAAAGGTTTGCCGAAAACTCGTTTATCATAGATTTTCTTCCTTCTCTTAATTTCTGAATCACATTTCCGCAAAACTAATTGGAAAATGTGGGCCAGACGACCCTCTAAATCACTTACATACTGAGAGGGAGCACAATCTCTATCAGGAATCTTACCAGCAATTACCTCTGTAGGTAAAGTAATTTCTCTACCAAACATGATACTAAAGGTGGGGAACCCAGTAGTCTCATGCTTGGCACTTCTATAAGCCATCATGGCAAATGGAAGATAATACTCCCAGTCACCATGATTATCTTCTACAAAGCAGGCTAACATAGCCGCTAAGGTTCTATTAAACCTCTCAACTTGGCCGTCACTTTGAGGCATATTTGGAGAGGTACGAGTCTTCTTAATCGCAAAATAGCGACAAACTTCTTGAAATAGATCCGACTCAAAATTCGATCCCTGAGCTGAATGTATAAATTTCGGCATACCATACCGACTAATCCACTCTCGAATCACAACATCGGCTACTGTACTTGCCCTTTGATTCGGAATAGCAAAAGCCTCCGTCCATTTGGAAAAATAATCTGATATGACCAATATATAAATATTACCATGAACGGACTCGGGTAATGGCCCTAAAATGTCTAAAGTAATTTGTTCCATCGGCTCCGATACTTTATCTGTTACCAAAGGAGCTCGACTGGCCTTGCCAGGCGGTTTACGACGCTGACAACTCGGACAGGACTGTACCCAGAGTTCTATGTCACGACGCATGCCTACCCAGAAAAAACATTCTCGAATTTTCGAATATGTTTTATGGACGCCCAAATGTGCACCCACTAAAGAGTCATGATGCTCCTTACACACCTGACTTCTTAAGTCTTTTGGGACCACCCACAAAAATTTACTGGGGGCCCCTATTTTTGTCCATTCTCGAAAAAGAATGCCAACTTCCACAGAAAATTGTTCCCACTGACTCACATACCTTTGAAGTTCTGAGGGCTCTCCTTTTAACTTTTCAAGACTAGGTTTTTCTCCTTTTAACTTAATTTCCAGAAATTTTTTTACAACGGGATCAACCCGCTGATTTTCCTTAGTCAATTTAATTCCAGATTCAAACTCTACAGTGTTAACATCGTTTTTATTACAGGATGGAATCCTACTCAGGTGTCTGCATTTTTATGCTGTTCACCACGACGATGAACCGTCGTGAAATCGAACCCACTGAGGTATTCCAGCCAACGCGCCACTTGCCCAACAGGTTCCTTAAAATTGAACAACCACTGCAAGGACCCATGGTCGGTTCGCAGTGTCAAATGCTTACCAATAAGAAAATGTCTAAAATGTTTGACACTTTCAATTACGGCTAATAATTCTTTCCGGGTAACACTATAATTTTTTTTCTGCTGGGAATGAGCTTTACTAAAATAAGCTATTACTCGCTCCTTGCCCTCTATAATTTGAGACAAAACTGAGCCAGAGGCGAAATCACTTGAATCCGTGTCTAAAATAAATTCATGCTCAAAATTCGGGTAAGCCAAAATTGGGCTTTGACACAATTTGCCTTTTAACACATCAAAAGCTTCTTGTTGGGCTTCGCCCCAGACAAACTTCTCGTTCTTACGAGTTAACTTGGTTAAAGGGCTAGCCAAAGTGGAAAAATGGGGTACAAACTTCCGATAATATGCAGATAACCCGACAAAACTCCGTAGATTTTTCAGACAAGTCGGAACAGGCCAATCTTTTACACACGCAATTTTCTCCGGGTCAGTTGACATGCCCGACGCGGAAACAATGTGACCTAAATATGAAACCTGACGTCTGAACAACGCACACTTAGAGGGTTTCACTTTTAACCCTGCGGACCTTATTCTGCTAAAAACCTCTTGCAATCGTTCAATATGCTCCTGGAATGACCGCGCATATATAATGACATCATCAAGATATATGAGACATGTTTTCCAGTATAACCCTCTTAGCACGAGCTCCATGAGCCTCTCGAAGGACCTGGGTGCTGCGCAAAGATCAAAGGGGAGCACCGTAAACTGGTAAAGCCCAACTCCAGTAGTAAAGGCCGTTTTCTCCTGGGCATCAGGGGTGAGTCCCATTTGCCAGTACCCCGATGCCAAATCCAACGTGGAAAACCACTGAGCCCCCGCCATACCCTCTAGACTCTCATCAATACGGGGTAAGGGGTATGCATCTTTCTTTGTAATGGCGTTTAATTTCCGGTAGTCCACGCAAAAGCGAAGACTACCATCTTTCTTTTTAACTAAAACTATGGGAGCCGCCCATGGACTAGAAGAGGGCTGAATTACCCCCGCTTGAGCATAGAATCTATCTGCTGTTCTACCTCACACCTTCTATGAAAGGGGAGCCGATACGCTCGCTGTTTGATGGGAGGGTGGCCGCCTGTACATATATCATGCTGGATGATATCCGTACGGCCCAAATCACCTTCAAACTGGATAAATACATCACGGTTCTTTTCTAATAACTCATTGGCCTGTTCCACTTGAGCTCTAGACAACACCTCTGGGTCAAAAGTTTGTGACAGTGAGTACTTCCCATCCTCTGAAGGGGAGGTCTCATTAGGTTGTTCATCTAAAATTTCAATATTCTCTAGAACAGCCACAGGCTCACCACCTTTTAACTTTTGTGGGGTCTGAGAAACATTTATTAATCTAACAGGAACTTCCTGTTGACTAACATCAACAATACTTCGCCCCAGCATTAATCCATGATGGTTTTTCATAAACCCTGAGTCGGGTTCACACAAACTCTGTCCAATTGGTGGGTCGTCAACACGACCCTTCATGACAACTTCCGAAAAGGGAGGTACTGTCAATCCCTCAGCAATACATGAATTCTATTATTATTTTCCTTCAAAAACTCAAGGGAAAATTTAACTCCTAAAATCGTAATAGTTTTGTCTGGTAAGGTGATCGCTGAATTAGTTCTATTCATAAAATCAATTCTCCCTTCAATGCCACTGATCGCACAAACAACAAACACTTATGTGGTATATCACACGACAGAATGCAATACTGATTTATTTACAAAAATAAAACAACAATGCTAACATAGGCCTATGTTACATTAATCACCTATTGTCCTTAACTTGAATGTCGCTCAAGTTAAGACTCGTCTAAACACTACCCTTAGGCGTACCCCTTAAATTTAATTGAACGTCCACACAGTATTGCGTTGTCGTGCTGAATGAACCAAGTAGAAGAAGCACGGACAACACTGTCCGTGACACAATCACCTTCTACTCCACGGACTGTGCGATCAGAAACACTCAATAAGGAGATAATATTTCTGGTCTAATTCCCTCCGGTCAACCGACAATAAATATATTTCCTAGGATTGCATCAAATGAAAAATCAGTCACAAAAAAAATTTGTACACATTCATACTTACCAACAGTAACAGGCAAATCAATTATCCCTTTCAAATCAAGGGGCTGCCCATTCGCCCCCACAACACTACGAGGAGCCTCTCTTACGCGAGACAGCTCAATACCCAAAATATCATATAACACTCTTGTACTGATTAAGCTCACCGCCGAACCAGTATCCAGTAGGAACTTAACATTTTCATTCAAGACTTTAAGAGTCAGATAACTATGACCGATACTCTCAGATGGGAGGGTCCTTTCTATCATAGACTGAGGTTCGACCCCTACCCCAGTCTTTATTTGTTTAAATCCTGTTTATTGTCAAACTCAGACTTGTGCGACCAATCACCTTTACCTCTACCTCTATTCTTACTTCTACCCCCTCTATTTCTGTAACCACCGCGGCCACGACAACCTCTATAAAAATTATTGCTGTCCTGACCTCGACCCTGCCTGAAAACTTCCTCCCTCAACTTATTCTGTTCAATCTGAATCTCTCTCAACTGTCCTTGTAAGCTTTCCACCGCCTGGGTTAATGCACCAATTCCGCTCGAAACCTCCAATTCCCCAACCACACTAACCGAAGAAGGTACCTCTACCTTCTTATTATGATTCTTCATCCAAAGCAGCCCGTACTGCCGCATCAAGGGTCTCAGGCTTAGCCCTCAACACTTGCATCCTAACTTCATTGTCCGTCTGCGCCGAAATAAAGCTATCCTTCGCCAAATCGTCCCTAACATCTAGAGGAACCCCTGGATACGCCTTTCTTACTAAGCGCCTAATATTTCCCGCTAACTCAGGCAAAGTCTCCCGCTGTGACCTACGTCTGGATCTTAATTGGGCCCTATATATTGCAGTACCCTTAAATGGATCAAAACGATCTCGCAAACTCTGCATAACTCTATGTGAACTGGCTTTAATTTCCAGGTCCATATCTTCATAAAACTGTAAGGTGGCGCCCCTCAAGGACACCACTAAAAAGTTTTTGACGAGCCCGGTCTTCAGACCACTGGTTAATCCCAACACATTTCTCAAAATGGGATAACCAATCAGCTATACTGGTGGTTCCATTAAAGGTATCCGGCGTAACAATTGGCTTATGCGGATAAGCTTGATTACCATCACTATCATCCGACTGCAAAACTCTCGCTCCAAGCTGAGTTCTAGGCAAACTCAATACTTTCTGCTTCTCCCCAAAAATCTTATTATTTTGAACCACCCTGGATCAACCGCGCGCCCAGCAAAAGCTCGACGTGGAGTGGAATCTGCCGAAACTGCCCCAGACGTATTAATCATTTCAGCGTAATCTCCGGTTTGATTACATAACTCAACAATAGAATTCTGCAATTCATCACTCAACTGTTGACATTTCAAAATAGTCGAATCAACCTTACTAAGTTTTCTCCGGAGTAGGATCATGAGTAGGGGGAACATTCCGAAATTTCCTAGGCCTAGCACCTCTGGCCGTTATATCAGCGGTCAGAGCTTCCGAGGCATACATATAATCATCCAACTCATGACTATTTCCAGTAGCCATCTTTAAGAAATATAGCTTCACCCCAATATGACAATTTACCACAATGACTCGACTGCAGCACTATAACTACCCTGTCCTCAAGCACCACAGAATCGAAATAAAATAATAAATTTTCTTGTCAATCCACATCGATCGTGTTGATTTAAAATTTATCTTGTCAATCCAAATCAATCAAGTCAATTCATATTTAATCCAGTCCAACCAATCAATCAAGTCAATTTAAAATTTATCCTGTCGGCGATGTCAAAAATCTGTGACGAAATTGACCCACCCCGCCTTGCTCTCCCCCTGCGCCGATGCTCCCGGCCCGAACTCACTCACATGAAATGAGTTCTGGCCGACAGCCTCTCCACAAAAGTCAACCAAGGTCTAGCCATGACACAGATTTGTTGTGGAGGGGTTAGATACAAGTTCGTCTTTCTAAACCGAGATTGATTACCTTAATTACCCAGGACCTGTGTAAAATTGTCCCACGCCGCCTTGGCACTCCTCTCGCGCCGATGCTCTCGGCCCGAACTCACTTACATGAAATGAGTTTCCCCCGAGAGCCTCGCCGCAAAAGTCAACCAAGGACTAGTCATACACATCTGTAATCTTAAGGGACAAGATTCAATTCCACTTTGAACCGCATTTATTGCCCTCATAGATCAGAGCAGGTTTTCATAGAAAGGGCTATATCCTAGAAAGGAATAACAACAAGTGGTGAATTTGAATGTCTATATATATTGTCCATTTATATATTTACAAACTCTGCCAGATTGTATAAAAGGAGTCGGGGATATTTTCATTAACATTTCCATAAGAATCTCACAAACATCTATTTTCCAACAGCGGCTACTTTGCACCTTCTATACTCATATAAAAAAAAATAAATTACACTTCTACCTCGCCATAGATTGCACTTTCACCAAAAAAAAAATTCTAGGCAATCTTCCTAACGGGCCGGACTTATCAATTCAATCATCCGAGTCCTCTTCCCCGGCGGAAGAGTTTACATACCAAATATATCTATAAATGTTCACAGTTGCTACTACCCTTGGCTAAAGAAGGGGAGCACATCACAGGCTGGAATCTAAAGTTCCAACAACCCAACACTCTTCCCCGGCGGTAGGGTTAGGCTACCAATCATAAATATCCACACCTTTTCACACTAAAGGTGAATCAGCCTAAATCCCTCGCAACCAGAATTACTATCAACACACCGAAAATATGCCGTTGCACCGTAACAGCCTATCTGTCAACTATCATTTTTCTACCCCCTTAAATCAAAAGTATTTTTCCAGGGGTAGAGCCATAGCAATGAAATGAGATTATTGTTAATCACTGAGGTTGCCAATTGGGGGGGAAAAATAAGATGTCTCGGGATAATCGTGAATAAATTTTAAACGCTTAATTAATAAAGCTTCAACAAATGAATGTTCCGGATCGGAAGACTGTATAATCTAGTGACCGGCCCTGGGGGGGGGGGGGGGGGGGGGGGGGGGGGGGGGGATTTTGGATGCTAGTACATGCGAAAACCCGGAGGAGACAAAATCAAAACGTCTTACCTCGTTGAAAGTCCAAATTATTCTCTTGGAATTGGAATACAAACCAATACACAATATCTTCTCGGTCACAGAAAACCTGTGCGCGCTTACCAATAATGAACCGCATGAGTTATTTCACTCCGATAAACACCAAGTGTGTCGACCAGCCGAAGTGATTAACCCATTTTTCTTTCTCTTGCCAATATAGAAATTTAAGGCCACTAACAAAGTGACTTAATTCATTTAACATTGAAGCGATCAATCCGCCTTCATACATTCAGATATATACACACACACATATACACTCATATATATAGGCATGTGTGCACATATCATTTGTATGGTAATTTCTTTTATTATATATTTTTTTTTCTTACATAACCAATGGCCCAGACATAGCTGGTGCTAACTCTAAATTATCCAAGGCCAAACACAAATTTTGCCCCCCCAAACCCCAAAATTTGCATCAAAAACCGAAAATTTAATGTCCTATGTGGCCCTCCATACATTTGACAACTGCGCATGCGCAGTGTCCAAGAAGTGCCAAAACTGCCGCCAAAATATCATTCCTTGTTTGGCCCTCTGTCAGATAACAACAGACTGACTTTTGTGCTTTTAAATCTCTGTTTTGATGATGCCAGACACAGATCAAAGAGAATTATGTGGATCAGAGGATAGAATAGAACCATGGAAGGAAGGAACAGTGCTTTTTTATGTTCAGGGCTGTAACTTTATAATTTTTGACGAAATTATTTCTAGTTACCCATTTTCGTGGTATCGCCTGAATTATCATTCTTCCTAATGATTAAGCTACTGTTTGTTAAGTGTTCCTTCGCTATCCTTCCCTGAAGCCCTCCAGTTAAACTCCCAGGCTTTTTGGTGTTTTTATTGAAATTTTTTTATGTAAATTTATTGGGAGTTTAACATTTCTACAGAATGTTTATTCTGTTTATCCCCATGGTTATGTCCTCACCCTAGGGGTGTTTAGGCGTTTGTAGTCAGGCATCATCCATTCGATGTATTGCATTCTCTTCTGATGAAGACCTTGCTTTGCATCGGATAGTGTCAAATCTGTTACTGTCTTCGGGCCATAATTTTTTGCAGTCGGAGTCTTGTTTCCGGTTTTTCTGCGGCGTTGTTTACATTGACAACGCTTCCTTTAACATGTAATTTCCCTATGAATTATTCATATTAGGATTAGTGTAAGATACATTCCTTATTCCGATAGTGTAGTCTTAATTTTTGGCAGTGAAAAAAAATTTTTGTCCACACTTGGGCTCTATCGGGATCCATTTGGGCTCAGGGTTCTCATTGGGAACTTGGGCTCAAATCATAATTTTTGAAAAATTTTTTTTGGAAAATTTTTTTTCAAATCATTGTTTCATTGATTGTTTTAATGTATCTTTTTCAGTATTTTGGGAGTTAAGTGCGAGTACTGTTAACTTTCATGTTTTTCAAATGAAAGCTTATTGTTCAAATTGTAATTCGAGGAAGTCTTGTCTTCCTCAGATTCACACGAATTTTGTGTGTCTTGTAGTCATTGTACTCGCACTAATTCCTGTGCTGCTTGTGTCAATTGGGATGACAAACGTTGGAGACATGTGTCATGGTATGTTGTTAGCGGTGAGAGGACTATGCCGGTCCTCTCGCCGCACAGTCACTCTAGTTTTTCAGTTTCCATTTCAGAGGAACAAGAACATGGTGATAGTTTCGTGACTCCGTCCATTAGTCTGCTTCCGTCGTCGCAAAATGATAGTCAATCAGAGCTAGCGGCTAAAGTGCTCTCAAATATTAGACAGGGCAATAAACCACGCCCCGGTGGTTAAAAAGCTCTGTCGCCAGCTAGCTCATCCAGTGAAGCGGTGGGCACCGTGACACCAGCTGTGTCCATAACGGTCAAGGATAAAAATATGGGTAGAGCGAGCACTATAATCTCTTATCAGGCTCACCCTGCGATGACGGAAAGGAGGAAGCCAGCAAATTCGTTGGTCGGCTAGGTGAGGTCTAGCAGGACCACGAACGAGAGAGTCCCTCTCTCTATCAACAACATCTGGGGCCAGATGTTGTGGTTAGAAACTTGCTTCAGTCGGAGCTTACGTCCACGCAACTGGTCCGGGACGCTCCGTCATTTAGTCAACCGGTGACGGCTGTAAGTAGAGCTTCCTCCAAGTCAGTACAGCACACACGACCGCACCTTGGCTATGTGACGTCTGATATCCATCCGGAATCGCCGAGCAAAGACTGCTCGTCTATTAAAAAGACACAGCATCCGGTAGCCAAGGAGACGAGGCCTCGTTTGATGGGACGTCCGCAGAAAAGAGCCGTCTCGGACACACGGTCCCAGGAGCAGCCAGCGGCCAAGCAACAGAAGACCGCTGCTCCTCAGGCCTCGGTGACTGACATGCTGTCGCAGATTGTGCAGCTCATTGCAGCATCCCAGCATAGTCAGGAGCAAGTTACGGCAGTCTCGGAACACGAGCTGTCCGAAGACGCTGGGTCGGTCCAGTCATCTGCCCATTCAGAGGCAGAGGACGTGAGGAAATTCTGATTCAATCAGATGCGGAAAGGGAAATGGAGGATACGGACACATCCCTTTCGGAACAATATATGGTAGCGATGGATTTTATCCATCAATACTTTCCTTAGATTGTTCCAGCGAATCAGACTGCTGCATCTACAAAGCTGCTAGTTTCGTTAGATGCGGACTATATCCAGTCAAGGGAGGAAGCCCTTTCCTTCCTGGTGCAGTCGAAACAAGTGTCGAATACTCTTGCTCTCCTAAACGATGCTATATTCAGTCTTTCTAGCGGAAAGAGAAGAGGCAGCTTTCTTTCCTCATCTTCCGTTCTGATACCGTCTGTTGGACCATGTCCATTTAAAACGGTAGGGGAAGGTGTTCAGAGAGTACCTCTGCGTTTAAATGAGCAGGCTCAGGACCTAGATTTGGCCTTACCTCCTTCATTTACTTTTCGCTTGGAAACAATTGAGACGGCAATTTCTACAAATAGAGCGAATTTAGACTCAATGTCGGATGCAGATCACCTGATGAGAGCTATGGCGCAACGTCTCAATGGAAAGGAGTTTGAGGACGTTTGTTCTTCCTTGAGGGTTCTTGCCAGGGCTGTACTGTTTACCACGTATAACTCTGCCCTTACAGTGGCTAATTTTGAGTTATTTAGACGTGATGGATCCCTTGCGTCGTCATCTTTAATAGATGACAAGGTGAAAAACTCTCTTAGAGTCGCTCCTGTATAAGGACATGATATGTTTGACGATAAGCTTTCTTTGGTCAATGACCAAGCTACAAAGAAAGCGTCAAATACTCTGCTTTTAAAGTCGGCGTCAAATAAACCTGCACCTGCAGAGAAGAGTAAAGCGGGATGTTCTGGACAAAAATACTTCAAAGGAAACTTCTCGTGAGGATATAAGAAATTCTCTTACAATTACTCAAAAAATTGTCAGTTCAGCGACTCTGGTCGGGGGCGTGGGTCTGGTCAAAACAACCGGTCAGATGCCCACAAGCCGGCGGGTCGAGGCTCTTCACGGGGAGGACGTGGTTTCTCTTCCTGCAAGCCTCGCAGGTCCTACGGGTGAAGGTCAGGACCTCTATTGTGTTCCAGTTGGCGGGAGGTTATCAAGATTCGTAAGAAACTGGATAACTATAACGGAAGATCGGTGGGTGAGAAATGTGATCTTGGAAGGACTGAGACTGTCGTTCCAAGCTAAACCACCGCTAACACGATGTCCACAATGGACTCAACTTCCGTCAAACCCATCAAAAAGAGAATCTCTCCTTTCGGAGGTAAGTTCTCTTCTATGAAAGAACGCAATAGAGGTCGTAGAATACCAGGAATCTTTAGGTTTCTACAGTCACCTGTTCCTCGTACCGGCTCGTTCTGACCAGTAATAGACTTGAGCTGGATAAACAAACTTAACGCAGCTCCAAAGTTCTATATTGAAACCATCCGGTCGGTAAGAGCGAGCATACGAGTGAACAACTATGCAGCAAGCATAGATCTAAAAGATGCATACTTTCATGTCATGGTACATCCGGCATTCAGAAAGTACCTGCGGTTCGCCGTTCAGGGGACAGTGTATTAGTTCTGAGCAATGTGCTTCAGTCTGAATCTAGCTCCCTGGGCGTTCACTCGAATAATGAACTCGGTAATGTCTTATTTCCGAGCTCATTCGTCTGCGGTCACATCGGCTTACTTGGACAACATTCTTCAGAGAAGCGGCAACAAAGATATTCTTTGGAACGATGTTCAGAGTCTGCTTCTTCTTCTCCGATGTCATGGTTTTATAGTAAACGAGAAGAAGTCGGATCTAGCTCCGTCCAAGTCGTTCATCCACTTGGGTATGAGCTTCGAGACTCACAACAGTCTGGTCCGTCTGCCGTTACCCAGAGCGAAATTAGTCAGTTGTAATGCTCGCTTCTGTCTACACTCAAATGCATTAACAGCGAGGGAGTTCATGCGACTAATGGGACTGTGCGGTGTGGCCGCGGGTCTCATTCTGATGGGCCGCTTGCGCACACGTCCTCTCCAGATATTCTTTACTCAGAACTGGAGTGTGAAGACATTCGCTCGAAACGAATATTGTTTTAACGGACCAAATAAAACAAAAAGTTCAGATTTGGGCAGATATTCAGTGGTTAACTCAGGGAGTTCCGCTGCATTTGCCGGATCCGGCTTTCACAATTATGACAGATGCGAGTCAGATCAGTTGGGGCACGACCCTGATTCCGACAGACTCGAAATGCCAGGGTCTTTGGGACCCACAGTTCCTAGTGAAGCACATAATCATCAAAGAAATGATGTCAATATGGCTAGTGCTACAACAATGGATTCACTTCTCTATATAGAGAACGCTCATGTTCAAATATTGTCGGGACAACTCGACAGTGGTAGCGTACATAAGGAACCAGGGAGGCACACATTCGATTCTGTTATACCAGTTAACGGAAAGAATCCTGTTTGTCTTGAATCATCAAGTTCATCTGTCTATCCGTCATATTCCGGGTCATCTAAACGTATTAGTAGACTCGCTCTCTCGGAAAGGTCGCATGTTGCCTTCAGAATGGACTCTCAACAAGCGAGTGTTCAGACAGATTTGCTACCAGTGGGATCAATCAATGATAGACTTATTTGCGACACATCTCAACAATCAGTTGCAGACTTACGTGTCGCCATGTCCAGATCCTCGAGCATATGCAGTAGACGCTCTCTCGATTTCATGGGACGGATTGCTATGATATGCATATCCTCCAACTCCGTTAATTCAACAGATCTTGCTAAAGATCAAGCAATCCCATTTCAAGATTCTGTTAGTAGCATCTCTGTCAGCACTGAAACCTTGGATAAATCTCCTCAGGTGTCTGTTATGGGACGTTACCTGGAAGCTTCCTCCACTGGAGGACCTTCTTTATCAGGGGAAGTCACGTGCACTGCAGTACAATCCTCAAGGTCTCAACCTTTACATATTTCCGTTGTGCGGTCCTTCCTGCATGACAAGCGTTTTACAGGACGAGCAGTGGACTCAATTTCTAACTGTAGGAGGACCTCCTCTTCGCTGAATTATGCAGCAAAGTGAAGGGTTTCTTCCATTGCTGTAAGGATCAGTCGATAGACGTTTAGGATCCTTCCATACCAGACATTGCAAATTTTCTTTTCTACTTGTTTGACGTTCTCAAACTGCAGCCCTTCACTATTAAAGGCTATAGGTCTATGTTATCAGACACTTACACTCATCATGATAGCTTGGATATCGGGTCTAATACTTCTATCCAAATTGGTTAGAAATTTCTCGATTAATAGACCTAGAACTCGCAGGTTAATTCCTAAATGGAATTTAGCTTGGGTTCTGTTGAAGCTCAAAGAAGCTCCTTTTGAGCCGTTAGACGTTGTAAAGTTCAAATTTTTTATCTATAAAACTGCATTTCTCTTAGCCTTTGCGTCCGCTAGAAGAGTTAGCAAACTCCATGTGTTATCTGTGGACGAATCTCACTACCGCAGTGTTGGAAATACCATCACTTTAACTACACAAGTTGGTTTTTTGGCTAAGAATCAGGTTCCTAATGTAAGGCCAGAACCTATTATCATCAGGGCTCTGTCTTCTGCGGACAACCGTAGGCCATTGCTGTGTCCAGTCAGGGCTATGCGCATTTATAAACGCCGATCTAATTTTATTAGGAAAGGAAGGAAACGCTTCTTTCTATCATTAGTTCCTAACAGAAAGGATATTTCTGTTCAGTCTATAGCTAGATGGATCCAGTTAGCAATACATATAGCTTATGATGATCTTTCTACAGGTCAGCATTCTGTCAATAAGATTTCAGCGCATGAAGTCAGAGTGCTGTCAACTTCTTGGGCTTACTCTCACTGTATAGCCATAACTGATCTCATGAAAGCTGCTTACTGGACACAGCCTTCTACATTCACTAGGTTTTACCTTAGAGATTTAGAGTCCATCTCCGGTGACCTGAGAAGTTTAGGTCCTCTTTCTGTTGCTCAGAATGTCGTCCATTAAATGATTACAGCTACAGTTATTTAGGTTTTCCATTCCAGCATTGACGCTGTTCCGCTGCCCTCTTCATTCTGTGGTTGTGTGACCCAGAACAAGGGGAAAGGGGGGGGGGGGAGGGGGTCGGTTTTCCCTTATCAACACCTGGCTTTATAGTGAAAAGCAAGGGAAGACCTCCTCCGGTGACAGTAGCTCCGAGTCAGTGCTGGGATGGTTTTAATGTGTAGCTCAGTGGAAGTAATTATGATGTTTCATGTAATATTTTTAAAGTGTAGCTCGGTGTGAAGCAATTGTATATGTCTCGTGTCAAACGAGTGTTTATATACAATCCTCGGACACTTTTAAATTAATATAAAGAGTCTCATTCTCTGGACTATCTTTATATTTTGGCTTCCCTTCATCTAATTAGCATAATGGGTTATGCTGGTAGTTAATAGAGTATTATATATGGAGTTATACTCAATTACTTTGTTGGTGTTATGTCCTTCTTATTTTATTAAATGCGAAGGACATATGTAATTCCGTTCTCTCCTATTCTCGTGTAGGAGATAATCTGTTTGTAGTAGTTGAGTTATTGGATTTTCCTTCATGTCCTAGGCCCTCCAACCTATTTACCATTCAGCTATGTCTGGGCCATTGGTTACTGTGTAAAAATATGATAAATTCATAGTAATTTGTATATTTTTATACTTACCAATGGCCCAGACGGGGACAGCCCTTCCGTGATTGGGATTCATACCGCCCTGCTGTCTATAACATTTAGCAGGCAATATAGAAGGAATGATATTTTGGCGGCAGTATCGGCACTTCCTGGACACTGCACATGTGCAGTTGTCAAATGTATGGAGGGCCACATAGGACATTAAATTTTCAGTTTTTGATGCAAATTTTGGGGTTTGGGGGGCAAAATTTGTGTTTGGCCCTGGATAATTTAGAGTTAGCACCAGCTATGTCTGGGCCATTGGAAAGTATAAAAATATACAAATTACTATGAATTTATCATTTTTCAATCTCTCATTGATGTTAACCCTTTGGGTTCTTTTCTTAGAGTTAGGTGTTATGAGGTTGCTGTTGTGGCAGCATTTCTCCCCTCTGTTGAGGATAAAATTTCTCTCTGTTTTATCCCTTTTGGCTTTTGGGGTGCTTTTGTGTCCCGGTCAGATGACAGTTTCCCACCACCTTCCTCTGGTAGCTGGGGCTGTCCTTTTGTATAATTTTTATCTTTGGGCTAACCTTCCCACCTACATTGCTCTCACCAGATATGCCTCAGATTGTGTCTTGCAGGCATTGTTTGTTGCTGAAGCATATGGATGACTCCCATGCTTCATGGTCCATTTACAGTTGGTGCTCTGTTGAAAGAGCCTGTGGGCTGTGCAGTTCCTGGTCTTCTACCTTTTGGGAGTCAGTCAACCATGCACTCGTGGGCATTCCCCCTGCACTTGCGGGAAAGGGGAATGCAGTCGTTCGAGGACTCCTGAACTGACCTGTCAGGAGAGAGTTCTACCCCCTCTTTGGGGGATTCTCAGTCTTTTCTGGCGGTGGATACCATGTTGACATTCTTGGCAAAGAGATGCCTGGTGCCGGGATTGATTCCCTTCCCACCCACTCCCACCCCCCTCCCCCAGTCAACATCTGAGGCTGTCACTCACGTTGTGACTCCTCCTTTGGGGCCGGGTGTACTAGCTTCCTCCGCTTTTCCACCATTGTCAACAGCTACCGATGCATCCACGATGCATCTCAGTCAGTGACGTTTTCTACAATATCTGTTTCAGCCGCCATGGGCTTATCCCTAGAGAGGTCTGCAGGGATTCTGCTCATTTGGATATGGAGTATTGGTCTCAACCTTCACTGACTTCAACTCGGCGAAGTCGGATGGGATTGCCGGTCGTCTTTCTGCTTCGGTCTCTCGGCCATCAGACCATGCAGACCTTGTTCATGGTAGGGCTACCATGGGCTCTGTTGTGCTTCTGTCCTCACTTTCTGGCGGTTCGGCCAGTTTATTGGGACCAGCAGAATCTGTGCAGCCTGGATCTTCTGTCCCTCAGAGGTCCTCGGCAACTCTCCTGAGTTCTCACACTTCCGATCCTAGGGGTTTTTCATACCCCTGTTAGAATATTCCTTGAGATGCTTCGGCTGTTACCCGATCGTTTTGTGTCTGGTGTTTTGGAGGATTGTGAGCCTTCTATGGTGAAAAGGGTCAGACATTAAACCTCTTTGCTGCAGGTCCTTCCCATATCGAACCGGTAGATTTGCATTGTGAGCCTCAAGAGGCCCTCTCCTTGCTCACGCAGGTTCTTGCCAAGAACCTTCCTGTTATCTCCAGTGATGATACTAGTGGTTTCCAGGTTCCCTCAGCAGTGCCGCCTCCCAAGATTGGAAGCAGGCCGCCTTCCGATCAGGCTGGTGTTCCTACACCATGGGAGACCTTGGCTGGTATGCCCGAGATGGGCTATGTGTCTTTTGACTCCGGATCCGGGTCCAACACACTTGACATTGAGGGTCTTCAGTCTTCTGACTTGGGGGCGGCTCTCAACTGTGTCTTTAAGTTCCTTCCAGAGCTTAAACCTTCAGACCAGCCAGAGGTTTCAGCCAGGCAGGCAACGTTCGTCAGTCGTGTGCCTACAGTCTTTGGAGCAACCTACTTCTGGGCTCCTTCTACTGTACCAGGCTGTGCAAGTGGTTGAAGCTTTTGCAGCCTTGGACTCCTCTGTTGAGTTCCAAGGCTATAAAGATGTCGTTCTTCAGTTGGGCTGATACCTTTTTGCCCCTGTGCATTATCGTTCTTACGAATCCGCTAGCCTGTCAGTCTGCCAGGCTTTGATGGTTTTGGATCAGGACTCCTTCCCCCTCAGGCTGCCCAATTCCTATGGCAACTTTGGAGTCCATGTTGGGCTTATCCAGAAAGATGCTGGACATGTTATCTCTCTTGGATCATGTCATCCCTGCCTTAGCTGCTTATCTGCCTTCGGGTAAGTTTTACAACATACAGGCTTTCTTGCATGTTCTTTCCAAGGCTCCTATGCACCTTACTCACACTCATGCCTGTAACATGGCTGATCTGTAACTGGTTCGCCGGGATGCTGTGCTCTACACTAACAAATCCATTCCTGAAGTGCAGCGTGCTGTTCTTCGACCCACTTCTTTGGTGGGTCCGCGTCTGTTCCATGATTCTGTGGGGAGGGTCTGGGAATATGTTCTGCGTCATTCTTAGGATCAACTGTTGCTTCGACAGCTTGATCCACCTTCTGTTGGAGGTCGTGACCGTTCCAAGCCCAACAAGCTCCCTTCTGCTTCATCCGCTGCAAAGCCGAGGGCTGATCCTCCTGTCTCTACTACTTCCTTTTACTCGCGTGGTAAGGGTAAGCATAGGCAGAATAGAGGGAGATCTCTGGATCCTTCTACTAGCAGAGGAGGTGGTTTCTCCACTAGCGGGCCTTGCCAAGGCTACAATGAAGAACTTTGACTTGTTGGAGAAAGAATATCTGAGTTTGCAAACTGTTGGGCTGAGATCACATCCGAACCATGGGTGTTAGACATTGTTCGGTCTGGTCTGAGGATATCTTTTCGGAGGCATCCTTCCCTGTCACGGGCTGCCATTTCCAACCCCTGTTCCTTCAGGCATTTCACGTCGGGAACTTTTGATCACAGAGATCGACAATCTCCTATCAAAAGGGGTGATTGAGGTCGTCAAGAACATTCATTCCATGGTTTTTTTTCTATCATTGCTCCCAAGTTCAGCATGGAAATTTTCAGGTCTCTTTGCCGCTCCATTCACCAGGGAGACTTTGCTTCCGGCTTCGATCTGATGGATGATTACTTTCATATGCCGATTCGTCGGGCATCGCGAAAGTATCTCTGATTCACTTTTCTGGGACAAGTTCACCGGTTCAAGGGCATCCCATTTGGCCTAAATCTGGCTCCTTGGGCCTTCACCCAGCTGATGTCGCATGTGCTGGTTTTCCATTGCACACAATCCGTGGTGTCCACTTCGGCTTATCTGGCCGACATCGTCCAAAGACGCTCCAATGCTGCTTTTCTGCTGAACCTGCTCTCGTCGCTAGGGTTCAGAGTCAATGGGGAGAAGTCGGACCTGGTTCCTTCTCAGTTCTTTTGTCATCTGGGGATGGACTTCTGTACTCATCTGAATATGGTCACAGTTCCCTGGCCGACGGCATTAATTCTCTCTGCTTTTGCCCTGACTCTGATCCATTCCACCTCCGTGACAGCTATTATTTGGCTGCTCGTTCTCTACGGTTTGGTGACGGATCTCATTCCTTTAGGTCAGCTGCATGTCAGACTTCTCCAACACTTCCTGCTGAGTTGTTGGAGACCGACTGTAGATCCTTTGGATCTGGTGCTTCAGTTGGCAGCATCTCTCAGTTGTCACCTTCTCCCCTGGACAGACGTCAGTGGATTATGCTGGGAGTTCCGTTAGATTTGCCCACTTCCGAATCATGTTTTGATAGCAGATGCCAGCAATCTCGGATGGGCACGATGTTGGATCCTTTTTGTCTTTATATTCCTGGTGTTTGGAAACAGGATCTGGCAGCTCCTCAGATCAACCAGAAGGAGCTTCTTGCTCTTCTTCTGCTTCAGTTTCCGGCAGTGGATACCCCACCTCTTGAATCATCAGGTCCTCCTCTTATTCCACAATTCAACAGTGGTAGTTTACTTTCAGAACCACAGTGGCATGCACTCTGTTCCAATGTACCAACTGGCTCGGTATCTTTTACTGCTTGTTCGGGACAGGAAGTCGCCTCTGGTGTGGTGGTTCGTCTTATTCCCGGTCGTCTGAACATCCTATCTGACTCCTTGTCCTGATGGGCCAAGGTCATTCCCACCAATTGAATGCTTCACGGATTGCAGTGTTCTGGTCACTTTGCACACTCTGGGGTCATCCCCACATCGGTCTGTTCGTGGCTCGTTGGAACCATCAGGTGGACCCTTTTGTGTTCTGTCACAATCCAGGGACCAGCCTAGGGAGGAATTTTAGGGAGACTTCATGTCTCCCTCCAGAAAAAATAGGGAGACTGCAGAGTCAAGTAGGGAGACTTCATAGGCAAGTGGGGAAAATTAAGAATATTTATGTACCACCCCCTGCCGCCCCTTCATATTTTCAGCTTGTGGTCCTCTATTCAAGTCTGATTAATCCAGGTCCAGTTGTCTATGATGCATCTATGCCAGGTTAAAAAATCATAAAGTAATCTGGTTGCCTTTCACCAAAGTCCAACTAAGGTAATAATTTGCTAAGTGTGAAAGTGTGAACAGGACCAGATGTAAGAAGGTTGCTTGAAAGGTACTTTGTTAGTTAATAAATAAAATACATTCTGGGGTCAAGCATTTTGTAAAATAAATGTCAATCCGCATCATTTTTGTAGCATTCCGGTGTCTTTCGCGTCATTTGGTGTCATTCTGGTGTTTAGGGGGACCCCTTTTTCAAGATCTTCACAAGCACTCTTGCGTCCTGAACAAAGCTTTCCTTGTCATCACTAAACCTTTTTTTCATGTGTTTCTATTCCATTCCTGTTTTTCTGGGAATAGACGGCCAACATTCAATAGTCATCAGCAAAACGAAATAAAAATACAGTGTTAGAAAACACGTCCGTTGTGTATACATTTTCAGCAGAGAATTTTGGCATCCTAAGCGACGTAACCTACTTTCAAACTGGGTTATTTTATCGAGTCACTTAAGTCACTTATTTTCGTTTCGACACTTGAAGCTCTGACCAAAACGGAATGAAATAGAAATAAAAAATCCGCCAAAAGTGACAATGGACAATTGTTTTCAAATGAATGGTTGTTTATTTGACGAATGAAAATGCCCATTTATCACACTCAAGCACATTCGATTCTTGAAAATAATCGTTTTTATGTAAACCTAGGTCGGATCACTCAGTTCAGCCTTTCCTCATTTTGCCTTTTTGGCCAATTTTTAGAGGGCAACTTGTAATCGCCCCGACTATTTTTCTAGGCGACTCTGGGCTTAGAAGGGCAACATAATCGCCCTAGTTGCCCTCACGGCTGGTCCCTGTCACAATCCTCTGTCTTTTGTCGTGGATTCTCTGCCACTCGTTTGAAATGGACTCGTAGGCTTCACCTTTCCTCCGGTTCCAATTCTGCCTCGGGCTCTAGCCAAGATACAAACCTGCAGTTGTCAAATCATTCTGATCACCTCCGCAGGTGTGGATCAATCATCTCCGCCTTCTGTTGGCGGCTGTTCCGGTACGTCTCCCTCTACATTGCAACCTTTTCTATTAAGGTCATCCGAGGAGTCTTCACATCGAGCCAACTTCTTTGTGCCTTCACGCATATCTTTTGTCGGGTCCTGTATCCTCTGTAGATGTTTTTCAAGTTGAGCGGTGGAGTGATTTTCCTCTTCAAGGCAGCACTCCACTGGTTTAGCCTCTGCGGCTAAGTGGAAGGTTTTCTGTCATTGGTGTGCTAATCACTCGGTTGATTATGCCAATCATTCGATAGCACAGATTGCAGAGTTCCTGATCTATCTGTTTGATTCTCCAACCTGTTGCCATCAAGAGGTACGGGTCTATGCTTTCTGAGACCTTTTTGTATGTGGGAAAACTTCATATCAGCACCAATCTGTACCTTTCCAAGCTCGCTCGGCATTTTTCTTTGAAAAGACCTAGCATTTTGCAGCTGACTCAAGAAGGGTGCTGCTTTCCCTTTCCTTTGGGGGGGGGGGGAGGGAGGGGGAGCCGCCACACATACAAGATGGCCTTTCTGATGGCTTTTGCCTTAGTCAGGAGAGTTAGTAAGCTTCACACCCTTTCGGTTGATCCAGCTGTTTTCAGGAGTTCTGCCAACAGCTTTCTTTTACCACTGATTGCTCCTTTTTAGCCAAGAACCAAATACCAGAAAATCCCCGCCTCCTCTCTGTATCAGGGTTCTTCCTACGGTTGATGGGAGTCACCCTTTGTTTTGTCCAGCTTGTGCCCTTTGCATTTACCTACCTACCTTATTTAGTTTAAGAAAAGGCAGGAAGTGATTCTTTGTCCTGATTATTGGTTGTCAGAAGATCTCTCCTCAATCCATCTCTAGATGGATTTGTCTTGCAATTAGAGCATCCTACACATGTTTGTCGAGGGACAATTGTTTTACCAATCACATTTATTGGGTTATAAGTACTTGATGCATGCAAAAAACATTTTTCTGCTTCCCCAGAAACTAGAAATAGAAAATTGTTTTCAAATGCACATATTTCTAAAACTGCATGTGCCAGAGAATTTTTATCTGGTTTGAAACCATCCTAAGGACCGGTCGAATCGAATGTGCAAAAAAAAAAATGTAGTTGGTTGTTTCTTAGGGTACCTGAACTTTGTCCAGTTCTTAAAAACTTTGTCTAGTCCTTAAAAGAACGCTTGGCTATGACTGAAATGTGTGTCGTGACCTTGACCCAAGATCATAAGTTCAAGGTCATAGGTCATTCACTTGTGCTAACATACATCAAAGCACAAAAGTTTTCATGCTTTTAACGCAATCTATATTCACAAAAAATTTGATAGCAACACTTGTTCAATAGAATTTCTCTCCATTGTACTACAATTTATCTCTGTCATGCCTACTTTTTAGGCCATCTCTTTCCTCATATTTGGGGAACATCTATCAGCTTTGCTGTTATTTTCTTGTTATGACACCTTTGCCTCTACTGTTGATGGAATAATAATTTGTATTGATTGCATAGAGCATTAAGTTCTGACATTCAAATTGAAAGTATCTGTCTTTTTCAGATGTTGAAAGTCTTCAGATAGAAGATGTAGAGATGGAAATGGAAACAGAGCAAATAGAAGCTGAAGAGAACAAGAAAGCAGTTGAGGAGCATTCTTCAGATGTTTCTAAACAGAAAGAGAATGGAAAAGATGGTGTTATGATGGAGGAACCTGACATACTATCACTTGAGATAGAAGGTGACTTATCATTTAGCCTTTACCTAACATAATGGCCAGCAGTATTCACAAAAATCATCATTCAAATTTAATTATGTTTTAGTGTTCGCTTCAAAAAAGCAGCTTTCCCTCCTTAGAACAAGCTAAGCTCATGAAGTGTCATAAGGTTAGTGTTGTCTCTTTTTGTGTTGGGAAAAAGGTTAACCATGTTTATCGGATAACAAAATGATTCAAAAGAAAATACCTAATACCTTGACTGATATACTTGTACATTTGATTTTACTTATCTCCAAACCTGCTGAGTATGTTCAGAATTTTTCATAGAATCAATTCATGGCTGCTGTGAAGCAACCATGACTTGATTTCATAAAAATTTCAATAGGGTTAGCATCAGGAACTCATTGATAAGAGGACTACTCCAATTTGTAGGCGTATATTTGGTTAACAAGAGTCAGTATTATTATTCTGCTAGACAGCATGCTATATTTTTACACTGTAAACCAATGGCCCAGACTTGCTGGTGCTTAACTCAAAGTTATTAAGGGCCAAACACAAATTTTGAACCCCCCAATCCCCAAAATTTGCTTGCAAAACCGAAAATTAAAAGTCCTATCTGGCTCTCCATACATTGACTCTCCGCGCATGCGCAGACGTCAGGAAGTGACCGGAATTGCCGCCAACATCATTCTTTGTTTGGCCCTAAAAGTCATCAACAATGAAATGACATCTGTGCTTTAAAATCTCCTTTTTTGAGGATTCCAGACACAAATCAATGCAAGAATTGGTGGATTCAAGGCTGTTATTAGATTAAGGAAGTGTTCAACGGTGGTTTTGGACATTCAGGGCTGTAACTTTACAATATTTATAAAATTATTTTATGTCTCTCAATTTCAAGACATATGCCTTACATCATCATTCTTAAAAATGATTATTCCACTGTTTGTAAAGTATTTCTTCCCTATCCGTCCATGAACCCTTCCTGTTAAACTCTTAAGCTTTTTGGCTATTTTTTTATTGAAATTTTTTATTAAATATTTTTTCAGAGTTTAACATTTATTACATAATATTATTCTGTTTCTTCCCCATGGTTATGTCCTCACCCTAGGGGTGTTAGGACGTTTAGTCTTGCATCTTCTATCCGATGTATCGTTTTTAGCTCAACTTGACAAAGTCAAGCTGAGCTATTGCCATCACTTCTCGTCCGTCGGCGTAGTACGTTAGTACGTACGTCCACAATTTCCTTTGGCACACCTCACAGGTCGCATTTATGATCAGATGACTTTGAAACTTCTTATGCTTGTTTGGGGTGACCTCTAAATGGGAGCTATCGATTTTCTTCAATTTCCGTCAAAAAATGTTGCCGCGGCCAACGTTCTTAGAACTTAGTTTAGTCAAACCACAATATTTCCCTTTGGCACACCCTACAGGGCACATTTATGATTTGATTGCTTTGAAACCTGGTATGCTTATTTAGGGTGACCTCTAGATGGGAGCTATCGATTTTCTTCAATTTCCCGCAAAAAATGTTGCCACGGCCAACGTTCGTAGAACTTAGTTCAGTCAGACCTCAATATTTCCCTTTGGCACACCCTACAGGGCTCATTTATGATCAGATTGCTTTGAAACCTGGTATGCTTGTTTGGGGAGACCTCTAGATGGGAGCTATTGATTTTCTTCAATTTCGGTCAAAAAATTTTGCCGCGGCCAACGTTCTTAGAACTTAGTTTAGTCAGAAGACTCAATATTTCCCTTTGGCACACCCTACAGGCTACATTTATGATCGGATTGCTTTGAAACCTGGCGTGCTTGTTTGGGGTGACATCTAGATGGGAGCTATCGATTTTTTTCAATTTCCGTCAAAAAATGTTGCCGCGACCAACATTTTTAGAACTCAGTTTAGTCAGACCACAATATTTCCCTTTGGCACACCCTACAGGGCACATTTTTGATCGGATTGCTTTGAAACCTGGCATGCTTGTTTGGGGAGGCCTCTAGATGGGAGCTATCGATTTTCTTCGGTTTCTGTCAAAAAATGTTGCCACTGGCAAAAAAACTGACATTGGTCCCAATGATCTTCAATTTTGCCATTTCATTTATAACTTACCAAGTTCAAGTTTGTCAAGTTGAGCTACAGTGTCATTGACACTTTCATTTCTTCATATGAAGATCTAGCTTTGCATCTGATAGCATTTCAGTTGGTTCTGACTTTGGGCCTTTTTGTGTGCCTGATGTCTTGTTTTCATTGACGTTGTTTACATTATCAGCCTCGTCATATATAGGTAGTTTTTTATATTCTATTACTGTAGTATACTGGAGGATACATGGATTGTTATTCCGGTAATGTAGCTCAAAAATTTTGGATTTTGTCCACACTTAGGCTCTATCGAGATGCCCTTGGGCTCTTAATGTTCCCTTTGGGAACTAGGGTGTTTTTCGAAAAAAAAAGTTTTGTTTACAAAAAATATTTTGAATTTAATTATGATTGCTATTATTCGTGTATCTCAGTTATATATATATATTGTTGTGGAGTTTGGAGGACTGATATCGACTTTAGTTGATACACTCCTGCAGACTCTTGTCATTCTTGTGTTGCACTGGGATGACTGATGTTGGAGTCGGGTGTCGCGGTACGTTGTTGGCGGTGAGGTTCTGAGGATCAGAGCCTCTTACCGCGTTTTAATTCATTCTGTCACTTTGTATTTCAATGGAACATGAACATTGTGATGATTTTCTGACACCCATCCAAGTGTGCTACCGTTGTCGCGCTCCATGGAGCATATAGAGCTAGCTGCAGTGCTCATTATTGCAAGAGTTAGGGCCTTTGGTTAAAGGTTTTAATCTCTTGCAAGCAGCTAGCTCGATCGGTGAAGCGGTACTCCGTCTGTGGGTGCCGGGTAAGTCCGTTGTGGTCTAGGAAGTGAATTGGGTAGAGCGAGCATTATAATGTAAATAGCTCACCCAGCGATGACGGAAATAGAGAGGAAATCAGCAAGTTCTTGTACTCGTCGAGGTCTGATAGACCGCAAGTGGGAAAGGCCCCCCTCTCTAATCTAGCAACGTCTGGGTCAGATGTTGTTTTGAGAAACTTGCACAAGCCGGAGCATATGTCCGCCCTCCACTCAGGATGCTCTGTTTAGTTTGCAGCCTGGGTCGGCTTCAGTCAAGGCTTCCTCCGCTACGTTTCACAAGGCCAAATGAAGTTTTCTGGTTGGAAACTTGCACGAGATGAAGCATATGTCCGCCCTCCGCTCGGGACACTCCGTCTAGTCTGCAGCCGGGGTTGGCTTCCTCCGCTACATTATTTAAGCACACACGACCACATCCTAGCCACCCGACATCGGATATCCAGCCTGCTACCTGAAGAAGAAAGCACTCTTCGCCCGTGAAGTCAGACCATCTTGTAACTAGAGAGATGAGGCCTTGATCATCGGGACGTTCGGAGAAAGGATCCGTTTCCGACACCGTCCTAGTAGCAGCATGCGGCTAATGAATGGAAAACCACTGCTCCTCAGGCCTCGATGACGGACTTTATGTCGCAGATTGCGCAGCTAATCGCAGCATCCCAGCAAGTGCAGATGCAGCCTCCCTCAGACTCAGAATCTGAGCTCTCAGACGGTGCTGGGTTGGTCCAATCGTCTGTTCGCGCAGATGCAATGGACTGTGATTCGCAACTGATTCTCTCGGATGGTGAAAGGGATAAGGAAGAGAATTACCCTTCCCTTTCGGGAACAGTACAGGGTTGCGACGGCTTTCAATCCATCAATACTACCCTGATTTTGTTTCGCCGAATCAGAATGCTGTGATGACAAGAGAGAAACCACTGGCTTCGTTAGACGCAGACTTTATACGGGCAAAGGAGGAAGTCCTTTCTTTTCCGGTTCAGTTTATGCAGGGGTCGCAGGCCTTCGGCCATATAGACAATGCCACATTTATCCTCTTGAGTGCGAGGAAGAAGGCGGTTTCTTATCTTCATCTTCGGTATACATACCGTTTTTTGGACCACATTCTTTTAAAAACGGTCTCGGAAGATGTTCAGAGAGTTCCTCTGCATTTGGATGAACAGGCCGGGGATCTAGAGGTATCCTTACCTGTATCATTCATTATTCGCTCAGACACAAATGAGACGGCAATTTCTTCAAACAGAGCAAATTTGGACATTATGTCTTACGCCGATCACCTTACAAGAGCTATGGAGCAACGTCTCAAGGGAAAGGAATTTGAGGACGTTCGTACCTCTCTGAGAGTTCTGTCCAGGGCAATTATGTATAACTCCGCCCTTTTTTAGTTGCGTTTAGTTTTCTGTTTAGCTCGGAATTTCATGTTTAACTTAGTGTTTAGGTCAGCTGCTGTGCTCCTTCTCTTCCCATGGCACTTATATTCATCATACATGTTCCTCAGTATCATTGTTCCATGATTAACCCCTCATACCCTGCATTTTAAACATTTTTCTTGCCATTTTTAGTTGCGTTTAGTTTTCTGTTTAGCTCGGAATTTCATGTTTAACTTAGTGTTTAGGTCAGCTGCTGTGCTCCTTCTCTTCCCATGGCAATTATTTTCATCATACATGTTCCTCAGTATCATTGTTCCATGATTAACCCCTCATACATTGCATTTTAAACATTTTTCTTGAAATTTTTAGTTGCGTTTAGTTTTCTGTTTAGCTCGGAATTTCATGTTTAACTAAGTGTTTATGTCAGCTGCTATGCTCCTGTTCTTCCCACGGCACTTATATTCATCATACATGTTCCTCAGTATCATTGTTCCATGATTAACCCCTCATACCCTGCATTTTAAACATTTTTCTTGACATTTTTAGTTGCGTTTAGTTTTCTGTTTAGCTCGGAATTTCATGTTTAACTTAGTGTATAGGTCAGCTGCTGTGCTTCTTCTCTTCCCATGGCACTTATATTCATCATACATGTTCCTCAGTATCATTGTTCCATGATTAACCCCTCGTACCCTGCATTTTAAACATTTTTTTTTACATTTTTAGTTGCGTTTAGTTTTCTGTTTAGCTCGGAATTTCATGTTTAACTTAGTGTTTAGGTCAGCTGCTGTGCTCCTTCTCTTCCCATGGCACTTATATTCATTATACATGTTCCTCAGTATCATTGTTCCATGATTAACCCCTCATACCCTGCATTTTAAACATTTTTCTTGAAATTATTAGTTGCGTTTAGTTTTCTGTTTAGCTCGGAATTTCATGTTTAACTTGATGTTTAGGTCAGCTGCTGTGCTCCTTCTCTTCCCATGTCACTTATATTCATCATACATGTTCCTCAGTATCATTGTTCCATGATTAACCCCTCATACCCTGCATTTTAAACATTTTTCTTGACATTTTTAGTTGCGTTTAGTTTTCTGTTTAGCTCAGAATTTCATGTTTAACTAAGTGTTTAGGTCAGCTGCTGTGCTCCTTTTCTTCCCATGGCACTTATATTCCTCATACATGTTCCTCAGTATCATTGTTCCATGATTAACCTCTCATACCCTGCATTTTAAACATTTTTTTGACATTTTTAGTTGCGTTTAGTTTTCTGTTTAGCTCGGAATTTCATGTTTAACTTAGTGTTTAGGTCAGCTGCTGTGCTCCTTCTCTTCCCATGGCACTTATATTCATCATACATGTTCCTCAGTATCATTGTTCCATGATTAACCCCTCATACCCTGCATTTTAAACATTTTTCTTGACATTTTTAGTTGCGTTTATTTTTCTGTTTAGCTCGGAATTTCATGTTTAACTTAGTGTTTAGGTCAGCTGCTGTGCTCCTTCTCTTCCCATGGCACTTATATTCATCATACATGTTCCTCAGTATCATTGTTCCATGATTAACCCCTCATACCCTGCATTTTAAACATTTTTCTTGACATTTTTAGTTGCGTTTAGTTTTCTGTTTAGCTCGGAATTTCATGTTTAACTTAGTGTTTAGGTCAGCTGCTGTGCTCCTTCTCTTCCCATGGCAATTATTTTCATCATACATGTTCCTCAGTATCATTGTTCCATGATTAACCCCTCATACATTGCATTTTAAACATTTTTCTTGAAATTTTTAGTTGCGTTTAGTTTTCTGTTTAGCTCGGAATTTCATGTTTAGCTAAGTGTTTATGTCAGCTGCTGTGCTCCTTTTCTTCCCACGGCACTTATATTCATCATACATGTTCCTCACTATCATTGTTCCATGATTAACCCCTCATACCCTGCATTTTAAACATTTTTCTTGACATTTTTAGTTGCGTTTAGTTTTCTGTTTAGCTCGGAATTTCATGTTTAACTTAGTGTTTAGGTCAGCTGCTGTGCTCCTTCTCTTCCCATGGCAATTATTTTCATCATACATGTTCCTCAGTATCATTGTTCCATGATTAACCCCTCATACATTGCATTTTAAACATTTTTCTTGAAATTTTTAGTTGCGTTTAGTTTTCTGTTTAGCTCGGAATTTCATGTTTAGCTAAGTGTTTATGTCAGCTGCTGTGCTCCTTTTCTTCCCACGGCACTTATATTCATCATACATGTTCCTCACTATCATTGTTCCATGATTAACCCCTCATACCCTGCATTTTAAACATTTTTCTTGACATTTTTAGTTGCGTTTAGTTTTCTGTTTAGCTCGGAATTTCATGTTTAACTTAGTGTTTAGGTCAGCTGCTGTGCTCCTTCTCTTCCCACGGCACTTATATTCATCATACATGTTCCTCAGTATCATTGTTCCATGATTAACCCCCTCATACCTTGCATTTTAAACATTTTTCTTGACATTTTTAGTTGCGTTTAGTTTTCTGTTTAGCTCAGAATTTCATGTTTAATCAAGTGTTTAGGTCAGCTGCTGTGCTCCTTTTCTTTCCATGGCACTTATATTCCTCATACATGTTCCTCAGTATCATTGTTCCATGATTAACCTCTCATACCCTGCATTTTAAACATTTTTTTGACATTTTTAGTTGCGTTTAGTTTTCTGTTTAGCTCGGAATTTCATGTTTAACTTAGTGTTTAGGTCAGCTGCTGTGCTCCTTCTCTTCCCATGACACTTATATTCATCATACATGTTCCTCAGTATCATTGTTCCATGATTAACCCCTCATACTCTGCATTTTAAACATTTTTCTTGACATTTTTAGTTGCGTTTAGTTTTCTGTTTAGCTCAGAATTTCATGCTTAACTTAGTGTTTATGTCAGTTTCTGTGTTTTACTTTTAAGAGGTTGTGTTTAGGTAAGCTTTGTCACATGTTGTGAGCCTGTTTGATACAGTTCTTGTGTTTGCCAAAGTTTCTATCAATGAGGAATGTTGGTGAGCTATAGGGCGTTGGCGTCCTTCTTGTTAGTTGGTTGGTTTCCTGTGATAAATTGCTGGTCTTCGGGTACCTCGGAGGCTGCATAACCAGTTAACTGGTATTCAGATGATTACATGCGGGATTTTAATGCTCAAGCTGTGCTCCTTCTCTTCCCATGTCACTTATATTCCTCATACATGTTCCTCAGTATCATTGTTCCATGATTAACCTCTCATACCCTGCATTTTAAACATTTTTTTGACATTTTTAGTTGCGTTTAGTTTTCTGTTTAGCTCGGAATTTCATGTTTAACTTAGTGTTTAGGTCAGCTGCTGTGCTCCTTCTCTTCCCATGGCACTTATATTCATCATACATGTTCCTCAGTATCATTGTTCCATGATTAACCCCTCATACCCTGCATTTTAAACATTTTTCTTGACATTTTTAGTTGCGTTTAGTTTTCTGTTTAGCTCGGAATTTCATGTTTAACTTAGTGTTTAGGTCAGCTGCTGTGCTCCTTCTCTTCCCATGGCACTTATATTCATCATACATGTTCCTCAGTATCATTGTTCCATGATTAACCCCTCATACCCTGCATTTTAAACATTTTTCTTGACATTTTTAGTTGCGTTTAGTTTTCTGTTTAGCTCGGAATTTCATGTTTAACTTAGTGTTTAGGTCAGCTGCTGTGCTCCTTCTCTTCCCATGGCAATTATTTTCATCATACATGTTCCTCAGTATCATTGTTCCATGATTAACCCCTCATACATTGCATTTTAAACATTTTTCTTGAAATTTTTAGTTGCGTTTAGTTTTCTGTTTAGCTCGGAATTTCATGTTTAGCTAAGTGTTTATGTCAGCTGCTGTGCTCCTTTTCTTCCCACGGCACTTATATTCATCATACATGTTCCTCACTATCATTGTTCCATGATTAACCCCTCATACCCTGCATTTTAAACATTTTTCTTGACATTTTTAGTTGCGTTTAGTTTTCTGTTTAGCTCGGAATTTCATGTTTAACTTAGTGTTTAGGTCAGCTGCTGTGCTCCTTCTCTTCCCACGGCACTTATATTCATCATACATGTTCCTCAGTATCATTGTTCCATGATTAACCCCCTCATACCTTGCATTTTAAACATTTTTCTTGACATTTTTAGTTGCGTTTAGTTTTCTGTTTAGCTCAGAATTTCATGTTTAATCAAGTGTTTAGGTCAGCTGCTGTGCTCCTTTTCTTCCCATGGCACTTATATTCCTCATACATGTTCCTCAGTATCATTGTTCCATGATTAACCTCTCATACCCTGCATTTTAAACATTTTTTTGACATTTTTAGTTGCGTTTAGTTTTCTGTTTAGCTCGGAATTTCATGTTTAACTTAGTGTTTAGGTCAGCTGCTGTGCTCCTTCTCTTCCCATGACACTTATATTCATCATACATGTTCCTCAGTATCATTGTTCCATGATTAACCCCTCATACCCTGCATTTTAAACATTTTTCTTGACATTTTTAGTTGCGTTTAGTTTTCTGTTTAGCTCAGAATTTCATGCTTAACTTAGTGTTTATGTCAGTTTCTGTGTTTTACTTTTAAGAGGTTGTGTTTAGGTAAGCTTTGTCACATGTTTTGAGCCTGTTTGATACAGTTCTTGTGTTTGCCAAAGTTTCTATCAATGAGGAATGTTGGTGAGCTATAGGGTGTTGGCGTCCTTCTTGTTAGTTGGTTGGTTTCCTGTGATAAATTGCTGGTCTTCGGGTACCTCGGAGGCTGCATAACCAGTTAACTGGTATTCAGATGATTACATGCGGGATTTTAATGCTCAAGCGCATAATAATTATTAGGCTGACGCTTTATTGTATGTTATGGACCTTAGAAATCATGAATTATTTTGGGGGCGGTCCGTGTTGGAGCCTGTTAATCGTACCTACTTCCATTTCTAGATCCAGGTTTCTATTAATGTCGGTACTCAACTCATATGTTCACATGTTTATAGTGTCATAGATATCGGATAGTACACGTCAGGGAGTGTTTTACTGGAATTTATTGTACACCTGAATGGGGTCGCCTGTGGGTTACCTCGGAAGTGTGTTTACTCTCCAGAGATCGTTCATTGTGGTTCGATTGGACATGTCTGTTATATATTATATCACTGGTTTTCGACCTATCTGCATATGCCTTCTCCGGTGTACATTATATAGCGGGCAATATTAATTACTGGGATCGTCGCTCTAGCCTTATCTTCTGAAGTGGCATTAAGCACCATTTATTAATAATAAATTAATACCTGAGTGCCTGTTTGACAAATATTTATATTGTTTTTTTGGTACCGCTTTTACTGATCCAGAGCGCTCCTTTCTTTCTTTTTGAAGATTCCTTCAAAAGAAATGGGGGGGGGGGGGGATTTTTGTTACCTCTCCTCCGGCTTGATAGGTATGTAACATTGAGGGAAGCTGTTTTGTCCGTAATTATATCCTGCATACAGCTGGAGTTTTATTGTATGTAGCATATGTTTGTGGGGATATTCTCTCATTCTCAAATACGCCATCCTAATTTTTGGGGCCTAGTCCGGGCTGACCTTAAAAATTGGGAACTTGTTACATCCAATTAGCATAGTCTTCATGCTAAGTATACGGAATTACTTGAACTGGGCTCCTTTTGTATGATATGTCTTCTCTATTACTGTATACAGAGACATACATGTAATTCCTAATAATTTTAATTTCCTTTCACCTTGGATTACAGGATTCGAACTATGTTGATCTACTAATTTTGAAGTCCTAGGCCCTCCACCTTTTTACTATTCATCTAGTCTGGGCCATTGGTTTACAGTGTAAAACTATTATAAATTTAAGGTAATTAGTATATTTTTATACGCCCATTTGAAAAACGGACGTATTACGTTATGGCTCTGTCCGTCCAGGGACAGTTGTATTCCACGCTCTACAGAGCGTGATTTCAATCGGTTTTAAAAATTATTTGATATACTACACAACCAGAATAAGATCTTGCGCAAGTTCAAATTTGGGTCCTGTTCGACAGTTTTCCTATTAGTTATTCCCTCTTTAATACTTAGAAATCGAGAAAATTATGCTTTCCGTGCTCTACAGACCGTCAACTTAATCAGATTCTTTTCAAATTTATTACGCAGCTTCATGGCCATAATATCTCACACAAGTTCACATTTGGGTCGTGTTCGGTTGTTTTCTTTGGAGTTATTGCCCTTTTCGTACTTAGAAATCAGTCAAATTATGCTTTCTGTGCTTTACAGTCCGTGAACTTAATCAGATTCTTTTGAAATTTAATATGCAGCTTCATGAGTATGGTGTCTCGCACAAGTGCAAATTCGTGTCATGTTTGTTGATTTCTGTAGGAGTTATAGCCCTTTAATACTTAGAAATCAGGCAAATTATGCTTTCCGTGCTCTACAGACCGTGAACTTAATCAGATTCTTTTCAAATTTAATACGCAGCTTCATGGGCATAATATTTTGTTATGATCCGGAGATATTAACCCTTTATCCATCAAATTAGGCACTCCTCCAATCCATTTCTATATGTACCCATACCATGTATGGTGTACATAATGTCGGCATCCAGGGTGGCCCTCCATCATACAGATTTCTACTAGTTGCGCGTATAGGTACACTTCTGATGGTTTCATCTGCCTATTTTTTTTATTTTGTAAAGACCTCAGATCGCTTAATATGAAGGGCAGGGGATTGGGCAATGATTGGATGGGGGGGGGGGGGGGGGGGGGGGGGGGACAGACATAGTCGAGTCAACAAAAATTTCAAACTTTACCCAAAAGAAACTTGTACATGGTCCAATTTTGACGGGCGTATGTTGCCCCGCGAGGCAGTGCTCTTGTTATACTTACCAATGTCCCCGCAGAATTTTTATGAAGTCCTCTCTTCTACAAAGAATGATGTTGGCGCCAATTCCGGTCACTTCCTGATGTCTGCGCATGCGCAGAGAGTAAATGTATGGAGGGCCAGATAGGACTTTTGATTTTAGGTTTTGCAAGCAAATTTTGGGGACTGGGGGGGTTCAAAATTTTTGTTTGGCCCCTTAATAACTTTGAGTTAAGCACCAGCTAGTCTGGGCCATTGGTAAGTATAAAAATATACAAATTACTTTAAATTTATAATTTTTGAACTGACCAGAAAAATCAGTAGCATGCAAAGAATTAAACATTAATGATCTGGAGATTTTAAGACAGTCCTGTGGCTGATTAGTGGTTTCTGTTAAGTATTGGCTGTACAGAAAGGCTGCCAAGGCTTGATTGAAAATCACACCAAAGGTAAGTGAACTTTCTTCTGGAAGACATTTGTATTTGAGCACCTGTTTCAGGTTGTAAATAGGATCGAAGGTGGAACAAGGCCTTTAAGGATGAATCACTCCAAAAAACAGTTATTAGTATATAATTCTCAAACACCAAACCATTTTCCATTACTGAAATTTGACCTGTTTATTGTGTATGTGTTAAAATATAAATTTATACTGATGGAATGAAATCTTTGTAATGTATCAGATGCTAATACCATCATTTTTTGTTTGTTTTGTTGCTATTTTAAAACTTGGCCTCAATATTTTTAGTGTAAGCATGTAATTGATTATATTTTGTTGGACAGAGCTTTATGAGCTATGATGGATCAAAGACTTAATTTTTCTCTTGAGTAGAGCAGATCAACTGAATTATGTTTGATTGAATATTCATGTTAATTGAATATCTCAATGACCATGTTAATGATGTTGGGATTAAAGTTTATTTTCTTCATCTATATCTGTATTGTGACTGGAGCTTAGTCCTCACAAAGCAGCTGGCAGTTTCCCCTCTTTCAATACTGTTGGGCAAATTTTTTTTCTGTTTTGCACTAAATTTCAGGCAGGTGTTAGATTCAATTTTGTTCAAGTTAAGTTCCTAGGTTGATATTTGAGCTCCCTCATCTTGCATTACTGGGAATCTGGGCATTATTTCTGTGGTAGTATCACAATACTAGAAAAAGTCATTTGGTATGGACAATAGAGTTATGAATAATTAAATGACTTCATATGTAGTGTTAATATGCCATAGATGCTGAATAAAACCCTTCTATAAACAGCTTTGTCAGGTGAGTGCCTGGGATCTCATATTTCTATACGGAGCTATTTATTGTCATCCACTACCTTTGAAGAACCACCGGCCCAAACCAACCAAACTTGTAACAGATCATCTTTTGGGAAGGCGGGGGGGGGGGGGGGGGGGGGGGGGGGGGGGGGGGGGATTGAAATTATTCTCATAACCCACTAATTACAATGCTTTTGGTATACAACATCCTTATGTGCTGAAGATTCAACATTTGTGCTGTAATGTTATGGCTTCTGCTGGAAGGTTTGGCATACAGCATCCTTGGAGGATCAGATTTAAGTTCATTCAAAATGAAGTCCCTGGATTCATATTTTTGCTCCTGTAACACCCCAGCCTTAACCCCACAAAGCAGTAGCTCATACGGTCCTAGCTAGAGGTTAGCTTTGGGATCACAATCCAAAATCTTAGTTGGTCCCCAACACTGGACCCAGTTCTACACTTGGGATAGATTTAATGATTACCCAATACGGGGGAATACCCAAGGCATCAATCCATAATTTTGGGACATCACACAATTGGATTGGGGAGGACTGGGCGCTACCCCATAAATTATTCCTGGAATTTTGATAACTAGCAATTTGGTGGGCACTAGTAGAGCTGAAAATATGTAAACAAATATGGAAGGTTTATGTGATGTTTTATATTAACTTAGAATTTTTCTGTACGTCTTTAATATTCAAAAATAAACACAGCTTTTTTTAGTCACTGCTTATTCATCACTTTCAAAGCAACCACCGAATAATTTCTGACTTGCCTGGTGCAAAACGATCTGGGGCAAACACATCAGTGGGTGCCCCACATCTGCAGGCGAATCAAAAATGCTGTAAACAAATTCACAATGTTCTCAGTTTGCCTGCAGATGCCAGAAACCCACTGATAAATTCTCCAATAAACATTCTTCGTCAGAAATGACTTGACCGTATTAACAAGTTAACATTCTTAACATTTTATGCAGTGGTACCCTCCCGAGGTCTGTTGGTATCCAAAGAAGAATAAAATAGCTACCTTGTTCTTTGCCTCTAACCAGGAGTGTGCAAAGAATCAAGTAGTTCAGATAACTTTATAGAATGTTGGATAAATAATTTCCAAGCTTCACGCAAAACACGCTTTTGCGAATCTTCTCACTTCTCTACAGACTGTCAGCCTGGTTATAAGATGCAAACAGAGCACAAACCGTATTCATCAATCAAATAGTTGACACGAGGGCAGTCAACCGTTACCGCACAACAACATGTGATTTTTATTTTGGCATAATTTAAGGCTATGTGTGACACTACCCCCACCCCCACCCAAAGGTCATCGCCCTTGATACGGTATGACCACATGTACTGCTGTGACATTTATTACCTTCAAAAAATGTTTTTCTAAGCAACATAAATACATATGTACATGAATGGCACATCCAGATGGAAGCACTGCCCCTTTTTGAGCTTTTATAACAAATAAACCAAGATCTCTGTTTTCAACAGTAGGATGTTCAACAAGTGGACATGACCGACATATAATGAAATACCACACCTACAGACCAGCCATGTAGCAATTAAAGGCCACAAGATTGCCTACCCCCACTGAGGGCACGCCATAGGAGATGTTATCGCCCGATATAGCATTGCATGTAATTTGGCGATAAAACCACAGATTGACAATATTTAAAAGTCACACACTGTTGAATTTTCTTGAAAAAACGATATTTCTCCAAATAATTCAAATATACCCCATTTGGGAGGAAATACAAATCTGGAATGCCTCGATGGCGAAGGTAACAAGTGCCTTCACCAGCGAGTAATTCCAGAACCGAATTTTGGGCAGTATGTCTAAATTTGTACATTTCTACAGGAACTGCTTTGACACAGCAACCCAGCTTCAGCAGTGACCTTCAGAATGCATCCGGGGTAACTGTTTCGATGCATACTATCTGGTCAAGGTTGCACGAAGGTGGTCTCCACTCGAGAAGACCATGTATTCTCATTCAGCTGCCCCAGAACCACTGCCAGGCACGATGAGAATGGGCCATGGATCACGTTGGATGGACCAGAGAAGATTGGCAACCTGTCCTTTTTACAGATGAGTCAAAGTACCTGCCTAGACAACACAGATAGGCGTTCTAGGGTATGGAGAATACCATGAGAGCGATTCCATACAGCCAACATTGCTGAGCATGACCACTGCGGTGGAGGGTCAATAATGGTCTGGGGCGGCATCAGCTGGGATGGACTTACAGAGCTCTGTGTCCTTGACCATGGTACATTGACTGCACAGCGGTATATTGATGAGATCCTGGATGCCCACGTCAGATTGTATGCAGGTGCAGTGGGTGATAGATTCATTCTGATGGACGATAATGCCCATCCTCATGTTGCCCATGCTGTCTTGGAGTACTGACAGAGGGAGGGGATTGAGCGTATGGACTTGCCAGCAAGATCCCCCTGACCTCAATCCAATTGAACATGTCTGGAATGAGTTGCAGCTTGTAATTTCAGTCTGTCCAGTCCAACCAAGAAGAGTCCAGGAGCTTGGTGCCATGCTGGTCCAAGAATGGAACAACATCCCATAAAGGACCATCTTGAACCTGATTGAGAGCATGAGAAGGCGTTATCAAGCTGTAATTAACAATAATGGGTCTCATACTCGATATTGAACCCATACCAGTTCACTCCGTCAACTTTTTGGCAAATTTTAAACATTTCCTCTTTTACCAATAATATCCATTTCCATGGTTATCGTATTCAAAAGCTGAAAAATAATGTCAAACACAAATAAAATCTTAATTTCTGTACTTAAATCATTAAAGATATAATTAAATAAAAAATATATACACTTTTCATAATATTTCACCTAAAACGTAAAACAGGTAGTTGGATATACTTGGTGCTTTGCAAACTTGGAGTAGTATATCTTCATTTCTCTACAAAGAAATGTCAACTAAACCTTTATCATCAACAGTTCAAAGTTTTAAAGTTTATATCTGTATACAACTTTCACCATGTCTAGTGTTCATAACAAGACAGCACTACACAGTTTGTTATTTGTTCTACCAACACGGAATGGAGATGCACAGTTCATCACTTGTTGTATCGACAATAATGGAGATGCATAGTTCATCTCATTTGGTTGCATATACAATAATGGAGATGCAGAGTTCATCATTCATAGTAAAATATGGAATGTTTTGAACAGTTCATTACCTGTAGTATGAATATGGAATGCGGATGTACAATTCATTGCCCACAATACTTATATGAAACGTAGATAAACAGTTTGTTGCCTGCAGTATGAATATGGAATGCAGAGAATAATTCATCGCCTGTAGTACGTATATGGAGCATTGATAATCGACTGATGAAATAAATCTACTTTGGCATCACAATCATCTATGGTTGGGCATGAGCACTCTACACCAATGCATCTCACTTGCCAACAACTTTGTGCACTAGAAACAATGCATCTCGGTGTCAAAAGCATTCATAGAAGTCTTCATCTGTAATATCTGATATCCAAACAACTTCCACAGTATCAAAGAGAACAATATTTTACAAAAATTCAGTTATCATTTCCCATAAATTTTCATAATTCACCTTTCCAAACTGTGGGGAGGAGAGAGAGAGACATTTGTGAAGACAGAGATACATATATATACATTGTATATATACATCTGTACATTTATGAATACTTGCATGTTCACTCTTTATATGTTCAACCAATGTACCCGAAGATTCAACCCGACTTTACATAACTCCCAGGGACCCCACACTCCTCCCCCCCCCCCTCCCCTCCCCCCCCTCCCCTCCCCCCAAGCACCCATCAATATTGTACCAGTTTCGTACTCGACTCAGCTGAGTCTATTACTCAAAATACCATTTCTTACCCTTACGAGACCCTTTCTTATCCTTACGTGTCCCTTTATTACCTTAAGTACCCAACACCACCCTGCATACAGCAACACTCACCCCCTCCCCCCACCCCCCACCCCCCCACGCTCACCCCAAGCTCATATCCCACACGCAATCTCACTGAAATTACTCAAGGCACTCAATCAAACGCTAATACATGTCCACCGCCTGATCCAGTTCTCAAATGAGAAGACTTCCTGTGCAACATTTAGTTGCTCTCTACTGCCTCACTCTCGCATGTATAAAAATACATCAAGCCTGATGGCGAGCCCTGTAGCCAATCAGAAATAAGCCAAACCACTTTATATTTCAAATTCCACATCACACGGTTTTACAGGTTTACACACAATCATACTATAGCTATGGCTATAATACATCTCATAACATAGGCTTTAACCCACTGGTAAGCCTATATTTAAATAGAGAAATATTTCAGTCACCCTGTGTAAACCTCAAGACACACCATCCACAACCACGGACGGTAGTGCAATTTATCTTAAACATACTCGTCGATAAATTCAAATAGTACAAAAGTACACCTAGAAATCACCTTTCCATCAGACCTGGAAGTACATACACACATGTACTTCGACTTCCAACAGGACTTGCAAAAATCACTACCTTATGCAATGATACGCATCGGAAGTTAAAAAAAATCTTCACATAATATAATTTACATCACAAGTCTCTCCTCCCAACATTAAACTAAAACTTTTATTCAACAGGGGGCATTAAGTCAGGTCGAACTGATCGGATGCCATATTGTTCAGCCTCTGTTGGTACGAGGTAGCCACTCATTTACTTCTGCCTGCGGTTCGATATCACCAAGTCCAAAAGAGTCGGTGATATCCCCACAGGCATTGGGGTCCCAACTCACAGGATGGACATCACCTGAATCTGCGTCATCTAACAGGTTTCTGATAGATACATCTACATCTCTCCCGGATACAGGGGGAGACTGCAAAGCACTTGGTTGCTGATAACAGCACTTTAGTCTATTGAAATGGACACTTTGATATCGTCAATAACATAATTCGCATCAGAAAGTTTATTTTTAATTTCATACGGGCCAAACCAGGGCTTTGATAGTTTTGCAGTTTGCCCAGTTTTCATGCGGGGAACATGTAGCCAAACTTTATCCCCCACTTCAAACGGTTTGCAATGAACTTTCTGATCATAAATTCTTTTTCATCTTTTAATGGCAGTGTCACATTTCTTACTGACAAACCTAAAAATAGCATCCAAGCTGCTTTCCAAATTCTGCACATATTGGACTGCGCTTGGCACACTGTCTGATGTCCTGTCCTGGGCTTTTACAAAGCTTGCTCTTCAAAAACTCAAAAGCCTCTAGCCTAGCTGTTGTCCACTCAAACTTAGCATTATTTTTATGCTATAACCCAATGGCCCAGACTTAGCTGGTGCTAACTCAAAAATATCTAGGGCCAAACACAAATTTTGTCCCCCCAATCCCCAAAATTTGCTTGCAAAACTGAAAATTAGAAGTCCTATCTGGCCCTCCATACATTTTCTCTCCGCGCATGCGCAGACGCCAGGAAGTGACCGGAATTGGCGCCAACATCTTTCTTTGTTTGGCCCTATGTCAGATAACAAAAAACTGACATCTGTGCTTTTAAATCTCAGTTTTAATGATGCCAGACACAAATCAATGGTTGGTCAGTCGAAGCATACGTCCATTCCTCCTGACCGGGACGCTCCGATCAGTTCATAGCCGGGGCCGGCTACAGTTACGGCTTCCTCAGCGTCTACCAAGCACACACGACCCCACCTTGGCTATGTGACTTCGGATATCCAACCTGCATCGCCGAGAAAGGTCCACTTTTCGTCAAAGAAGTCACACCATCCAGTAGCCAAGGAGATGAGGCCTCATTCATCGGGACGTGTGCAGAAAAGAGCCATCTCAGACACACTGTCCCAGGAGCAGCGTCGGCCAGGAACAGAAGACTGCTGCTTCTCAGGCCTCCGTAACGGACTCGCTGTCGCAGATTGCACAGCTCATCACAGCATCCCAGCAAGTGCAGAAGCAGCCGACGGCAGTCTTAGACCCTGAGCTTTCAGAACAACACATGGTTGCGATGGATTTAATCCATCAACACTACCCGGAATTTGTTGCAGCGAATCAGAATGCTGCAACTACTAGGAAGAAACCGCTGATGTCGTTGGACACTGACTTTATTCGGACAAAGAGGAGAGCATGTCTTTTCCGGTTCAGTCTAGACAGGTGTCGGAGGCCTTCAGCCATTTAGACGATGCCATATTCAACTTTCCAGTGGTAAGAAGAAAAGCAGTTTCTTGTCATCATCTTCCGTAATTTTACCGATTGAGACGGCAATTTTTTCATTCAGAGCAAATTTAGACGCATTGTCTTACGCAGATCACCTTTAAGAACTGTTGTTCGAACGTCTCAACAGAAAGGAATTTGAGGACGTTCGTACCTCTTTAAGAGTCCTTTCAAGGGCTATTATGTTCATCATGTATAACTCTGTCTTAACAGTAGCTAATTTGGAGTTAATCAGATGTGACGGAGCCCTTGCGTCGTCACCTTTAATAGATGACAAGGTGAAAAACTCTCTACAGGTTGCTCCGGTATCCGGACACTTAAGTTTTTGATGATAAGCTTTCATTGGTTTATGACCAAGCTACAAAGAAAGCATCAATACTCTGCTTCTTAAGTCGGCGTCTAATCGACCCGCAGCAGCAGAAAAGAGTAAGGGAGGACGTCCTAGACAGAAAATTGTCTAAAAGGACTACTCACGAGGGTGTAGGAAACCCTCCTATAGTTACTCTAGGGATCGTCAATACAGCGTCAATACAGCGACTTGGAAAGGAGGAGTAAGTCTGATCAAGACTACCGTCAGACGCCCCTAAACCGCTGGGTCGAGGCCCTTCCCTTGGGGGACGTAGTTTCCCCTTCCATAAGCCTCGCAGGTACTACAGGTGAGGGTTAGGACCTCTACTGCTTAGCAATTGGGTGGATGGTTATCAAGATTCGCATCAAACTGGAGAACTGTTACAGAAGACCATTAGGCGAGAAGTGTGGTCTCGGACGGCCTACGGCTATCTTTCCGAGAGGAACCACCACTAACATGATGTCTGTGATGGACAAAGCTTCCGTCAAATCCTTGCATAAGAGTTTCGCCAATTGGAGGTAAAGGTTCTCTTGACAAAGTAATAGAGGTCGTCGAGAATCAACCTGTTTCTCGTATCGACAGCTCGTTCCGACCGGTAATAGACTCGAGCTGGATAACAAGTTTATCACGGCTCTAAAAGTTTATTTATGATATTCATTCAGTCGGTAAAAGCGAGCATTCGAGTGATCGACTATGCAGCAAGCATAGATCTGAGGATCCGTTTTTTCATGTCCTGGTATATCTGGCATTCAGAAAGTACCTACGGTTTGTCGTTCAAGGTATAGAATTTCCGTTCCGAGTGATATGCTTCGGTCTGAATCTAGCGTCCTGTGCGTTCACTCGAATAATGAACTCGGTAATGTCTCACAACAATCTGGTTCGTCTGCCGTTACCCAGAGCGAAATTAGTCTGTTGTTTTGCTCGCTTTAGTCTGCACTCCGACACATCAACAGCCAGGGATTTTATGCGACTGATGAGGTTGTGCGGAGCGGCTGCGGATCTTATTCCGATGGGTCGCTTACGCACACGTCCACTCCAGATATTCTTTACTCAGAACTGGAGTGTGAAGACGCATTCGCTCAAGACCAGTATTGTTTTAACATTCAGTGGTTAACTCAGGGAGTTCCGCTGCAGCTGCCAGATCCAGCTTTCACGATTATGGCGGATGCGAGTCAAACAGGTTGGGGCATGACCCTGAGCCCGACAGACTCGAAGTGCCAGGGTCTTTGGGACCCTGGGTTCTTGAAAAAACACGTAAACATCATAGAAATGATGTCAATATGGTTAGCGCTACAACAGTGGATTCACATAAAAGCAGACGAGCATGTTCAAATATTGTTGGACAACTCGACAGTAGTAGCATACATAAGGAACCAGAGAGGCACACATCCGATTCCATTATGCGAACTAACGGATCTATCAGTCCATCATATACCGGGTCATCTGAACGTACTAGTAGACTCGCTATCTCGGAAAGGTCACCTGTTGCCATCAGAGTGGACTCTCAACAAACGAGTGTTCAGACAGATTTTCTACCAGTGGGATCAACCTATGATAGACTTGTTTGCGACACTCCTCAACAATCAGTTGCAGACTTACGTGTCGCCATGCCCAGATCCTTGAGCATATGCAGTAGACGCTCTCTCAATTCCATGGGACGGAATGATAGGATACACATATCCTCCAACTCCGTTGATTCAACATATCTTGTTAAGCAATCGCATTGCAAAATTCTGTCGTCACAGAAATCTTGGATTAGTTTTCTCTAGTGTCTGTTATGGGACGCTCCCCAGAAGCTTCCTCCACGAGAGGGCCTTCTTTTTCAGGAGAAGTTTTTGTTCTTCATGTCCTTCTTCGCCCATAGTGGCATAATGGAGTCGGTTAGACGTGAGGGAACCATTGCGGTTCCTATATTATTTGATGACTGGCACAGGAACGATTAAGTAATGCGGGTGAGGAGATTTCAATATGACTTTGAATTCCCCCCCCACCCCCCCCCCCCCCCCCCCCCCACCACCCCACACACACACACTGCTTATGTGTTTAGAGGCAATTACTGGGCAAGACATAGTTTTCTTCCCGCAAGCCTCGTATAATTTAATACATACATACTATGCATTTGGGTCGTGTTCTATGGTGACCTCATGAGCACATCCACTTTTTAGTTGGATTAGCTTCCTGTGATTATTTGTTGATTTGTTATATACAAGCGCTTATTAAAAAATCATCATAAGGAGGCTGCAACGACAGTTAACAACAGTTAACTGGTATTCAGATGATTACATGCTGGATTTTAATGCTCTCACGCCGATTTTCGACGTATCTGTGTACGCCATCTGCGGTGTACGTTATATAGCGGGCAATATTAATTATGAGGATCGTCGCTATAGCCTTAACTTTTGAAGTGGCGTTAAACACCATTTATTAATCATGGATTAATACCCGAGTGCCTGTTCGACGATTATTTATATTGTTTTTTGGTACCGCTCTTATTGATTCCAGATCTCTCCCCTCTTTCTTTTGAAGATTCCTTCAAAAGAAAGGGGGGGTGGGGATGATTTTTACCTCTTCTCTGGCTTGACGGGTATGTAACTATGAAGGAAGGTGTTTTATCCGTAATTATATCCTGCATACAGTTGAATTGTTATTGTAGGGCATATGTTTGTGGGTGATTTTCTCTCATTCTCAGATACGCCATCCTAATTTTTGGGGCTTAGTCTGGACTAGCCTTAAAAATTAGGAACTCGTTACATCCTAATTAGCATAGTTTTCATGCTTAGAATAAGAAATTACTTGAATTGGGCTCATTATTTAGGATATGTCTCCTCTATTACTGTATAGAGAGACATACATGTAATTCCCAATTAATTATTCTAATTTCCTTTCATCTTGGATTGCAGGATTGGAACTATGTTGATCTACTATTTCGGAAATCCTAGGCCCTCCACCTTTTTACGATTCAGCTAAGTCTGGACCATTGGGTTATAGTATAAAAATATTATAAATTTAAAATAATTTGTCTATTTTTTATACTTACCAATGGCCCAGACGGAGATGGCTCTTCCATGAGTGGGCACTCATACCTCCTCGCTGAATTATTATGTAATACTCTCTTTTACAAAGAATGATGTTGGCGCCAATTCCGGTCACTTCCTGACGTCTGCGCATGCGCGGAAGGTAAATGTATGGAGGGCCAGATAGGACTTCTAATTTTCAGTTTTGCATGCAAATTTGGGGGATTGGAGGGGCAAAATTTGTGTTTGGCCCTAGATATTTTTGAGTTAGCACCAGCTATGTTTGGGCCATTGGTAAGTATAAAAAATATACAAATTATTTTAAATTTATAATTTTCCTAGTAAGTTCAATCAATTGCTCAGCTAATTTTGAAAAATTGGGCGCGAATCTCCAATAATATAAAGAGAGCCCAATAAAGGCTCTTCCTTCATTTACATTTTTTTTTACTGGCCACTCTTCAACGCTAACTTCTCTGGGTCAGCCTGTATTCCGCGATCGGATACGATATGACCCAAATACGACACCTGATGTCCAAATAAAGCACATTTCTTGGATTTTAGTTTCAATCCTGCACTCTGCATCCTATTTAACACTTCTTCCAGTCTATCTACATGCTCCTCAAAAGTAGCCGAGTATATAATAATGTTATCTAAATAAATCAAACATATTTTCCAGTGAATACCTTTCAAAATAAGTTCCAATAGGCACTCAAAACAACTTGGGCTCGACGAGAACCCAAATGGGAGCACCGTAAATTCATATATTCCCTTTCCTGTAGTAAATGCTGTTATAGGTTGAGCAGAGGGGGCCAATTCCACTTGCCAATAACCATATGCCATGTCTAACATAGAAAGACATTGTGCCCCAGCCATTCCTTCCAAGTTATCATCAATTCTAGGGAGGGGGTAGGCGTCTTTCCTGGTTATGGCATTTAACTTCTGGTAGTCCACGCAAAATTGCAGGCTGCCATCCTTTTTTTTAACCAGAACTATAGGTGCAGTCCAAGGGCTGTCTGAGGTCTGAATGACTCCTTGAACTAACATTTCTTGGATTTGTCTATCGACTTCCTATCTCTTATGGACAGGAAGCCGATAAGCATGCTGTTTGATAGGGGGTGTGAAGCAGTGTCAATCGCATGTTCAACCAATCCAGTGCACCCATAATCTGTATCGGATCGTATAAAAGCAGTCTTATGACTATTCAGCAGCTTCCACACCACATCACTTTGATGTGGCATGAGAACTGATGAACCAATCATCTGATCAAGAGAATATTTATCCTCTGCCTTAATGATTTTAGAATTTTCCTTCATTGCCTTTACCAAATCAGCAGGCTGCAACACAGCAACCGTAATTCCTGCTGTTAACCTTTTGGAAGCGCTGGATGTGTTAACTCTTCTTACTGGCACCTCACAGCCATCAGCAGCATTAACATAGCTACGCGCCACCATGAACCCGGCATTTCTATCCCTAAATGCTGTATAGGGCTCACAAACACCCTGGGTTAACCTTCTGCCATCAACAACACCTCTAATGACCACTTCTGAACTAGAGGGCACAACTACGTTTTGTGTCAAATATACTCTATTACACTGTATCATTTCTGCATCAAACTTAATTGGGCACTGCATCCCCAACAACTTAACCATATTTCTGTTCAACAATATTTCGGCATCCAATGACTTTAACACATCCAAGCCCAAGACAGCATCAAATGACAACTTAGCAATAATAAATCCATGATCTATTGTCTTTTTCCCCATTGATCAGGGCAAAACCATGGTTGCAGACACATTAAGGGGCTGTCCATTTGCTCCTAAAATATCATGAGACACAGGACCCAGTTTAGTCACATCTATCTGAAAAAGCATCTTAGCAGTTTCTTACTTACTATACCTACCACCGAGTCAGTATCAAGTAAAATATCAACCTCCTTATTGAGCAGACCAAGCAATATATATCCATGGAAAACTTCACTAACAAGAGGGACCCTTTTGTCTCCAGACTGAGGTTGGACCCCAACCTCAGTCCCTATCCTTTTAAACCTTGCCCCTTACCATTCCAACTCTTATTTCCCTGATTATTTCTTCCTTGAAACCTTCGCGACTGTCGTCCTCCCCCCCTGAAATCCAAACTGCGACCCAACCACCCGTCTCCATTATCTGTTTTTGACTCCCCAGACTAGCTTTCCGATTATTCATATCTTGCCTTAACTCCTGTTGTTCCAACCTTAAACCCTCTATTTGTAACTTCAGTTCTTGTAGAGTTTGGGCTTATTCCTCGGGCACTTCCAGTTTAAGGGGTTCATCAACCATATTTACTGCTGTAGAATTAATCTCGACTCTACGATAAGATTCTTCTTCTAAAGCCAAATGTACAGCTACATCCATCGACTCTGGCCTTCCCCTTAATACTTGCATTCGAATATACAAATGCCTTTTTAGCCAAATCATCCCTAAGAAAGGGTGGGGCATCTGGATAAGCATGCTTTACTAATCGTCGAATGTTGCTAGCTAATTCTGGTAGTGTCTCGAACGTTAAACATCTATGTGACTGCAACTGTGACCTATGAATTTCTGTTCTTTAATAGGGATTGAACCTACTCTTTAACTTCTGGAGTATAGTTACTTTTCGCCCGATGATCCAAATCTTCATAAAATTGAAGTGCCGTACCTCGCAGGGCAAAACCCCCAAAACTACATGCATGTGATTCATTCCACTCATTTATTTCTACACACTTTGAAAATGCTTTATCCAGTCATTAACATTTGTAGATCCATTAAATGTTTCAGAGGTAACTATGGATTTCTTAGAAGGACCTCTCACCACTCCTAAGATGCTCACCACATTGAGTCTCAATTATAGGAGCGCCACCAAATTCTACAGACCTTCATGGCATCACCCGTTGTCCAACATTTCCTGAGGGGACTGAAAATGATGCTTCACATTTAGGCACTCCAGGCTCGTTAACATCTATTGACCTTCTGGGAGAATTCATATACCGGTGTTTAGGAATAGCACCTTGTGCGTCTATTCGTATATCACGTCTGGACGTATCTGCCACAGAACTCTGTCTCACTACCAAATCATCAATTTGCCCTTCTAACATGCGGATGGACCTACTTAACTCTTCTATTTGGTCTTCCAATGACCGTTCCAGCCTATCATCTACAGAACCACGTGCAATGTCCCTCACAGGAGATGGCTCGGGGGTCACCAAATAAGCAGGAGAGGGCATCACCATCTTCCTACCCTGATCATTTCGTGCTAATCTATTCGTCATAGCCTGGGTATTGATAATATATTCCTGCAAATCCATACCACTTGCCATGACTGTGGCAAGAAAAGAATAAAAAAACACTTCGAGAAGAAAAACCGGTACAAAAAAACAAAAGTACAATTTCACTGACCAGATATTTTCAACTCTAAGAATCAAAAATCATGTTGGCGACGCCAAAACTGTAACACCCCAGCCTTGACCCCACGAACCAATAGCTTGTACGGTCCTAGCTAGAGGTCAGCTTTGGGATCGCAACCCAAAATCTTACTTGGTCCCCAACACCGGACCCAATTCTACACTTGGGATAGATTTAATGATTACTCAATACGGGGAAATACCCAAGGCATCAATCCATAATTTTGGGACCTCACACAATTGGATTGGGGAGGACTGGGCGCTACCCCGTAAATTATTCCTGGAATTTTGATAACTAGCAATTTGGTGGGCACAAGTAGAGCAGAAAATATGTCAACAAATATGGAAGGTTCATGTGATGTTTTATTTTAACTTACAATATTTATACACAGTAACCAATAAGCCCAGACACAGCTGGTGCCAACTCTAAAATATCCAGGGCTAAACACAAATTTTGCCAGCAAATCCCAAAATTTGCATCAAAAACCAAAAATTTAATGTCCTATGTGGCCCTCCATACATTTGACATCTGCACATGCGCAGTGTCCAGGAAGTATCGAAATTGCCACCAAATATCATTCCTTGTTTGGCTCTCTGTCAGATAACAACAGACTGACTTTTGTGCTTTTAAATCTCTGTTTTGATGATGTCAGACACAGATCAATGATGATTATGGTGGATCAGAGGAAAGAATAGTATCATGGAAGGAAGAAACTGTTTTTTTATGTACAGGGCTGTAACTTTATAATTTTTTGACGAAATTATTTCTTGTTCCCCATTTTCGGGGCATGGCCTGAAATTATCATTCTTCCTAATGATTTTGCCACTGTTTGTTAAGTGTTCCTTCCCTATCCTTCCTTGAAGCCCTCCAGTTAAACTCCCATGCTTTTTGGCTTTTTATTGAAATTTTTTAATTAAATTTCTTGGGAGTTTAACGTTTTTCACAGAATGTTTATTCTGTTTATCTCCATGGTAAAGTCCTCACCCTAGGGGTATTTAGGCGTTTGTGGTCATGCATCATCCATCCGATGTATTGTATTTTCTTCCTATGAAGATCTTGATTTGCTTCGGATAGTGTTAAATCTGTTACTGACTTCGGGCCATATTCTTAGTGCCTGGACTCTTCCGGTTTTTCTGTGGTGTTGTTTACATTGAGACAACGCTTCCTTATACATGTAATTTTTCTATGAATTAATCATGTTAGGACTAGTGTAAGATACATACTATATTCCGATAGTGTAGCCTTAAATTTTGGTGGTGAAAAAAATTTTTGTCCACACTTGGGCTCTATCGGGATCCATTTGGGCTCAAGGTTCCCTTTGGGAACTTGGGGGCTCATGTCAAATTTTTTTGAATTTTTTTTTAATTTTTTAAAAAAAAATCTTTTTCGAATCATTATTTAATTAATGTTTTGATATATCTTTTTCAGTATTTTGGGAGTTAGTGCAAGTACTGTTGACTTTCATGTTTATTTAAAATGTAAGCTTTTTGTTCAAATTATAATTCGAGGAAGTCTTCCTCAGATTCACATGAATTTTGTGTTTCTTGTACTCATTGTAAATATAAGACAGGGCAATAAACCACGCGCCCTGTCACAAAGCCCTGTCACCAGCTAGCTCGACCGGTGAAACGGTGGGCACCGCGACACTGGGTGTGTCTATTGCGGTCGAGGAAAGGAAAAAGGGTGCACTGTAAGCTCTAATCAGGCTCACCCAGTGACGACGGAAAGGAGGAAGCCAGCAAGTTTGACGGTCAGCACAGCGAGGTAAAGCAGGACTGCGAGCGAGAGAGTCCCCTATCTTTATCAACAACATCTGGGGCCAGATGTTGTAGAACGGAACTTGCATCAAATGGAGCTTGCATCCGGTCCTGGGCGCTCTATCAAATATTCAGCCGGGGATGGCTGTAAGAATGGCTTCCTCTGATACTATTCAGCACACACGACCGCACCTTGGCTATGTGACATCCGATATCTAGCCGGAATCGCCGAGCAAGGACCGCTCTTCCGCAAAAAAGTCACATCATCCGGTAGCCAAGGAAACGAGTCCTCGTTCGATGGGACGTCCGCAGAAAAGAGCCGTCTCTGACACATGGTCCCAGGAGCAGCCAGCAGCCAAGCAACAAAAGACCACTGCTCCTCAGGCCTCGGTTATGGACCTGCTGTCGCAGATTGCACAGCTCATCCCAGCAAAGTCAGGAGCAAATTACGGTAGCTTCGGAACACGAGCTGTCTGATGACGCTGGGTCGGTCCAGTCATCTGCCCATTCAGATGCAGAAGACCGTGAGGAGAATCTGATTCCATCGGATGTGGAAAGGGAAATGGAGGACATAGACCCGTCCCTTTCGGAACAACTTATGGTAGCGATGGATTTTATCCATCAATACTTTCCTGATATTATTCCAGAGAATCAGACTGCTGTGGCTGCTCATAAAAAACTGCTAACGTCGTTAGACGCTGACTATATTCCGTCAAGGGAGGATGTCCTTTCCTTCCCAGTGCAGTCGAAACAAGTGTCGATTACGTTTGCTCTCCTTAACAACGCTATATTTACTCTTTCAAGCAGAAAGAAAAAAGGCAGCTTTCTATCCTCATCTTCTGTACGTATACTGTCTGTTGGACCACGTCCATTTAAAACGGTAGGGGAAGATGTACAGAGAGTTTGTCTACGTTTCGATGAGCAGGTTGAGGACCTAGATTTGGCCTTACCTTTATCTTTTTCAATTCGCTCGATACTATTGTGATGGCAATTTCATCAGATAGAGCGAATTTAGACGCTATGTCTTACGCACATCACCTGACAAGAGCTATGGCGCAACGTCTCAATGGGAAGGAATTTGAGGACGTTCGTTCTTCCTTACGGGTTCTTTCCAGGGCTATTATGTATACCACGTATAACTCCGCCCTTACAGTGGCTAATTGGGAGTTAGTTAGATGTGATGTGTCGTCATCTTTAATAGATGACAAGGTGAAAAACTCTCTTAGACTAAGTCACTCCTGTATCAGGACATGATATGTTTGTCGATAAGCTTTCTTGGGTCTGTGACCAAGCAACAGAGAAAGCGTCAAATACTCTGCTTTTAAAGGCGACGTCAAATAAACCCGCACCTGCAGAGAAGAGTAAAGCAGTAGGTTCTGGACAAAGGTCGTTCAGAGGGAACTCCTCACGAGGATATAGAAGATCCTCTTATAATTACTCACAAAATCGTCAATTTAGCGACTCAGGTCGGGGCGTGGATATGGCCGAGGTAACTGGTCAGACGCCCCCAAGCCGGCGAGTCGAGGCTCATCACGGGAGGACGTGGTTTCTCCTCTCGCAAGCCTCGCAGGTCCTACAGGTGAAGGTCAGGACCTCTAATGTGTCCCAGTTGGCGTAAGTTTATCAAGATTCGAGAGAAACTGGTTAACGAAAACGGAAGATCGGTGGGTGAGAAATGTGATCTCAGAAGGACTAAAACAGTCGTTCCAAGCCAAGCCACCGCTAACACGAAGTCCGCAGTGGACTCAACTTCCGCCAAATCCTTCAAAAAGAGAGTCTCTCCTCTCGGAGATAAGATCTCTTCTAGAAAAGGACTCAATAAAGGTCGTAGAAAACCAGGAATCTTTAGGTTTCTACAGTCACCTGTTCCTCGTACCGAAGCCAGATGGCTCATTCTGACCAGTAATAGACTTGAGCTGGATAAACAAACTTATCGTAGCTCCGAAGTTCTATATGGAAACCATTCGGTCGGTAAGGGTGAGCATACGAGTGAACGACTATGCGGCAAGCATAGATCTAAAGGATGCGTACTTTCATGTCATGGTACATCCGGCATTCAGAAAGTACCTACGGTTCGCTGTTCAGGGGATGGTATATCAGTTCCGAGCAATGTGCTTCTTCAGAGGTACGGCAACAAAGATATTCTTCAGAACGATGTTCAGAGTCTGCTTTTACTACTCTGACGTCTCGGTTTCATCGTAAACGAGAAGAATTCGGATCTAGCTCTGTCCAAGTTGTTCATTCACTTGGGGATGAGCTTCGAGACTCACAACAATTTGGTTCATCTGCCGTTACCCAGAGCGAAATTAGTCAGTTATTATGCTCGCTTTTGTCTACACTCAGACGCATTAACAGTGAGGGAATTTATGCAACTGATGGGGCTGTTCGGAGTGTCTGCGGATCTCAGTCCGATGGGTCGCTTTTGCACACATCTTCTCCAGATATTCTTTATTCAGAACTGGAGTGTGAAGACACATTCGCTCGAAACCAATATTGTTTTAACAGACCAAGTAAAACAAAAGGTTCAGATTTGGGCAGATATGCAGTGGTTAACTCGGGGAGTTCCGCTGCAACTGTCGGATCCGGCTTTCACGATTATGACGGATGTGAGTCAGATTGGTTGGGGAGCGACCCTGATTCCGACAGACTCGACTGCCAGGGACTTTGGGACCCAGAGTTCCTAGTGAAGCACATAATCATCAAGGAAATGATGTCAATATGGCTAGCGCTACAACAATGGATTCACATCTCTATATAGAGAACGCTCATGTTCAAATATTGTCGGGACAACTCGACAGTGGTAGCGTACATAAGGAACCAGGGAGGCACACATTCGATTCTGTTATACCAGTTAACGGAAAGAATCCTGTTTGTCTTGAATCATCAAGTTCAACTGTCAATCCGTCATATTCCGGGTCGTCTGAACGTACTAGCAGACTCGCTCTCTCGGAAAGGTTGCCTGTTGCCTTCAGAATGGACTCTCAACAAGCGAGTGTTCAGACAGATTTGCTACCAGTGGGATCAACCAATGATAGACTTATTTGTGACACACCTCAACAATCTGTTGCAAACTTACGTGTCGCCATGCCCAGCCCCAGATCCACGAGCGTATGCAGTAGACGCTCTCTCGATTCCATGGGACGGAATGATAGGATACGCATATCCTCCAACTCCATTAATTCAACAGATCTTGCTAAAGATCAACAAACAATTCCATTGCAAGATTGTTCTGTTAGTAGCATCTCTGTTGGCACAGAAACCTTGGATAAATCTTCTCAGGTGTCTGTTATGGGCCGTTCCTCAGAAGCTTCCTCCACGGGAGGACCTTCTTTACCAGGGGAAGTCACTCGCACTGCATCACAATCCGCAAGGTCACAACCTTCACGTATTTCCGTTGTGCGGTCCTTCTTGCATGGCAAGCGTTTTACAGAAGAGCAGTGGACGCAATTTCTGACTGTAGGAGGACCTTCTCTTCTCTGAACTATGCAGCAAAATGGAAGGTTTTCTTCCGTTGGTATAAGAATCAGTCGATAGACGTTTATGATCCATCCATACCAGACATTGCAAATTTTCTGATCTACTTGTTTGACGTTCTCAAACTGCAGCCCGTCCTTATTAAGGGCTATAGGTCTATGCCTTCAGATACTTACGCACATCATGATAGCTTGGATATTGGATATAATCTCTCTTTATCCAAACTAGTTAGAAATTTCTCTATTAATAGACCTAGAACTCTCAGATTGATTCCGAAGTGGAATTTAGCTTCGGTTCTGTTAAAGCTCAAAGAAGCTCCGTTTGAGCCATTGTAGAGTTCAAATTTTTGACCTATAAAACAGCTTTTCTCTTAGCCTTTGCGTTCGCTAGAAGAGTTAGTGAACTTCATGAGCTATCTGTGGACGAATCTCATTTCCGCAGTGTTGGAAATACCATCACTTCAACTACACAAATGGGATTTTGGGCTAAGAATTAGATTCCTGATGTAAGGCCGGAGCCTATTATAAATAAGGCTCTGCTTTCTACAGACAACCTCAGACCTTTGCTGTGTCCAGTCAGGGCTATACGCATTTATAACGCCGATCTGATTTTATTAGGAAAGGAAGGAAACGCTTCTTTCTATCATTAGTGCCTAACAGAAGTGATATTTCTGTTCGGTCTATAGCTAGATGGGTTCAATTGGCAATGCGTATTGCCTATGATAATCTATCTCCAGATCAGTGTTCTGTTAATAAGATTTCAGCGCATGAAGTCAGAGCGCTGTCAGCTTCTTGTGCTTATTATCACAGTATCTCCATTACTGATCTCATGAAAGCTGCGTACTGGACACAGCCTTCTACATTCACTTGGTTTTACCTTAGAGATTTAGTGTCCATCTCCGGTGACCTTAGAAGTTTAGGTCCTTTATCTGTTGCTCAGAATGTCGTCCACTAAATGTTTACAGCTGTAGTTATTTAGGCTTTCCGTTCCAGCATTGACGCTGTTCCGCTCCCCTCTTCATTCTGCGGTTGTGTGACCCAGAACAAGGGGAAGGGGGGTGGGGGGGGACGGTTTTTCCTTAATACCACCTGGCTTTATAGTGAAAAGCAAGGGAAGACCTCCTCCGGTGTCAGTAGCTCTGAGTCGGTACTGGGATGGTTTTAAAGTGTAGGTCAGTGGAAGCAATTATGATGTCATTTATGTAATATTTTTAAAGTGTAGCTCGGTGTGAAGCATTTGTATATGTCACGTGTCAAACGAGCATTAATATGCAATCCTCGGACACTTTTAAATGACTATAAAGAGTCTCATTCTCTGGAATATCTTTATATACTGGCTTCCATTCATGGAATTAGCATAATGGGTTATGCTGGCAGTAAATGGAGTAATATATATTGAGTTATGCTCAATTACATTTATTTAAAATAAGAAAGACATATGTAATTTCATTCTCTCCTATTCTCCTGTAGGAGATAATCTGTTAGAAGTGATTGAGTAATTGGATTTTCCTTTATGTCCTAGGCCATCCAACCTATTTACCATTCAGCTATTTCTGGGCCATTGGTTACTGTGTAAGAATATGAAATATAGTAATTTGTATATTTTTATACTTACCAATGGCCCAGACGGGGACGGTCCTCCCATGAGTGGGCACTCATACCTCCCTGCTGACTATAACATTTAGCAGGCACTATAGAAGGAATGATATATGGCGGCAATTTCGGTACTTCCTGGACACTGCACATGTGCAGATGTCAAATGTATGGAGGGCTACATAGGACATTAAATTTTCGGTTTTTGATGCAAATTTTGGTGTTTGGGGGGCAAAATTTGTGTTTGGCCCTGGATATTTCAGAGTTAGCACCAGCTATGTCTGGGCCATTGGTAAGTATAAAAATATACAAATTACTATGAATTTTTCATTTTCTGTACATCTTTAATATTAAAAAATAGACACAGCTTTTCAGTCACTGCTTATTCATCACTTTCAAAGCAACCACCGATTAATTTCTGACTCTCCTGGTGCTGAACGATCTGGGCATACACATCAGTAGTTGCCCTGCGGCTGCAGGCGAACAAAAAATGCTGTGAACGCATTCACAATGTTCTCAGTTTGCCAGCAGATGCCAGAAGTCCACTGATAAATTCTCCAATTGACATTCTCCGACAGAAATGACTTGACGGTATTAACAAGAAAAATAATAGCTACCTTGTTCCGTGCCTCCAACCTGGAATTTGCACAGAATCACATAGTTCAGATAACTTTATAGAATGTTGGATAAATAATTTCCAAGCTTCACGCAAAACATGCTTTTGCGAATCTTCTCGATAACCTCAGACTCGATAATGTCAGCCTGGTTATAAGATGCAAACAGAACACAAACAGTATTCATCAATCAAATAGTTGACACGAGGGCTGTCAACCATTACCGCACAACAACATATGATTTTATCTTGGCAAAATTTAAGGCAATGTGTGACACTCCTTGTGGAAGCTTGAATTTTAACTTTGTGCTATATGAGGGAAATTCTTTAAAAATCTTTTTCAGATCCATCAATCAAAATTTTTTTTTTTGTTATTTGGTATACAGCATCATTGTGGGAGGGGGCAGATTCAAGTTAGTTCAAATCAAACCCTGGGTTCATATTTCTACTCCCTTTCAGTATCCAAATTTTAACATGGTGCAATGGTGCAATATGTTCTTTAAAAATCTTTTTACTCAGATCCACCAGTCAGAATCTTTTGATGTTTGGTATACAGAATCCTTATGGGGGTCAAATTTAAATTTGTTCAAATGAAGCCCAGGGGTTAATATTTGGGCAGAAATTGAGAACCCATTTTTAGCTCAACTTTGACGTAGTCAAATTTGAGGTTATGTCATGGCCAATCATCCATCTGTCTGTCTGGACATCCGTCAACAATTCAATACGGCTCGAGATAGAGGCCGTATTTATGAACCGAACTTTACAAAACTTCTTGGGTACCTTTGTTATCACCGTGGGACGAGAATGAGTGTTTTGGGGTGCGATCCAAAATTCAAGATGGTCACCGGAGCCATTTTGTACCGAAATTAGTGCAATCAGTTTTTGTACAGAACTTCTGTATGAAAGTTCTGATTTGAATTAATTTTTGTATGAATGTTTAGTAACATGGAATACATCACATATAACACAGGTTTTTTTCTCGTGCAGAAATTATGCAGATTAGATGAACTTTGATTTATTCAGTGCTACTTATACACAGTAAGTACACATGTCAATACAGCTCAGGCAAGGGGCTGTATTTATGAACCGCTCTTCACAAAATTTCTTGGGTACCTTTCTTATCACCTTGGGACAAGAACGAGTGTTTGGGGGTGTGGTCCAAAATTCAAGATGCCTGTCAGCAGCCATTTTATACTGAAATTAGGTGCAATCAGTTTTTATGTGTACCCATACTATGTATGGTACACATAATGCCGGCATCCGGGGTGACCATCCATCGTTCGTCCATCCTTTGTCCATCCGTCTGTCTGTCCATCCATCTGTCCGTCCGGCGTCCGTATCCATTTCTTTGGCATTCGACAACTTGAAAAATATTGCTTGGATTGTCAAGTTACTTTATATTTGTGGTCAGGTTACTGATGTAACGAGCTGTATAGTTTTTGGTGTAAATCTGATAATTTAATCCTGAGATATTAACCCTTTATCCTTCAAATTGAAAATTCCTCCAATCCCTTTGGCATTCGATAACTTGAAAAATATTGCTTGGATTGTCAAGTTACTTTATATTTGTGTTCAGGTTACTGATGTGCCAAGCTATATAGTTTTTGGTGTAAATCTGATAATTTAATCCTGAGATATTAACCCTTTATCCTTCAAATTGAAAATTCCTCCAATCTCTTTGGCATTCAATAACTTGAAAAATATTGCTTGAATTGTCTAGTTACTTTATATTTGTGTTCAGGTTACTGATGTGCCGAGCTGTATAGTTTTTGGTGTAAATCTGATGATTTGATCCCGAGATATTAACCCTTTATCCTTCAAATTGAAAATTCCTCCAATCCCTTTGGCATTCGATAACTTGAAACATATTACTTGGATTGTCAGTTACTTTATATTTGTGTTCAGGTTACTGATGTGCTGAGCTGTATAGTTTTTGGTGTAAATCTGTTACATTGATCCTGAGATATTAACCCTTTATCCTTCAAATTGAAAATTCCTCCAATCCCTTTGGCATTCGATAACTTGAAAAATATTGCTTGGTTTGTCAAGTTCCTTTATATTTGTGTTCAGGTTACTGATGTGCTGAGCTGTATAGTTTTTGGTGTAAATCTGATAATTTAATCCTGAGATATTAACCCTTTATCCTTCAAATTGAAAATTCCTCCAATCCCTTTGACATTCAATAACTTGAAAAATTTTGCTTGGATTGTCAAGTTACTTTATATTTGTGTTCAGGTTACTGATGTACCGAGCTGTATAGTTTTTGGTGTAAATCTGTTATTTTAATCTCGAGATATTAACCCTTTATCCTTCAAATTGAAAATTCCTCCAATCCCTTTGGCATTTGATAACTTGAAAAATATTGCTTGGATTGTCATGTTACTTTATAATTGTGTTCAGGTTACTGATGTGCTGAGCTGTATAGTTTTTGGTGTTAATCTGATATTTGATCCGGAGATATTAACCCTTTATCCTTCAAATTGAAAATTCCTCCAATCCCTTTGGCATGAGATAACTCAAAAAATATCAATCCGATTGTCATGTTACTTTATATATTTTTTCAGGTTACTGATGTGCTGTGCTGTATAGTTTTTTTTATGTAAATCTGATAATTTGATCCGGAGATATTAACCCTTTATCCATCAAATTAGACACTCCTCCAATCCATTTCTATATGTACCCATACCTTGTATGGTGTACATAATGTCGGCATCCGTGATGGCCCTCCGTCATACAGCTTTCTACTAGTTGCGCGTATGGGTACACATCTGACGATTTCATCGGCCTATTTTTTGTACACAACTTCTATACGGCTTGGGCTAGAGGCCGTATTTATGAACCGATCTTTACAAAACTTCTTGGGTACCTTTGATATCACCGTGGGACGAGAACGAGTGTTTTTGGGTGTGGTCCAAAATTCAAGATGGCAGCCGGCAGCCTTTTTGTACCGAAATTAGTGCAATCAATTTTTTGTACAGAACGTCTATGCAAGTTCTGATTTGAATAAATTTTTGTGTGAATGTTTAGTAACATGGAATACATCACATATAATACATTTTTTTTTTCTCGTGCAGAAATTATGCAAATTAGATGAACTTTGATTTATTCAGTGCTACTAAAATGCAGTAAGTACACATGTCAATACGGCTCGTGCTAGGGGCTGTATTTATGAACCGATCTTCACGAAACTTCTTGGGTACCTTTGTTATCACCTTGGGATGAGAACAAGTGTTTTGGGGTCCAGCCCAAAATTCAAGATGGCTGCCGGTAGCCATTTTGTACTGAAATTAGGTACAATCAGTTTTTTGTACAGAACTTCTATATGAAGGTTCTGATTTGAATAAATTTTTGAATGAATGTTTAGTAACATGCAATACATAACATATAATACAGGTTTTTTTCTCGTGCAGAAATTATGCAAATTAGATGAACTTTGATTTATTCAGTGCTACTTATTCACAGTAAGTGCACTTGTCAATACGGCTCAGGCGTGACACCATACTTATGAACCGATCTTCACTAAACTTCTTGGGTACCTTTGTTATCACCTTGGGACGAGAGCGAGTGTTTTGGGGTGCAGTCTGAAATTCAAGATGGTTGCTGGCTACCATTTTATACTGAAATTAGATGCAGTCAGATTTTTGTACAGAACTTCTGGGACTATGTTTGTTATCATCATGGGATGGTAATGAGTGCTTTTGGGCTCAGCCCAAAGTTAAAAATCCCTGTTGGCAGTCATATTTACGAGAATTGTGTGTATTCAATTTTTTGTACAGAACCTATAAAGAAGATTTTTATGTCAGTAATGTTTGCTATAAATTTATTGGGTGCCTTTGTTATCACTGTGGTATGAGAACAAATATGTTTGGGTTCAGTCAGACCCACTCAGGGACTCAAAAAGGGGGATAATTAAAAAACTTTTCCAAAAACACCAGAAAAAATAATGTTTCTTGAATTCAGCATCCCTAGGATGTGTATATTCAAATGTGTTGAAGCCAAGTTCCTGTGTTATTATTGGGTGTTGTTTGGGGAGGGTAAACAATAGCACAACCCGATTTTCTATTTCCAATGAGGAAAATAAAACCTCCTCACCCTTGGGAACCCCATGAGCTAAAGATAAAAAATTCAAATAACTATATTTTTAGGACTGGACAAATATTTATTAATTAGTATGAATCAACCTTAGATGGGTTTGAATCAAACAGGCCAAAACAGTTGCTAACATTTGGCTTATGGTGCATCATACAAGGATCCCCATTGTAACATTAACCCCATGGAGATTTCCTTCTAGTTTAGCATCTAACTGTCACCCTCCTTTACAATACTTTACATGTACATTTATTACAGGCTACGGTCAGTATTTATGTACAGACCTTTACAATACTTTACATGTACCCTTGTTATCAGGTCATTACCTAGATGTGTGTCATTGCTGTGTCACATACTATACATGTACATAGCTTACACAAGTTGAGCTACAGTGTCATTGGCACTTCCATTTAACCAGTACAATATGAGGAAAATTCTTGAACAAACTTCAGATCCACCACTTAGAATCTTATGATGTATGGTATACAGCATCCTTAGTAGGGTCAGATTGTGAAGGTGTTTGAGGTTGTGGTTGGGTTAGATTCAGGTTAGTTCAAATCAAGTTCCTGGGTTCATATTTCAGCACCTTATGGGAATCCAAATATTATTAACTTGGTTCGATGCGAGGAATATGCTTTAAAATCTTCATAGGATTCAGCTTCCAGAATTATTTGATATTTGGTATACAGTATCCTCATTGGGGCAGATTCAGGTTTGTTCAAATCAAGTCCTTGGATTTTTAGCTGCGACTAGCAGCTCAATAAGTGACAATGTTGGTCTGTCTGTCGGTCTGTCTGTCGGTCGGTCTGTCGGTCTGTCTGTGACCAATGAGTTTCAAAACTCAATAACTTTTGAAATACTTGATGGAATGACTTTATATTTGGCATGTAAGTGTATCTTATTGATGTCTAGCCACTGTTCAATGCATGTGTTGTTCCAAATATTTTTCTTGGAGTTATGGCCCTTGATGAACTTAGAATTTTGTGAGATTGCACCACCCGTCGCAGCTACGGCGTCGATGTCACGATTTTTTCAAATCAAGCCTGCGGGTTCATTTTTAGCTCAACTTTGGCAAAGCCAAATTTGAGCTTATGCTCGTCGTCTGTCTGTCCGTCAACAATTGGACACGGCTCGGGCTAGAGGCCGTATTTATGAACCAATGTTTACGAAACTTCTTGGGTACCTTTGTTATGACCGTGGAACGAGAACGAGTGTTTTTGGGTGCGGTCCGAAATTCAAGATGGCTGCCAGCCTCCATTTTGTACTGACGATGCAGAAATCTGTTTTTTGTACAGAACTTCCATATGAAAGCTCTGATTTGAATAATTTTTTGTATGAAGGTTTAGTACCATGGGATACATCACATATAATACGGGTTTTTTTCTCGTGCCTACATTATGCAAATTAGACTAACTTTGATGTTTTTTTGTGTTACTTTCAGCACTGTAAGTGCAAATGCCAATACGGCTCGGGCTAGAGGCCGTATTTATGAACCGATCTTTACGAAACTCCTTGGGTACCTTTGTTATCACCGTGGGACGAGAACGAGTGTTTTAGGGTCCGGTCCGAAATTCAAGATGGCTGATGGCAGCCATTTTGTACAAAATTTGGTGCAATCAGATTTTTGCATAGAACTTCCATATGAAAGCGCTGATTTGAATAATTTTTTGTGTGAATGTTTAGTACCATGGGATACATCACATATAATACAGGTTTTTTTCTCGTGCAGAAATTATGCAAATTAGATGAACTTTGATTTTTTTCAGTGCTACTTACACACAGTAAGTACACATGCCAATACGGCTCAGGCTAGAGTCTGTATTTATGAACCGATCTTCACGAAACGTCTTGGGTACCTTTGTTATCACCTTGGGACGAGAACGAGTGTTTCTGGGTGTGGTCCAAAATTCAAGATGGCTGCCAGTGGTCATTTTGTACCGAAATTAGGTCTAATCAGTTTTTTGTACACAACTTCTATACGGCTCAGGCTAGAGGCCGTATTTATGAACCGATCTTTACGAAACTTCTTGGGTACCTTTGTTATCACCGTGGGATGAGAACGAGTGTTTTTGGGTGTGGTCCGAAATTCAAGATGGCCACCAGCAGCCATTTTGTACCAAAATTAGTGCAATCAGTCTTTTGTACAGAACTTCTGTATGAAAGTTCTGATTTGAATAAATTTTTGTATGAATGTTTAGTAACATGGAATACATCACATATAGTACAGGGTGGGGGGGGGGGGGGGGGGGGTTTCGTGCAGAAATTATGCAAATTAGATGAACTTTGATTTATTCAGTGCTACTTATACACTGTAAGTGCACATGTCAATACGGCTCGGGCTAGAGGCTGTATTTATGAACCGATCTTCACAAAACTTCTTGGGTACCTTTGTTATCACCTTGGGACGAAAACAAGTGTTTCTGAGTGCGGTCCAAAATTCATGATGGCTGCCAGTGGCCATTTTGTAGCGAAATTAGGTCCAATCAGTTTTTTGTCACAACTTCTACACAACTCATATTTGTGAACTGATCTTCACGAAACTTCTTGGGTACCTTTGTTTTCACCTTGGGACAGGAATGAGTGTGTTTTGGGGTGCCTTTATTATCATTGTGCTATGAGAACAAATATTTTGGGGTTCAAGCAGACCCACTCTGGGACTCAAAGATTTTTTTCTAGTTTAGCATCTGACTGTCACTCACCTTTACAATACTTTACCTATACATTTGTTACAAGCAACGGTCAGTATTTATGTACAGACCGTTACAATACTTTATATGTACCTTTGTTATCTGGTCATTACCTAGATGTTTGTCATTGCTGTGTCACATACTATACATGTACATGTCTTTGTCTTGACAAGTTGAACTACAGTGTCATTGACACTTTCATTGTTCTCCCTATGGGAGCACATGCTTTAACTTGTTGCAATATGAGGAATATTCTTTCAAAATTTTCACATTCTGATCCTCTTATCATCTGGAGTGTTTTATATTTGGTATACAGCTTCTTTAGTGAGATTCTGATTGAAGGTTGTTCATATCACCTCCCTGTGGGCTCCTTATGGCAACTTGAAATTTAAATATGGGGATAATTCTTTAAAAATCATCTTCAGATACATCAGTCAAAACCTTTTAATATTTGGTTTACCTCATTCCCAGAGATTCGGATTCAAGTTTGTTCAAGTCAGACTTCGATAAAACTTGGTATAGTCATACATTTTGGGAAGATATGTCTCATTTGATAATGACTAAATTTTGGGTCTTTCTGTAGGGGTTCTACCCCTCTTTTTTGATCAAGTTGTGTTAATAATTGAGACCTATAGTTTGGCGACGATGGGTGTGCGTCTGGGTGGGCTGGCGTCCGCGCAGGCATCCCGGTGTCCTCACACTGTTAGCACAATAACTTGAACTTGAACAAACGTTCTCCATTTTGACTAATATTTGCCTTACAGATCTTTTGCAATAATATCTCGAACAAGTTCAAAAATCGGCCCGACTCAATTTTTTGTTACAGAGTTATGTCCCTTAATTAGTCAATATTTTCAAATTTTATGCTCATTAGCACAATAACTTGAACAGACGTTCTCCAATTTGTCTAATATTTGCTATACAGGTCTTTTGCAATAATATCTCGAACAAGTTCGAAAACGGGCCTGCCCCGATTTTTCGTTACAGAGTTATGGCCCCTAATTCATCAATTTTTACAAATTTTGAACTTGTTAACATAATAACTTGAACAAACATTCTTCGATTGGACTAATATTTGCCATACAGGTCCTTTACAATAATATCTCAAGCGAGTTCGAAAATTGGCTCGGTCCAATTTCCTTTACAGAGTTATGGGCCTTAATTTGTCAATTTTTATGAATTTTGAGATCTTTAGCTCAATAACCTGAACAAACGTTCTCTGATTTGATCAATACTTGCTATACAGGTCTTATGCAATAATATCTCAAGCGAGTTCAAAAATTGACCTGGTCAGATTCTTTGTTACAGAATTATGGGCCTTAATTAGTCCATTTTTATGAATTTTGAGCTCATCAATTTTTACTAGTTTTGAGCTTAACGTGTTTACATTTCTGATTTTCAATCGAGAGTGCATGAAGAAAGCAGCCACAACTATATGCCTGCATCTCCGATGTGCACCTCTTGTTGAAAATTTGTGTTTTGTCAGATAATGACTTTTTGAATATGATAATATGAAAATAAATAATTGGTATTCATCCAGTTTCATCGATGTTCTTTATAAACATTTTCATACACTTCTCTCTTTGCAGGGTTGGGAAATTTTGCGACCTTGTGTTAAACCCTTTTTATCTCCCAGTCAAAATGGGCCGTATTATGTTATTGGTCTGTCTGTCTCTATCTGTCCATCTCTCTTGAGCTATCCATCTGTCCATCTACATGTCTGTCTATCATAATACGCTTTGGATTCTGTGCAGTAACTTAGAGTAGGATTTGTCCTAGAGTTTTCAAATTTGGTACATAGCAGTAACATATGGGAATACAGACAGGTTGGTATTGAATTTCAGCTCCATCCTCCCATTTTTGCCAGTTTTCTGATTTTGGGTCATTTGTTGATTTCCATGCAATAACTTGAGTGTGCCATTACCCAGATTTTTTTTCAATTTTGGTTTGTAGCATAAACATATGGGAATACAGGATGGTATTGAATTTCAGCTCTGCTCACCCATTTTACAAAATTGGGCTGTTTGTTGGTTTCTGTGCAATAACTTTAGTATGATTTGACCTACAGTTTTCAAACTTGGTTTGTAACATCAGCTCATGGGAATAGAGGTTGGTATCAAATTTTTAAGCTTTCAGCTACTATTTCAGATAGATTTTTGTTTCTGAAATTTCATATGATAAAAGTTAAGTGTGGATAAAACTTTCGTTAATCCATATATTTTCAACAGATGTAAACACCTACAAAAGATTCTTTAAAGTATCGTTTGAAAAAGGTAGAAGCTAGAAAAAAATGAATGTGAATTGAGCATTTTTTAGCTCACCGAAGGGAGCTTAACTTATCACTTGCCGCCCGTCGTCGTCCGTCCTTGTGAACATTGTTCAAACGACTTCTCCTCTGAAACCACTGGTCCGATTTTCACGAAACTTCATGTGGATGTTCATTACTATATGGCAATTCATGTTTGTTCAAATGAAATGGCCCTGTCCCTTGGCGGCTCTGTATGGGGCATAACTCTGATAGCACCGTATGAATTATAGAAAAATTATTAAAAAATCTTCTCCAGAAGCAGTGGGCAGAATCTTTTGATACTTAGTATGCCGCATCTTGGTATGGGTCTGATTCTAGTTTGTTCAAATCGGCCCCCTGGATTCATATTTGGGCTCACTATAGAAGCCTGAATTCGAACTTAATGCATTTCAGGCAAATTTCTTTAAAAATCTTCTTCTCCAGATCCAGCAGGCAGAATCTTTTGATATTTGGTATGCAACATTGTGGGGTGGATCTGATTTAAGTTTGTTCAAATTGGCTCCCTGGATTCATATTTGGGCTCACTATAAACGCTCGAATTTGAACTTAGTGCATTTCAGGCAAATTTCTTTAAAAATCTTCTTCTCCAGATCCAGCAGGCAGAATCTTTTGATATTTGGTATGCAACATTGTGGGGTGGATCTGATTCAAGTTTGTTCAAATTGGCCCCCTGGGTTCATATTTGGGCTCAGTATAGGAGCCCAATTTGAACTTAGTGCATTTCAGGCAAATTTCTTTAAAAATCTTCTAATCAAGATCCAGCAGGCAGAATCTTTTGATATTGGGTATGCAGCATGCTTAGGGGGTGAGATTCAAGTTTGTTCAAGCCAAGTCCCTGGGTTCATATTTGGGCTCACTGTGGTAGCCCGAATTATAACTTAGTTCAAAATGAGGAATTTTCTTTAAAAATCTTCTTCTTCAGATCCAGCACTCGGAATGTTTTGATATTTGGTATGCAGCATCCTTAGGGGGCTGAGATTCAAGTTTGTTCAAGCCATGTCCCTAGGTCCATATTTGGGCCCACTGTGGGAGCCTGAATGATAACTTAGTTCAAAATGAGGAATTTTCTTTAAAAATCTTCTTCTTCAATTGCCAATTTCCTGGTCTACTTGTTTGACGTTCTCAAACTGCAGCCTGTCACTATTAAGAGCTATAGGTCTATGTTATCAGACACTTACGCTCATCATGATAACTTGGCTATTGGATCTAATGCTTCATTGTCCAAGCTGGTTAGAAATTTCTCTATTAATAGACCTAGAACCCTCAGATTAATTCCTAAGTGGAATTTGGCTTGGGTTCTGTTGAAGCTTGAAGAAGTTCCGTTTGTTTTGATATTTGGCTTGGGTTCTGTTGAAGCTTAAAGAAGCTCCGAATGTTTTGATATTTGGTATGCAGCATCCTTAGGGGGGTGAGATTCAAGTTTGTTCAAGCCATGTCCCTAGGTCCATATTTGGGCTCACTGTGGGAGCTTGAATTGTAACTTAGTTCGAAATGAGGAATTTTCTTAAAAAATCCTTCAGATTCAGCAGTCAGAATGTTTTGATACGTGGTGTGTAGCATCCTTAGGGGGGTGAGATTCAAGTTTGTTAAAGCCAAGTGCCTGGGTCCATATTTGGGCTCCCTGTGGGAGCCCGAATTATAACTTAGTCAATATGAGGAATTTTTTTCTCACCGAAGGAAGCTCAACTTATCACTTGCTGTCCATCGTCCGTCGTCGTGAACATTTTTCAAACGACTTCTCCTCTGAAACCACTGGTCCGATTTTCATGAAACTTCATGTGGATGTTCATTACTATATGGCAATTTATGTTTGTTCAAATGAAATGGCCCTGTCCCTTGGAGGCTCTGTATGGGGCATAACTCTGATAGCACCGTATGAATTATAGAAAAATTATTAAAAAATCTTCTCCAGAACCAGTGGGCAGAATCTTTTGATACTTAGTATGCAACATCTTGGTATGGGTCAGATTCTAGTTTGTTCAAATCGGCCCACTGGATTCATATTTGGGCTCACTATAGAAGCCCAAATTCGAACTTAGTGCATTACAGGCAAATTTCTTAAAAAATCTTCTTCTCTAAATCCAGCAGGCAGAATCTTTTGATATTTGGTATGCAACATTGTGGGGTGGATCTGATTCAAGTCTGTTCAAATCGGCCCCCTGGATTTATATTTGGGCTCAGTATAGAAGCCCGAATTCGAACTTAGTGCATTTCAGGCAAATTTCTTAAAAAATCTTCTTCTCAAGATCCAGAGTGCAGAATCTTTTGATATTTGGTACGCAACATTGTGGGGTAGATCTGATTCAAGTTTGTTCAAATCGGCTCCCTGGATTCATATTTGGGCTCACTATAAAAGCTTGAATTTGAACTTAGTGCATTTCAGGCAAATTTCTTTAAAAATCTTCTTCTCCAGATCCAGCAGGCAGAATCTTTTGATATTTGGTATGCAACATTGTGGGGTGGATCTGATTCAAGTTTGTTCAAATTGGCCCCCTGGGTTCATATTTGGGCTCATTATAGGAGCCCAATTTGAACTTAGTGCATTTCAGGCAAATTTCTTTAAAAATCTTCTAATCAAGATCCAGCAGGCGGAATCTTTTGATATTGGGTATGCAGCATGCTTAGGGGGGTGAGATTCAAGTTTGTTCAAGCCAAGTCCCTGGGTTCATATTTGGGCTCACTGTGGTAGCCCGAATTATAACTTAGTTCAAAATGAGGAATTTTCTTTAAAAATCTTCTTCTTCAGATCCAGCAGTCGGAATGTTTTGATATTTGGTATGCAGCATCCTTAAGGGGCTGAGATTCAAGTTTGTTCAAGCCATGTCCCTGGGTCCATATTTGGGCTCACTGTGGGAGCCTGAATGATAACTTAGTTCAAAATGAGGAATTTTCTTTAAAAATCTTCTTTAATTGCCAATTTCCTGGTCTACTTGTTTGACGTTCTCAAACTGCAGCCTGTCACTATTAAGAGCTATAGGTCTATGTTATCAGACACTTACGCTCATCATGATAACTTGGCTATTGGATCTAATGCTTCATTGTCCAAGCTGGTTAGAAATTTCTCTATTAATAGACCTAGAACCCTCAGATTAATTCCTAAGTGGAATTTGGCTTGGGTTCTGTTGAAGCTTAAAGAAGCTCCGTTTGTTTTGATATTTGGCTTGGGTTCTGTTGAAGCTTAAAGAAGCTCCAAATGTTTTGATATTTGGTATGCAGCATCCTTAGGGGGGTGAGATTCAAGTTTGTTCAAGCCATGTCCCTAGGTCCATATTTGGGCTCACTGTGGGAGCTTGAATTGTAACTTAGTTCGAAATGAGGAATTTTCTTAAAAAATCATTCAGATTCAGCAGTCGGAATGTTTTGATATGTGGTGTGTTGCATCCTTAGGGGGGTGAGATTCAAGTTTGTTAAAGCCAAGTCCCTGGGTCCATATTTGGGCTCCCTGTGGGAGCCCGAATTATAACTTAGTCAGTATGGGGAATTTTTAGCTCACCGAAGGAAGCTCAACTTATCACTTGCTGTCCATCGTCGTGAACATTTTTCAAACGACTTCTCCTCTGAAACCACTGGTCCGATTTTCATGAAACTTTATGTGGATATTCCTTACTATATGGCAATTTATGTTTGTTCAAATGAAATGGCCCTGTCCCTTGGGGGCTCTCTGTATGGGGCATAACTCTGATAGCACCGTATGAATTATAGAAAAATTATTAAAAAATCTTCTTCTCCAGAACCAGTAGGCAGAATCTTTTGATACTTGGTATGCAGCATCTTGGTATGGGTCTGATTCAACTTTGTTCAAATCGAGTCCCTCGATCAGTATTGGGGCTCACTAAAGGGGTATGAATTTTTACTTAGAGCAATTTAAGAAAATTTCTTTAAAAATCTTCTTTTCCGGAACCGATGGGCAGAATCTTTTGATATTTGGTATACAGCATCTTGGTGTGGGTCTGATTCAAGTTTGTTCAAATTGAGTCTTTTGATCAATATTGGGGCTCACTATGGGGGCGCGTATTTTTACTTAGTGCAATTTAAGAAAAAATATTTAACAATCTTCTTCACCAGAACCAGTGGGCAGAATCTTTACATATTTGGTATGCAGCATCTTGGTATGGGTTGGATTCACATTTGTTCAAATAGAGTCTTTTGATCAATATTGGGGCTCACTATGGGGGCGTGAATGTTTACTTTGTGCAATTCAAGGAAAATTCTTTAAAAGTCTTCTTCAAAACCATCATGTAGAATCTTTTGATATTTGATCAGCAGCATTGTCCCATTCAGTCCTGTTAATGTTTTAGCTCCACAGAGAGTATAGATTTACTCTGTAGAACCTTAAGAATAGCTTTTGATAAAATTTGTGTCTTAACAGTATGGAACATTCGGTGAGTGCCTAAGGCCCCCTGGGGCCTCTTGTTTATATTAACCCCATATAATATTATGACATCACAAAGTGTGATTGAAACTACTCATCAGGCATATTATGCAACACGTCGCTCAGCTCTTTTTTGTTGAAAATTTGAAATTTGACAATAACTTGGTGAATGTGCTAACTTGAACACATGTGATCGGATTTTGAGAAAACAAAGTTTGGAGGGAGTATAGAAATGGATCCTGTCCATGCATCTGTACAGGCATCCCACTGTCCCTCCATCCACAAATTTTGTGAACATGAGAACATGAACACATATAAGCTGATTTTTATAAAATTTGGTATAGGCATACATTGTGGGAAGCAGACACCTCCCAACCAGGTTACTTTGCTCTGCCTTCAATAAAAAGAAAGTCTAGAGTCTCCTTGTGAAAATTCAGTCTACCTTGAAATTAAATGAATTTTGTGGACAATTTAAAGAAAATAACCACTTAAAACATGTTTTGTTGGAATGATGTTTGAGCTAATATTCATAGTAACTAAAAATAAAATCAACAGATAAAAAAATTGTTGAGTGATCAGTCCAACACAACATGTTTATGCTTACGGTGAAAACAGGTGAGAACTGGCAAAGGACATGTGATTTTGTATTCGAACATTCTGTCAGAATAACTTTTCTAGCAATAAACCATTATGGAGGGAAGTTTTGAGTGAAAGAGTCACTTTTGATTCTCATCTGAAGTGTAAAGTGGATCCAAAAAATGTCTATCTAGCTGACATTATCAGTGTGCAATCTATAAGTTTCTAAAAGTACTTGCTAGGGGAATGGTCTGCCTAAAACTGGCATTACCCAGAATTACTTATGCTGATCTGTACTTTGCAAAAATTATATAACTCGCTATACCTCCTGGAATATTTTTACAGAATTTTTTTCTAAATAAATTAAATGAAAATTTTTTTTTTGCTTTTGATAAAATTTGTGTCTTAACAGTATGGAACATTCGGTGAGCGCCTAAGGCCCCCTGGGGCCTCTTGTTTATATTAACCCCTTATAATATTATGACATCACAAAGTGTGATTGAAACTACTTATCAGGCATATTATGCAACACGTCGCTCAGCTCTTTTTTGTTGAAAATTTGGAATTTGACAATAACTTGGTGAATGTGCTAACTTGAACAGATGTGATCAGATTTTGAGAAAACAAAGTTTGGAGGGAGTATAGAAATGGATCCTGTCCATGCATCTGTACAGGCATCCCACTGTCCCTCCATCCACAAATTTTGTGAACATGAGAACATGAACACATATAAGCTGATTTTTATAAAACTTATATAGAACTGGCAAAGGACATGTGATTTTGTATTCGAACATTCTGTCAGAATAACTTTTCTAGCAATAAACCATTATGGAGGGAAGTTTTGAGTGAAAGAGTCACTTTTGATTCTCATCTGAAGTGTAAAGTGGATCCAAAAAATGTCTATCTAGCTGACATTATCAGTGTGCAATCTATAAGTTTCTAAAAGTACTTGCTAGGGGAAAGGGTCTGCCTAAAACTGGCATTACCCAGAATTACTTATGCTGATCTGTACTTTGTAAAAATTATATAACTCGCTATACCTCCTGGAATATTTTTACAGAATTTTTTTCTAAATAAATGAAAATTTTTTTTTTCTCTCTCTTTATTTCTCTTGGCTGTGAAAAAACAACACATGTAGAAGCCCATTATTCATGCTTCTCACTCTGGCTCACTTCTTTTCAGACGACTTCTTCCTGAAGTCTGTAGAGGGAGAAGTGACTTCTCTCTCAATTTACCCCACGGGCTAGTCACTGATGGGAAGATCTTGCTCTGAATGGGAGAGCGGTGGCTCAGTGGTAGACTGTTGGACTTTTATGCTAGAGGTCCCGAGTCTGATCCCCGTCCGGGACGACCAGCGTTGTGTCCTTGGGCAAGGCACTTCATCCCAGTTTGCCTGCATGGGGGCATGATGACGCCGTGTACTAAGGTGTACTGCACGTCGATGGTGCACATGTCTTCAACCGCTGTAACCTGCTTGATCGGAGCTTGAACAGAGTTAGAATGTTGAGCTGCCAGTTGCTTGTCAATGCTCGGTGGTTATCTCTGGGTACTCCGGCTTCTTCCACCCATAAAACTGTCACGGTCACGATTAGCCATTGTGCATAAGTATGTGACCTTAATCACCAATAAATAAATAAATAACTTGCTCTGAATGGATATTCACCCAATTTCATTGATTTATGTAGAAGTTATGCACTATTTTGTTGAAAATTGGGTATTTTTATACAACAACCAATGGCCCAGACTAGCTGGTGCTAACTTAAAAATTAATCCAGGGCCAAACACAAATTTTGCCCCCCAATCCCCCAAATTTGCATGCAAAACCGAAAATTCAATGTCCTTTCTGGTCCTCCATACTTTTCATATCTGCGCATGCTCAGTATCCAGGAAGACACTGAAATTGGTGCAAACCATCATTCTTTGTTTGGCCCTGAAGTCAGCAACAATGAACTGACATCTGTGCTTTTAAATCTCATTTTTGAGGATGCCAGACACAAATCAATGGTGAAATTGGTGGATCCAAGGACATAATTGGATGATGGAAGTGAATAACGGTGGTTAGGAACGTACAGGGCTGTAACTTTATAATTTTTATCAAAATTATTTCATGTCTCCCAATTTCGGGACATTGGCCTGACGTCATCATTCTTGCTAATGTTTTTTCCACTGTTTGTTAAGTGTTCCTTCCCTATCCTTCCTTGAAGCCCTCCTGTTAAACTCCCAAGCTTTTTGGCTTATTTTTTTTTAAATTTTTTAAAACATTTCTTGGGAGTTTGATGTATATTACAGAATGTTTATTCTGTACATCCCCAGGGTTACGTCCTCACCCTAGGGGTGTTTGGGCATTTGGGTCATGCTTCTTCTGTCCAATGTATCATTTTTAGTCGAGTTGTGACGAAGTCAAACTCGACTTATAGTTTGGTGAATGGCGGGCGGGCGTGCGGGCGGGCGGGGGTTTCGGGTGGGCGGGCGGGCGGGCGTAAACAATTGGTTTCCGGATGATAACTTGATAGTGGTTCAACTCACATTCATTAAACTTCATATGTAGGTTGGTCTTGGTGGGAGGAAGAACCCTATTGATTTTGGACATGCTACGTCGAAGGTCAAGGTCACAGTGACCTTGAACATAGTAAATCTTAAACAATTGGTTTCCGGATGATAACTTGATAATGGTTCAACTCACATTCATGAAACTTCATAGGTAGATTGGCCTTGGTGAGGGGAAGAACCCTATTGATTTTGGACTCGCTACGTCAAAGGTCAAGGTCACTGTGACCTTTAACATAGTATATCGCAACAATTGGTTTCCGGATGATAACTTGATAGTGGTTCAACCTAGAGTCATGAAACTTCATAGGTGTGTTGGCCTTGGTGCGAGGAAGAAACCTATTGATCTTGGACTCATCAGGTCAAAGGTCAAGGTCACAGTGACCTTGAACATAGTATATCGCAACAATTGGTTTCCGGATGATAACTTGATAGTGGTTCAACCTAGAGTCATGAAACTTTATAGGTGTGTTGGCCTTGGTGCGAGGAAGAACCCTATTGATCTTGGACTCACCAGGTCAAAGGTCAAGGTCACAGTGACCTTGAACATAGTATATCGCAACAATTGGTTTCCGGATGATAACTTGATAGTGGTTCAACCTAGAGTCATGAAACTTCATAGGTGTGTTGGCCTTGGTGCGAGGAAGAAACCTATTGATCTTGGACTCATCAGGTCAAAGGTCAAGGTCACAGTGACCTTGAACATAGTATATCGCAACAATTGGTTTCCGGATGATAACTTGATAGTGGTTCAACCTAGAGTCATGAAACTTTATAGGTGTGTTGGCCTTGGTGCGAGGAAGAACCCTATTGATCTTGGACTCACCAGGTCAAAGGTCAAGGTCACAGTGACCTTGAACATAGTATATCGCAACAATTGGTTTCCGGATGATAACTTGATAGTGGTTCAACCTAGAGTCATGAAACTTCATAGGTATGTTGGCCTTGGTGCGAGGAAGAACCCTATTGATCTTGGACTCACCAGGTCAAAGGTCAAGGTCACAGTGACCTTGAACATAGTATATCGCAACAATTGGTTTCCGGATGATAACTTGATAGTGGTTCAACCTAGAGCCATGAAACTTTACAGGCGTGTTGGCCTTGGTGCGAGGAAGAACCCTATTGATGTTGGACTCACCAGGTCAAAGGTCAAGGTCACAGTGACCTTGAACATAGTATATCGTAACAATTGGTTTCCGGATGAGAACTTGATAGTGGTTCAACCTAGAGTCATGAAACTTCATAGGTGTTTTGGCCTTGGTCTTGGTGCGAGGAAGAACCCTATTGACCTTGGACTCGCCAGGTCAAAGGTCAAGGTCACAACTCGACATTGGATCTGTGATCCTGAGCGGGATTTTTTCATCATCTGAAGATCTTGCTTTACATCTGGTGGCTTTAAAATCTGTTACTGACTTCGGGCCTTTTTTATTCAGTGCTTGGGGTATTGTTTCCGGTTTTTTCATATTGTTGTTTACATTGGCAACGTCCTATAAAATATATGTAGTTTCAACTTATTATTACTGTAGGACTGTTATAGATACATGTTATAACATTCCTGTAGTGTAGCAATTATTTTTGGAATTTTGTCCACACTTAGGCTCTATTGGGATATCCTTGGGCTCGTCTTGTTCCCTTTGGGAACTTGGGCATTTGTCAGAATTTTTTTGAAAATTTTTTTGAAATTAATTTTTCGATTTCTATTTTTTGAATGTTGATTATTATATATCTTTAAATATATTTATTGTGGAGTTGGTGGGAGTACTATCGACTTTGTTTGATTAACTATGAAAGCTTATTGTTCAAAATGCAAGGCAAGGAAATCGTCCTCAGATTTACATGCTTGTTGCCTTGCTTGTAGTCGATGTACTCCCGCTAATTCTTGTCCTACATGTGTTGATTGGGATGACAAACATTGGACACAGATGTCATGGTATGTTGTTAGCGGTGAGAGGCCAATGCTGGTCATCTTGCTACAAAGTCAGTCAAGTTTCTCAGTTTCTTTTTCAGAGGAACAAGAACATGGTGATGATTATGTGACACCCTCTTGATTATGCTACCGTCCTCGCACCAAAGAGCTCATGAATATTATACAGGGGATAAAGCCACTAGCCGGTGGTTTTAGTCCCTTGTCTGCAGCTAGCTCGACCGGTGAAGCGGTTACTCCGTCCATGGGTACCGAGACGCTGGGTACATCTGTTGCGGTCTTAAGAAGTGGATTGGGTAGAGCGAGCACTTTAAAATATAAACATGCTCACCCAGCGACAACGGAACAAGGGAAGAAGCCAGCAAGTGTTGTGGGAAGCTCGGCGAGGTCTGAAAGGCCCGTGAGTGAGAGAGGTCCCTCTCTATCACAGCAACATCTGGGGCCAGATGAGTGAGTCGGAGCATACGTCCACACCTGCCGTTCGGGACGCTCCATATAGATCGCAGCCGGCCACGGCTGCAGTTACGACTTTTTCCACTTCATCTACTAAGCACACACGACCGCATCCTAGCTACCTGACTTCAGATATTCAGCCTGCTACGCGAAGAAGGGACCACTCTTCGCCAGTGAAGTCGGACCATCCGGTAGCTAGGGAGACGAAACCTCGATCATCGGGACGTTCGTAGAAAAGAGCCATTTCCAAACACTGTCTCAGGCAGCGAAGAAACAGAAGACCGCTGCTCCTCAGGCCTCGGTAACGGACTTGCTGTCGCAGATTGCGCAGCTGATCGCAGCATCCCAGCAAGTGCAAGAGCAACCTCCTCCAGACTCAGAACATGAGCTGTCAGACGGTGCTGGGTCGGGCCAGTCGTCTGTTCACGCAGATGCAAGGGACCAAGATTCACAACTGAATCTCTTGGATGGTGAAAGGGGTATGGAAGAGGATTACTTTTCCCTTTCGGAACAACACATGGTTGCAATGGATTTCATCCATCAATACTACCCTGAATTTGTTCCGTCGAATCAGAATGCTGCAATGACAAGGAAGAAACTGCTGGCATCGTTGGACACTGACTTTATCCAGACAAAGGAGGAGGTCCTTTCGTTTCCGGTTCAGTCTAGGCAGGTGTCGCAGGCCTTCAGTCATATAGACGCTGCCGTATTTAATCTCTCGAGTACAAGGAAGAAAGGCGGTTTCTTATCTTTATCTTCTATAAAGATACCGTTTGTTGGACCACGTTCATTTAAAATGATCGGGGAAGATGTTCAGAGATTTCCTCTGCGTTTGGATGAGCAGGCCGACGATCTAGAGGTATCCTTACCTGGATCATTCACAATTCGCTCGGACACAATTGAGACAACAATTTCATCAAGTAGAGTGAATTTGGATGCTATGTCTTATGCAGATCACCTTACAAGAGCTATGGTGCAACATCTCAACGGAAAGGAATTTGAGGATGTTCATACCTCTCTTAGAATTCTTCCCAGGGCAATTATGTATACCATGCATAACTCCACCCTTACAGTGGCTAATTTGGAGTTAATCAGTCATGATGGTGCCCTTGCGTCATCATCAATAATAGATGACAAGGTGAAAAACTCTCTCCAAGTCTCTGGACATACTATATTCGACAACTAACTTTCATTAGTCTATGACCAGGCTACTAAGAAAGCGTCTAAAGCTCTGCTTTAAAGTCGGCATCTAATCGACCCACTGCAGCAGACAAGAGTAAAGGAGGATGTTCCAGACAGAAATCGTCAAAAGAGGACTCCTCACGAGGGTATAGGAAACCCTCTTATTCTTACTCTGGAGGTCGTCAGTATAGCGACTCGGGAAAGGGATGGAAGTCTGATCGGGACTATCGGCCAGACCCCCTAGGCCGATGGGATGAGGTTTTTCGTGGGGAGGACGTGGTTTCTCCTCCCGTAAGCCTCACAAGTCGTATAGGTGATGGTCTAGACCTCTATTGCGTACCAGTTGGCGGAAGGTTATCAAGCTTCGCAAAAAACTGGATAACATTCACGGAAGACCAGTGGATGAGAAGTGTAGTCTAGGACGGCTTACGGCTATCTTTCCGAGCGAAACCCCCACTAACAAGATGGCTGCGTTGGACAAATCTTCCGTCAGATCCTTGCAAAAGAGAGTCTCTCATAGCGGAGGTACAAACTCTCTTATCAAAGAAAGCAATAGAGGTCGTCGAGAATCAAAATTCTCAAGGTTTCTACAGTCACCTGTTCCAGATGGCTCATTCCGACCGGTTATAGACCTGAGCTGGATAAACAAGCTCATTGTGGCTCCAAAATTCTATATGGAGACCATTTGGTCGGTAAGGAGGGTGTTCGAGTGAATGACTATGTGGCAAGCACAGATCTGAAGGACGTGTACTTTCATGTCCTGATACATCCGGCATTCAGAAAGTACCTGCAGTTCACCATACAAGGGAAGATGTATCAGTTCAGGGCAATGTGCTTTGGTCTGAACCTGGCTCCCTGGGCATTCACTCGAATAATGAACTCGGTAATGTCACACTTCCGAGCTCATTCGTCTGCGGTAACGTCGGCTTACTTGGACAACATTCTACAGAGATACGGCAACAGAATTATTCTTCAGAACAATGTTCAGAGTCTGCTTCTATTACTCCAACGTCTCGGTTTCATTGTAAACGAGAAAAAGTCGGATCTAGCTCTGTCCAAGTCTTTCATTCACTTGGGAATGAGCTTGGAGACTCACAACAATCTGGTTTGTCTGCCATTACCCAGAGCGAAATTAGTCAGTTGTTATGCTCGCTTTTGTCTACACTCAGACACATTAACAGCGAGGGAATTCAAGCGCCTGTTGGGGCTGTGCGGAGCGGCTGCGGATCTCATTCTTAGTCGCCTGGGCACGTGTCCCCTCCAGATATTCTTTACTCAGAACTGGAATGTGAAGATGCATTGCTCAAAACCATTATTGTTTTAACGGACTTGATAAAACGAAGGGTTCAGATTTGGGCAGATATTAAGTGGTTAACTCAGGGAGTTCCACTGCAACTGCCAGATCCGGCTTTCACGATTAAGACGGATGCGAATCAAAAGGGTTGGGGCGCGACCCTAAGTCCTGCAGACTTGAAGTGTCAGGGTCTTTTGGCCCCCGGTTCCTGGAGAAGTACATAAACATCAAAGAGTTGATGTCGATATGGTTAGCCCTACAGCATTGGATTCATATAATAGCAGACGCTCATGTTCAGATTTTGTCGGACAACTAGACAGTGGTAGCGAACATCAGAAACCAGGGCAGCACTCATTCCATTCCGTCATGCAAACTAACGGAGAAGATTCTTCTATACGTCATGAATCATCATGTTCAGCTTTCTGTCCGTCATGTACCGGGTAGTCTGAATGTAATTAGACTTCTCTTGGAAAGGTTGCCTGTTGCCATCAGAGTGGATGCTCAACAAGCGAGTATTCAGGCAGATTTGCTACCAGTGGGATCGAACCATGATAGATCTGTGTGCAACGCACCTGAACAGTCAGTTACCAACATTCTTGTCACCATGTCCAGACCATCGAGTGTATGCAGTAGACACTCTGTCGATCTTATGGGATGGAATGATAGGATATGCGTATCCTCCAACTCCGTTGATTCAGCAGATTCTGTTGAAGATCAAACAGTCTTATTGCAAAATTCTACTAGTAGCACCTCTGTCGAAACAGAAACCATGGATAAATCTTCTCAGGTGTCTGTTATGGGACGTTCCCCAGAAACTTCCTCCACAAGAGGACCTTCTTTATCAGGGGAAGTCACGCGCACTGCATCACAACCCGGAAGTCCTCAACCTTCACATATTTCCGTTGTGCGGTCCTTGCACGGAAAACAGTTTACAGGACGAACAGTGGATGCAATTTCTAACTGCAGGAGGTCCTCCTCTTCATTGAACTACACAGCGAAGTGGAAGGTTTTCTTCTGTTGGTGTTGGGATCAGTCGATAGACGTTTATGATCTGTCCATACCAAATATTGCCAATTTCCTGGTCTACTTGTTTGACGTTTTCAAACTGCAGCCTGTCACTATTAAGAGCTATTGGTCTATGTTATCAGACACTTACGCTCATCATGATAACTTGGCTATTGGATCTAATGCTTCATTGTCCAAGCTGGTTAGAAATTTCTCTATTAATAGACCTAGAACCCTCAGATTAATTCCTAAGTGGAATTTGGCTTGGGTTCTGTTGAAGCTTAAAGAAGCTCCATTTGAGCCATTGGATGTTGTAGAGTTCAAATTCTTAACCTATAAAACAGCATTTCTCTTAGCCTTCACATCTTCTGGAAGAGTTAGTGGACTTCATGCTTTATCAGTTGATGATTCTCACTATCGTAGTGTGGGTAATAACATTACCCTAACTATGAAAGTGGGATTTCTGGCTAAGAATCCAACTCCAGATAAATGGCCTGAGCCTATTACCATTAAGGCTCTGCCGTCCTCAGACAACCGAAGACCTCTGCTGTGTCCAGTCAGGGCTATGCGTATATATAAATGTTGATCAGATTTTTTAGAAAAGGAAGAAAACGTTTCTTTCATTGATTCCAAACAGAAAAGACTTCTGTTCATTCGGTTGCTAGATGGATTCAGCTGGCAATATGCATTGCCTATGAAAATCTATCTTCAGATCAACGTTCTGTAAATAAGATATCAGCGCATGAAGTTAGAGCGCTGTCCACTTCTTGGGCTTATTCTAACAGTATAGCCATTACTGATCTCATGAAGGTTGTGTGCTGGACACAGCCCTCTACATTTACCAAGTTTTACCTGAGAAGTTTAGAGTCCATCTCCGGTGATCTTAGATCTTTAGGTCCTCTTTCTATTGCTCAGAATGTCGTCGGTTAATGGTTACATTTATAGTTATGTAGGCAACCGTTCCAGCAGTGACGCTGTTCCGCTGCCCCCTTCGTTCTGCGGTCTCGTACCTCAGAACAAGGGGAAGGAGGGGGGGGGGGGGCGGTTTTTCCCCTTATGATCATCTGGCTTTATAGTGAAAAGCAAGGGAAGACCTCCTCCGGTGTCAGTAGTCCTGAGTCGGTGTTGGGATGGTTTTAATGTGTAGCTCGGTGTGGCAATAACTATGTCTCATTTATGTACTGTTTTTAAAGTGTAGCTCACTGTGAAGCATTTGTACATGTCACGTGTCAAACGGGCGTTAATATACAATCCTTGGACACTTTTAAATGAGTATAAAGAGTCTCATTCCCTTGACTATCTTTATATATTGTCTTTCCTTCACCGAATTAGCATAATGGGTTATGCTGGCATTAAATGGAGAATTATGTATTATGTAATACTCAATTACATTGTTGGTGTTATGTCTTTCTCGTTTCTTGTAAAGGAGAAAGACATATATAATTCCTTTTTTCTCCTATTCTTCTGTAGGAGATATCCTTTACTGAAGTGATTGAGAAATTGGATTTTCCTTTATGTCCTAGGCCCTCCAGCTTTTTTACGATTCAGCTAGTCTGGGCCATTGGTTGTTGTATAAAAATATTATAAATTCTAAGTAATTGGTATATTTTTTATACTTGCCAATTGCCCAGACGGGAATGGCCCTCCCATGGGTGGACACTCATATCTCCCTGCTGTTTACAACAGTTAACAGGCAATTATAGAAAGATTGATGGTTGGCGCCAATTTCGGTGTCTTCCTGGATACTGCGCATACACAGATCTGAAAAGTATGGAGGACCAGATAGGACATTGAATTTTTGGTTTTGCATGCAAATTTTGGGGATTGGGGGGAAAATTTGTGTTTGGCCCTGGATTAATTTTTGAGTTAGCACCAGCTAGTCTGGGCCATTGGTAAGTATAAAATATATACAAATTACTTAGAATTTATAATGTATGTCTGATAATTAATGACTTTTGAACACAATAACTGATTGTTTATTGTTTAATGGGATTTAAAAACATTTTCAACATTTAGGGTCACATTGTATCAGCCAGTTCTATAGGTTCAGGAAGCTGGAGTCCCCAAAGAGGACCACCGAGCAGTGGCGAGCAGTTGTCAGACTCTCCAACTTCCTAACTCTGCACAAGCAGAGTTAGCAGGGGTTGAAGGAAAGTGCACCATTGATGTGCAGTATTACTTAGTAGAATGTGCCACCATTCCCCCACATGGACAATTGAGATTAAGTGCTATTGCCACATTCAAGATCAAATGCTTTAAACAATGAGCCACCACACTCCCAATAAGCCTCTTTGAACAAGTATTGATATACAAAAAAATGACTTCTTCCCCCTGTGAAGGTGTAGATTAAAGTTTGTGCCAAGAAACTTCTCTTGGCAAAAAATGGGGCTTGTCCCAGACAAAATTTATGGCCCACCCAAAGTTAGTTTTCAGAACTGGTTAATTTTAACCAAAATTGGTATGCAGTATTTTTTGGTGATATATACTTGATTTAGACAAGTCAAACAAAGTAATTCTACTCCCATGGTCAATACTTAGATAATAATTTATGTCACACACACATTACTTCTAGTATTGACTAAAATTCTGCATGAGAGATCTTGCACAACAGTTGTTTAGTAGCACAACCTCGTAACAGCTGAAAGACTATTTGATTCATGCTGCAATGGCAAAGATTAAGGTGATTATTATAAATAATTGATTTATGTAATACCTTCATATTCTTGTAACTCACAATTTTAACCAGAATTGGTATTGGTTCACCTCAAAGAGAACATTTAAACTAGTGTGCCAAAGGATAAATCATTGAGCAAAGACAAAGAATATTAGTCGCTCTTTTTCCCCGTGGAAATCATGAGAAGTTGAGTATTGCTTCTTTAGTGTGGTAAAAAATTTTTGTTTTACCAGTATTGGAGGTTCGTTAACAATTGCCTGTGGAAGAAGCCCTCCAAAGTGGGTAGGAGAAGGCTAAACAATTTGCTAAACATTGCTGTCCACTTGTGTTGCAGTCATGATATAGTCACAGATGCTGAATGTTACCTAAAACTCCAATAAATAAAGAAATGGTCTCTGTTTTCTTCTGCACCCCAATTTCAGTTCTGAATTAATGCTCAGAAATGTTTATATGACATTTATTGAGTTTGATAATTGTAATAGTTTGAGGTGGGGCCTGCAATGCATTGGAGATTCTGGGGACCATTCGTGAATTTCACAAGTTTATTTTATTAATTACTAGCAGGTCATACCTGCCGTTGCACTTGAGAAGATGGTTATATCAGCCGTTTTCAAAATAAAAGGTCAAGGTCACCAATTTCAAGGTCAAGGTCACCCCACGCGGGCACCCCGATAATGGCAAAATGATCGATGGGTCAATATACCCGCACATATGAAATTTTAGACCGATCGGCCCTGCCGTTTCGAAATAAAAGGTTAAGGTCACCAATTTCAAGGTCAAGGTCACCCCACACGGGCACCCCGATAAAGTCAAAATGATCGATGGGTCATTATACCTGCATATAAGAAATTTTAGCCCGATTGGCCCAGCCATTTTTGAAATAAAAGATCAAGGTCATCAATTTCAAGGTCAAGGTCACCCCACACAGGCACGGCACCCATCCCATGTTACTCGCAGGGATGAATTACCCCCGTCTAGAAAATTTGAGAGCGATCGGTCGAGAAACGGAGGAGTTCACTCGGAACAAAGATAGAGAGGGAGAGAGAGAGAGATAGATAGAGATATAGATACAGACATTCGCATTTATATATTAGATGAATTTTTTTTTTTACACAGCTGAGGAAGAAGCAGATGTAGGTAGTTTGATGAAGAGTCAGTGTGAAGCATTTATTCAATCATTACCAAATTGTGTAAATATAGGATTGATTGACAGGGTAATTAATAATAATATTATCCTTTTTTGAAATGTGTGTGTGCAGGCTTGAAAATAAAGAGCTTGCATCATAATCCATTAGCAGGTAATGCTAAGTAACATGTTGGAAATAATATGTTGTGATGCTTTTCTGTCTTCTCTGTTTTAATATGCAGGTCATGTTGTTTACATCTTAACAGAATTTCGGGCACAATAAACAGCAACAACTAACAAGTAATAGTTGTTGGTATTATTGTAGAAGTTCTGTTAAAACATACACGACATGCCTTTCTAATCATATGTAGATGCAATGTTCAACCAGTGTTTTGAGCTAGTCTCAAGACATTGTCAGCACTGACAGGCAAAGCATGCTGGATTAGAAATTTTATTTGTGTTGTATTATTTTGTTGTTATATTGTTTTGTTGTAACCTGTAGTTTGTTCGCATATTTCACAATTGACGAAACCCTCTTGCATAACCTAAATGATCGTTTATGGGTTAGTTCCAGGCCTAGATGTGTGATTATGATAAAGGAAGTTTGATTGTATGTTTATCACTAGTTTCTTATTTGCATGTAAAGTGTGCTTGGTTAATTGAATAAGTAATTTGATAATGGTTGTATGGTTGGCAGATCATCCCTCAATCAGTAGGAGTTGATAGCGATTCTACTGCACACAAGGCTCTAGTCATCCTTCATCTTTAAACAACATGTTTTATTATTATATCTCAGTTTGTGACATTAGTGGCATACATATAGAATTAAGGAAATTTGCATTTTATTTTGATGTACTGGTTAATAAGGGTTTTGTTTTAACTGGAGCTGTGGGTTAATTAACTAGGAGTTGTACTAGAGAGTTACATTCGCGGTCTCCTCATTGCATTAGCTGACCCCCTTTCCCTACTTTCATTCAATGGATATGGGATAGGTGGCTGTACCTTCCTCCTGACGTTATAGCACAGTGTGTTACCAATATATTTAAAGAATTGTGTTTTGGGATTATGATGATTGTTTCCATCAGAATACTTAAATTTGGATCAATTTCTTCTTACCACTATTCAGATATGTTCGAGGTCACTTTTGCATCTTGTTCTTCTCAACATAATTGAAGAATTTTTATCAAGATGAATCAGGATGGAAGACTTTTTCCTTTATTGAATAGAACAAAGTTAATTTTGTTTTTTTTGTAGAAATTGTTCCAGACAAGCTGTGTATTAATTTGTTCTGCTGCCACGCAGTAACTCACCAGACTGAATATAATACAAAGTGGTTTGTCTTCATCAGATGATGTTCGAAGAATTATGTAACAAAATGTCCTTTATCATTTACTCTAGTAGATTTCTTGATTATTCTGTTTGATAATATAGCCCTACAACCTATCACTTTTGCTAGCTGTAATTCTATGCTTAATGTTACAAGGTGTTTTTAGCTCACCTGACTGAAAGTCAGAGTGAGCTATTGTGATCACTCACTGTCCGTCGTCCCGCATCCGTCGTCTGACGTCTGTGAACATGGTGTTTGCGTCTTCTCTTCCAAAACCGCTGAACCAATTTAAGTGAAATTTGAGATGATTGTTTGTTATGACATCGCATTTTGATTTTGTTCAAATCAAGTTGCCCTACCCCTCAGTAGGGCCATGCCCCAAAAGTGTGCCTAAATCTTAAAAAATCTTCTCATGAACCAGCAGTAGGAGAGACTTAATATTTGGTGTGCAGCTTCCTTTTGAGGTGTAGACTCAGACTTGTTCAAGAGAAGTTTGTGGAGCTATATTTGCCGTCATTGTGGGAGGGGCAAGTATTTTTGCCCTGCCCAAAATTTCTATTTTCCAAACTGAGAGGCTGATTGGAACCAAATTTGATTGAGGGCCTATTGGGTCATAAGTACTTAATTTATGCCAAAATAAATTTTCCCGTCGCAGCATGGGAACTGCAGGAGCTAAAAATAGAAAAAATATAAAACCCCCATGTTTCCAAAACTACATGGCACTGAGAATTCTTATTTGGTGTGAAGCTTCCTTAGGACCAACAGAATGGAATGGTCCAAAAAAATTGCTACCGGTTTTATCATACTTTTTCGGGACTTTGAAAAAATGCTGAGTCAGCATATTTTAACACTTGTTGGTTATTGGGGAAAACATTTGAGACCCTTCTTCTCCCAAACCACTGTTTCAAAAACTTTCACATATAACATCTTTGGAAGATTGTTTCACATGTTTATTGAAATCAAATCCCTGGACCATATTTGGGCTCTCTATGGGAGCCCAAATGTTTAAATTAGTGCAGTATGAGGAATATTCTTTAAAAATCTTCTTCTTCAGATCCATCAATCCGAATCTTTTGGTATTTGGTTTGCAGCATCCTTGTAGGGGAGGGGGGGGGGGCTGGGGGAGGGGGATTCAAGTTTGTTCAAGCCAAGTCCCTGGCTTCATATTTGAGCTCACTGTGGGAGCCCTAATTTGAACTTAATTCAAAATGAGGAATTTTCTTTAAAAATCTTCTTCTTCAGATCCAGCCATCGGAATGTTTTGATATTTGGTATGCAGCATCCTTATGGGTGTGAGATTCAAGTTTGTTCAAGCCAAGTCCCTGGGTTCATATTTGGGTTCCCTATGGGAGCCCAAATTATAACTTGGTTCAATATGAGGAATATTCTTCAACAATCTTCTTCACATCCACCAGTCAGAATCTTTTGATATTTGGTATACAGTATCCTTAGGGAGGTGAGATATAAGTTGGTTAAATTTATCATTTTTTCCCTGCCCAGAATTTCTATTTTCCAAGCCGATAGTGCGATTTGAACCAAATTTAATATGTGGGCTTATTGGGTCATAAGTGCTTAATTTATGCCCCAAAAATATTTCCTGTCACCCCATGGGAACCGCAGGAGCTAAAAATAGAAAAAATTTAAAATGCCCATATCTCCAAAACTGCATGGCACTGAGAATGTTTATTTTGTGTGAGGCTTCCTTAAGAACAACAGAAAGGAATGGGCCAAAAAAAATTTTTGCCATCAATTTTATCACGGTATTTTTCCAGGACTTTTGAAAAAATGCTGAGTCATCATTTTTGAACAGGGAGCCCGAATTATAACTTACTTCAAAATGAGGAATTTTCTTTAAAAATCTTCTTCAGATCCAGCAGTCGGAATGGTTTGATATTTGGTGTACAGCAAGCTTAGGGAGGTGAGATTCAAGTTTGTTCAAGCCAAGTCCCTGGGTTCATATTTGGGTTCACTGTGGAAGCCCGAATTATAACTTAGTTCAATATGAGGAATATTCTATAAAAATCTTTTTTTTTCAGATCCACCAGTCAGAATCTTTTAATATTTGACTTTAGCTTTTCTTAGGAGGGGCAGATGCAACTTGTTCAAATCAATTCCCTGGGTTGATATTTAGGTTACCATGTCAGGTGAGCGTCCTCAGGCCCTCTGGGGCCTCTTGTTAGCTCATCTGACTGAAAGTCAGGGTGAGCTGTAGTGATCACTCACCATCTGTCATCCTTGAACATGGTGTTTGCTCCTTCTCCTTCAAGACCGCTGAACCCATTTCAGTTCAGTTTGAGGTGATTGTTTGTTCTGACATTGAATTTGGTTTTTGTTCAAATAAACTTTCGCAGCCCCATAGGGAGGGGGGGGGGGGGGGGGGGGAAATGCTCCCAATGTTTAAAAAAATCTACTCATAAACCAGTGAATACAATGACTTGATATTTGGTACTAAGCTTCCTTTTGAGGTGTAGAATCAACTTTGTTCAAACAAAGTTTTTGGAGCAATATTTACCATGCTATTGGGAGGGGCAAGATTTTTGGCCCCACCCAAAATTTCTATTTTTATTTGAGTTTTGTTAACAACTGTGACCTGTGGTCTGGCGACAGTCAGTGTGCGTCCGGGCGGGCATATGGGCATCCTTGTCTTGTTAGTGCAGTAACTTGAACAAACGTTCTCCGATTTGAGTAATATTTGCCTTTTGGGTTTTTTGCAATAATATCTCAAGCGAGTTCGAAAACTGGCCTGCCCCGATTTATGGTTACAGAGTTATGGGCCTTAATTAGTCATTTTTTACAAATTTTGCGCTTTTTAGCACAATAACTTGAACAAATTCTCCAATTTGATTAGTATTTACTAAACATTTTTTTGTTATGCAAGAATATCTCAAGCAAGTTCGAAAACTGACCCATCCAAATTTATGGTTACAGAGTTATGGGCCTTAATTAGTCAATTTTTATGAATTTTGAGCTTGTTGGCACAATAACTTGAACACGCGTTCTCAGATTTGACTAATATTTAGCATACAGGTCTTTTGTAAGACTATCTCGAGCAAGTTCGTAAAACTGGCCTGGCCAAATTTTTTGTTACATAGTTATGGGCCTTAATTTGTCGGTTTTTACAACATTTTGAGCTTGGTGCAATAACTTGAACAAATGCTCTCTGATTTGACTGTCTAATATTTGCCATACAGGTCTTTTGCAATAATATCTGAAGCAAATCTGAAAAATGGCATGGCCTGATTTTTCATTCCAGAGTTATGGGCCTTAATTAGTTGATTTTTACGAAATTTGAGCTCATTAGCTCCATGACTTGAATAAACATTCTCCGATTTGACTAATATTTGCTATATTGGTCTTATGCAATAATATTTCCAGCAGGTTCTAAAACTGGCCTGGCCCAATTTTTCGTTACAGAGTTATGGGCCTTAATTAATTTTTACGAATTCTGAACTAACTAGCATTAAAACTTGAACAAAAGTTTTAGATTAGACAACAGGCATATGATAACCGGATTATGGGCATGCAATACTCTCTGACTGCCACCACAAGTCGACGTGTGCCACTCTGATGCACACCTCTTGAGCTAATTTGGACCAAATTTGGCATGTGGTATTACCAAGTCATAAGTACTTGATTCATGCAAAGAAAAAATGTTTTCCCATATCCCCGTGGTAAACCCAGGAGCTAAAAAGAGAAATATTTTTAAACGCCCATATTTCCCAAACTGCACAGAATAGAGATCTTTTATTTGGTTTGAAGCATCCTTAAGACCAGTAGAATGCAGTGCTAAAATAAAATTGCCATTGGTTGTCATAGTGTACTGTAGAGGGAATCGAAAAATGCATTATCTGCAAAAATTTTTAAAAATCTACTTCTCTGGGACCACTGATCTAAATTTTTTTATATTTGGAATGCTGCATCCCTGGTGGGATAGTGCAATATGAGAAGTACTCTTCAAAGAATCTTCGTCTGCAGAACCACCAGTCAGAATCTTTTAACATCTGGTGTACATCACCGTTACAGGGTGCAGATTCATGTTGGTTCAAATCAAGTTCCCCAGTTAATATTTGGGCTCCCCATGGGGGCCTGAATTTTTGCTAAGTACAATATGAAGAATAATCTTCAGAAATTTAACTAAGTACAATATGAAGAATAATCTTCAGAAATCTTCTTCTGACCCACTAGTCAGGATCTTTTGATAATTGGTATACAGCATCCTTAGGAAGGTTAGATCTAAATTTGTTCAAACCAATTCCCTGTGTTAATATTTGGCCTTCCTATTGGAGCCTGAATTTTAACTTAGTCCAATATGAGAAATAATCTTTAAAACGCTTTGTCTCCTGAACCAGTAGTCAGAATCTTTTGATGTGTGGTTTACAGAATCCTTACAGGGATCAGATTCAAGTTTGTTCAAAACAATCCAATCAGTTAATAACTGGGCTCTTTATTGGAGCCTGCATTTTAACTTTGTGCAATATGGGGAATAAACTTTTAAACAGATCTTCTTCTTTCAGATTCACTTGTCAGAATCTTTTGATTTTTAGCTCAACTTTGGCGAAGCTAAATTTGAGGTATTGTCATGGTCCGTCATCCGTCCGTCCATCTGCTGTCCATCTGCCCCCCCCCCCCCTCCCCCCAGTTAAACTCCCAAGCTTTTTGGCTTGTTTTATTGAATTTTTTTTATAAATTTCTTGGGAGTTTGATGTGTTACACAGAATGTTTATTCTGTATATCCCAATGGTTACGTCCTCACCCTAGGGATGTTTAGGCATTTTTGGTCATGCATCATACATCATACATGCATCATACATCCGATGTATTGTTTTTTCTTCTGATGAAGATCTTGCTTCACATCGGATAGTTCAAAATCTGTTACTGACTTCGGGCCTTTTTATTTAGTGCCTGAAGTCTTGTTTCTGGTTTTTCTTCTGACGTTGTTTACATTGACAACGCTCTATAAATATATGTAGTTTCCTATTTATTATCATAGTAGGACTGTTGTAAGATACATTAAATATTCCGGTAGTATAGCAATTAATTTTTTGGATAATAATATCCACACTTAGGCTCTATTGGGGTACATTTGGGCTCATCGTTCCCATTGGGAACTTAGGTTCCTGTCAAAATTTTTTTTTTTGTAAATTATTTTTTGATTTATATTTTGAATGTTATTTATTATGTATCTTTTTCATGTATTTATTGTGGAGTTCGTGGGAGTACTGTCGACTTTATTTGATTAATTTTGAAAGCTTATTGCTCAAAATGCAAGACGAGGAAGGCTTCCTCAGATTTACATGCTTGTTGCCTTGCTTGCAGTCGATGTACTCCCACTAATTCTTGCGCAACATGTGTCGTATGGGATGACAAACGTTGGAGACGGGTGTCACGGTACGTTGCTAGTGGCGAGATGCCAATGCTGATCCTCTCGCCACAAAGTCAATCTAGTTTCTCAGTTTCTTATTCAGAGGAACAAGAACATGGTGATGTTTATGTGACACATAGAGATAGTGTGCTGCCGCCGTCGCATTCAGATGAACAAGCAGAGCTAGTGACAAAGGTCCTCATGAATATTAGACAGGGCAAAAAACCACTAGCTGGTGGTTTCAGTCCCTTGTCGCCAGCTACCTTGACTGGTGAAGCGGTTACTCCATCCGTGGGTACTAGTACTCAAACGATTAGTTGACTAGTCGATGTCGACTCTGGGCAAACCAGTAGTCGACTCTCAATTGTGCAGTCGACTAGTCAGAGGAGTTCAAGCTTTTAGGTAAAGTATCTCTTCTGTGCCACTGTCAGACAGTTTGAACAGTAATATTAATATTGGGCAATCAATGCATACATCTACTGCCATCTAATAGTAGTGACAGTAGTTTGTTTTAACTGGTACTAGTAGAGTGCTGAATTATTTTGGGCTATCAGGATATGTTATTAATTTGCCTTGTTGCAATTTATATAGGCACTCTCCCATAAATCACAACAAGGCAAATTAAATAAGACTATAATTTCACTCTTAGCTTAATTAGATGCACATTAACAGAATAATGTTCCAGTAAGTTGCTGTATATGAATGCCCAAGTGAAGCCAAATTTGGACCTTCAGCACTCTACCGGAACACCAACACTGTTATAAGGAGACAAGTTATCACCAATGAGTAGTCGAAGTTGACTTGACTTTTGGGTATTGACTAGTCGACTTTGGAATTCACTAGTCGTTTGAGCACTAGTGGGTACCGTGATACCGGGTGTGTCCGTTGCGGTCGAGAGGAGTGGATTGGGTAGAGTGAGCACCTTAAAATATAAACAGGCTCACCCAGTGATGACGGAACAGAAGAAGAAGCCAGCAAGTTCAGTGGGAAGCTCGGTGAGGTCTGAAAGGACCGCGAGCGAGAGAGGCCACTCTCTTTCCCAACAACATCTGGGGCCAGATGTTGTGATTAGAAACTTGTGTCAGTCGGAGCATATGTCCATCCGTGCCTCCCGTCCGGACGCTCCGTTCAGTTACGGCTTCTACATTGGCTTCTTCAAAGCACACGCGACCACACCTTAGCTACACGACTTCAGATATCCAGCCTGCATCGCCGAGAAGGGACCACTTGTCGTCAAAGAAGCCAGACTGGTAGCTAAGGAGACGAGGCCTCATTTATCGGGACGTCCGGAGCTAAGAGCCATCTCAGACACGCCATCCCAGGAGTAGCCGGAGGCCAAGAAACAGAAGACCTCTGCTCCTCGGGCCTCCATAATGGACTTGCGGTCACAGATTGCGCGGCTCATCATAGCATCCCAGCAAGTGCAGGACCAGCCTACGGCAGTTTCAGAGCCTGAGCTGTCGGATGGTGCTGGGTCGGTCCAGTCATCTGCACGTTCAGATGCCGCTGACTGTGAGTGTCAACTGATTGAATCGGAGGGTGAAAGGGATATGGAGGAAGATAACCCTTCCATTTCGGAACAGCACATGGTTGCGATGGATTTAATCCATCAATGCTACCCTGAATTTGTTCCGTCGAATCAGAATGCTGCGACTACTAGGAAGAAACCGCTTGTGTTGTTGGACGCAGACTTTATCCGGACAAAGGAGGAGGTCCTTTCTTTTCCGGTTCAGTCTAGACAGGTGTCGCAGGCCTTCGGCCATTTCGATGATGCCATGTTCAAGCTTTCCGGTGGGAAGAAGAAAGGCGGTTTCTTATCATCTTCCGTAAATTTTATGGTTTGTTGGACCATGTTCATTCAAAACGGTCGGGAAGTTCCTCTGCATTTGGATGAGCAAGCTGAGGATCTGGAGCTATCCTTGCCTTCGTCATTCACTATTTGCTCGGACACAATTGAGGCGGCATTTCTTATCAACCTACCTCAATTGTTTACTACAGGCTTGCACTACAGTGGAAGAACCTAACTCGGATAAAATACTCTCTATTTTAATCTTTCCCAAGATTTGGGAAAGAAAAGTGGTGTAAAAAACGCCACAAAAAAATAAGCCAAAACTGGGTCGAGCGCCATCGGCGCACACCCAGTATGGGACGCTCTTCCATAGTACAAATCCACGACTTCCGTAAAACAGTGCGCAATGCGTCAATTTGTCATTCTTTTGATTATCCGCACACATGGTGGATGTGTGTGCATCTTTGCTGCAGTAACAGTGATATTTTAACTCATCGATAATGGTTTTCCTGTGACTGGATTTATGGATCTGAAGATCGTATAATAACAGGACTGTGTTTTAAATATTCTCGTTTATATATTCAACCACATTCTCATTGTTTATTATTTACTATTCCGTTTTCGCGAATGTTTTGTTTTCGACATCATGCGATTCGACAATTAATTTTTCGATTGATGAATTAATTTTTGGAGTTAGGTGTCAGTCTGGGACTGTCTGGACAGGATTTCTTCACTCTGTTGAGGGCTGAATTTCTGTTTTTTCGGTCCCTGTTGACCGTCTGGGTTCTGTGATGTACCCACCGTTTTTTTTTCTGCCACCTTCTCCCGTAGTTGAGGGTGTTCTTCTACTTTCTGTTTCTGTTGAGTTCACCTTTTTCTTCTAATGCTCTCACCTCTGTTATTTCCAGTTCGGTTCCTTTAGGGCATTTCCTTTTGCCCTCGCCTTGGTGCGTTCTTGTGGCCGTTTCTTCCGCACCCGCGGGTGGTGCTGAATGCTGTCGTTTCAGGGGCCTCCCGACTCGACCACGTCTGGTGTGAGTTTACCCATCCATGGGGGATGTGCAGCTCCTCCTGCCCCCGTGGGGGGGGGGGGGGGGGCACTGTCGTTTCTGGCCACACGACCAGTTTTGGGGGACCAACGTCTTTTGTGCAGCCTGGACCTTCTGCCCTGCAGAGGTCCGCGGTGACTCTCATGAGTTCCCGCTATGTTGATCCCCTATACACGTCAGCCTCCCCCCCCCCCCGACTCGACCACGTCTGTCTGAGTTTGACCCCCTCCATGGGGGATGTGCAGCTCCTCCCACTCCTAAGGGGGGTGGGGAACACTATCGTTTCAGGGTCGCCCGATTCGACCACGTCTGGTGAGAATTGCTCCCCCTCTGTGGGGGATGTGCAGCTCCTCCCGCACCAGCGGGGGTTGGGGAATGCTGTCGTTTCGGGGCTTCCCGACTCGACCATGTCTGGTGAGAGTTATTCCCCTTCTGTGGGGAATGTGCAGTTTTTTACCGTGGTGGATACTACGGGAGCTGTTGGATTTCTGGTGAAGAGATGCCTGGTTCCGGGACGATGTGCCCTCTCCAGTCGACATCTGAGGCTGTCACTAGGATTGTGACTCCTCCTTTGGAGGCCAAGCTTGGTGGCTCTCTCTGCTTTTCCGCCAGTTCCAACAGCTCCCGTCGTATCTGCTGCTACTGCTGTTCCGTCTACAACGTCATTGGGCACCGTTTTTAGCCGGCCTCGGCTTATCCCTGCCAGGGTCTGCAGGGATGTCTGTAGTGTGGTTGTGGGGTATCGGCCTCAGCCTTCCCCGACTTCCACTCAGCGAAGTCGGATGGGGCTGTAGACTGAACCCCCTACTGTGTCCTCTCAGCCATTGAGCACAGTAGTTTTATACCTGCAGTAGTCTGGTTGTGTAGACGTGGGGGTATCGGCCTCAGCCTTCCCTGACTTCAACTCAGCGAAGTTGGAAGTGGCTGCCGGCCGGACCCTCTACTGTGGTCTCTGCACCGTCGAGCACCACAGTTGTCATTGGATTCGGATGTTCTTAGTGGGACACTATGAACTCCGTGGCGTTTCCGTCCACTCATTCTGGCCACACGACCAGTTTTGGGGGACCAACGTCTTTTGTGCAGCCTGGACCTTCTGCCCTGCAGAGGTCCACGGTGACTCTCATGAGTTCCCGCTGTGTTGATCCTCGGGGTGTGTCACACCCCTATACACGTCTGCCTTCAGATGTTTCGGCTGCCGCCCGTCGTCCCACGTCGGGTGTTTTGGAGGATTGTGACCCTTCGCTGGTTAAGAGGGTCAGAGGTGAAGCCACTTTGCCAGTTCGTTCCTCTGTCGAACCGGCCAGTACGGGCAGTGAGCTTAGGGAGGCCCTCTCCTTACTCACTCAGGTTCTGTCCAAGAGCCTTCACATTCCAGCGAGGCAGCGAGTGATTTCCAGACGCCCCCTATGGCTCCGCCTCCCGGGATTGGAAACAGGCCGCTTTCTGATCCCCCTGGTGTTCCGACACCATGGGAGGCATCGGCTGGTTTGCCCACGATGGGCTATGTGTCTTCCGACTCAGGGGAAGAGTCAGACATGCTTGATGTCGAGAGCCAGCAGTCTTCAGACTTGGGGGCAGCTCTTGATTTCATGTTTGGGTTCCTTCCGGATCTCAAACCATCTAACCAGTTGACAGTGTCAGCCAGGCCACGATCATCGGTTGCACGCCAACAGCCTATGGAGCAACCCGCTTCTGGGCATCTTCGACCGTGCCAGTCGGTACAGTTGGTTGAAGCATTTTCAGCCTTGGACTCTAAGCTAAGTTCCAAGGCTATGAAGGCTCCGTTCTTCACCAGGGTTGACACCTTTTTTGCCTCCGGCACGTTATCATTCCTACGATTCCGCCAATCCGTCGGTCTACCAGACTTTGACGGTTTTGGATCAGGACTCCAATTCCCTCGGGCTTTCCAAGTCCAAGTCTGCCGTCATTCCGATGACGACTCTGGAGTCCACATTGGGCTTATCGAGAGAGATGCTTGGTATGCTTCCTCTCTCTCCGATCACGTCGTCTCAGCTTTAGCTGCTTATCTGCCCCCAGATAAGTTTGACGAGGTACAGGCTCCTTTGCGTGTGCTGTCCAAGGCGCTCATGCATCTTACACGCATGCCTGTAACACGGTTAATCTGGAATTAGTTCGAAGGGACTCTGTGCTGGACACAGGCATATCCCTTCCTGAGGAGCAGTGCACTACTCTTCGATCTGCTTCTTTGGCAGGTCCGCAACTTTTCCATGGTTCTGTGTTGACGGTCCGGGATGACGTCCTACGTCTTTCCAAAGATCAGCTGCTGTTTCTTCAGCTTGATCAGCCTTCTAGGGTAGGCACGGGCCGTTCCAAGCCTAACAAGTACCCTCTGCTTCCTCTGCGAAGCAAAGGGGCTGATCCTTCTGCCTCCGCTTCTACTTCTTACTCAAGGGGTAAGGGTAAGCATCATCAGTCTTGAGGGAAGTCCCAGGATTCTTCATTCAGTAGAGGAGGTGTTTTCTCCTCTCGCGAGTCTCATCGGGGTTCTAAATGAAGATCCTCACCTCGACTCGTCCCAGGTTGGAGGAAGGATAGCAGAGTTCGCAGACCGTTGGGCCACCATCACATCCGATCCTTGGGTGTTAGATGTTGTTTGGTCCGGATTGCGAATATGCTTCAGAAGGCATCCCACTCTGTCCAGGGTGCCTCTTCCAACCACAGTTCCTTCAGACATTTTACGTCTGGAACTTTTGTCCATGGAGATAGACAATCTCCTGACAACGGGGGCGATTGAGGTCATCAAGAACATTAGGTCAGTGGGTTTCTATTCCCGCCTGTTCTTGGTGCCGAAGAAGGACGGCCGACTCCGACCGGTTATCGATCTGAGTTTCCTGAACCAGTCTATCATTGCACCCATGTTCAGCATGGAGACTTTCAGGTTGGTCCTCCGTTCAATTCACCAGGGAGATTTCGCTTCCAGCTTCGACCTGCGAGGCGCTTACTTTCACGTTCCAATTCATTGGGCGTCACGGAAGTATCTCAGGTTCGTTTTTCTGGGGCGAGTTTACCAGTTCAAGGCCATGCCTTTCGGCCTCAACCTGGTTCCTTGGGCCTTCACCAGACTGATGTCGCATGTGATAGCTTTCCATCGCACACAGTCCAGGGTGACTACTTCGGCATATCTGGACAATATCCTCCAGGGGCATTCCAATGCTGCCTTACTGGAGTCGGATGTCGCCACTCTGTTGAGCTTGCTCGCGTCGCTAGGTTTCAGAGCCAACGAGAAGTCAGACCTGGTTCCTTCTCAGTTGTTTTATCATCTGGGGATGGCTTTCCTCACACAATTCAATTTGGTGGCGGTTCCCCAGGCCAAGGCTGTGATTCTCTCAGCTTTTGCTCTGACTCTGTCCCAGTCCACTTCTGCGACAGCTCGGAGTATTCTCCGGCTAATCGGTCTCTGCGGTTCGGTGACGGATCTCATTCCTCTAGGTCGGCTGCGTGTCAGACCTCTCCAACACTTTCTGCTCAGTCGTCGGAGGCCGAATGTAGATTTTCTGGATCTGGTGCTTCAGTTTCCAGAATATCTTTATCCTCACCTTCTCCTCTGGGCGGATGTCCAGTGGCTTTCGCAGGGTGTTCTGTTGGACTTAACCACGGCTGATCGCGTTCTGATGGCAGATGCCAGCGATCTCGGATGGGGTGCGACGTTGGATCCTCTAGGTCTTTCCATTCACAGGATGTGGGACCAGAATCATGCAGCTCTACACATCAACCAGAAGGAGCTTCTTGCTCTTCTGAGTTTCAGGCAGTGGATCCCTCACCTGTCGAATCGCAAGGTCCTTCTGTTGTCCGACCATTCGACGGTGGTTGCTTACATTCGGAACCAGGGCGGCACGCACTCTGTTGCAATGTACGAATTGGCTCGGGATCTTCTACTGCTTGCTCAGGATGTCCACGCTGGGGTGGCTGTTCATCACATTCCCGGTCGTCTGAACGTCCTAGCCGACTCCCTGTCCTGTCGGGGCAGGGTCATTTCCACCAGGTGGATGCTCCACATGGCAGGTTCCATCGATCTCTTGCAACTCATTGGAACCATCCAGTGGACACTTTTATGTCCCTGTGTCCAGATGCTCGGGCTTTCGCCGTGGATGCTCTGGCCCTCCTTTGGGATGGTCTTGTCGGCTACGCCTTCCTACCTGTTCCGATTCCGCCTCAGGTTCTCGCCCAGATATGAACCTGCAGTCATCGAATCCTTTCGATCACACCCGTCGCCTCGGTGGGTGTGGATCAATCTGCTCCACTCTCTGTTAGCGGCGGTTCCGGCATGTCTCCCTCTACTTTCTTTCACAAAGTCGCCCGAGGAGGTTTTACGTTGACCCGACGTCATTGTGCCTTTGCACATGTCCTTTATCGGGTCCTGTCGCCCCCGTAGTGGTTTTTCGAGACACGCAGTGGAGTTGCTTTTCTTCTTCAAGGAGGCACTCACTCCACTGGTTTAGCCTCTGTGGCTAAGTGGAAGGTTCTTCTGTCGATGGTGTGCGATTACTCTGTTGCTTCTGTCACTCCCTCGATCACACCGCCTGCAGAGTTTCTGGTATATGTTTGTTTCTGGGGGTCTCCAGCAATGGGTACATGTCCATGTTTCGGAGACATTTTTTCATATGTGATACCACATTGTTTTGACACTCATCCTTGCCTCTCCAAGCTTGTTCAGCTCTTTTCCTTGAAAAGGCCTAGGACTTTGCAGTTTCCTCCAAGATGGTCACTTTCTTGGGCGCTGCTCTGCTTGGGGGTGGGGGGCGTTCACGCCTTTATCCTGGATGAATATGCATTCTCTCACATGCCAGATCTCTCCTGCATCTATTTCTTGATGGATTTGTCTTGCTATTCATGCAGCTTCCGTTTGTCTAGCTGCTGGTGATTGTATTACCAATTGTTTTTTCTGCCACAAGGTGCGTGCATTGTCTTCCTCTTTTAATAACTCTGTCATGTTGTCGGATGACGGATGTTATTCTGGCAGCCTTCTGGAGAAATGCTACATTCTCCTTTTATCTGCGACAGTTGCAGGAGCCGATAGAGGACCTTGGTTCTTGGGGCCCCTTTTCTTCGGCTCAGGCTATTGTCTATCCCAGCCTTTCAGCTTTTTTCAGGGTCAGTTCCAGCTTTGTGCTGTTACTGCCCTTTCTGTCTGTGCGTCGCACTTCACCATACGCCTCATCTTTCATTGTCTTTTCTAATGTTTGTGATGCTATGGTTTGATAGGCCTAGGGATCTCTTCCTCTGTCCACGGTCCCAGTGCTATTGAGTTATGTGTGGGTTGGTTATGTGATTCCCTCCAGCCTTTTGTCTATTCAGCCTGTAGTAAACAATTGAGGTAGGTTGATAAGAAGTATAAATTTTATAGTAAATTTCCTTTCTTATTATACCTACCGAAATTGTTTACATGGAGGCCCTCCCGTCTTCTTATTCGGGTAAGAATCCTTCCTCCCCGCTGATCATATAACTCCAGTGTTGTTCGGAATCAAAAGAATGACGAATTGACGCATTGCGCACTGTTTTATGGAAGTCGTGGATTTGTACTATGGAAGAGCATCCCATACTGGGTGTGCGCCGATGGCGCTCGACCCAGTTTTGGCTTATTTTTTCGTGGTGTTTTTTACACCACTTTTCTTTCCCAAATCTTGGGAAAGATTAAAATAGAGAGTATTTTATCCGAGTTAGGTTCTTCCACTGTAGTGCAAGCCTGTAGTAAACAATTTCGGTAGGTATAATAAGAAAGGAAATTTACTATAAAATTTATACTTCTTCAAACAGAGCGAATTTAGATGCTATGTCTTATGCAGATCACCTTTCAAGAGCTGTGGCGCAACGTCTCAACGGACAGGAATTTGAGCACATTCATACCTCTTTAAGAGTTCTTTCCAGGACTATTACGTTTACCACGTATAACTCTGCCTTAACAATGGCAAATTTGGAGTTAATCAGACATGACGGAGCCCTTGCATCTTCATCTTTAATAGATGACAATGTGAAAAACTCTCTACGGGTCGCTCCGGTATCCAGACACACAATTTTTGATGATAAGCTTTCATTGGTTTATGACCAAGCTACAAATAAAGCGTCTAATACACTGCTCCTTAAGGCATTGTCTAATCGACCCGCGGCAGCAGAAAAGAGTAAGGGAGGACGTCCTAAACAGAAATCGTCGAAAGGGGACTCCTCGCGAGGGTATAAGAAACTCTCCTATTATTACTCTAGGGATCGTCAATACAGTGACCCGGGAAGGGGGCGTAGGTCTGATCGAGACTACCGGTCAGACGCCCCTAAGCTGGCAGGTCAAGGCTGTTTGCAAGGGGGACGTGGTTTCTCCTCCCGTAAGCCTCGTAGGTCCTACAAGTGATGGTCAGGACCTCTATTGCTTGCCAGTTGAAGGAAGGTTATCAAGATTCGCAGCAAACTGGATAACAATTATGAAAGACCAGTGGGTGAAAAGTGTTGTCTCGGACGGCCTATGGCTGTCTTTCCGAGCGAAACCACCACTAACAAGATGTCCGTGGTGGACAAATCTTCCGTCAAATCCTTGCAAAAGAGAGTCTCTCCTATTGGAGGTACAGGCTCTCTTGGCAAAGGAAACAATAGAGGTCATCGAGAATCAAAATTCTCTAGAATTCTACAGTCACCTGTTTCTTGTACCGAAGCCAGACGGCTTGTTCCGACCGGTGATAAACTTGAGCTGGATAAACAAACTTATCGTAGCTCCAAAGTTCTATATGGAGACTATTTGGTCAGTAAGGGCGAGCATTCGGGTGAACGACTATGCGGCAAGCATAGATCTAAAGGATGCGTACTTTCATGTCCTGGTACATCCGGCATTCAGAAAGCACCTATGGTTCACCATTCAAGGGATAGTATATCAGTTCCGAGCGATGTGCTTCGATCTGAATCTAGCGCCCTGGGCATTCATTTAAATAATGAACTAGGTAATGTCTCACTTCCTAGCTCATTCGTCTGCGGTAACGTCGGCTTACTTGGACGCCATTCTTCAAAGATTCGGCAAAAAAACTATTCTTCAGAACGATGTTCTGAGTCTGCTTCTCTTGCTCCGACGTCTCAGCTTCATCGTAAACAAGAAGAAGTCGGATCTAGCGCCGTCCAAGTCGTTCATTCACTTGGGAATGAGCTTCGAGACTCACAACAATCTGGTTCGTCAGCCGTTACCCAGAGCGAAATTAGTCAGTTGTTATGCTCACTTTTGTCTACACTCAGACGCATTAACAGCGAGGGAATTTATGTGACTGATGGGGTTGTGCGGAACGGCTGCTGATCTTATTTCGATGCGCACACGTCCCCTCCAGATATTCTTTACTCAGTACTGGAGTGTGAAGACGCATTCGCTTGAGACCAGTATTGTTTTAATGGGCCTGGTAAAACGAAAGGTCCAGATTTGGGCAGATAATCAGTGGAGTTCCGCTGCAGCTGCCGGATCCGGCTTTCACGATTATGACAGATGCTAGTCAAACAGGTTGGGGCACGGCCCTGAGCCCGACGGACTCGAAGTGCCAGGGTCTTTGGGACCCTCGGTTTCTAGCGAAACACATAAGCATCAAAAAAATGATGTCAATATGTTTAGTGCTACAACATTGGTTGCACATTATAGCGGACGCTCATTTTCAGATATTGTCGGACAACTCGACATTAGTAGCGCACATCAGGAACCAGGGAGGCACGCAGTCGATTCCGTTATGCGAACTAACAGAAAAAAATTCTTCTGTATGTCATGAAGCATCATGTTCATCTATCGGTCTATCATATACCGGGTCGTCTGAACGTACCAGCAGACTCACTCTCTCGGAAAGGTCTCTTGTTGCCATCGGAGTGGACTCGCAACAACCAAGTATTCAGACAGATTTGCTACCAGTGGGATCGTCCTATGATAGATTTGTTTGCGACACACCTCAACAATCAGTTGCAGACTTACGTGTCGCCATGTCCAGATCCTCAAGCGTATGCAGTAGATGCTCTGTCAATCTCATAGGACGGAATGATAGGATATGCGTATCCTCTAACTCCGTTGATTCAGCAGATCCTGTTAAAAATCAAACAGTCTTGCTGCATGATTCTGTTAGTAGCATCTCTATCATCACAGAAACCGTGGATCTATCTTCTCAGGTGTCTGTTATGGGATGTTTCCCAGAAGCTTCCTCCGTGAGAGGACCTTCTTCATCAGGGGAAGTCACGCACACTGCATCACAACCTTGAAGGTCTCAACCTTCACGTATTTCCGTTGTGCGGTCCTTCTTGCACGGCAAGCAATTTACAGGACGAGCAGTGGACGCAATTTCTAACTGCAGGAGGTCCTCCTCTTCGCTGAATTACGCAGCAAAGTGGAAGGTTTTCTTCCGTTGGTGTAAAGATCAGTCGATAGACATCTATGATCCGTCCATACCGGATATTGCCAACTTTCTGATCTACCTGTTTGACGTTCTCAAACTGCAGCCCGTCACTATTAAGGGCTATAGGTCTATGTTATCGGACACATACGCTCATCATGATAACTTGGCAATTGGATCTAATGCTTCATTATCCAAACTGGTTAGAAATTTCTCTATAAATAGACCTAGAACCCTCAAATTAATTCCTAAGTGGAATTTAGCTTGGGTTCTGTTGAAGCTTAAAGAAGCTCCATTTGAGCCGTTAAGACGTTGTAGAGTTCAAATTCTTGACCTATAAAACAGCATTTCTCTTAGTCTTTGCTTCCGCTAGAAGAGTTAGTGTACTCTATGCTTTATCTGTTGACAAATCTCACTACCGTAGTGTGGGTAATACCATCCCTTTAACTACAGAAGTGGGATTTTTGGCTAAGAATCAGGGTCCAGATAAATGGCCTGAGCCTACTATCATAAAGGCTCTGTCATCTATGGACAACCATAGACCTCTGCTGTGTCCAGTCAGGGCTATGCACACATATAAACGCCGATCAGAGTTTATTAGAAAAGGAAGGAAACGCTTCTTTTTATCATTGATTCCTAACAGAAAAGATATTTCTATCCATTCCGTTGCTAGATGGATTATACGCATTGCCTATGAAAATCTCTCTTCGGATCAGCTTTCAGTTAATAAGATATCAGCGCATGAAGTTAGAATGCTGTCCACTACTTGAGCTTATTCTAACAGTATAGCCATTACTGATCTGATGAAAGCTGCGTACTGAACACAGCCTTCTACATTTACCAAGTTTTACCTTAGAAATTTAGAGTCCATCTCCTGTGACCTTAGATGTTTAGGTCCTCTATCTGTTGCTCAGAACTTCGTCCACTAAATGCTTACATCTATAGTTCTTTAGGCAACCTGTTCCAGCAGTGATGCTGTTCCGCTGCCCTCTTCGTTCTGAGGACATGTACCTCAGAACAAGGGGAAGGGGTGGGGATGGTTTTTTCCCTTATGATCATCTGGCTTTATAGTGAAAAGCAAGGGAAGACCTCCTCCGGTGTCAGTAGTCCCGAGTCGGTGCTGGGATGGTTTTAATGTGTAGCTCGGTGTGAAGCAAAATTAATATGTCTCATTTATGTATTGTTTTTAAAGTGTAGCTCACTGTGAAGCGCTTGTATATGTCACGTGTCAAATGGCCGTTAATATACAATCCTCGGACACTTTTAAATGAGTATAAAGGGTTGCATTCTTTCTTTATATGTTGGCTTCCCTTCACCGAATTAGCATAATGGGTTATGCTGGCATTAAATGGAGAATTATATATTATGTAATGCTCAATTACATTGTTGGTGTTATGTCTTTCTCGTTTCTCATAAATAAGAGACATATATAATTCCTTTCTCTCCTTTTCTTCTGTAGGAGCTATCCTTTAAGAAGTGATTGAGTAATTGGATTTTCCTCTATGTCCTAGGCCTTCCATCCTTTTTACAATTCAGCTAGTCGGGGCCATTGGTTGTTGTATAAAAATATTATAAATTCAAAGTAATTTGTATATTTTTTATACTTACCAATGGCCCAGACGGGGATGGCCCTCCCATGAGTGGGCACTCATACCTCCCCACTGCTGACAACATTTAACAGGCAAATTCTAGAAAGAATGATGGTGGGCATCAATTTCGGTGTCTTCTGGATACTGCGTGTGCGCAGTTTGCAAAAGTATGGAGGACCAGTTAGGGCATAATTTTTTCGGTTTTGCATGCAAATTTTGGGGATTGGGGGGTGGGGGGGAGGGCAAAATTAGTGTTTAGCCCTGGATATTTTTGAGTTAGCACCAGCTAGTCTGGGCCATTGGTAAGTATAAAAAATATACAAATTACTTTGAATATTGAATTTTTTCAGGGGTGGGAATCAAGTTTGACCAAATCAATCCCATTGGTGTATAATTGGGCTCTCTTGTGGGAGCCTGAATTTCAGTTTAGTGCAATGTGGGGAATGAGCTTTAAAAATCTTCTTCTTCAGATCTACCAGTCAGAATCTCTTAATGTTTGGGATACAGCATCCTTACAGGGATCAGATTAAAGTTTGTTCTAAGCAAGTCCCTCGATTAGTATTTGGACTCCTTATTGGAGCCCTTAAGGAAGTCAGATAAAGTTTTAAAAATCAAGTCCCTGGGTTAATATTTGAACTCTTGAATATAGTCCAATATGAAGAATAATTTTTTAAATCTGCTTCTTCAGATCCATTGGTCTGAATCCTGATGGGGGTGGGGGAGGAGGAGGCTGGTGCTTAGTCAGTTCAAATTTGTTGAACTTAAGTCCCTAGATTGATATTTGATCTCTCTGTTTTCCATTACTGGAAATCTGGGCGTTATTTGTGTGGGCGGATCTCAATACCAGAAAAAATCATCTTACTGGACAACAGAGTTTTGAATAGTTACATGACTTCATTCCACTGTAGTGTTTAATGGGCATAGATGCTAATTAAATCTATCTTTAAACAACTTTGTCACATGAGTGCCTCAGGCCCCTTGTCTTGTATGTGGGGTGATCACATATTGGCATTTGTACTTAGCATTTCGTTATGCAGTCCTGGAACATAAGACGAAAAATATAGATTCTGGGATAGTGAATATTCGAAAGCAGAATTTTTTTTAATTTTTTAAGATAATCCACTTTTTCCCCCAAAATTTCAGAATTTATTTTAAAATTCTGCAATATGTGGGAATACAACATATATACCAGGGAGTTGATTAGAAACACAAGGAATGATATACCCAAATCACATGGTTGGTATTCCTTTTTACCAAACTTTTGGAGTTAAAATACAGTGAATTCTGGAGTCCACTTGCCGATCATATTACCCAAGCTGGGGATAAATGGCTGGACAAAGATGAATTTGAAGACATCCCATCTCCACTGAGAGTGTTATCTCACTCCATTATGACTTCCATTCATACTACAGCTCAGACCATGGGTAACCTTGAGCTTGTTAGACATGACAAGTCCTTATCATCCATGTCTAACTTTACTTAGATAAAGCTCTTAATTAAGGCCTCTCTCAGAGCAGCACTTTGATACGGATTTCTCTCTTTAATGATCAAGTCACTTTTGTACATGAAGAGGTTACCAAACAAGCCATGAGTAGTCTCAACTTTTGTCAGATTGCTCCTAATTATCCTAGTTCCAAGAAACCCAGATATTCTGAAACAAAGAAATACTGTGGCTTGTTGCCTTCAAGATTTTAAGCTTCTCGTAACCAGTCTCCTGTTTGCTCTCAGCTGTTGAACTGAGGAAGTTCTCAGTCTTCTTACAGAGGCTATTCCACAAGGGGAAAACAGATTTCCTCCTATTGTAAGCCTGGAGGAGGTTTAAGATAGGCTGTAAACCTCTATTGTCTTCCAGTCGGCAGAAGGTTATCACACTTTGTAGAAAACTGGAAGAAAATTACAAAGTATCCATGGATTCTAAAAGTTTTTCAAGGGCGATGAATTTCCTATTTCAGAAGAAAGCCTCCCTTGTCAAGAATACCCTTGTTTACAAATCTTCTAGCCAACCTTACGAAAGGAACTGTATTCTCGAAGCAGTAAACTTAATGATTTCGAAAAAGGCAAAATGTTTCACCTCTAGGTTTTTACTCAAGGATCTTCCTGGTACCGAAGCCAAACTGTTCCTTCCGACCAGTCATAGATGTCAGTTGGATCAACAAACTCATCTTCACTCTGAAGTTTTATATGGAAAAGCTCCAATCAATAATGAACAACATCCGATCTAACGACTTCCAGCAAGCATAGACCTCAAGGATGTATACTTTCACGTAATGATTCACCCTTTGTTCAGTAAATACTTGAGGTTTGCTGTAAATGGTGAGTTTTACCAGTTCTAGGCGATGTTAGTTGGACTAAACCTTGCCCCTTAAGCATTCACTCAGATTATGGACCCTGTCATGTCGCATTTCAGAGCTCTTTTGACAGTCCTGACTTTGGTTACCTGGACAATATCCTTCAAAGGCATATTTTTATACTAGAACCAATGGCCCAGACTTAGCTTGTGCAAACTCAATAATATCAAGGGCCAAACACAAATTTTGAACTCCCCAATCCCCCAAATTTGCATACAATACCAAAATTTAAAAATTCTATCTGGCCCTCCATACTTTTAGTACAGTGCATGCGCAGTACCCAGGAAGAGACCGGAATTGGCGCCTAGCATCATTCTTTTGTTTGACCCAAGTCAGTAAACATTTGAACTGACATCTGTGCAATAAATTCTCATTTTTGAAGATGCCAGACACAAATCAGTGATGGTTTTCATGGAATCAACAGTGTAGCAGGATGTTGGAAGTGAATAACGGTGGTTTAGGATGTTAAGGGCTGTAACTTTATAATTTTTATGTAAAATTATTCATGTTTCCCATTTTTGGGATATGCTTCTGAACGTCGTCATTATAATATGACTCCACTGTTGTTTTGTTAGTGTTACTTCCCTTCCCTCTCCTGAACCCTCCTGTTATACTCCCAAGCTCTTTCGGCTTTTTATTGAGAATTTTTTATTAAATTCTTGGGAGTGCAACTTGTTTTACTGAATAGGTATTCCATTTATCCCCCGTGTTTATGTCTTGTTCGTTTGTGGTTCAGGACGATGTGTATTCTTGCATCTTCTACCAGATGCATTTTTAGATCAACTTTGGCGAAGCCAAATTTGAGGTATTGTCATGGCCCGTCGTCTTTCTGTCCATCTGTTGCGCCGTCAACACGGTTCGGTCTAGAGGCCGTATTTATGAACCGATCTTTATGAAACTTCTTGGGTACCTTTGTTATCACCGTGGGACGAGAACGAGTGTTTTGGGGTCCGGTCCAAAATTCAAAATGGCCACTGGCAGCCATTTTGTACAAAATTAGGTGCAATCAGATTTTTGTGCAGAACTTCCATATGAAAGCTCTGATTTGAATAATTTTTTGTGTGAATGTTTAGTACCATGGGATACATCAAATATAATACGTTTTTTTTCTCGTGCATAAATTATGCCAATTAGACTAACTTTGATCTATTTAGTGTTACTTTCAGCACTGTAACTGCAAATGCCAATATGGCTTGTTTTTTGCTCAGAACTTCTATATGAAAGCTCTGATTTAAATAAATTTTTGTGTGAATGTTTACTAACATGGAATGCATCACATATAATACTTATGTCCTATTCTTTAGACCATTGCAGTCATCTTGTAATTGATTTAGTATGGTTGACGTGGTCACAACAAAACTCCTTTTTCTCTTATTCATTATTGTTGACTTGGTCACAACAAATACTGATTCCTGTCATATTCATTATTGTTGACCTTGTCACAGCAAATACTAATTCCTGTCATATTCAAAGTTGAGCTACAGTGTCATTGACACTTTCATTTTTTCTTCCTGTGAAGATCTAACTTTGCATCAGGTAGTTGTTGATCGGTCACTGACTTTGGGCCTCTGTTGTGCCTGTTGTTGGTTAGTTTCTGGTTTTTCCTCTTGACTTTTTTGTCTGTTCAACAATGTTTTGGAAAAGAAGAAGTGATTATTGACGAGTGAATTGGCCGAGGAGCTACACAAGCCCATCGTGTGTAAATTTCAAATTTTAAAAACAGTTATTGTTTTCTCTATTAGGATATATATTATATCTTATTCCGGTAGTTTAGCTTTAATTAGGTAGTGCTTGTCCATACTTAGGCTCTATCGGGATGCCCTTGGGCTTATGAGGTTCCCTTGGGGTAATTAGGCTTCATTCAAAATTTTTCGAAAAAATTTATTTAGTTTGTTTCGAATATTTTTATGATTGTCTATGTTATGTATCCTTGTGATGTTTATTCTGTATTATTATTGGGAGTGCAGCGGACTTATGATATTGCCTTCATTATTATTGTATCTATAATAATAATTGGTACCTAGTGTAAGTGCAGGAAATCTCGGAGTTCTGCATAGGAACAAGAACACCAGTAGTCGCTGCACTCCTTCAGTACTTGTACTATGGGATGCGAACATTGGAAACGGGCGTCTACCTGTGTGGTGGGCGGTGAAGTTCAGATGTTGCTTTCACCGCAGACTAATTCTAGTCTTTCAGTCTCTTTTCAGAGAAACAAGTACATGGTGATGGTACTTTGAAACCTGTCCATTAGGTCCTGCTGTCGTCACACTCTGAGGAGTAAACAGAGCTAGCTGCCAAGGTGCTCATGATTATTTGCAGGGAAATGAGGTCTCTAGTTAGTTCTCTTAATTCTCTGCATGCAGCTAGCTCGACCAGTGAAGCGGTTATCCCTATATGGGAGTTGGGATGCTGGGCATGTGTGTTGTGGTCGAGAAGTATTCATGTGGGTAGAGCGAACACCTCAAAAGTGATGATGGCAAAAGGAGAAGCCTGAAAGTTTGTCTATGAGACGCTCGGTGAGACCTGGGGTCAGGTCGCAAGTTGGAGAACTCTCTCCATCCCGTTAGCAGTCGGGGTCGACTTAGTCCATTGCGAGAAACTTCGATAAGTCGGAGCACCGGATGTTCCTTGAACACTGCAACCAGGGTCAGCAGCGGTTATGGCTTCTTTTTCTTACATGGAAGAGCATGCAAAGGGGATTAGCCTACAAGTTTCTCAACGGGAAACTTGGCGAGATCTGGGGTCAGCGCACGAGTTGGAGAGCATTCTCCATCCCTCCAGCAGTCGGGGTCGACTGTGCCCATTGCGAAAAACTTCAATGAGTCGGAGCACCCGTCCGAAATGTGCAAGTCAGGATGTTCCTTCCACACTTCAGCCGGCTGTTGTTACGGCTTCCTCTTCTACCATGGAAAAGCACGCTAAGAGGTAGAAGCCTACAAGTTTCTAAACAGAATGCTCGGTGAGATCTGGAGCAGATCGCGAGTTGGAGAGCCCTCTCCATTCCGTCAGCCGTCAGGGTCGACTGTGTCCGCTTTGAGAAACTTTAGTGAGTTGGGCATCCATTGACGCTGGTGGTCCGGGATGCTTCTTCCACACTGCAGCTGGGGTCAGTTGCAGTTATGGCTTCTTCCTCTGCTTCATCGACGAAGCATGTTAGACCACAGACTAACTGTCCGACTTCGCAGGTTCAAGCTGTCTTACTGAGACATTCTCAGTCTTACCACTGAAGTTGGATTAACCTGCAGCCAGTGGTTCGAGGCATATGCATACGGGACATGCATTGAAAGATCTGGGGTCAGATCTCTGACCCGTGAGCAGCATATGGTAAAGAAGTGGATAACCGCTGCTCTGCAAGCCTTGTTCATGGACTTGGTCCAGTCATCTGTTCATGGTGTTGACCATGATTTTCAGATGGAACATTCAGATGGTGAGAGGGTGTTGGAGGATGATTCTCCATCCCTCACGGAACAGCACATTAAGACTATGAATTGTATTCATAAGTTCTTTTGGTTCTTGTTCTGAACAAAAGTCTGCATTTGCTAAGCAAAAACCAGCTTAGAGTACCGAGTGAAGGAAAGACATATTTCTTTCCTTCCCTGGTTATTCTGCTCAGGTGTCGAAGGCCTTTGGTCAGATTAACGACGCCACCCTTGGCATAGCAATAGTATAAGAAAAGCAAATGCTCTATTCTTTACGAATAGAAGATCGTCAGCTCACAGTTATGCTGAGACAGCTGTCTTGTTTGGAATAGGGCCGTTAGAAGGAAAAAGTATGTCTTATCCTTCTTGGTGTTGTATTCCTAGGCATAGGAGGCATTTAGTTCTATTGTTGATACCATAGTAGCCTTATGTACTAGTAGTTAGAGCGGTCTTTTCTTATACATCAGCGGCTAACGTCGTAAATCTCTGTTTAGTGAGCTGTCCAAGGCCGCAGGGTAACACTCAGATATCTGTCTTCACCGATATGTGACTTTTAGTCTGTGTTAGCTATGCTGAGACCGCTATCTTTTTGGAATAAGGCCGTTAGAAGGAAGGATTACATTCTTTTCTTCTCGGTGTGGTATTCCTAGGCATCACAGGCAATTATTCCTATTGTTGTCAGCTTAGTAGTCTTATGAAATAAGAGCGGTATGTTTCTGTAACATTAGCGGCTAACGTCATAGTGGCCTTATATATTTTACAGCGGTCTTTTCTTATACATTGCGGCTAACGTCATAAGTCTCCATTAGTGAGCTTTCCAAGGCCACAGGTGTCACAGATATCTGTCTTCACAGAAATGAAGACTTCTAGGCTGCATTAGCTAAGCTGAGACTACTGTCTCTTTGGAATTTTGGCTGTTAGAAGAGCGGTCCTTTATTCCTTACCTTGAGTGACTAACATCGTAAGTCTCCGTTTAGTGAGCTATCAAGGTTGCAAGTAACACCGAGACATCTGTTTTCACAGAGATGAAGACTTTTTAGCTGTGCTAGCTAATCTGAGACTGCTGTCTCTTTGGAATTAGGGCCTTTAAAAGGAAAGAGTGTGTTGATTCCTTCTTGGTGTTGTGTTCTTAGGTGTCTGAGGCTTTTAGTCCTTTTGTTGATGCCTTATTAGAATCAAGTGCGACCCTTTTTCCTTAAATTGAGTGACTAACGTCGTAAATCTCCACTTAGTGAGCTTTCTAAAGTCGCAAAATTACACCGAGATGTCTGTCTTCACGGAGATGAAGGCTTCTAAGCTACCTTTGCTAGGCTGAGACCGCTGTCTTCTGGGAATAGAACCACTAAAAGGAAAGAGTACATTTTTTCCTTCTCGGTCTTGTTTTCTTACTGTTGACACCCTAGTAGCCTAGCTAGAATTATAAGCAGTGTTTTTTTCCTATTATTAGTGGCTATCGTTGTAAGTCTCCTTGAGTGAGCTTCTGGGGCCGCAGTTTACAGCCATTACAGCCATATAATTGTCTTCACGAGTAGGAAGACCTTTAGCTGCTTCAGCTAGGCTGAAACCAGTCCTTTTGGACAAGGTACCGTTATAAGAGAAGAGGTTGTTCTCTCCTTAACGGTATTGTTTTGTCTTATTTGTCTGAGACTTTTATTCCTATTGATGATGCCATATTAACCTAGTGAGAATAATGAGCGTTCTTTCGGATGCCTGCAGTTAGCTCCTTTTTGCAAGAATATATTTCCTGCTATAATTGAAACGAGGCGCAGGGAGTTCATCTAGGTTTTTATGATCGGGTGCCGGAACTTAGTTTTTCGTCGCCCGCTTCCTTTTAAATCCAATCTATAGTCGTGGATTATATTTTCACTCGGAGGATTTGGATATTATGTCTATATGGTGTATTGTTTGGGGCCATAGCATACTGTCTTGATTTCAAGGGATATGTCGATGCTATATCAGAGGGTGTATTCCTTGCAATAGCGCCATGTTCATCACGTCCCTCTCCGTCCTTAGTGGCATTATTGAGTTGGTCAGACGTGATGGAGCCCTACAATTTTATACTATTCTAGATGACTAACACTAAAACGTTACGAGTCGCGCTGGGTTAATTTGGTCATTCTTGTTTTGTCTATCGATAAGCTTATATTAGCTGTATTACTCTGTATTGAGAATAGCAGCAGCAGTATAGCTTTGGGAATGTAGCGTGAGGTTTTCTCTTCCTATAGTGAAAAAGGAATTTGTCACAGTTCCAAGCTTTAGTATTACTGCACCGGCCTTACTTATCTAACGATTGAAGTAATGGGGGTGGGTTGGGGGTGGATGGGGGGTGGGGGGTTCGATATGATTTAATGGTTCTAGTATAAAAATATGATACATTTAAAGTAATTTATATATTTTTAGCTCACCTGAGCGATGCTCAAGGGGAGCTTAACTGATCACTTTCCGTCGTCTGTCTGTCATCCGTCATTAACTTTACATTATCGACTTCTTCTCATGAACTGCTGGACCAAATTCAACAAAATTTGCTTGCATGTTCCCTATCATATGTCAATTCAAGGTTGTTCAATTCAAGTTGACCTGCCCCTCGGTAGGGCCACACCCAAAAAGTGTGCTTAAATCTTAAAAAATCTTCTTCTCATGAACCAGCAGTAGCAGAGACTTGATATTTGGTGTGTAGCTTCCTTTTGAGGTGTAGACTCAGATTTGTTCAAGAGAAGTTCAAGGAGCTATATTTGCCTTCATTATGGGAAGGGCAAGAATTTTTGCCCCGCCCAAAATTTCTGTTTTCCAAACTGAGAAGCAGATTTGAACCAAATTTGATATGAGGGCTTATTGGGTCATAAGTACTTAATTTATGCCCAAATTTTTTTTTCCCCGTCATTCCATGGGAACCGCAGGAGCTAAAAATAGACAAAAATTAAAACGCCTATATCTCCACTACAATTCTTATTTGGTGTGAAGCTTCCTCAGGACCAACAGAATGGAATGGTAAAAAAAAAATTGCTATCAGTTTTAACACGGTGGGAAATGGGAAAAACATTTAAGACTACTTTTCTCCACTGCTCCAAAAGCTTTAAAATTTCACATATAACATCTTTGGAAGATTGTTTCACATGTTTATTGAAATCAATTCCCTGGGTCCATATTTGGGCTCTCTATGGGGAGCCCAAATTTTCAAATTAGTGCAGTATGAGGAATATTCTTTAAAAATCTTCTTCTTCAGATCTACCAATAAGAATCTTTTGATATTCGTTATGCAGCATGCTTAGGGAGGTGAGATTCAAGTTTGTTCAAGCCAAATCCCTGGGTTCATATTTAGGCTGAAAATTTGGGGTCCCGGTCCGGACTTAGAAATTTTGGACCAAAATCCGGAAATGAGTTTTTTGTTTTTTATGCGTTTCGGTTAATTTTGAGACTAAAAAAAATTTTTTTTTTACACTGAAAATTTGGGGTCCGGGTTGGTCTTCGAAATTTTGGACCAAAATCTGGAAATTAGTTTTTTAGTTTTTTATGCGTTTTGGAAAAATTTAAGAAGATGAAAAAAAAATTTTAGACTGAAAATATTTTGTTTGGGACCTTGAAAATTTCCGAACAAAAATTTTAAAAAATCAGTTTTTTATACATTTATCTCAGTTTTGGGACGTAAAAGTGCAGGAACTGAAAATAGAAAGAAAATCCTGTGTATTGCTTCATCTAGTTGGTATATGCTTTTCTTAGGAGAGGCGTATGCAGCTTATTCAAGTAAAGTCCCCGGTTTGATATTTAGACTACTATGTCAGGTGAGCACCCTAAGGCCCCCTGGGGCCTCTTGTTTATACTTACCAATGGCCCAGACGGGGATGGCCCTCCCATGAGTGGGCACTGAGTTATAACATTAGTAGGCACAACTAGGAAGAATGATGCTTGGCGCCAATTCTGGTCTCTTCCTGGGTACTGCGCATGCGCATGTACTAAAAGTATGGAGGGCCAGATAGGACTTTTAAATTTCGGTATTGTATGCAAATTTTGGAGATTGGTGGTTCAAAATTTGTGTTTGGCCCGTAATATTATTCAGTTTGCACCAGCTAAGTCTGGGCCATTGGTAAGTATAAAAAATATACAAATTACTTTAAATTTATCATTTTCATTTGAAACTCTTCTTCAGGATGTTCAGAAGCTCCTAAATCTTTTACAGTCACTGGGGTTTCTTGTCAATATACAAAAGTTAAATCTAACCCCTTCAACCACCTTTCGACATCTGGGAATGGAATATCAGACTCATCTGAATCTAGTCCCTCCTCCCTTAGCCCGAGTTCGCCTCATAAGAACATTCTCCCTCTATTTTATTCAAGTGGTGACAGTGACTGCGAGGGAATTTATGAGACTTCTGGGTCTGTGCGGAGCAGATGCAGACTTGATTCCACTTGGACATTTCCTTACCAGCCTCTGCAGAGTTACTTTATAGAAAACTGGAAGGCTGCTGTGAACAGTCTGGTATCAAGGAGAAAATTCAAATTTGGACAAACTTGGAATCAATGCCGCAAGGGATACTGTTGTTGACCAACCTTCGTCATTCACTCTAATGTCAGATACCAGCAATCAAGGATGAGGTGCCATCTTGGTTCTTGAGAAGCTAAATTGCCACGGTCAATAGAATCCACAACAATCCCTTCTCCACATCATTCAGAAGTAGATGCTTACTATTCTAAATTTTTCTCACTGAAGAAGTCAACTTTCGAATTCTCTGGTTCAGTTTCTTTCAGGCAACTCAACAGTTGCAGCTTGTCTGTGGAAACAAGGTAGGACCCACTCATTTCCAGTGTTCAGTCTAACAGAAAAGATTCTTTTATTCGCTCAGAATCAAAACATCTTTCTTTCAGTTTGCCACTTTCCAGATCTGCTCAGTGTGTGTCCAGGTACGGCCGCATTCTGCCAACAGAATGGACTCTCCACTGGAATGTTTTTCTGGCTGTCAGCAACCTGTGAGAACATCTGTGATAGTTCTTTTTGCCACAAGATGGAACAAACAGCTTAAGATGTTTGTCTGTCCATGCCTGGATTTGTTAGCCTTTGCAGTAGATGCCCTGTCCATTTCGTGGAACAGTCATTGGCTATGCCTTCCCTCCGACTCCATTAATACTTAAAGTGCTTCAGAAAATCAAATAACCTGCAAAATTATTCTGATGGCCCCTCTGTTTCTGCAGAGATCAGGGGTCAACCTACTCAGACCTCTATTACTCAACACTCCTCGTTGTTCGCCTCAGTGGAAGGACCTTCTGTTTGAAGGCAAAACGTACGAACTGCATTGCACAGCAATCCAGCAGTTCTCATCTTTCGTATCTTTCTGTTGTCAGATCCTTTCTCAGATGTAAACATTTTTCTACAAGGGCAGTGGACTGCATTTTCTGCTCTACTCTAAATTATGTGGTGAAGTGGAGAGTTTTCTTTGCCTGGTGCCAAGACAACAGCGTCAATTATCTGTGTCCAACAATTCCTGACATCGCCGATTTTCTGGTGTTTCTTTTTGATGTTAAAATACTACAACTGCAACCTATTAACATCAAAGGCGTGGAGTGGCAGTATCTGCATTTTAGAGTAAAGCCCAAATATGGTCTTCCAGCACTCAACCAGTTAAAAGGCCTAGGTCTTAAGGCTAATTTCATTGGTCGATTTAAAACTCTCAAGAAGCTCCTTTTGAACCTCTGGATTCTGTGGAGTTTAAGTTTCTGACATCCGAGATGGTATTCTTGCTTGCTTCTGTTATGGCTAGAAGAGTGAGCTTCATACTCTTTCTATTGAGGACCCACATTATCGTAGTATGGGTAATTCTATTATGCTTACAACTCAAATAGGTTTTCTAGCCAAGAATCAAGCACCAGATAAGTTACCGGCCGCTATAGTCATTGATGCCTTACCGCTGGTAAATAACTCTAAACCTTTACTCTGTCCAGTAAGGACTCTAAGAGTATATGTGAAATGGTTCAGTTTCATAAGGAAAGGGCTCTTCTTTCTCTCATCCTGGGCAGAATAGATATCTCAATTCATTCCATTTATAGTTGAATTCAGTCTAATATCCATATCACTTACAATAATTTATCGGATAGGGATAGTAGAGTGAATAGAATCTCGGCCCATGAGGTTAGACCTTTATCTTTTTTGGTAGCTCCCGGATGTTACCCAAAACTAACATAGCTTCTATTGACTTGTGTGGAACTGACATTGCTCGATCAAAAGAAATCAAACTTCTGGGTATGCACCTGGATGAAAATTTAACTTTTGGAAAACACATTTCCACAAAGGCCAGGGCAGCATCGTATGCTATGTTCAATTTAAAAAAGCTTAGGCCCTACTTGTCCAAACAGGCATGCCTAAAAATTGCCAATGCTCTGATAATGTCTCATATGGATTATGGCAATAGCCTTTTGATGGACCTGCCGCAAAGCAGAATGAAGCCTTTCCAGAGAATTCAGAACCTCACTGCCAAAATCATAATGAATAGGTCAAAATTCTCCAGCTCGACAGATGCCTTGCAAGAGTCCATTTTCTCCCAATTGTAGTTAGATGTCAACTTAAAGTCCTTGTACTAGTCTTCAAGTGTCTTAATAACATGGCACCTGAATATTTGGCAAATTTGGTTACCTTCTACACCAACTCCTATGCTATTAGATCTAGCACTACACTCAAATTGGCACAATCTTTTAATAGGAAAATTACTTCTGCAGACAGAGCTTTTAGCTATGTAGGCCCAAATCTTTGGAATTCCTTGCCAGGTTGCATAAAAATAAGCCCAGACCTGAAAACATTAAAACAACTATTGAAACAATATCTATTGCTACTTCTTATCAGAATCTGGTATCAGTTTGTATTGTATAACAAAGTAATAAGTAATATGATTATGCTAACTATAGAATGTACAGCTTATGAAGTTAAAGCATCGGTTACTTCATGAGCATACATAAACTTACTGTCTATTTCTTCGCTTATAAAGCAGCCTCATCTCCAAGTTCTGGGACTAGAAACAATGTGGACAGAATTACTTTTTAGTAATCAGAAGCTGATTCTCGTTTTTATACCCCCACTTTCGAAGAAAATGGGGGTACACTGGATTACATGCGTCTGTGTGTCCATGCATCCATCCTTCCGTCCATGTGTGAGTCCATCCGAGAATATTCATAACTTTCATAACTTAAGTAAATTATTATTTTCTATAATATTTGTTGGTCATAGGTATGCCCACACTAGTTATTTTTTTTTTTTATTACTTGTTTACTTTGAAATTGTGTCTGTCCGAGCCAAATTTTGTCTGTTCAGCCTGTATCTCGGGTATCGAATGTTCTATTGCAATGGAATTTTCTGTGAGCACTGCTTATGGTATAGGCTTAAAAAAAAGGATTCAACGATATTTCTCACATTCTCCTATTTAGAGTTATCCCCCATTTTTGACTTAGAAATTGTAGGAAATAGACATAATTTGTCTGTTCAGCCTGTATCTCAGGTATGGGTTATCGGATTTCAGTGAAATATGGCATGCAGTTTGCCTATGATAAAGGCTTCTGCCTCATTGCATAAAACTTTCAAACACCAAACAATTTACCATACCTTTTGACTTAGAAATTGTTGAAAACTTCGAAGAAAATGGGGGTGGGGGGTGGGGTATACTGGATTGCGTCCATCTGTCTGTGCATCCGTCTGTCTGTACGTACAAGAATATTCATAACTTAAGTAAATCATTATGGAATTAAATGAAACTTAATATGCAATTAAATTGTAACATTGTCCAAGACTAGAATGAATTTCGGTGTTGTCAGATAATTTTTTTTATTTTATTAGATAATTATACCCCCACTTTTGAAGAAAATGTGGGTATACTGGATTACATGCGTCCATCCGTCTGTGTGTGCATCCGTGCGTCCTTCCATATGTGAGTCCATCTGAGAATATTCATAACTTTCATAACTTAAGTAAAATATTATTTTCTACAATATTTGTTGGTCATAGGTATGCCCACACTAGGCGGAACACCACGTGGGGGTATGCACCGGATGACAGTCCAGCTCTTGCTATTTTTATCTCCCAGCTGCTAATAATCATGTCCTTGATTGATCAGTGCATCTCTATCACCTGCCATCTGTTATCTCAGTCAAAAGGGGGTTATTATAGGGGATTTTAATGCTGATTGTTAACCAGTTACACATGAAAATTCAATCAAATGGGTTGATGACACCCATGGTCTTATGCAAGTTGCAAAATTGTCTGGTTACTGAGCCAAATTCAAGTTTCATTTATCACATTTTGGTATTGAGTCCAGATATTGTCTGAAGATGAGACAAGAAGTCCTCAATTAATCTGAAAAAATTTTTTAGATCTATTTCACTAATGAGTAGTATGAGCAAACAGTTTTTAAAAGAGTTTTCAACTTTTTTAGTGAAAACAATCTGTTAACAAAGTTGCAATTAGGCTTTGTCAGTCAGTTCATTGATATTTATCACAATATTAGATTGGCCCTGATCAAAACAAAGAAATCAGATTTGTGTTCTGTGATATAAGTAAGGCATTTTAGAAGGTTTGGCATAAGGGACTCATATTTGTAATTAGTGCTATGGGAATAAGAGACAACCTCTTATCCTGGTTTGAGGATTATCTGGCAGACTGAAGTCAAACGGTAGTAATGAATGGTCAAAATTAGTTTTAATTCCTGTTGGCATTCCACAAGTATCAGTTTTAGTGCATCTGGTATTCAAAATTTATATCAACGACATTGTGGATTTCCTTCAATCAAGCATCAGGCTATATGCTGATGACACTTCCATATCCCTGAAAGTAGAAGATCCCTTTTGTGCAAGTGAGATACTTAGAAACATTTGGGCAGAAAAGTGACAGGTAAATTTTAGTCCAGTGAAAACAGTGGCATAAGTTTAGCATGAAAAAACACTCCTGATTCGAAACATTCTCTTTACCTACTTGGCAGAGGAATAGAAGAAGAATCAAGCCATAAACATTTTGGCCTAACGTTTCAGAACATTAGACTTTCGGAGATGCACATTGAAGGTATTGTCGGTGAAGTAAGTCCTGTTAGAAACTGGTTTTGTAGTCTTAAATACTGACTAGCACGATCTGCATCAGAAATGTTATGGACTTATTTTATCTTACTTTTAGTTGATTATGCAGATGTCATTTGAGATAACTCTACAAATGAGAAATCAAATATGCTTGAGAATCTGCAACTCAATGCTCTGCAAACAATATGTGGTGCTACTCAGGGGACAAATATATAAAGAAATGGAATACATAACACTTAAGGAACGTGGACAAAGAAAAGTCCTATCTGGTCCTCCATACTTTTACTCTCCGCGCATGTGTAGCCGTCAGGAAGTGACCGGAATTGGTACTAACATCATTCTTTCTTTGGCCCTAAAGTCATTAACATGTTCTGACACCTGTGCTTTTAAATCTCCTTTTTTGAGGATGCCAGACACAAATCAATGCAAGAATTGGTGAATCCAAGGCTGTTTTCTGGAGATGGTACAACGGTGGTTTTATACGTTCAGGGCTGTAACTTTATAATAATTATAAAATTATTTCATGTTTCCCAATTTCAGGACATACGCCTGACGTCATCATTTTTGCTAATGATTAATCCACTGTTTGTTAAGTATTCCTTCCCTATCCTTCCATGAACCCTTCCTGTTAAACTCTTAAGCTTTTTGTCTATTTTTTATTGAATTTTTTTCTATTAAATTTCTTGAGAGTTTAACATGTATTACAGAATATTTATTCTGTTTATCCCCATGGTTATGTCCTCACCCTAGGGGTGTTAGGTCATTTAGTCTTGCATCTTCTATCCGATGTATCGTTTTTTCTTCGTATGAAGATCTGGCTTTGCATCTGGTAGCATTAAAATTGGTTACTGACTTTGGGCCTTTTTGTGTGCCTGATGTCTTGTTTCCGGTTTTTTTATTGACATTGTTTACCTTGACATTTATATGTAGTATTTTATTAGCTCAACTTTGGCGAAGCCAAATTTGAGCTTATGTCATGGCCAGTTGTCCGTCTGTCCATCTGTCCATCAACAATTCAATCAGGCTCGGACTAGAGGCTGTATTTATGAACTGATCTTTACGAAACTTCTTGGGTACCTTTGTTATGACTGTGGGACGAGAACGAGTGTTTTGGGGTCCGATCCGAAATTCAAGTTGGCTGCCAGCCGCCATTTTGTACCAACGATGCAGAAATCTGTTTTTTGTACAGAACTTCCATATGAAAGCGCTGATTTGAATATTTGAATAATTTTTTGTTTGAATGTTTAGTACCATGGGATACATCACATATAATACAGGTTTTTTTCTCGTACATAAATTATGCAAATTAGACTAACTTTGATGTATTTTGTGTTACTTTCAGCACTGTAAGTGCAAATGCCAGTACGGCTCGGGCTAGAGGCCGTATTTATAAACCTATCTTTACGAAACTTCTTGGGTACCTTTGGTATCACCGTGGGACGAGAACGAGTGTTTTTGGGTGCGGCCCGAAATTCAAGATGGCCGATGGCAGCCATTTTATACAAAATTAGGTGCAGTCAGATTTTTGCACAGAACTTCCATATGAAAGTGCTGACTTGAATAATTTTTTGTGTGAATGTTTAGTACCATGGGATACATCACATATAATACAGGGTTTTTTCTCGTGCAGAAATTATGCAAATTAGATGAACTTTGATTTTTTCAGTGCTACTTGCACACAGTAAGTGCACATGTCAATGCGGCTTGGGCTAGAGGTTGTATTTATCAACCGATCTTCACGAAACTTCTTGGGTACCTCTGTTATCACCTTGGGATGAGAACGAGTGTTTCTGAGTGCGGTCCCAAATTCAAGATGGCTGCCAGTGGCCATTTCGTACCGAAATTAGGTCTAATCAGTTTTTTGTACACAACTTCTATACGGCTCAGGCTAGAGGCCGTATTTATGAACCGATCTTTACAAAACTTCTTGGGTACCTTTGTTATCATCATGGGATGAGAACGAGTGTTTTTGGGTGTGGTCCGAAATTCAAGATGGCCACCAGCAGCCATTTTGTACCAAAATTAGTGCAATCAGTCTTTTGTACAGAACGTCTGTACGAAAGTTCTGATTTGAATAAATTTTTGTAGGAATGTTTAGTAAATGGAATACATCACATACAGTATAGGTTTTTTTCTGGTGCAGAAATTATGCAAATTAGATGAATTTTGATTTATTTAGTGCTACTTATACACTGTAAGTGCACATGTCAATACGGCTTGGGCTAGAGGCTGTATTTATCAACCGATCTTCACGAAACTTCTTGGGTACCTTTGTTATCACCTTGGGACGAGAACGAGTGTTTCTGAGTGCGATCCAAAATTCAAGATGGCTGCCAGTGGCCATTTTGTACCGAAATTAGGTCCAATCAGTTTTTTGTCACAACTTCTATACAGCTTGTATTTATGAACTGATTTTCACGAAACTTCTTGGGTACCTTTGTTTTCACCTTGGGACAGGAAGGAGTGTGTTTTGGGGTGCCTTTGTTATCACTGTGCTATGAGAACAAATATTTTGGGGTTCAGTCATACCCACTCTGGGACTCAAAGATTTCTTTTCTATTTAGCATCTGACTGTCACCCATCTTTACAATACTTTACCTATACATTTGTTACAGGCTACTGCCAGTATTTATGTACAGACCGTTACAATACTTTATATGTACATTTGTTATCAGGTCATTACCTAGATGTTTGTCATTGCTGTGTCACATACTATACATGTACATGTCTTGACAAGTTGAGCTACAGAGTCATTGACACTTTCATTTTAAATTACTGTAGAATTACTGTAGGATACATTGATTATTATTCAGGTAGTGTAGCTCAAAAATTTTGGATTTTGTCCACACTTAGGCTCTACCGGGATGCCCTTGGGCTCATAATGTTCCCTTTGGAACTTAGGCATTTTTTCAAATTTTTTTCTAAAAATATTTTGAATTTAATTTTGATTGTGATTATTCATGTATCTTAATAATATATTTTGTTGCGAAGTTTGTAGGAGTGATATCGACTTTAGTTGATGCACTCCTGCAGATTTTTATCCTACTTGTGTACACTGGGATGATTAACTTTGGAGACGGGTGTCGTGGTACGTTGTTGGCAGTGAGGTTCATAGGCCGGACCTCTTACCACGTTTTAATTAATTTTTTCAGTTTCTATTTCAGAGGAACATGAACATGGTGATGATATTGTGACAACCGTTCAAAGTGTGCTACCGTCGTCACACTCCATTGAGCAAATGGAGCTAGCTGCAGTGCTGATGATAAGCAAGGGATAAGGCCTCTAGTTAGTGTTCTTAATCTCTTGCAAGCAGCTAGCTGGACCGGTGAAGCGGTTACTACATCCGTGGGAGCTGTGACACCGGGTAAGTCTGTTGCGGTCGAAGAAAATGTAGATGTGGGTAGAGCAAGCACTTAAAAATAAAAAAGCTCACCCAGCAACGATGGAAATAGTGAGGTTATAGGGAGGAAGTCAGCAAGTTTCTTGTTGGGAGACTCGGAGAGGTCTAATAGACCATGAGCGGGAGAGGCCCCTCTCTAACCTAACAACATTTGGGACCAAATGTTGTTATGTGAAACTTGCATGAGCCGGAGCATACATCCACCCACCATTCGGGATGCTCCGTCTTGTCTGCAGCCGGGTTGGCTTCAGTCACGGTTTCCTCCTCTACGTTTGACAAGCCAAAATCAAGTTTTCTTGTTGGGAGGCTCAGCGAGGTCCGATGAGACCACGAGCAGGAGAGATCCTTCTCTAATCTAACAACATTTGGGGCCAAATGTTGTTATGAGAAACTTGCCAGAGCATACATCCACCCGCCACTCGGGATGCGCTGTCTAGTCCACAGCGGGTGTCGGCTTCTGTCGCATCTTCCTCCGCTACGTTATTAAAGCACACAAGTCAACAGGCTAGCTACCCGACTTCAGATATCCAGTCAGCTGCGCGAAGATGGAGCCATTCTCTGCCCGTGAAGTTAGCAGTCGGGGTCGACTGTTTTTGGTTCAAGAAACTTAAGTGAGTTGGGACACCTGTTCACGCTTGCGGTTCGGGACGCTCCTTCCACACTGCAGCCGAATTCGGTGGCAGCTATGGCATCTTCCGTTACTTCATTAATGAAGCACGTTGACTACAGACTAGCTATTTGACTTTGCACGTTTGGGTCGATAGCTACTCATCTGTTCATTTTTTATACAGGACATGTGTTGAGGATCTGGGGCCAGATCTCAGTCCCATGAGCAGGTTATAGTAACAAGTGGTTATCATTGCTCTGCTAGCCTCGGTCACGGAGATTGGCGGCAATTTCGAGACCTCCTTGACACTGCGCATGATTGCTCTGCGTATTGCAGCATTCCAGTAGTCGCTGGTACTACCCTTTAACAGACTCCAAGGGTGAGCTGTCGGACGGTGCTGCGTTGGTCCAGTCGTCCATTCAGTTGGATGGAGTTGACCATATTTGCTGATGGAACATTTCGATGGTGAGAGGTCTACGGAGTGTGAGTCTCCATCCCTCACAGAAGGGCACTTTAAGACTATGAAATTTCAGTCTTTAGCTCTTAGAATATTGTTCCATCTGAATATAAGTCAGCGTTTAGATGAGCAGGCCGGGAATGAAGATTTGTCCCTACCTGTATCATTTAATATATGCTCGGAAATAATGAAATGTGCTATTTCATTTAAAAGAGCTAATCTGGACGCAATGTCCTAAGCAGATCACCTTACCAGAGCTATGGCGCAAAGTCTCAATGGAAAGGAATATGAGGACGTGGTTCCTTGCTAAGAGTTCTTTCCAGGGCAGTCATGTATGCCATGGACAACTCTGCACGGACAGTGGAATTTAAAGTTGGTAAGACACGATACTGCCCTTGCATTGTCATCACTTATGGATGACAAGGTGAAAAGCTCTCTCTGAGTCGCTCCGGTTACCAGAAATATACTATTTGACGACAAGCTTATGTTACTATATGAGCAGGCTACAAGAAAGCTTCCAGTGCTCTGCTGTTGAAGTTGGTGTCTCATCAACACACTTCAGCAGACCGGGGTAAGCGAGGCCGTTCTGCTTCTAAGAAAGCATCAAGATAATGTCTCGCTAGGGTACAATAACCCTCTTATATTTACTTCGGAAATCGTCATTATAGCAACTCTGAAAAGAGGCATAGGTCTGATCAAGGCTATGAATCTGACGCCCCTAGGTCGATGATTAATGGAAGGTTATCATCTTCACGAGAAACTGGATGTTAATCACAGAAGTTTCTTTCAAAGAGAGTCGCTATAAAGGCTCTCATATTGAAGGAAACAGTTGAGATTGACAAGACAAGCTTCTTCGCGGGGAGGACTTAGGTTCTCTTCCTGTAAGCATCATAAGTCATACAGGTGATGGACATGACCTCTATTGCTTGCCAGTTGACGGGAGTGCCTTTCAAAGAGAGTTGCTCCTAGTGGAGGTAAGGCTCTCTTATTGAAGGGAACAATTGAGGTCGTCGAGAATAGATTTCGGCTGCTTTCCACTTGGCGATAGGTTATCAGCCTCGCAATTAAATGGATAAATTGTGGAAGATCAGTGGATGAGAATGTAGTCTCGGCAGGCCTACGGCTATCAGCCCGAGTAAGCTCCACTTACAAGTTTACTTGTTGGACAAATCTTCCAAGAGAGTCTTTCCTTCTGGATGTGGTACAAGCTTTTCTATTGAAGAAAAGCATTAGACGTCGTCGAAATTATTCTCCAGTTTTTTATTATCACCTGTTTCTCATCCTGAATCCGAATGGATAGTGCATAGATTGGCTGAGATATTCCTTGGCGTCAAGACAGTTTATGTCATTGTGGCTGCCATAGTAGCCTTCTGTACGGTTACAGCAGTCTCTTGGGTTAGGCTCTGTCTGCTGTCTTTTGGGAATAAAACCAAAATAGATACTGTGCTTTTCGGTTTGTTTTTTCCTAGGTGTCATAGACTTGAGTCTTATTGTTACACCATAGTAGCCTAGCTAAATTCATGAGAGAGATTTTTTCAGTATTATGCAGTGGCATAACTGAATTTATTATCTCTTGGGACAGCGGTCTGTTTGGGAATTCAGAGCTGTTTATATAGCAGCTCTTCATTCCCTACCGTGCGCGACGATAATTGTAAGTCTCTGTTAAATGAGCCTTCAGGGTCGCAACTTACACTGATATATATGTCTTCACAAAGATGAAGACTTATAAGCTATGGCTAGCATTATAATTCTCCTTAGTGAGCTTGTACGGCCTCAGTTATTAGCTTTTAATGGTCTTCACCTATCGGACATGATACCGTTTGTTAGAGGAGGTTATTCTGTTCAAACCGGTATGGTGGTGTGAGTTATTATGTTAATACGGTGTATTTGTTCATCACGTCCTTCTCCGCCCGGAGTGGCATTATGGAGTTGGTCATACGTGAGGGAGCCTTGCGGTTCCTATACTATTTGATGACCAACACAAGAAAGATTCAAGTAATGTAGATGAGAGGTGTTCGATATGATTCTGAATCCCCCCCCCTCCCCATCGCCAATGTGTTAAGAGGCGATTACCGGGAAAAGACGTAGTTTTCTTCCCGTAAGCCTTGTATGCATTTAAGTATATACATGCATTTCATGACTTCTCGATTGATGGCTGGGTCGTGTTCTATGATGACCTCATGGGCACATCCACTTTTTAGTTTGTTTCCTATGGTTGTTCGTTTATATGTCATATACGAGCATATGATTCATCATCAATAAATTGCTAGCCTTTGTGTATTTGTATGGCTGTCAAGTCAGTTAACTGGTATTCAGATGATTACATGCGGGATTTCAATGCTTGCGTGCATAATAAGTGTATTATTAGGCAGACGCATTATTGTATGTTATGGACCTTAGAAACAATGAATTATTTCGGGGGCGGTGCATGACGAGTCTGTTAATCATAGCTCGTTCCATTTCAAAATCCAGGTTTCTATAAGTTTCAATACCCAAATCGAATATAACTTTTCTATGCATTCTCGTATATTTGCACTTGTCTGGGAATGTTATTTATTGGAATTTATTGTACACCTGAACGGGGTCGCCTGTGGGTTGCCTCAGAAGTGTGTTTACTCTCTAAAGATCATCCATTGTGATTCTATTGTATATGTGTATGTCGTACATATTATATCACCGGTTTTTGATCTATCTACGTATGCCGTTTCCGGTATACGTTACAAGCGGGCGCTATTAATTACCGGGATCGCTGCGATAGCCTTAGGTTCTGAAGTGGCATTAAGCACCAATTTATTAATAATAATTAATACATGGGTGCCTGTTCGCGAATATATATTGTTATTTGGTACCACTTTTACTGATTCCAGAGTGTAAACTGATCTGAAGTTGCTCGCCCTTTTCATTATGACTGTTTCCAACCTCGTTAGCCAATGCATCAAATGTATGTACATGTTAAGGGGTTCGCCTTGCAATGAATTAATTATGAACAAAATCCTGAAAGATAAAACAACCTATCTACCCCCCCCCCCCCCCACCCCCCCACACACACACACAGCCACTGCAATTATCACTACAGAGAAGTGAATGAGGTTTCCTAATGTAATCATGGGTTTCGCTTGTATTCTTAACTCTCAACAGACTTCCATCCTGTTCGCCATATTATTATTCATCAACTTAGCATCAATAAATGCCTCCAGTGCTGTATTAGGTAAATTGTTTTGTATATGTATATATCAGTGATGCCGATATTTACTGACGTCTGCACTTGCATTTTCTGTAGAAAGATATACTCTACCTCCTGAAAGATAAAACAACCTATCTAACACACCCCCCCCCCCCCCTCCACACACACACACACCCACACCCACACATACACAGCCACTACAATTATCACTACAGAGAAGTGACTGAGGTTGCCTAATATAATCATGGGTTTCGCCAGTATTCTTTAATCTCCACAGACTTCCATCCTGTTTGCCATTGTATTATTCATCAACTTAGCATCAATAAATGCTTCCAGTGCTGTATCAGGTAAATTTTCTTGTATATGTATATATCAGAGATGCCGATCTTTACTGACGTCTGCACTTGCATTTTCTGTAGAAAGATATACTCTACCTTAATCGTCTGCATCCTTACCCCATCTATAGGGGTGCGCCCCTTGCAATAAATTAATTATGAACGAAATCCTGAAAGATAAAACAATATATCTAACCCCCCCACCCACCCCCCCCCCCCCCCCCCACACACACACACATACACAGCCACTGCAATTATCACTACAGAGAAGTAACTGAGGTTGCCTAATGTAATCATGGGTTTCGCCAGTATTCTTTACTCTCAACAGACTTCCATCCTGTTTGCTATTGTATTATTCATCAACTGAGCATCAATAAATGCTTCCAGTGCTGTATCAGGTAAATTTTCTTGTATATGTATATATCAGTGATGCCGATCTTTACTGACGTCTGCACTTGCATTTTCTGTAGAAAGATATACTCTACCTTAATCGTCTGCATCCGTACCCCCTTAGTTTCTTTGATGACCAATCCTTATGATGATAATGATCCTTGCTGTGTTAACAAGAATGATATAAAATGCAATAGCCAGCTTCAACCTTAAGCCCTCAGTTCCTGATACAAATCACCCATCCCAACTCCACTCTCCGGGCCATAACTGTTAACAGTTTACATGTGGATGTGCTCGATGTTGTGGTTGTATACCATATATAAATTAAATTCTCTAGGACTAAATATTCCGATCTATGTGCATATACTGAATTTTAATTTGATGCGTATCAATTATGTTTTTTTCCATGGGGGCACGATAACGCAGTGTATTGGGGCCCGATCACGCCGTAGGCACCCTGGTCTTCAACTGATGCTGGTTCCTCCCTATGCGAAGTTATTGGGGCCCGATCACGCCGTAGGCACCCTGGTCTTCAACCGATGCTGGTTCCTCCCTATGCGAAGTTATTACCCTGGCGAGTCTGGCAGTTGCTCGTCTTTGCGTGTCTCTCCTGGTGTATTGACTACCTCCACCCATGAGGCTGTCGACCTGAGGTGTGTCTGGGTTTCCAAAATGTCGTTAAACCCCAAAAATTAACTTAGCAAATTAATAAACAAATAAATAAATATGTTCTTTTTATGGTACAACCTGCTGCCCACCCTACTTCACAGGTTAAAAATGGGATAATCTCGGGGTGTCAACTGATCTGAAGATGCTTATCCAATTGTAAATGATACAACCCCAAAAATTAACTTAGCAAATTAATAAACAAATAAATAAATATGTTCTTTTTATGATACAACCTGCTGCCCACCCTACTTCACAGGTTAAAAATGGGATAATCTCGCGGTGTCAACTGATCTGAAGTTGCTTTTCCAATTGTAAATGATACAACCCACAACCCATTTCATATATGATGTTTCAGATACAATTATAGAGAAGTCAACCTTTCAAGGCTGAAATTATATTTGTATGATATACAGATTTGGTATGTTGATGTGAGTGTGCTTAATATAAAAATGTTTACTTCATTGACGTCAACCCATAGGATTTGATTGGTATATCTGTGGATAGACTCACACTGCTTTAGTCATCTCCAATTGTGGCCCTCCAACACTTTTCATGATACAACCTGCTGCCCATCCTACTTTACAGGTTAAAAATTGGATAATCGCAGGGTGTCAACTAATTTGAAGTTGCTTATCCAATTGTAGATGATATAACCTACAACCAGGGACCAGCCTAGGAGGAAATTTTAGGGAGACTCCATGTCTCCCTCCAGAAAAAATAGGGAGACTGCAGAGTCATGTAGGGAGACTTCATAGGCAAGTGGGGAAAATTAAGAATGTTCATGTACCACCCCCGCCGCCCCTTCATATTTTCAATTTGTGGTCCTCCATTAACGTCCCAATAATCCAGGTCCAGTTGTCTAAGAGGCATCTATGCCAGGTTAAAAAATCACAAAGTAATTATTGACTGAAAATCCCCCACTGCTACCCTCTCCTTCATGACCCCCTCCCATCTTCTTCATGCCATTCCTCCAGCGCCCTCCTGTGGTTGCCTTTCACCAAAGTCTACTAAGCTAATAATTTCCTAAGTCTGAAAGTGTGAACAGGACCAGATGTAAGAAGGTTGCTTGGGAGGTACTTTGTTAGTAGAGAAACAAAATACATTCTGGGGTCGAGTATTTTGTAAAAGAAATGTCATTCCGCATCATTTTTATGGCATTCTGGTGTCATTCCACGTCATTTCGTGTCATTCCGTTGTTTAGGAGGACCCTTTTTCAAGATCGTCCACATGCACTCTTGTGTCCTGTACAAAGCTTTTCTTGTCATCACTAAAGCTTTTTTCATGTGTTTCAATTCCATTCGTGTTTTTGTGGGAATAGACGGCCCAACAGTTAACAGTCGTCAACAAAACGAAATAAAAATACTGTGTTATAAAATACATCCGTTGTGTATACATTTTCGGCATCCTAAGCGACGTAACCTACTTTCAAACTGAGTTATTTTGTTGAGTCGCGTAAGTCACCTATTTTCGTTTCGACATTTGAAGCTCCGACTGAAACGCAACAAAATAGAAATAAAAAAATCTGCCAAAAGAGACAATGGACAATTGATTCATTAAATGGATGTTTATTTGACGAATTAAAATGCCCATTTATCACACTCGAGCACATTCGATTTTTGAAAATAATCGTTTTCATGCAAAGCTTGCATCACTCAGTTCAGCCTTTCCTCATTTTGGCCAATTTTTAGAGGGCGACTTGTAATCGCCCCGACTATTTTTCTAGGCGACTTTGAGCTTAGAAGGGCGACATAATCGCCCTAGTCGCCCTCACGGCTGGTCCCTGCCTACAACCCTTTTCATTGATGATGTTTCAGATACAATTGTAGAGAATTCAACTTTCAGCCTTCTCTCCTTTCAAGGCTGTAATTATATTTGTATAGTATACATATTTCGTGTGTTGATGTGAGTGTGGTTAATATAAAAAATATCTACTTCATTGACGTCAACCCACGGAATATGATTTGTTATATCTGTGAATAGACTTACTCTGCTTTAGTTCATCTCCAGTTGAGGCCCTCTGATACAATTATCCCACTCCCCAGGTTAAAAACCAAACAACTACCGATAGATTAAAAATTGTGGCATGAATTGTTGATCTAACTTCTTTCTTAATTTTTCCAGTTGTAGATCTAACTTCTTTCGTAACTCTTCCAGATGGTCTCGAAACGTGCTCACGGTGCCCGCTTGAATGACCCCCTCATTTGAGCGGGCACTGTGAGCACGTTTCGTTTCGATGGGGGTTGCGTCAGGTGGTTTTGCTGAGGTATTTTGGAACTTGTAGTTTTTTGTTTGTTTTTTTTTCACCTTATGAATTGCGCCCCTTCCACTGTATTTGTTATCGTTTCTATGTTATCCGTGTGTACAGTTACAGTTTGTATAGCTTCAATTAGATACACATATTAACATATGTGCACTTATAATAATATAAAAATGTAATAATAAAATAATCCTCAGATAGCCATGGTGCATAGTCCAAATATAACAATCTCGGTCTATGGACATTATCGAGGCGGTCTGCAGCTGTGGTCGTGAATTAATACATATTTATGAACTTACAATAGGGTAACATTTTCTACTTCAATTCTGACTACTTCTCTATTCGCGCCCACACCAGCGGACCCTGGTATTGACCATGCCTGGATGATTTATGTTCAACCAGTAATTCGGAACAGGTTTGGGCTGTGTCCCTCAATCTGTCTGCTTGTAGCGTATCCATAATGTAGTTTTTACATCCGAATCACCCATCAGCTTGACAACAATCTTGTGTTACTCTATGAGTGTAAAAAGATTTGCTCAAAAGAAATACCTTTCCTCTGACCGATCAATGTAAGATAAATCTAATGTTCCAAAGTGAGCAAACAAAGCAATCGACTTCAACAATTATTCATTTTATGCTGTATATATATATTATATCTTCTCTTGACATCAAAGTTCTGTCTACAGAGACAAACACTACTGGTCATATCAACGTGTACAGGAGCTTATTGTCAAAAAATCACTGTTGTTTTTGCATGGGAATCAAGTCACAGGATCTTTTTATCTATTGTGGTGTCCTAAATGGCGGGTAATATCGGTATCGACGAGCTCCGGACAAACCCTGAATATGATTTTATTAATCACCTTAATGAATGTTTAGAAGCTAATAATGAAGAAAATGTATCACCTCTCGACCATCTGTTAGGGAAATGCTTGTATCACTCACCTGAACAATTTCGCACCTCATATTCTAATACTGATAAGTCATTTTCCATGTTCCATATAAATTGTCAATGTCTAAATGCCCATTGGGACTCGTTATCTGATCTTCTGTCATCCATGCAAACTGCGAATAACAGTTTCGACGTCATAGGACTAAGTGAAATATTTAGTATCCCTCCGAACATTTCATATAAACTTGATGGATACAACAGTCTTATTAAGAATACAAGGCTGGATGGTGACGATGGGCGTGGTGGTGTTGCGTTGTTTATTAGGGAGGGGCTTGACGTTAAAATTAGAGATGATATCTCTGTGTTCATACTGCACGTTATGGAAACTCTTTTTGTAGAAGTTCAAATCAGTAATATTTCCAGAATAATTGGCATTGTGTATAGACCAAACACGCAACCTAAAGCTAACATCGATATTTATTTGTCTAAATTAGCCGAAATAACCAGCAAACTAAAATTTGAAAACAAAAAGGCCTACCTAATTGGCGATATGAATATTGACCTGCTAAAATCAGACTCTCACCAAAAAACTCAGGACTATATAACTCATATGTTCTCTGAAGGTTTTATCCCATCTATCACCAAGCCAACTAGAGTAACCCCATTCACCGCCACTTTGATTGATCACATTTTTTCCAATAATGATTCAGCCCCTACAGATGCAGGGATAATCATTACAGATGTTTCAGACGGACCACTTTGGGACTTTTTACATTGAGTCTGCAAACCGCAATAAACGAAGCCAACCTCTCTTACTAAAAAGGAAAATAAATGAGAATAGTGTAAATCATTTTAAAACTATCTTACAACAAAGCGATTTTGCCTCTGTTCTGGAAGCAACTTCTGCTAATGACGCATACAATAATTTCATAGAAATCTACACAAATGCATTTCAGATATCCTTTCCGCTAGTACGCGTACACGAAACTAAAAAATACATAAAGCGCCAACCCTGGATGACAAATGGTCTCCTAACGTCTTCAAATAATAAAACAAAATTCTATAAAAACAAATTGCAATATCCAACTGAATTGAATATACAAAACTACAAAAATTATTGTCGTATTTTTAATAGAATCAAAAAACAAAGTAAGGCAATGTATTATAGAAATATCCTAATGGAAAACAAAAACAATTTACGTAAAACATGGAAAATTTTAAATGACGCAATTAAGAAACAAACATCAGTAACTAGACTTCCCTCTACCTTTAGATATGACAACAGTGATATTAATGACCTTCAAGAAATTGCAAATAACTTCAACAATTTTTTTGTGAACATCGGAACGAATACACGCGCCCAAATTAAAAAGCCTAACATTGAACTTACCCATTTCTTGAAAAACAGTTCCTCAGACAACTTCTTCATGGCCCCAACTTCTCCATCAGAGGTGATAAATACTATTAAGGCAATGAAATCTAAACCTAGTGAAGATTTCAACAACATAACCTCAAAGATAGTCAAATTGACAGGCGAAATAATTGCATTACCCATGGCACACATAATCAACAATTCTTTTGAACAAGGGGCGGTGCCAGACGGAATGAAAACTGCTAAGGTTATACCTGTATTCAAATCAGGATCTGATAAAGAATTCACCAATTACAGACCAATAAGCATATTACCAGTATTTTCTAAAATTTTGGAAAAGATTGTGTGCAACAGGCTGACAAAGTTTTTAGCCAATTTTGACATACTCTTACCAAATCAATATGGTTTTCGAAAAAGGCATTCAACATTACATCCAGTTATGCAATTACTAAAACATATAGCAACCTCAAATAATAAGCCGACTAAAGACCACACACTGGTGATATTCCTAGACCTAGCTAAAGCATTCGATTCTATAAACCACGAAATTTTATTAAGCAAACTTGCTCATTACGGTATCAGGGGCATATGTAATGACTGGTTCAAAAGCTACTTGACAAATAGAAAACAATACGTTCAGTACGCCAACACAAAGTCCTCGCTGATGCCCATAACGTGTGGTGTGCCTCAGGGCTCAACTTTGGGTCCCATTCTGTTCCTTCTCTATATCAATGATATCCACCACGCCACCTCTATTGATCTTCTTTCCTTTGCAGACAATACTACCGCGTATTCGTCTGATTCTGACGTACAACGACTAACACAATTTGTTAATAATGAACTTCAACATATATTTACCTGGTGTTCCGCCAATCAAGTTCTTCTGAACTGCAAGAAGACAAAGTATATTTTAATCAATCCCACGTACAACGACTAACACAATTTGTTAATAATGAACTTCAACATATATTTACCTGGTGTTCCGCCAATCAAGTTCTTCTGAACTGCAAGAAGACAAAGTGTATTTTAATCAATCCCAGTTCGAAAAGGGCAACCCCTTTTAACGATTCCATAAAAATCAACAATACTGTATCAATTAACAAACTTTTCAAAATCAATTAACAAACTTTTCCTACTACAAAAACGCTCAGTTCGCATAATTAATAACGCACGTTCCAATGCCCATACTGACCCTCTATTTGCTCAAGATAAAATAATGAAAGTTGCTGACCTTTTCAAATTCCATGCCATGTTATTTTTATTCGATTGGAAAAATGGATCTCTTCCCCAGTCGCTAAATTCAGTGTTTTCACTCTTTAATAATAATGCTACTGGTCACATCACCAGGTTTCTCGGTATCGATTCGCGTCTGTAGAACAAGAACAAGGTCCTTAGATTACCTCCCTTGTTTCAACTATCCTAGGCTTTGGAATGACCTGGAACCGAGTATAAGAAATGCTACTACTCGTACTGCATTTAAGAAAATGTTAACGCAAAAACTTCTCTCAAACTATCAAACACAAATTATATGTAACAACCTGTATTGCCCAGACTGTACTAGATAGTTTACTATACTAATCTGTAGTACAGTTCTGCTTTTACCGGCTAGCTCGTCCGTTTGCCACTTATCTTATTCCCAAATTATTTTCAATATTATTTCCAATGAACTCTAAAATATCATTGTCATACTAAGTGTCTTGTTTCCAATGCAATAACGCAACAATGCAACAATACAAAATTTACTCCAAAATGATCTGTATTTCTCTCTTTCAGGCTGTATACTACTATGATGTTGCTCTATTTATTTTATTTACCTCGGGGGATAGCAGGAAGACAGCCAATCTGGCTATGCTGTCCCCCAACGGTATGTTTTTGTATCACAATGTTATTCTGTAAATGTATCTATTATTATATTTTACATACCGTTAAATAAAGAATTGAATTGAATTGAATTGAATTGAGCACTCCTCTCTTTGTTTTTTAAGAAGATTCCTTCAAAAAAAAGGGGGGGGGAGGGGTTTTAAATCTACTCCGGCTTGATAAGTTTGTAACTATGAGTGACCCTGTTTTGTCTGCATGTTATATCCTGGATACAGCTTGTTTATTATTGTATATGGCGTATGTTTGTGGGGGTTAACTTCTCATTCTCAAATACGCCATAGTAATTTTTAGGGCTTAGTCTTGACTAGCCTTAAAATTTGGAACTTGTTACATCCAATTAACATAGTCATTCATGCTAAGAATATGAATTACTTGAAGTTGGCTTGAAGTTAATTCCTTTTAAATTTAATTTCCTTTCACCTTGGATTACAGGCTTGGGAACTATGTGGAGTCCTAGGCCCTCCACCTTTTTATGATTCAGCTAGTCCGGGCCATTGGTTTATAGCATAAAAATATGATAAATTTAAAATAATCTGTATATTTTTTTTTTATTCTTACCAATGGCCCAGACAGGTATGGCCCACCCATGAGTGGGCACTCATACCTCCCCGCTGAGTTATTATGTAGTACTCTCTTCTACAAAGAATGATGTTGGCGCCAATTCCTGTCACTTCCTGATGGCTGCGCATGTGCGGAGAGTAAAAGTATGGAGGACCAGATAGGACTTTTAATATTTTTATACTGTACCAATGACCCAGACTTAGCTGGTGCTAACTCTAAAATATCTAGGGCCAAACGCAAATTTTACCCCCCAATCCCCCAAATTTGCATCTAAAACCGAAAATTACATGTCCTATATGGTCCTCCATACCTTTACTCCACTGCGCATGCACAGTGTCAAGGAGGTCTCGAAATTGCCGCCAAAAGTCATTCTTTGTTTGGCCCTCAATACAGTTACACTTCACTGTTATTTGTGCTTGTAAATCTCAGTTTTACGATGCCAGGCGCATAATTATGAGAGAATTGGTGGATATATGGTGGAAATAGAAGATGGAGAGGAAAAAACAGTGGATACAAATGTTCAGGGCTGTAACTTATAATTTTTTTACGAAATTATTCATGTTACCTATTTTTGAGGCATGGCCTTGTTGTGGTCATTCTTGCTATGAATGTTCCATTGTTTATCAGTGTTTCCTCTCTCCCCTTTCCTTTATTCCACCCTAGCTATTCTCCCATGCTTTTGGCTTATTTTTGTAATGTTTATTACTAAAATTTCTTGGGAGTTTTGGCTTGGAAACAGAATTATTTTCTGTTTTTTCCCCATGTTACGTCCTTACCCTCGGGGTGTTTAGGCATTTTGGTCTGCATCTACCATCTGATGTTCTACAGTTTCTTCTCTGGAAGCCTCTGTTTTGCATCAGATAGTGTTTTAATTCGTAACTGATTTCGGGCCATGTTTGTTTCAGTGCCTGGAGTCATGTTTCCGGTTTGTTGACACTTTTGCTTATGTTGACAACTGTTACTTCTGACAGTGATTACTTGTCTTCTGCTTAATTTAGTTCATAGTAAGATACATTAATATTGTTCGTAAGTGTTACATTAATTTTTCAAAATGATTTTAAATTTTTGTCCACACTTTGGTATCCATTTGGGCTCAGGGTTCCCATTGGGAACTTGGGCTCTTCGGAAAAAAAGTGTTTAAAATTTTTTTTTCTTTTTGACTAATTTTTTCGCAATGTTATAATGGATTATTTTATTATGTATCTTTGTTTTCAGGGTGTGGTGCCAGTACTTTGACTGTTTATTTTTTCACTTTGAAAATTTATTGTTCAATTGTAATGGGAGGAAATCTTCCTCTGATTTCTGTATTAATTATAGTCAACATACTCGCACTAACCCTTGTTCAATGTGTATTAATTGGGATGACAAATGTTGTAGGCGTGTGTCATGGTAGGTTGTTAGTGGGGAGAGGACCATGCTGCCCTCTCTCTGCCGGGTGACTCTAGTTTTTCACTCTCTTTTCCGTGATGTCGTCCAAGAGTGTGCTTCCATCGTCACAATGAAGAGCTAGCGGCAAAAGTGCTCATGGATATACGGCAATTGCCTAAGAGGCCCCTAGTAGGGTCGACGGCATTGACGTCAATGTCCGCTAGCTCACCCCGTGTCACCCCCATTTACCAAATGGGTCAGCGCCCGGGTTCGTCAGTTGCGGTCCAGGAAGGAATTTCGGGTGTTGCGAGCACTATAAACATACCATGTGCAAACCCAGTTACGACGGAACAGAGGATAGTACGGAGGAAGTCTGTTAGTCCGGTTCCTAGCTCGTCCAGGTCCATCTGGACCGCGAGCGAGAGAGGCCCCTCTCTCTTACATCAACATCTGCGCCACAATGTTGTTGTTTGTTCGTTTGATAGTCGGAGCATACGTCCACTCCTCCTGTTCGGGATGCTCCGTCGCATAGACAGTCCAACGTGGCTGTTCTATTGGCTTCCTCATTCTCTCGTCAGCACGCACGACCGCACCTTGGCTTTGTGACCACAGATTCCGGAGGACGTTTATATATGATACAAGGCAGGAAGGAACGTTCCGGGATCTTCTGCTTCACCGTCCAGGGATTCCACGTCAACCAGGTCAAAACATCTGCTTGCCAAGGACACGAGGCCTTTCCAGTTGGGACGTTCGCATATTATATAAATGCAGGAATGAATGTCCCTGGAGTTTCCAGCGGCTATTTACGTAAGACCGCGGCTCCACAGGTCTCTTTGACGATCAAGAACAGAGTAATGTTCCGTGAGGTCTTCAAAGTGTGCTTCCGTCATCACAATCAAATGAAGAGCTAGCGGCAATAGTGCTCATGCAGATACGTCAATTGCCTAAGAGGTGCCAAGTAGGATCGACGGCTTTGGCGTCCGCTAGCTCGCCCAGTGTAGCGACCATTCAGCGAATGGCTTGGCACCCAGGTTAGTCCGTTGCATTCCAGGAGGAGGTTTGGGTGATGCGAGCACTATAAATACACGAGCACACCCAGCGACGACGGATACGAGGATGCTACGAGGAAGCCTATTAGTCCGTTTCCTAGCTCGTCCAGCTTCGCACGGGCTGCGAGCGAGAGAGGTCCCTCTCTAGTACAACAACATCTGGGTGCAGATGTTGTCGTACAGAATGTTCCTCAGTCGGGTCATATGTCCACCGCTCGGGATGCTCCGTGATATAGACAGTCCGGAGAGACTGCTTTATTGGCTTCCTCATCCTCACGGCAGTGCACACGACTGCACCTTGGCTATGTGACCAGTGATATCCAGACAATCTCGCCGACCAGGAATTCACGGCGACCAGGTCACGCCATCCGCTAGCCAAGGATACGAGGCCTGCATACTTCGGACGTTCGCATTATAAAGTATGCAGGAGTCAATGTCTTAGGAGCTTCCAGCGGCTAAATATTGTAAGACCGCAGCTCCACAGGCCTCTGTTACGGACGTGCTACTGCAGTTAGTACAAATTGTCGCAGCATCCCAGCAACCGACAGAAACTCTGTTGGATCAGGAATTATCCGTAGTAGCTGGGTCGGTACTTTCCACTGCAGGTGCAGACATGGACGACCAAGTATTACAAGTGGTCCGACTGGATGGCGAAAGGGATACGGAATAGTTGAATTTTTCCCTTTCGGAACAACATAATTGCCGTGGAGTTCTTCCGGCTTTAATTTTCTGATGTTGTTCCTCCGGACCAAAATGCTGCATTGCCGAATAAAAGACTGATAGCGCCACTGGACACAGATTTCTTTAATCGGTTCAGGGAAATCATCCCTCAGTTTCCGTCTCCGTCCAGAAATGTCTCAGAGACATTTGAATTTTTATATGACGCTATATATAACTTGCTATTAATAGAGCAAGTCCAGTCTCATATCGGCAAGTGCTCTTCATCTGCCTTTCATCAATTCATGGAATAATTTGAAACGGCAGGACAGGGCATTCCGAGAGTTCCTCTGCGTCTAGACGATCAAGTCTAAGTCCTAGAGTTGTCTATACTTTCGTCTATGTCTATTCCAACCATGTTGGAAACGTTAATATCGTCTAATACGGCAAGCTTAGACACATTATCGTACGCAGACCACCTTACCAGAGCGTTATCATTACGCCTCAAGGGAAAAGAATTCCAGGATGTATATCCTCCTATAAATTCTTTCAAGGGCCTCACGTAGAACTCCGCCCTTTAGTGGCACTATGGAGTTGGTTAGACGTGACGCGGCCCTGGTCACATTCACACGTGTGGATAGTAAGGTGAAAAACTCTCTCAGAGTCGCTCCGGTCTCCGGAGAGTTTCTCTTCGACGGCAAGCTTTCCGCAATATATTATCAGATAACTAAGAAAGCTTAATCTCTCTGCTATTCAAATCCGCTTCCTATAGTCGGATTCAGCGGAAAAAGTAGGACAGGCACTTCTGGGGCGAATACGCCCGAGGGAAGTTCCTATAGAGGTTTCTATGCGTCCTTTAGGTCTTACTCTACCGTCAGGGTAGCGACTCAGGTAGGGGCCATAATTCTGACCGAGACATCCAGTCAGATGCCCCTAGGTCAATGGGGTGAGGTGCGGGCTGTGGAAGACATGGTTTCTCCTTCCGCTAGCCTCGCAGGACCAGGAGGTATTGGTCTTATCCTCTATCGTGTACAGTGAGTGGAAGACTGTCGAGTTTCTCAAACTTTTGGGAGTAGTTTACGGACATCCCTTGGTTTCGAAGGGTGATTTCGGTAGGACTATATTGTCCTTCAAATGTAACTTACCTTATCTCGAAGTCCAAGATGGACTCAGTTTCCGTCAAGTACGCAGGAAAGAGGCTTGCTTCCACTAGAAGTCCAGTCTCTTTTGGTGGGATCGCGATAGAGATTGTAGAAATCTAGGAATTTCCAGGTTTCTACAACCATCCTTTCTGGTTCTAAACCAGACAGCTCGTTCCGTCCACTCATCATCTGAGCTGGATAACAAGCTGATTGTGGCTCCAAATATTGATATGGAGTCTATCCGATCGGTCAGAGCGAGTATTCAGGTGTACTACTATGCTGCATGCATAGATTTCTAGTTGCATACTTTCACGTCATGGTACATCAGGAGTTTAGAAAGTATCTTTGCTTCTTGATCATAGGAATTCTGTATCAGCACCGAGCAATCTGTTTCGGTATGAATCTAGCCCCTGGGCTTTCACTCGAATATCGAACTCGGTAATGACGCATTTCCGAGCTCATTCGTCTGCGGTATCATCGGCCTACCTGGGCGACATTCTTCAGAGGTATGGCAATGAGTTAACGCTTCAGAATGATGTGCAGATTCTGCTTCTATTGATCCGACCTCTTGGTTTCATAAGTAAACGAGGAGAAGTCGGATCTGGTTTCGTCCAAGTCATTTACCCACCGTGGGATGAGCTTCGAGACGCTTTACATTCTTGTTCGTCTGCCGTTAACCAGAGCGAAATTAATCAGTTGATAATTCCCTATTGTCTTCAAAAGACAAGGTCTCAGCGAGAGAACTCATGAGACTGATACGCTTATGCGGAACTGCCGCGATTTTATTCCGATGGGGCGGTTACGCATTGGTCCTCTTCAATTTCTTTTAATTCAGAATTAGAGGGTGAGGATTCTTTTGCTCGATACGGACATCTTCTTGTCAAATCAAGTGAATAAGAGTTTCAGACTTGGGCAAGTTTTCAGTGCTTAACTCACGTAGTTCCACTGCAATTGCCAGATCCGAGTTTACAGTTTTGACAGATGCCACTCAAACACGTTGGGTCGTTTCATTGAGCCCAATGGATTTGAAGTGCCAGGGTCTTTTGATTCTGTAGTTCCTTATCAAGCCCTCAAACATCAAGGATGATGTCATTTTGGCTTGCACTACGTTATTGGATAACATTATTCAGAATGCTCATATGCTAATTCTGTCCGACAACTCAACGGTATTAGCATATTTTCGGAATTATAGAAGCACTAATTCTGTCCTGTTATTCATGTTAATGGAATGAATCTTTCGGTTGGTACTAGAACATCAAGTTCTCTTATCGGTTCGTCATTTTCTGGGTCGTCTGAACTTATTAGCGGACTCCCTTCACAAAGGGGCCGTTTGTTGCCGCCAGAATCGGCTTTCAACAAACGAGTATTCAATCAGATTGCTACCATGGAGAGCGGTCTATGATCGACTTATTCGCGACGCATCTCAACAATCAGTTGCTGACGTATGTGTCAATGTTTGGATCTTCAAGCGTTTGCAGTAAACACTCTATCGATCTTGTGAGACGGAATATAAGATATGCATATCTTCCAGCGCTGTTGATTCAGCAGATATTGCTCTAGTGTATTTTTTTCAATGCAAATTCTGTTGGTAGCTTCTCTAGCGCCACAAAGACTGTGGACAAATTTACTTAGGCGTCTGTTGTGGGACATGCCGTGGTAGCTTCCTCCACATTTTGGTCCATCCTATGGCCAGATGGATTCAATTTACTATCAGTACTGCTTATGATAATATCTTCAGTCAGCAGTCTGTGCTTTAGTTTTAAGCTCATGAAGTAAGAGTTCTTTCTACATCATGGGCTTAAGCTAATAATGTTGCTATTACAGATCTAATGAGGGCTGCTTATTGGTGTTAGCCCTCCATTTTCACGATTTTGTATCTGAGAATATTGAGTCCTTTTCTGCTGATCTACATTGTTTAGGTCCATTATTTTTTACTTGAATTGTCGTCTACTGAACAGTGACAAATATGTGTGTATAGGCTTTCGGTTCCGGCAGTGACTCTGTCCTGCTGCCCTCTTTGCTCTGGAGTATTTGATCCAGGGCAAGGGAAAAGGGGGAGGGGGGTGGGTGTTCCCTTAGGTCACCTGCTTTATAGTGTAAAGCAAGGGAATACATCCCTTGGAGTCAATAATTCCGAGTCGGTTCCGAGATGATTTTTATGGTAAAGCCTACGTTTACTCATCTGTGTAATTTTTAAGTATTGATTGGTGTGAAACATTTGTATATATCACATGATTAATTGGACGTCAATATACAATCCTTGAATACTTTTAAATGAGTATATAGAGTCTCATTTATCTAGACTCCCGTATTTATTGGCTTTCCTTAAAACATATTTGTATAAAGAGTTATACTGGATGTTTATAGAGATCATTGTGCTCAATTACAGAATAGTGTTGTGTCTTTCTTTTTTGATACAAATAAGAAAGATACATGTATACCTATCTCTCCTTTTCTCCTTACGGGAATAGGTCTGTTATGGGTAATTGAGTCTATTGGATTTTCCTTATGTCCTAGGCCCTCCAACCTTTTTACTATTCAGCTAAGTCTGGGTCATTGGTACAGTATAAAAATGTTAAAAAATTTATAGTAATTTATATATTTTTTATACTTACCAATGACCCAGACGGGGATGGCCCTCCCATGAGTTGGGAACTCATACCTCCCCGCTGAGTACATAATGCTTACCAGGCACTGGTTGTATGAATGACTTTTGGTGGCAATTTCGAGACCTCCTTGACACTGCGCATGCGCAGTGGAGTAAAGGTATGGAGGACCATATAAGACATGTAATTTTCGGTTTTAGATGCAAATTTTGGGGATTGGGGGGTAAAATTTGCATTTGGCCCTAGATATTTTAGAGTTAGCACCAGCTAAGTCTGGGTTATTGGTAAGTATAAAAAATATATAAATTACTATAAATTTTGTAACTTTCGGTTTTGGAAGCAAATTTGGGGGATTGGGGGGTTCAAAATTTGTGTTTGGCCCTTGATAACTTTGAGTTTGCACCAGCTAGTCTGGGCCATTGGTAAGTATAAAAAATACACAAATTACTTTAAATTTATCATTTTTATACGACAACCAATGGCCCAGACTTACCGGGATTGCCACAATAGCCTTAGCTTCTGAAGTGGCGTTAAGCACCAATAATTAATAACCGGGTGCTTATTGGGTGAATATATTTGGATTATTTAGTATCGCTTTGCACTGATTCCAGAGCTCTCCCCTCTTTGTTTTGAAGAATATTCCTTCAAAAAAAGTGAGGGGGGGGGGGGGGGGTAATTATTCTTGTAAAATCTCCTCTGGCTTGATAAGTGTGTAACTATGAGTGAAGCTGTTTTTGGTCTGTAGATTATATCTGATCCTAGATACAGCTTGTTTATTATTTATATATGGCGTATGTTTGTGGGGGTAAGTCTCTCACTCTCAAATTTATGGGGCTTAGTTCGGACTAACCTTAAAAATTGGGGGCTTGTTACACCTAATTAGCATAATCATTCATGCTAAGAATATGGAATTACTTGGAGATGGCTCCTTATTTATGATATGTCTTCTCTATTATTGTATAGAGAGACATAGATGTAATTCCTTTTAAATTTAATTTTCTATCACCTTGGAATGCAGGTTTAGGAGCTATATTTGGTCTGCTAATTCTTAAGTCCTAGGCCCTCCGCCTTTTTACAATTCAGCTAGTCTGGTCCATTTGTTGTCGTATAAAAATATAAATTTATAGTAATTTGTATATTTTTTTATACTTACCAATGGGCACTCATACCTCCCCGCTGAGTTATTAATAGTACACTCATTTACAAAGAATGATGCTGGCGCCAATGTAATTAGAAATGCTAAAATTGTGCTCATTTGTAACACTAGGGTTTCTGGATGTGTTTGTGCATAGTGTTGAATTGGGTGTATAGACAATGAGAATGAAGGCTTTGGATATTGTGTGTTGAACTATATTGTGCTACTACTACCTTTTTTATGTTTTATTAGACTTTTACTGATGATATGCTCCTTAAATTTGTAGTTAAAAATGCTAAAACTGTTTCCAGGTGTTGCAGTAGGGTTTTTGATGTGCAGATTTCTGGGTTTTTTATTTGCCACAAACTGTGGCCAGGAATACCACTTCATTGTAGTGCTAGCAGCCAAGACTTGACTAGAAACCACTAGGAAGTCACACAACAGAGCTTGTAATGTGCAGTAAAAATTGTGAAAACCTCTTGGCCTTTAAGAGTTTAACCCTTTGAACCCTAGAGACCATTTTTCCGGTTCAGAACAAGATATGTCACACTTTCATTAAGTAGGGTGGCTGCTAAATTAAAGTGTGGGGTAGAGCAATCAATATTTTCAATGTGGTGCATTGGGGCTGCACATTGAAAATATTGATTGGTCTACCCCCAAATAATACATATGGACTCTTCCAATTGCTTCCATTGAACTTATGTGGAAGATACTACCAGGGTTGAAAGGGTTAAACAGAACTTACTGCTATATCACTGATCTTGTACAATGTTTGTCAACTTGAATAATTCTTTAAAAAATTTATTGTAGGCTGCCATTGAGTTTTGTATGAATTTTAACACCAAAGTTAACAGAAAGAAATTGGTCAAAGCAATGTTTACTGTTCACAGAACCAGGTTTGTGACTGTTTTTAAATATTTTGTAAAAACCTATCAAAACAATTTCTTGTTTCCCATGCAATTTTCCTTCCCTTTTGTGATGAGGGAGGGAGTGAGGTTTGTTTTGGATTTTTTTTGCCCGTTTTTAAAAAACGGTCGTATTATGGTATACCGCTGGCCGGCTGTCTGTCCGGGCAGACATATGGGGTTTAGGTGGCTATTTGTTGGTAGAAATGGGGGTTAGGTGACTACCGCAATTTATGTGATTAGTCACATAGTTAAATGTCATGATTCTAGGGTGGTGATTAGAGTTGGGGTGGGGTGGGTTTAGGGTCAGTAAAGGGTAGGGTTAGGGTTTGCTACCACCCCAAAAATTTTTTATCCAAAAAGTTGTATTAATACAGTGGACATGCATTTTAGTTAAAATAGACTAGGAATTTATTGAATTTTCATTAGTCTAAGGTGGGGTTTAGAATTGGGGTGGGGGGGGGGTAGGGTTAGGGTCAGTAAACGGTAGGGTCAGGGTTTGCTACCACCCCAAAAATTTTCCCCAAAATCACTTGTTTTAATATAATGGACATGCATTTTATTGTAGTCCCTTAAAAATAGCCACATAACTACCAATTGTTAGAGCGTCCGTCCGTCTGTCCGTATGTCCGTCTGTCCAACCGGGCAGACATATGGGGTTTAGGTGACTATTTGTTGGTACAAATGTGTGTTAGGTGACTACCACAATTTATATGACTAGTCACATAGTTAAATGTCATTATTCTAGGGTGGGGTTTAGTGTTGGGGTGGGGGTTAGGGTCAGTAAAGGGTAGGGTTAGGGTTTGCTACCACCCCAAAAATTTTTCACCCCAAAAATTATTTTAATACAATGGACATGCATTTTAGTTAAAATAGACTAGGTACATAATGAATTTTCATTAGTCTAGGGTGGGGTTTAGAATTGGGGGTGTGGGGGGGGGTAGGGTCAGTAAAGGGTAGGGTCAGGGTTTGCTACCACCCCAAAAACTTTCCCCAAAATCACTTGTTTTAATATAATGGACATGCATTTTATTGTAGTCTCATAAAAATAGCCACATAAGTACCAATTGTTAGAACGTCTGTCCGTCCCTCCGTCCACTCGTTGGAAAATAACTCGAAACCGCTTCGAGCAATTTTTGTGATTTTTTGGCGGAAAGTATATGTTGATGGAAGGAAGCTCCCTTTCGATTTGTGTCACTGTCCGATTTGTCATTCCAGAGTTATGGGACTTTATTCATCAAAATATAGGCAATTTTCCACATGTCGGACAATAACTTGAAAATGCTTGGCAAGTATATGTTGATGGAAGGAATTGTGTGCTTCTCTCTTCTCTTGTAATTAATAATGGACGTATCATGCGTTCATGGTGCAGCTGTTTATTTTTGTTGGGGGGGGGGGAGGGGGTGAGGGTAGGGGGATGGGGGATGTATTATTCCACAAAACAGCCCAGAAAATAGTTAGAATTATTAATTTAACTCCTTACACTATTCTGTGGAAAAATCCATGTATCCAGCAGCATGTATCTTGTCATTAAATTTTCACTCATACAATTGCAAATAGTATCATTGAAGGGGTTTTCCAGATTAAAAGATGAGGCAGATTTCCATTGACAAGTGCGGTATGTGAGAAACTTTTTTTTGTTGTTAGCCAAAAAAAATATTGAGATTGTCTTTGTTTACAGTAGATTTGTGTGTTCAGGTTAATATTAGCCCAATACCATTCTGATTTCCTTAACCTAACTTGAATCTTTCATTCCAGTTAAAGTTTTGAGGGGTCATGTCCAATGATTGTGTTTTGAGATTTCATTGGTTACCAAACAGACAGAAAAGAGTTTATAAAATAACATTTTTCATATGTTTTTATCTATTTTTAGATATGACCTTTTACCATTCTACTCAAGATTAATTGCAACACTATATCCTTGTATGCCAGAAGTTGCAAATGACATGGTGCAGCTGCTTAAAGGAGATTTTAAATGGCATGTAAGTAACTTTATAGTTTGTTTTCAATGTCAGTAAGGTTTCTTCATACCTTATTGTACCCCCACTCTCGAAAATGATGGGGAATTACTGGGTTACTTGCGTCCATCTGTCTGTGTGTCCATCTGTCCACATGTCCGTCCATGTGTCCATGCACCCGTCCACAGCAATATCTCACCAGTGAGTGGGTGGATTTCAATGAAATTTGGTACGAGGGATCCTAATGAGAAGCCACTCCTGCCCACATTATAAAAAGGTGCCCACATTTTTTCAATAGAGTTATAGTCCTTACTTTGTTTTTAATTCATTTATGCTTCATTGGTCTAGCACTGCAGTGGGGGGTATAATTGCCTTCAGCAATAGCTCTTGTTTTAGGATATTTTAATCATATTGCGTAGAGTATGTCTTAAATGGCATGTAAAGAAATCAGTATTTACTTCTGGTACTTCTAGACACGTTGCTTCACAATATTAAAAGGTTTCTCCATATATTTGTAAAACTTGTTCATCACATGATCTGACCTTTTTTTCCTACCATCAAACTCAATAATATACAAACAGTAAAGCAAATTAATCCCTTACCTAACACGAAAGGCAGACGACACTTGGAAACACAATTCTTGCAAAAATAAATTTTTTTCATTTTTTGCCTCAAAACATAGCTTATGACCTCTCATTAGAATGAGCACTGGCGGGTTTTGGCCGTTACATTGGGTAAAAGGTTAAGCAGTTGAAACAAATATATTTTTGACAAAACCATATCATGTGACCCCCCACCCCCCATTGGAACAAGATTATTGAGCTCATTCCAATGAGGGAGGGGAGTGGGTTCGCATATGATTTTGTTGAAATTCTTGGAAAAACTTTAAAAAACAAGAATTAAATTAATAAACTTTGGTATCCTGTGTGTTGGGTAAAGGGTTAAAGTAGCACCAGCCATATGCTGCTGTATCCTGGTGTGAAAAATAAACCCTGATTGCTGGTCATCTGTACAGGGTTTGTGTGCTACAGATTACGAAAAATGTTTTGAAAGGTTTCAATAAAATTCTATTGGTGCAGGCCACTCATCTCTTTCCAATTCAATTGCTGGAATGCTCATTGGTCACATTTAGAAAAGTGTCTCACCTGATACCATCTTAGGTGGTCAATTGTTACTATAAATAAACTGCTCAACATAAAACATTATTTATAACCATTACCACTGGCCCAGACTAGTTATCTAACACTACTCTAAGAATCAGGCCAAACCCTTAATTTTTAAACTCCCAAAATTAAACTAAATAACAAAAAAGGAAGGGTCCTGTATGATGCTTCATAAATTGATGCCTGCATGTTACAGAAGCCCAGGAAGTGCCTCCAAACTTGCCAATAACCAAACTGTTGTTTGGCCTCTGTGTTGTGTTTGTTTGGCTCAGAGACTAGATTGACAAAGATGTTTTTTGTGATTGTTTATAGGAAGGATGGCAGACAGAAAAAGAATACATCGGGACTGTGTTTTCTATCAAATATAAACAAAACATTTTGTAGAATCATGTCCCACCCTCATTCGGCTATTTCCCTTGTGTATGACAATTCAGTTATGAATATTTAATCTCTCTGCTCAACGTTCCCTTCCCTTTGCTGTTTCCCTCTGTCATTTCAAATGTTTTTGGATTCATATTATTTTACAAAAAATAATTCTTCTGTTTTTATTTATGTTACAAACGACTATCCAAGGACACCAGTTCTTGGGTACGCCCTGAATTAGGCCCTGTCCCAACTGTTTTGGCTATTTTTACTTTCATTTATTATTAGCTATGGTTCATTCTGGCTGTCTTTGGATATTGAGTACTATTGAAAGATTTTATTGGGAAAATGTATCATGAATTTTGGTAATTTTAGGTTCAAACTCAACAAAAGATTCTTCACTACACAAGTCAATGACATCTTAAGTTCCACATGCATCAGAAACTACATCCACAGGGGAAGGAACAGCGAGGGTGAGCTGGCATCAAAGGTGCTTTAAAATAACACCATTGTTGGGACCTGGATATCAGGCAACCCACTGGTGGTAATGCCAGCTCACAAGAGCAATCATTCTTGATACATACATTTGGATCGAGAGAGACAAAAAGCCCAATGGGGAGTCACAGAAGGAGAGAGTAACATATGAAGGCACCAAACTTCATAGACCACTGTCATTCGGTCAGTAGCACCAAAAGCATCTAGATCGGGTCTGTAGTTGATCTCTCCTCTTTGATGTTCTCTAAGCTGCAACTCAACACAATAAGTGACAGATCTTCAGGCAGTCTTTGTCACAATGGGAGAAAACATTCTTCTCAGCATGAAACACAGTCTTCATGTGATATTGGCTCTTCAGAAGTGACGTATCATAGTCAGAAACACCCACAACATGTCTCTTTGTCACAGTCACCCATCATGTCCACAAGGCCATTAAAAAAAAAAAAATCTATCTTCTCAGGCACCGCCCGCATCATTAAATTTCCGCCACATAAAAACTTTTTAATCCCAGTCAAAAAACAAAAAAAAAATTCCACCTGGTCAAAAAAGAGTTACCCGGTCAGTATTTTTGGATCGGAATTTTTAGCACCGGTACACATGGCCCAGAATAGCTGGTGCTAACTCTAAAATATCTAGGGCCAAACACAAATTTTGCCCCCCAATCCCAAAATTTGTATGCAAAACTGAAAATTAGAAGTTCTAACTGGTCCTCCATACATTTACCCTCTGCGCATGCGTAGACGTCAGGAAGTGACCAGAATTGGCGCCAACACCATTCTTTGTTTGGCCCTTGTCAGATAACAACAAACTGACTTTTGTGCTTTTTAAATCTCAATTAACTATGATGCCAGACACAAATCAATGGTTAAATTGGTGGATCCAAGGATGCAGTTGGATGAAGGAAGAAACGGTGGTTTGAAAATGTTCAGGGCTGTAATTTTATAATATTTATAAAAATTAGTTCATGTTCCCTAATTTCGGGACATGAGCCTGACGTCATCATTGTTGATAATGATTTTTCCACTGTTGGTTAAGTATTCCTTCCCTAACCTCCCTTGATCCCCCCTGTTAAACTCCCAAGCTTTTTGGCTTGTTTTCGGAAATTTTTTTATATAAAATATCTTGGGAATTTAACGTGTTATACAGAAAGTTTTTTCTGTATTTTCCCAGGGTTACGTCTTCACCCTTAGGGTGTTTAGGCATTTTTAGTCATGCATCATACTTCCAATGTATTGTTTTTTCTTCTGATGAAGATCTTGCCTTACATCAGATAGTTCAAAAATCTGTTACTGACTTCGGGCCGTGTTGCCTGGGGTCTCGTTTCCGGTTTTTAGCTCACCTACATCTGTAAGATGTGGTGAGCTGTTGTGATAACCTCGGGCGTCGGCGTCCAGCGTGTCCAATATTGTAAGATTTAACGTTAAGGTGAATTTCTCAAACATCAGTGGGCTCAGGCCTTTGATATTGCATATGTAGGTTGTAGGGGACTATCAGAACAGTATTCAACCCTGAAACTACGACTTTTTTCCAAATTTCATCTAAAATTTTCTGCCAAAAGTTGTAAGAATTTGCGTTTAGGTGTTGTAAGAATTTGTGTTAAAGTCAGCTTTTGTGCAGATTGTGCTGGTTTAACTTCTCATTACTGTTGATTTTCATATTTCAATAACAACTGTAGGTATTAACCCTACTGTATGCAGAAATTTAACAAAAATTTTCTTTTTTTTCACTCAAAATTTTCATGTTTTTCTCGGACTTAGTAAATTTTAAGTTGTAAAACTTTGTAAACTTTGTGTTTAGGTGAGTTGTGTTTCTATGTGTCTTTCCAAGCGATTAATATTCTACACTTGGGTTACTGAACTCCATTGCAGTAATATTTAACCGTCATTACATGCATATTTGAGGAATTTGAGGCTGATTTTCTGCCAAAACTTGTAAGAATTAGCGTTTAGGTGTTGTAAGAATTTGCGTTAAAGTCAGCTTTTGTGCAGTTTGTGGTGCTTTAACTTCTCATTACTCTTGATTTTCATATTTCAATAACAACTGTAGGTATTAACCCGACTGTATGCAGAAATTTAACGGAAATTTTCTTTTTTTTCAGTCAAAATTTCCATGTTTTTCTCAGACTTAGTAAATTTTAAGTTCTAAAAGTTTGTGTTAAGGTGAGGTGTTAAGGTGAGTTCTCAAAGATCAGTGGGCTCAGGCCTTTGATATTGCATATGTAGGTTGTAGGGGACTATCAGAACAGTATTTAACCCTGATACTATGACCTTTTTCCAAATTTCAGCTAAAATTTTCTGCCAAAAGTTGTTGTAAGAATTTGCGTTTAGGTGTTGTAAGAATTTGTGTTAAAGTCAGCTTTTGTGCAGATTGTGCTGGTTTAACTTCTCATTACTGTTGATTTTCATATTTCAATAACAACTGTAGGTATTAACCCTACTGTATGCAGAAATTTAACGAAAAGTTTCTTTTTTTTCACTCAAAATTTTCATGTTTTTCTCGGACTTAGTAAATTTTAAGTTGTAAAACTTTGTAAACTTTGTGTTTAGGTGAGTTGTGTTTCTATGTGTCTTTCCAAGCGATTAATATTCTACACTTGGGTTACTGAACTCCATTGCAGTAATATTTAACCCTCATTACATGCATATTTGAGGAATTTGAGGCTGATTTTCTGCCAAAACTTGTTGTAAGAATTAGCGTTTAGGTGTTGTAAGAATTTGCGTTAAAGTCAGCTTTTGTGCAGATTGTGGTGCCTTCACCTCTCATTACTGTTTATTTTCTCATTTCAATAACAATTGTAGGTATTAACCCTACTGTATACAGAAATTTAACTGATTTCTTTTCTTTTTTTCAGTCACAATGTTCACGTTTTTGTCTGACTTACTCAATTTTAAGTACTAAAAGTTTGTGTTAAAGTGAGGTGTTAAGGTGAGTTCTGTTTCTATGTGTCTTTCCAGGCAATTGATATTGTATGCATGGGTTACTGAACTACATTGCGGTAACGTTGCGCCCTTATTACATGCATATTTAAGGAATTTGACAGGGATTTTTGGGACTTATATTCACTTTCTTTAAAAAAAATTTTTTTTAACTTTTTTTTTTTATTATTTAATACTTTCTCATACTTGTTACTAGTAACATTAAGGCTTATTTTAGTTGTTGATGTGATGTATTTTTGTTGGGACTTATAGTCACTTTCTTGAACGAATGTTTTTCCGCAACTCCTCTTTAACCAATGAATGTACTTCAATTAAAATTTCAGTGATTTATGAAAGCCTTTCCTAATTCTTATTTATGATTTAATATCTGGCATCACTATTCATATTCTTAATCATAAACGTTTCTAAAAGATGTATCCAATGATTCTATGTTGAATTGATATATAATGAATGCAGAAATATAGACTTTCCAAAGCCATCACATAAACCACATTAATCATTTGATTCCTAGTTAATGATTTATATTAACTAAATATTAGGCATGTTACATTGGAATGACATTATCAAGCGCGAATGTAGGTGAGCGTTGGGATGTAACATCCCTCTTGTTAATTTGACGTTGTTTACATTAGCAACGTTTGTTATTTATGTGTAGGTTCCTATTTCTGATATGGTAGGTCTGTTGTAAGATCCATTATACAGTCCCATAGCGTGGCATTTAATTTTGGGGAGGAAAAAATTAATTTTGTCCACACTTGGGCTCTTTTGGTATACATTTGGGCACTTTGTTCCCTTTGGGAACTTGGGCACTTGTCAAAATTTTTCGAAAAATTTTTTGGTGTAAACTATTTTTCGATTTATATTTTGAATGTTTTTGTTATGTATCTTTTTATTTGTATTTAATGTGGAATTGGTGGGAGTACAATCGACTTAGTCGGCTTCATTATGTAAGCATATTGCTCTTTAAGCAAGGCGAGGAAGTCGTTCCTCTTATTTTCTTGTAGGTTACCTTGCTTGTAGTCGATGTACTTCTACTAATTCTTGCTCATATGTGTCGCATGGGATGACAAACGTTGCTGACGGGTGTCACGGTACGTTGTTAGCCAGGGACCACTGCCGGTCCTCTCGTAATGAGAGGCTGCCACCGGTCCTCTCGCCCTAGGTCGCTCTAGTTTATTAGTTTATATTTACAGAGGAACAAGAACATGGTGATGTTTACGTGATGCCGTCAGATAGTGTGCTTCCGTCGCCGCATTAATTAGTCAATCAGAGCTAGCGGCAAAAGTGCTCATGAATATTAGACAGGACAATAAACCACAGTGTGGTTTCAAATCCCTGTTGCCAGCTCCCTCAACCAGTGAAGCGGTACACCGCCTGAGGGTACCGTGATGCCGGGTGTGTCCATTGCGGTCAAGGAGAATGGAAAGGGTAGAGCGAGCACTATAATATAAAATCAATATAAGGCTCTCCCTGCGACGATGGAAAGGAAGAAGCCGGCAAGTTCAACAAGAAGCTTGGCGAGGTCTGAAGGACCGCAAACGAGAGAGGCCCCCCCCCCTCTCTCTTTTATTATAACATCTGGGGCCAGATGTTATGGATCAGAACTTGCGTCAGTCGGAGCATAGTCCACACCTCCTGTCCGGGACGCTCCGTTCAGTTTACAGCTGGGGTCGGCTATAATTACGGCTTCTTCAACGTCTACCAAGCACACACGATCACTATCCAGCCTGCATCGCCGAGAGAGTCACTCTTCATCAGTGAAGTCACACCATACAGTAGCCAAGGAGACGAAACCTCATTTATAGGGATGTCTGCAGAAAAGAGCCATCTCGGACACACTGTCCCAGAAGCAGCCGGCGGCCATGCAACAGAAGACCGCTGCTCCTTAGGCCTCCGTAACGGACTTGAGATTGCGCAGCTCATCACAGCATCCCAGCAAATGCAGATGCAGATGACGGCAGTCTCAGAACTTGAGCTGTCGGAAGGTGCTGGATCGGTCCAGTCATCTGCGCGTTCAGATGCCGATGACCGTGAGTATAATCTGATTCAGTTGGGAGATGAAAGGGATTTGGAGGAGAATTACCCTTCCCTTTTGGAACAACAGGGTGGCGATAGCACTTATGCATCTGTACTTCCCTGAGTTTGTTCCTGAGAATCAGAATGCTGCGACAGCTCGAAAATAGCACTGTTCAATAGCTTAGACGAGGCCTTATATATCGGGACGTCTGGAGAAAGTGCCATCTCGGACATACTGTCCCGGGAACAGCCGGCATCCTAGCTACCTGACTTCAGATATCCAGCCTGCTACGCGAAGAAGGGACCACTCTTCGCCAGTGAAGTCGGTCCATCTGGTAGCTAGGGAGACGAGGCCTCGATCATCGGGATGTTCGTAGAAAAGAGCCATTTCCAAACACTGTCCCAGGAGCACAAGCAGCAAAGAAACAGAAGACCGCTGCTCCTTAGGCCTCTGTTACGGTTTTGCTGATGCAGATGCGCAGCTCCTCGCAGCATCCCAGCAAGTGCAGTAGCAATTGACGGCAGTCACAAAATCTGAGCTGTCGCATAGTGCTGGGTCGGTCCAGTTATCTGCGTGTTCATATGCCGTTGACCGTGATTTCAACTGATTCAGACGAATAATGAAGGGATATAGAGGGGATTTAATCTCCACATATGGAACAATACAGGGTTGAGAGGATTTATTCCATCAACACTACCCTGAATGTGTTCCAACGAATCAGAATGCTGCGTCTATTTACAAGAAACCGCTAGCGTTGTTGCACGCTAAATTATCCGGAAAATGAGAAGGAATGTCTTTTCCGGTAAAGTATAGACAGGTGTTACAGGCTTTTGGCCTTTTAGACGACTCCACATTCAACTTTCCAGTGGAAAGAAGTAAGGCAGTTTCTTGTCATCTTCTGTAGTTCTGCTGGTCGGAAAACAGTGAAGATGTATTGAGAGTTCCTCTGCGTTTGAATGAGTAGGCTAAGGACCTAGCTATGGCCTTACCTTCGTCATTCATTATTCGCTTGGTCACAATTGAAATGACATTTATTCATTCAGAGCGAATTTAGACTCACTGTACTACGCAGACCACCTTTAATAACTGTGACGCTACGTCTCTACAGAAAGGAATTGGAGGACGTTTGTACCTCATTTAGAGTCCTTTCCAGGGCTATATATTTATCACATATAACTCTGTCTTAACAAGTTGCTAATTCGGAGTTAAATAGACATGACAGAGCCCTTGCGTTGTCATCCTTAATAGATGACAAGGTGAAAAACTCTCTTAGAGTTGCTCCGGTTTCCAGACACTAAGTTTTTGACGATAAGCTTTCATTGGTTATGAACAATCTACAAAGAAAGCATCAATACTTTGCTCCTTATGTCGATGTATATTCGACACGCATTAGCAGAAAGGAGTTAGGGAGGACGTCCTAGACAGAAGGTCGCGTATAAGGACTCCTCGTGAGGGTATAGTTTACTCTCCTATAATTCTCTAGGGATTGTCAGATAGCGACTCGAATTCCGGGCTTACGTCTGATCGAGACTTCCGGGCAGATGACCCTATACTGCTGGGTCAAGGCTCTTCGTGAATGAGACGCAGTTCCTCCTTCCGTAGGCCTCGCAGGGCACCCTAGACAGAAGGTCGCCTATAAGGACTCCTCGTGAGGGTATAGTTTACTCTCCCTATATTACTATAGGGATCGTCATGTAGCGACTCGAATACAGGGCTTACGTCTGATCGAGACTTCCAGTCAGATGCCCCTAAACTGCTGAGTCAGGGCTCTTCGTGAATGAGAGTTCCTCCGTCCGTAGGCCTCACAGAGAAGTGTGGTTTCGGAAGGCCTGCGTCTATCTTTCCGCGAGAACCACAACTAATTAATGTCTGATGGACAATGCTTCCGTCTAATCCTTGCATAAGAGTCTCTCCAATCGGAGGTAAAGGTTCTCTTGACAATGATGTTAATAGAGGTCATCGAGAATCAGGATTCTCTGGAATTCTATAGCCACCTGTTACTCATACCGAAGCCTAAGAGCTCATTCCAACAGATAATAGACTGGAGCTTAACAAGTTTATCAAAGCTCTAAAAGTTTATTTATGGTTATCATTTAGTCGGTTAAAATGAGTGTTCGAGTGATTGACTATGCTATAAGCATAGATCTAAGGATAGCTTTGGTCTGGAGATAGCGCCCTGCGTTGTCACTCGAATATTAACTTGGTAATGTCTCATAGCAATCTGGTTCGTCTGCCATTATCCAGAACGAATTATTTTTATGCGACTGATGGAGATGTGCTGAGCGGCTACGCATCTTGTCTAGATGGGTCGCTTACGCACACGCCCCCTCCAGTTATTCTTACACAGAACTGGAGTGTGACAATGCATTCGCTCAGGACCTGTGTTGTTTTAACGGATGTAGTAAACAAAAAGGTCCATATTGAGGCAGATTTTCAGTGATTAACTCATTAGTTCCGCTGCAACTGCCAGATCCGGCTTTCACGATTATGACGGGTATGAATCAATAGTTTGGGGCATGGCCCCGAGTCCTACAGACTATAATTGCAGGGGTCTGAGACCCTCGGTTCCTGTAGAAACACATAATCATCAAGAATGATGTCAATATTGTTAGCGCTATATCAATGCGTTCATGCTTGTTCAGAGTTTTTTGAACAACTCAATAGTGGTAGCGTACATCAGGAACCAGGGCTGCACCCATTCACTTTTGTTATAATACCTAACGGAGAATCATTTTCATGTCTATCCGTCATATACTGGGTCGTCTGAACGTACCAGCAGACTTGCTCCTCGGAAAGGTTGCCTGTTTAATTTGTATGGACGCTCAACATGCATTTATTTGTACAGTTTTGCTACCAGTGGGATCACCCCATGATTCTTTAGTTTGTGATGCACCGGAACAATCCGTCATTTGTGACGCCATGCCCAGATTATTTAGTGCAGGCAGTAGACGCTCTGCAAATTCATGGGGAGGAATAATAGGATATGTGTATCCTATTCATTTGATTCAATAGCTTATGTTTAAGTTTAAACAGTGAATCCTACTGGTAGCGCCTCTGTTGTCACAAGAATCTTACATCAATATTCTCAAGTGTCGGTTATGTGATGCTCCCCAGAAGCTTTCTCCCAGAGAGGGTCTTCTTTCAGGGGATGTTTTATTCTTAACGTTCCTCTCCGTCCATAGTGGCATATGGAGTCGGTTAGACGTGAAGGAACCATTTCGGTTCCTATATTTTTTATCAACTGACACAGGTACGATGAAATAATACGGGTGAGGGGATTTCGTAATGACTTCGAATTCCCTCCCCCCCACCGTGTGAGAACCGTTGCTATTCCTATATTTTTCTGTTAACTGACACAAGTACGATTGAATAATGCGGGTGAGGAGATTTCGTTATGACTTCGAATTCCCCCCCCCTACCCCCCCCCCCCCCCCCCACACACACACACACACACACACACACTTCCTTATGTGTTATAAGCAATTACCGGGCAAGACGTAGTTCTCTTCCCGCAAGCTTTATTATTGTAATACATGCATTTTATGCATTTATGTTGTGTTCTGTGGCGACCTTATGGGCTCATCCGCTTTTTAGACGAATTAATGCCCTATTATTTTGGTTTATTTGTTATATACAAGCGTTTATTTATAAATCATCACAATTAAATTGCTACTCTTGAGTACCTCGCAGGCTGCATAACCAGTTAACTGGTATTCAGATGAGTGCATGCTAATATATATGCGATCGCGCATTATTATTATTAGGCTAACGCTTTATTGTATTCGGTGGACCTTGAAATAATAATTTATTTTGGGGGCGGTCCATGCAGGAGCCTGTTAATCATACCTTTGTACATCTCTAGATCCAAGTTTCTATTTTGTTTGGTACTCATATTACATGTGCTTTTACGATCATAGATTTCAGATTTTTCACGTTGTAGAGTGTTGTTACTGGAATTTATTGTACAGTGGCCGCCTATGGATCATGTAGGAAGTGTGCTTTCTCTTCAGGAATCGTTCAGTGTGGCTTGATTAGATATGTGTTTGTTATATTTTATATCACCAGTTTTCGACATGTCTGTGTACTTTGTCTGCGGTGTATGCTATTTACTGTGCACTATTAATTTCTAGGATCGTCGCTATAGCTGTAACTTCTGAAGTAACATTAAGCACCATTTATTAATCATGAATTAATATCTGAGTGCATGTTCGACGATTATTTATATTGTTGTTGGGTACCGCTCTTATTGTTTCCAGAGCTCTCCCCCTTTTTATTTTGAAGGTTTCTTCAAAAAAAGGGGGGGGGGGTGTTTTTACCCATAATCTGGCTTAAAATGTATGTATCTTTAAAGGATGCTGTTTTTATCCATATTTATATCCTGCATACAGCTGAAATGTTATTGTAAGGTGTATGTTTGTGGGAGATTTTCTCTTATTTTCAGATATGCCATCCTAATTTTTGGGGCTTAGTCTGGGCTAGCCTTGGAAAATTTGGAACTTGTCTTCATACTTACATTAAGGAATTACTTCATTGGGCTCCTTGTTTAGAATATGTCTCCTCTATTACTGTATAGAGAGACATACATGTAATTCCTAACTGTTCTACATGTAAGTTCCTTCATTATGGATTGCAGGATTGGAATTATTTCAGAAGTCTTAAGCCCTCCACCTATTTATGATTCAGCTGTGTCTGTGCCATTGGTATACTGTGTAAAAATATGATAAATTTATACCAATTTGTATAGTTTTATTCTTACCAATGGCCCAGATGGGAAGGGTCCTCCCATGAGTGGGCACTCATACCTCCCCGCTGAATTATTTTGTAATACTCTCTTTTACAAAGAATGGTTTTGGGGCCAATTCCGGTAACTTCCTGATGTATGCGCATGCGCAGAGGGTAAATGTATGGAGGACCAGTTAGGACTTCTAATTTTCGGTTTTGCTTGCAAATTTTGGGGATTGGGGGCAAAATTTGTGTTTGGCCCTAGATATTTAGAGTTAGCACCAGCTATGTTTGAGCCATTGGTAAGTATAAAAATATACAAACTGGTATAAATTTATCATTTTCCCATAGTATTTCAACTTCCTATTCGCGTTTTCCTCCGTATTTTGTTTCCGATTTCTCCATTTTCTGATTTTTTATTTCTATGTTGGTACATGTAATAACTTTGGAGGAAAATGCCCCTTTTATTGTTTCAAATAAGCACCGGACTGCACATAATCCTGCAATGGAGCATCTTTGGCATGTCATCAACAGCCAAGTTGATTGAAGCATTTTGCAATATATCTGATAAGATAACACCAGTCCAGAGATTGTAAAAGATTTCTTTCTGAAATGCGAATATATTTTTTTTAGGGTATCTTTTACAGATTTCAGAATAAAAAATAAAAAGCCTCCCACCCTCATCAAAAATTGAGGCACTGAGAACATAGACATTTTTTTTAATGGCTTAACGATCATTCATTTATCATCTAAGAACAGCTTCAACAGGATTACTGGAATCCTCAACGTAAACTCTGAGGGTTAGCTGACATCAAAGGTGCTACAATATTACTGCTGTTATGACCTTGGGTACAAGGCAATCTGGTGACAGTGATACCAGCTCCCAAGGGCATTCACCCTTGATATATACATGTATATTAGCTGTGCTACTCCCATGCATTTACCAAGTCAGTTGTCACTTCTTCCTCCGGCTTGGACAGCCCAGAAGTGTAATCTCTTTTTCATCAGCTTTCAGTAAACTATGATCATCACTCACATGCTCCTTTGCTATGTTTAGACGACTTAAAATGGAGCAATGGCTCAGTTGGTTAAAGTATTGAGCCTCCCATCTGAAGGGTGCAAATTCACAGCGTTGAACACTGTACAGCTTTGATCAATGCATCATAATGGGACTATGAGGCAAGACTCTGAATTATGATACACTTTGTCACAAGCAGTACAAGCTCACAAGCATTCCAGTTGAAAGAGAAGTTACATTATTGGTCACACATTTCTTCCTCTCATCCATTCACTTCACATTCAGGCTTTCATTCAGACTGGAATTCAGAGGAGTGTGACTACAACAATCATTCATCTTGCTCATATTCAGTTGAGTTGGCAGATGAACATGTTTGACAATTGAGGCTGTCACGATTATGAATTTTCATAATTGATTATTTTGTCATAAAAATCGACGGTTATTCGATTATTTATGGTTAATATTTCGGTCTTGTTTCCTAGGACTTCGTCTTTGATATAACTTGGGAGGGGTTAAAAATTAAAATATCCTAATCGTAAATGAAGCAAAACGAACACCAAACCTTGAAAAATTTGACAAAACAGAATCTACATCGCATAGATTCAAATTTCAAATCAGAGAAAAATGCATACTAAACTCACTAATGGCCCCATCTGCGCTCAATGTGTAATGATTATGAATTTAGCCTTAGGGAATGTCAAGTCAACAAAGCTTTACACGTGGAGATGAAACTTCCGGTTGCGATACAAAGAACAAAATAAATCATCATACTTTAAAAATAACATGGCATTTCGAAGTTTTTCCCTCTTTACTTTCCGTATGTTAAAATTGATTATCAAGTATCAAATTGATAAAAACAAAAACAACTCAACACTTGACGATGTCTTATTGGCAAGGAATACAATGTAGCCATTGACAATAAGGCAGCATTGAGTGTTATGTTATTAGTCCCCTATGGGAACCGTAAGGTGACTATAGGATTGCACTCCGTCCATCCGTCCGTCGTCCGTCCATCCATCCGTCCGTCCATCTGTCTCTGTTTTTTATGTTACCACCTCTCCCTCCAACATGCTTTAAGCTACACCTTTCATATTTGGTACATGGATAAATGGTTCTGAGGGGATGATGCACGCTCAAAATTTTTTTTTCAAAATTCAAGATGGTGGAATGGCGGCCATTTTTGTTGTGTTTTTTAAGCTTTTTTTCTCTATTTTCATGTTACCACCCCTCCCACCAACATGGTTCAAGCTACGCCTTTCATATATGGTACATGGATAAAGGGTTGGGAGGGGATGAGGCATGTTCAATATTTTCTCTTCAAAATCCAAGATGGCGGCATGGCGGCCATTTTTGTTGTGGTTTTTTTTAAGCTTTTTTCTCTATTTTATGTTACCACCCCTCACTCCAACATGGTTCAAGCTACACTTTTTATATCTGGCACATGGATAGAGGGTTGTAATGGGTGTTGCACGTTCAATATCTTTTTTTCAAAAATTCAAGATAGCGCCATGGCAACCATTTCTGTTGTGTTTTTTAAGCTTTTTTTCTCTATTTTATGTTACCACCTCTCCCTCCAACATGCTTCAAGCTACACCTTTCATATTTGGTACATGGATAAATGGTTCTGAGGGGATGATGCACAGTCAATATTTATTTTTCAAAATCCAAGATGGCAGAATGGCGGCCATTTTTGTTGTGTTTTTTTTAAGCTTTTTTCTCTATTTTATGTTACCACCCCTCCCTCCAACATGGTTCAAGCTACGTCTTTCATATATGGTACATGGATAAAGGGTTGTGAGGGGATTATGCACGTTTAATATTTTTTTTTCAAAATCCAAGATGCTTATGTACTCTAGTGTCTTCTGTAACAAAAACACGTTATGTCACAAAAGCGCCATAGGGGACTAATACCACCTCGGTTGTCAAACACTTGTTTTTGTTAAATTGTTATCATCGCTAATGGCAGTGAGCCAGTGATGCTGGAACCGGAAAGTTCGGCCCATGAATGATAATGATTCAGCCCATGTTCAGTGTGAAAATGCTTTCCCTTGAAGGCTCAATCTTTCCAGGAATTTGTTTTATTTATTTACTCATTTATTTATTGGTGTTTGACACTTGAACACTTTGAAAGCTGGGATCAAATTCAGCTGAGTGATCACGCATACGCTGATGACTGAGTTTCAGCTAACTTTAATTCGCGTGGTGCCGCAACTTGAAGCTATATATTGGTTTTATGTTTTAACCCTGTTCACACACACATTTGTTGTCGAAATAGGTCCTTTATGTGAAACAATAGCCTGTGAATCAATATTTTCCTTTGTTTAACAAAAAGGTAGTATGACAGCACATGTCCAGTCAAATAATCGGTCATTGAAATAAATTGTCGATTATAACCTCAATCGACGGTTGATCGATTTTTCGATCATTCGTGACAGCCTTATTGACAATACTTCACTTCAAGACCTGATAATGCTTGGTGTTTTCAGAGTCTGTCACCACAGGTATTAACAACGTCTATGTACTTAATAACACTGTTAATTCACAAGATGAATGGAACTTCTTAATATATTACTAAATGAGACAAGTCTTCCATTCAAGGAATCTACCTTTTCCAAACAGTTGAACCTTCAGTTCAGTCATTGGTCTTTTCTCTTGACAGGAAATTGCTGTCCCTCGTTATTGTTTCATCTAGAGAGGCAATCAACATTTTTTCATTTGCAAATATATATTATGGCAGAGTTAGTAATGAGGTTTGATAAACCAAAGTTTAACAACATCTTGTCTCTCTACAAGTGTTATCCACTGCAGTCGTGTCTTTCAATTCATTCTACAGCTCGTAATAGGGCAAATATTGAGTGATTGGAAGAGCCAATGCACTAACCTGGATTAGCAGGGACCAGTCTATTAATGACCTGAACACTTCGTTCATAAGGAAGTTACAAAGCAAACCATGGACAAGTTATTCTGCTAAGTTTCTAGTCGTAATGCTTCTCAGTCACAGTCCGTCTACAAGAAGAAACAGAGTTATTCTTTCAAGAATGATCATGGCTTGTTGCATTCATTGTCTTATTCATTGTGTAACTACCAGTCTCTGAAAGGGTCTAGGCAAAGGACTGTTGGAATAAAGGAAGACAATTAGGGGAAAGAACTCCTTCTCGGGCCACAATCCTTCTTTCAATATTATGAAGCAGAGAGTAAGTACCTTCCAGAACTCATTGCTGAAGCATCCTAGGTGCTAATTTACTATAAGTTGACTGTTCGATCTGAATACCAAACTCCTTTAATATCTCGTTTTTTGCCAGATTATTATATTGCTAGCCATCTTCGTAACTTGGCTACAGCTTCAGGATTACCGCAGTAGCAAGTGAGACTTCTATCATTGCCATGAAGTGGTTCTCAGTAAAGTACAATCTATAAGCACTTTACTTCATTCATTGCGATTGTCTCTCCTACCAGTAACAACCAATATTTACCATCGTAAGTGTCATAACTCGGGGCTATTTGGCACCTAAGTGCCTTTGTTTTAGTTGCCTGGGTCGATCTTAGTAAGTTAAGACCTGGCAACTACTTATCAGAGATCTGCTTGTAATGCTGCATGTCCTTCCTGTTATTGGTTTACTTGCGGTTCTTACTGATATCAAGCAGCTGGAGATTGTAGCCCCATTATAGGCAAACCATTAAGTTCAGTCAGGTGGTTCTCTGCTTATAGCATAGCACACATGGGCTTTCATGTTATTATCAGGGAGCACGGTGGCTCAGTGGTAGACGGTGGGACTTCTATGCCAGATGTCACGATTTTGATCCCTCTCTGGGACAACCCGCATTGTGTCCTTGAGCAAGGCACTTTATCATGGTTGCCTACATCTGGGCACGATGATGCCGTGTACTAAGGCGTACTGCACATGGATGGTGCACATGTCTTCAACCACTGTAACCCTGCTTGAGCAGAGCTTGGAACAGATTAGAATGTTGAGGAGCTGACATTTGCTCATCGATGCTCGGGGGTTCTCTCCGGGTACTCCGGCTTCCTGCACCCGTAAAACTGTCACGGTCATGATTAGCCATTGTGCATAAGTTTGTGACCTTAAACACCAATAAATAAATATGTTATTATCGTCACTCGGAATAGACTTGTAGTCATGAGGAGTGACCTTTCACTGATAACCTTCTGAAAACAATGGTAGAAAGACATTCTACATTCCATTACCACAAATTTTATGTCTGGTTCGGATCTATGCTGTTCTGAGTCACAAGCAGTCAGAAATCTGCCATATTTTTATACTGTAACCAATGACCCAGACTTAGCTGGTGCTAACCCAAAAATATCTAGAGCCAAACAAAAATTTTGCCCCCCAATCCCCAAAATTTGCATGCCAAACCGAAAATTAGAAGTTCTATCTGGCCCTTCATACATTTTACCCTCCGCGCATGCGCATACACCAGGAAGTCACCGAATCTGGCGCCAGTAAAATCATTCTTTGTTTGGCCCTTGTCAGATAACAACAAACTGATATTTGTGCTTTTAAATCTCAATTAATAATGATGCCAGACACAAATCAATGGTTAAATTGGTGGATCCAAGGACAGAACTGGATGAAGGAAGGAAGAAACGGTGGTTTGAAACGTTCAGGGCTGTAAATTTATAATATTTATTAAAATTAGTTCATGTTCCCTAATTTCGGGACATGAGCCTGACGTTATCACTGATTGATTATGATCTATCCACTGTTTATTTAGTATTCCTTCCCTGCCTTCCCTTGATCCCCCCAGTTAAGCTCCCAAGCTTTTTGGCTTGTTTTAATAAAAAAAAATTTATAAAATTTATTGGGAGTTTAACGTTTTATGCAGAAGATTATTCTGTACATCCCCAGGGTTACGTCCTTAGGGTGTTCAGGCGTTTTGGTCATGCATCTTACATCCAACGTATTGTTTTTTCTTCTGAGGAAGATCTTGCTTTACATCTGATAGTCTTGTTTCTGTTACTGACTTCGGGCCATGTTGCCTGGGGTCTTGATTCTGGTGTTTTGTTAACATTACATTACTCTAGGTAGTTTCCTATTTTTGTTTAGGAACTACAGTTGTAAGTAACATTAAATATTCTCTGATAGTGTAGTAGTTAATTTTACACAGTTTTTATAATTTTGTCCACACTTAGTCCTTTTTGGGCTCATCATTCCCTTTGGGAACTTGGGCTCTTATATTAGGAAAATTTTTTCAAAAATTTTTATTTTATTTTTGAAAGAGTTTTTCTTTTGGATATATTTATTTCATTGATTATATTTAATGTTATCTTATATGTAGATTTGGTGGTGGTACAATGACATATATTAGTTTTAGGTAATTATTTTTATCTAATAGTATGGCAAATAGAGGAAACCTTTCCTTTATTTACGTGGTCGTTGTAATGAGACTACTTGATGCACTACCACTAATTCTACTCCATGTATCAGATTTGATTATCTGAATGACGGGCGTCATGGTTTGTGTTAGTCGACTGGACACTATCGGTCCTATCGCGACGAGGGGACTCGGTGGTCCTCTCGTCAAAAGGTCACTATAGTTTTTTAGTTTCTATTTACAGAGGAACAGGAACAGGATGTGGCTTCGTGACGCCGTCAAGGAGTATGCTGTCGTCGTCACAAATCATTCAAGAGCTAGCGGTAAAAGTGCTCAGGTATTAGACAAGGCCTAGATCCTTAGTAGTAGTGATGACCTTGTCGGCAGCTAGCTCGACCGGCAGATCTATCACGTCGACTAGTGGTGTGTGATGCCGGGTATGTCCGTAGCAGTCGTGAAGAGGAATAAGGGTGTAGCGAGCACTATAAACATACAGACATGCTCACCCTGCGACGACAGGAAGGAGGAAGTAGACAAGTTCTAAGGTATGCTCGTCCAGGTCTTCGTGATCGTGAGCAAGAGAGAGGTCCCTCTCTCTTATAACTACATCTGGGGCCAGCGGTTGTTGGTAGGAACTTGTCAGACAAGTTCTGAGGTATGCTCATCCAGGTCTTCCTGCGATCAGAGGTTGTTGGTAGGAACTTGTGTCGGTCAGACAAGTTCAGAGGTATGCTCGTCCAGGTCGTCTGTGATTGCGAGCAAGAGAGAGATCCCTCTCTCTTATAACAACATCTGGGGCCAGAGGTTGATGGTAGGAACTTGTCAGACAAGTTCTGAGGTATGCTCGTTCAGGTCTTTCGTGATTGCGAGCAAGGGAGAGGTCCCTCTCTCTTATAACAACATCTGGGGCCAGAGGTTGTTGGTAGGAACTTGTGTCGGTCAGACAAGTTTTGAGGTATGCTCATCCAGGTCGTCTGTGATTGCGAGCAAGAGAGAGGTCCCTCTCTCTTATAACAACATCTGGGGCCAGAGGTTGTTGGTACTAACTTGTGTCAGTTGAAACTTATGTGCACGGGACGCTCCTTCCATAGACTACCGGGGCCGGCCAGTCTTATAGCTTCCTCTATGTTCGAAAAATACACACGACCGTGAAGGTCCGTTGTCGCTAGTTAGCTCGAATGGTGAAGTAATTACTCGGTCTCTGAGAACTGTGATGCCGGGTGTAGACGATCCGGGCTAGAAAAAGAGAGATCATATAGGGTGGAGCGAACAATATGATCTGCAATTATGTTCACCCAGTGACGACGGAAGGAGGAAACCGATAAGGTCTGAGGTATGCTCGTCCACTGGGACATCCCATTTAATAGCCAGTCAGGGCTGGCTAGTCTTATGGTTTCCTGTACATAACAGACAAAGTGATCTTTATTTTTAATATATATTTTATATAAAACCCGATGAGTGGTGTCAGTTCCCTGTCGCCGGTGAAACGGTTAAGATTGGATGCTTGAACCGTGACTCCGGATGTGTCGCATATGCATTGTATTAGAGCTAGTGGAAAAGTGCTCAATGATTTTAAAAGCCAAGGGCTAGGTTTCACGGAGGTTTACGTCCCTTGTCTAAATACAGCTAGCTCAACCCGCATATCTCACTCGTATGTGGGTGATGTGAGGCCGGGTATGTCCGTGGCGGTCGAGAGAGAATAAGGGTGTAGCGAGCACTGTTGATCGAATCCATGCTCACCAAGTGTTGATGGAAGGAAGAAGACGGCAAGTTCTGAGGTATGCACGAGCATGAGGGAGCCCCTCTCTCTCTTTCAACAACATCTGGAGCTGGGTGTTGTTGGTAGGAACTTGCGTCAGTCAGAGCTTACGTACATAGCTATTGTCCAGTATGCTTAGTTCAATTCTTAGCCGGGACTGCTACAGTTTTGCTTCTTTAGCATCTACCAAGCACTCCCGACCGCACCTTGGCTAAGTGACTCAGGTTTCCGGTCTGCATCGTCAAAAGGTCCATCTTTAGTAAAGAAAGTCGCACCATCTAGTAGCCAAGGAGATGAGGCTTCATTCATTGGGTCGTCATTGGACTCCCTATCTTAGGAGCAGCCGGCAAAGAGGCTATTCATGACCGCTGCTCCTCAGGTCTCTGTAACAGACTTGCTGTTGCAGTTGCACAGCTAATCGCAGTATTCCTGCTAAGGCAGAAGCACTCAACGTCAGTCTCAAATCTTGAGCTGTTGCATAGTGCTTATTTGGTCCAGTCACCTGCCTGTTTAGATGCTGGTGACTGTGATTCTAACTGATTTGAACGTATGATGGATAGGATAACTTTTCCTTCTGGAACAACTCTTGGATGATATAGATACCATACATTATCATTTCCTTGATCTTGTTCCAATGATTTAAAATAGAACAGGGTAATAAGATCTCTTTCCGGTTAAGTTACACAGGTGCCACAGGTCTTCGATTCTGTAGACGACACCATATTTATCTTTCGACGGAAAAAGTAGTTCGGTTTCTTATCTTCTTCTTCTGTATATTTTTATACTGTACCAATGACCCAGACATAGCTGGTGCTAACTCTTAAAATATAGGGCCAAACACAAATTTTGCCCCCCAATCCCCAAAATTTGCATCTAAAACCAAAGAAAACATGTCCTGAAAGGCCCTCCACACTTCGCCCCTACTGCGCATGCGCAGTGTCAAGGACGTTCCGAAATTGGCGCCATTAATCATTCTAAGTTTGGCCCTTCATCAGTTAACATCTGACTGATCTTTGTGCTTATAAATCTCAGTTTAAATGATGCCAGACACATAAATATTAGTGAAATGGTGATTCTAAGGAGGATAGAGAAGGAGGAGAGGAAAAAAATGTGTGACAGAATATTATCAGGGCTGTAACTTAAAATTTTTTAATGAAATTATGTTAAGTTACCTATTTTCGAGGCAGCAGCCATTCTGTTGTCATTCTTATTATTTAGTTACACTGTTTTTTAAGTGTTTTCCTCTCTCCCTGTCCTTTAAGTCCCCCCTTGCTATTCTCCCATGCTTTTGGCATAGTTTTTGTAATTATTATTACTAAATTTTCTTGGGAGTTTTAGCTGAATAACAGAATGAATTCTGTTCTTTTCCCCATGTTTACGTCTTCACCTACGGGTGGTTAGGCGTTGTGTTCTGCATCTACCATCTGATGTTCTGCAGTTTCTTCCCTGGAAGTCTCTGTTTTGCATCAGATAGTGTATTTTTGGTAACTGATTTCGGGCCTGGGTGCCTGGAGTCTTATTTTAGTGTTTTTACACTCATTGTTTACATTTACAACAGCCCTCTGTGTGAGGGGGGGATTTCTGGAAAATAATATCTTGATGTTATTTTAATCATAACTAGATACATTATTATTGTTCGTAAGTGTTGAATAAATTGTTTAAAATATTTTTAAAATTTTTGTCCACACTTAGGCTTGGGATCCATTGGGGCTCAACGTTACTTTTCAGAAACTTGGGCTGTTCTGAAAAAATATTTTTTCAAAATATTTTGATTTCAATTATTTTTTCTATATTGATGGATCATATTATTATTATGTATTTTGATTGCCAGGGGTTAGTGCGAGTACCAGGACTTGTTTTCTTTTCACATTGAAAGGATATTGATCAATTGTATTAAGAGGAAGTCTTCCTCTGACTTTATAATCATTCTATATGTGGTCAGTGTACTCGCATTAACTCCTGTTCTGTATCGTATGATTTCGATGACAATATGGGAAGCGTATGTCACGGTATGTTATTGGGGATTTGGACACTCCGGTCCTTTCCCCGCAGGGTCACTCTACTTTATCAATTTCTATTTCAGACGATCAAGATTAGGGTGATGTATCTGTGATGTCTTCCAACAGTATGCCTCCGTCGTCACAATTAATGAAGGGCTAGCGGAAAAGTGCTCATGTAAATATGCCAATTGCCTAAGAGGACCCTACTAGGTTCGACGGCCTTTGACGTCCGCTAGCTCGCCCGGTGTAGCGTCCATTCACCAAATGGTTCGGCAGCCGGGTTCGTCCGTTGCGGTCTAGAAGGAATTTTGGGGTGATGCGAGCACTATAAGTTAACCTAATGCACACCCAGTGACGGCGGATCGGAGGGAGAACGGAGGAAGCCTTTTAGTCCGGTTCATAGCTCGTTCCGGTCCATCCGGACGGCAAGCGAGAGAGGCCCCTCTCTCGTTCAACAACATCTGGCCCCAGATGTTGTGGTACAAAATGTGTCGCAAGCGGAGCATACGTCCGTCGCTCGGGACGCTCCGTTGTATAGGCAGTCCGCGGAGACTGCTAAGGCTTCCTCTTCTCGTCAGCGCACACGACCGCACCTTGGCTGCGTGACCGCCGATATATTACCAGCTTCGCCGATCAAGGATTCTTCGGCGACCAGGTCACACCATCCGGTAGCCAGGGACACGAGGCCTGTAGACTCCGGACGTTCGCATAGGAAGTGTGCGGGAGTCAACGTACACGGAGCTTCCGGCGGCAATGCATCGTAAGACCGCTACTGCACAGGCCTCGGGAACGGACGTGCTTTCCTTAATAGCACAGTTTATCGCAGCATCCCAGCATCAACTGAATCTGTCGCATATATTTTATCCGACGATGCTGGGTCGGGACGCTCCGCGGAAGCAGGTACGGACGTCCGAAAGTTTCATCCGGTCCGACGGGATACCGAAAGGGATTTGGAGGATTTCGAGCTTTCCCTTTCGGAACAACATATGCTGTTGTGTATGTCATCTGACTTGGTCTCCTACAGCTTCTTTCGTCGGACCAGAATGCTGCGATGCCGGATAAGAAACTGATAGCGTCGGTGGACTTAGAAATTTTTGGTTCGGTTCAGGGACATCGTCCCTCAGTTCCGACATAGTCCAATAATGTCACACAAATTTTCGAATTATTGAACGACGCTATATATATTATTATTTTATGCTTGCTATAACCAAGCATTTCTGGTTTCTTGTTCGCAGAGTTATGGAGATGTCTTTCAAAAGTGTGCCTCTGTCGTCATAGTTAATGAAGAGCTAGCGGCAATAAGTGCTCATGGAATATGTCTATCGCCTACGGAGTGACATTCGCTAGCTCACCCGGTGTAGCGTACATTCATCGAATGGTTCGGCTGCCGGGTTCGTCCGTTGCGGTCTAGGAAGGAGATTTGGGTGATGCGAGCACTTTAATTACTTCAGTACTCACCCAGTGACGGCAGATTGAGGACAGATCGGAGGAAGCCTGTTAGTCCGGTTCCTGGCTTGTCCAGGTCCGTCCGGGCTGTGAGCGAGAGAGGTCCCTCTCTCGTCCAACAACATAGGGGACCGCATGTTGTGGTTCAGATATTTTACATTCGGAGCATATGTCCGTCGGTCGGGATGCTCCGTTATATTGACAGTCCGAGAGACTGTCCCTAATGCTTCCTCATCCTCACAGCAGGGCACACGACCGCACATTGGCTACGTGACCTCGAGTATCCGATCAGTTTCGTCATTCAGTGATTCCACGGCGAATAGGTCGCGCCATCCGGTAGCCAAGGGACACGAGGCCTATACACTCCGTTCGCTCGCATATTGGTAGTATGCACGGGGTAACGATCACGGAGCTTCCAGCGGCAATGCATCGTAAGACCGCTTCTCCTCAGGCCTCAGTGACGGACGTGCTATCCGAGTTAGCACAGTTGTTTCGCAGCATCCCAGCAATTGACAGTTTCTCGGTCGAATCAGGAATTATCCGATGGCGCTGGGTCGGTGCGGTCCGCGGTTGCATCAGGTACGGACGACCGAACGCTTTATAGGGTCCGACAGGATGGCGAAAGGGATTCGAAAGATTTCGAGTTTTCCCTTTAGTAGTATCGGAAGCTGCCTTTCATATCTTCTGGCATTATCTTCCAGTGATTGTTATTTCGGACTTCATTGCTGCGATCTTGGATAAGAGACTTATAGCGTCATTGGACTCGGATTTTTCGATCGGTTCAGGGACATTGTCCCTGACTTACCGACGCAGTCCAATATTGTCATTACAACATGTGTTTTATTTTTCGACGCTATATATATATATATACAAGCCTGCTACCAAGCATGATAGTTTAGTTTCTTGTCCGCGTTGCTCATTTCTGCCATTTTATCATTTATACGAATAGTTTATTTTGGCAGAGCAGGGCATACCGAGAGTTCATATGCGTCTAGACGGTGTGGTTAAAGACTGCATATATTCTTTTTCGCCGTTTATGTCTTTTCCAATTTCAATGTTGGAAACGACATGATGTATAGTTGACTTAACTTAGATGCTTTATCATACGTAATCCGCCTTACTGAGGCGTTATCATTACGTCTTCAAGAAAAGATTTACGGGATATTATTCTCAATGTAATTTCTTTTGAGGGCAGTAGTTTGTTCCTGTATAACTCCGCCCTTCAGTGGCTGATTGGAGTTGGTTAGACGTGACGCAGCCCTAGCTACATCCACATGCGTGGATAGTAGGTTAAGAACTCTCTGAGTCGCTTCGTTCTCGGAGGAGCTTCTCTTCGACGGCAACTTTTCGGCAATCCATGAATTGCTCGATTTACACGTTCTCTTGTCTATCTAGTGTTACAAGAGATTCAGACATTCGGTGGTTGACTCAGAGAGTGCCACCGCAGTTGCCGGACCCGAGTGTGGCTGTTATGACGGTTGCCAGTCAAACAGATTGGGATATAATACTGATCCCTACGGATTCGAAGTGCCAGGGTCTTTGGGTTCCGCAGTCTCTTAGCAATCAGTTTTCTTCCGCGGAATAATGTTTTTTAGGCTTGCTTTATGTCATTGCATGAACATTATTCAGAAACGCATGCCCAAATCCTGTCCTTTAATTCGACAGTAGTGGCGTATCTCCGGAACCAGGGAGGCACTCTTTCGTTTCCGTTATTCAATTTAATGGAAAGAATCTGTCTGTTGGTTATAGTGCACCAAGTTCTGTTTTGGTCCGTCATATTCCGGGTCGGCTGATTGTTTTACCGGACACCCGTTCTCTTACGGGTCGCTTGTTGCTGTCAGAATGGACTCTCAACAAACAAGTATTCAATCAGATTTGATATCTATGGGAGCGCCCAATGATGATTTATTTACGACACAGCTTGCTAATCAATTGCAGACGTATGTGTTGGCTTGTCCAGATCTCTGAGCTAATGTTGTTAACGCTCTATTGATCTATAGGACGGAATGATAGGATACGCGTATCCTCCGGCGCTGTTGTTTCAGCAGGTATTGCTAAGATAAACAACCACAATAAATTTCTGTTGATAGCATCTCTATCTTCACAGAGATCATGGGTAATTTACTCTCTTGTCTACTGTGGGTCTTAACGTGAAATCTTCCTCTATGTGAGGATCTTTTTTCACTGGGTAAATCGTGTCATCTTTATCACAACCCGCAAGGTCGCAACCTTCATGTATTCCGTTGTGTGGTCCGTATTGCATTGTAAGCACTGTACTGGACGAGCTTTGGACGCAATTTCTTACTATAGGAGATCCTCTTCTTCGCTATTCTATGCGGCTAAAGTGGAGGCTCTTCCGTCGTGGTGTAGGGATCATTATGTTCATATTGTTGATCCCTCCATACTACTCATTGCAATTTTTTAGTATACTTGTTTCACAAGATCTACTGCAGCCTGTTATTATTTAGGTTATAGGTTTATGTTACCTCATACCTATGCACTCTACGATAGTTTACAATTGAGTCTTTTGTCTCTTTATCTAAGTCAGTTAGTAACTTTTTGATAAATAGACTTAGAATCTTTAGATTAAATTCCTATATGGATTTTAACTTCGGTTCTTATTTAGCTAAGTAATCATTTGAGCCTCTGGAAACAGTAGTTTTCAAATTCTGACCTTTTAGACAGTAATTCTGTTGGTTTCTCTTTTACTGTAGAGTCAGTGAGTTTCATGCACTATCGATGGATGATTTTCACTTTCGTAGTTTCGGAATCACTACTTCCGTTACTATTTAGGTTGAATTTTTGCATAAGAGTTAGGCTCCTATTATCCGGAACCTATTATTTTAAGGTCCTTCCGTCTTCGTATGGGCATAGGCCTTTACTCTTTCCGGGTACAGTTTATGCATTTATAAACAGATATCTGTTTATTACTATGGGCGTAAGCTTCTTCTGTCTGTGATGCCTAGTAGAAGGACGTTACGCTCCATTTTATTGTTAATGGATTCTATTAACTATCGGTACTGCTTATGGTATATCATTGACTTAGCAGTTGTGCTTAAGATTTCGGCTCATGAAGTAAGAGTTCTTCTACTTCTTGGGCTTACATTAATAGTGTCGCTATTATAGATTTTTGAAGGCCGCTCATTGCGCTCAGCCATCCACATTCATGAATTTTATCTCAGAAATATCGAGTCCATTTCTGGAGGCCTCTATTGTTAGGTCTATTATCTACTGCTCAGAATGTCATTCACTTAACAGTTGCTACTATAGCTAGGTAGGCTGTCTGTTTCGGCAGTGTCTCCGTTCTGCTGCCCTCTTCGCTCTGGGCTATTTGACCCAGGGCAAGAAAAAGGGGGTGGGTGGGGAGGGTGTTCCCTTGGGTCACCTGTTTTACTATGAAAACAAGGGGATACCTCCTCCGGAGTCAGTAATTCTGAGCTGTTATTGGGATGGTTGTTTAGTGAGAAGTTTAGGTTTTTAAAATTCATTCAAGTCTTAGTTTTTAAAGTATAGCTTTTGAATATTGCATATGTCAACGGACATGATTATGCAATCCTCAGACACTTTTAGGAGTATAAGAGTCTCTATTCTCTAGACTTACTTTATTTATTGGCTTACTTTAAAAATTATTAGTATAAGGATTATACTAGATATTAATAGAGTACATGGATGTATGAAGCTCAATTTTGGAAGGTGTTGTATCTTTCTAATTTATCATAAATAAGAAAGATACATGTAAGGCCTATTACTTCTTTTTCCCTACAGGGGATGACTCTATTTTATTTTATTGAGCGTATTCCATTTTGCTCTATGTCCTTGGCCCTCCAGCCTTTTTACTATTCAGCTATGTCTGGGTCATTGGTACAGTATAAAAATGTTAAAAAATTTATAGTAATTTATATATTTTTTATACTTACCAATGACCCAGACGGGGATGGCCCTCCCAGGAGTTGGGAACTCTTGCCTCCCCGCTGAGTACATAGTGCTTACCAGGCACTGGTTATTAGAATGATTAATGGCGCCAATTTCGGAACGTCCTTGACACTGCGCATGCGCAGTAGGGGCGAAGTGTGGAGGGCCTTTCAGGACATGTTTTCTTTGGTTTTAGATGCAAATTTTGGGGATTGGGGGGCAAAATTTGTGTTTGGCCCTATATTTTAAGAGTTAGCACCAGCTATGTCTGGGTCATTGGTAAGTATAAAAAATATATAAATTACTATAAATTTTTTAACTTTTAATCGTTTGTGATGGTTCACATACTTTTAAAAACAACAGGGGAAGATGTGGAGAGTTCCTCAGCGTTGATTGAGCAGGCTAAGATCCTAGTTTTAGCCTTACCGTCATCATTTAGCTGTTCGCTCGGACTCATTTGAGAAGATAATTTCTTAGTCAGAGCGAATTTAGTCTCATGGTCTTATGTACTTTAATTTTAGGTTCTGTGACGCATCATCAATATGGAAGGAATTTTGTGGTTGTTTGTACTTTTTAAAATTCTTTCCAGACCTAGTATTTATTTCTCGGTCTTAACTAATGTTAAGTGAGAGTTATTCTGATGCAACGAAGCCTTGTGTCTTCATCTTTGCATTTGACTAGGTGGAAAACTTGTCACAGGTCGCTTTAGTCTTCCAACTCTAGTTTTTATGATAAGAATCAATTCTCGTCTCTTTAAGCTGGGGTCTAATGTACCATCACCAGCAGAAAGAGTACGAGAGGTTGTCCTAGACTCAAATTGTCTATAAGGACTCATAGCAAGGTATAGGTACACCTAAGTCTTTGATGGTAAGCTTTCATTATTGTAGGATTAAACTACAAGAAAGCACCTATTCTCGACTCTTTAAGTTGGGGTCTAATCAACCACAGCCAACAGAAGAGTAGGAGAGTTTTCCTAGACTCATTTCGCTTATAAGGCTCATAGCGAAGGTATAGGTATCTCTCCTATATATAATTCTTTAGGTTTGTCTATACAGCCACTTGGATAGGGGTGTCTCGTCAGACAGTTACTGATCAGACTTCCCTGAGCCAGTGGTTCTAGACTCTTATAGAACTCGGTCTGGCCAATTTTGACTGGAAGTGGATAATTAGGTTATTTATGATTATCTTTCAGTCGATATACGAACGTATAGTTCTTTAGATCACTTGTTTTGTGAACTAGATAATGTCTCATGGGATTTATGATAGGCTTCATGTATCCCACTATTCATTTGGCTGGTTCATCTGTTCCACAGAGCGAATTAACCAGCTGTTTCGCTTGCTTTTATCGGTTATCTGATGCATTAACAGCGATAGTTTTGTGTGCGCTGGATGGAGTTGTGTGGAGTGGCTTGGAAGGTTATATCGATGGGTCGCTTACACACATGTCTACTCCAGTTATTAACTGGAGTGGTAGACATTTTCCCTCTTGACCTGTTTTGTTTTAGAGAATCTTTTAACATAAGGTCAAGTTTGGGCATATATTACGTTTTTCTCAATTATTTCGGACGTGAGTTCATATATTGCGTTACAATCCTGAGTCTGACGATCTCTCTATGCACATCAGAGTTTATCAGAAGAGAAGTTACGCTTCTGTTGTCATTATTTTTCAATAGAAGGAATGTTATGTTCATTCTATTGTTAAATAAATCAGTTAGCTATTCGTACTGCTTGGGTTATTTGTCTTCCTATTTGCAGTCAATGCTTAAGATTTCAGTGCATAAGTAAGCACTGTCTATATCTTATTCTAACTGTTTGGCTATTATATGATCTTATGTGGGATCTCTTCAGGATAGTTAAGTTTTCGGCGCATTGGAATAATAGTTTCCATTATTTGTGTCGCTAGTATAGGCTTTTGAGCGCATACATTGACGCTCAGCCGTTTTCATGGGAATGAATGATAGGATATGTGTATCCTTCAATTCATTTGTTTCTATTGATTTCATTGAGATTATGGAGTCTGCTATTGAGCACTTGCCAGAAGCTTCCCATTAGAGGGTTTTCTTCTTTAAGGGAAGTTTTATTCTTCATGTCATTCTGCGCTCTCGGTGGCATTACGGAGTATTCAGACGTGAAAGAGCTTTATGATCACTATGTGGCTCAGTTGGTAGTGGTGCAGGCTGCAAGCCGAGAGGTCCTCGGTTCGAATCCCACCTGCGGCAACCGCGTTGTGTCCTTGGGCAAGACACTTCACCCCGATTACCTACATGGGGGCACGATGACGCTGTGTACTGAGGCGTACTGCACGTCAATGGTGCGCATGTCTTCAACCAATCTAACCCTGCCTGTGCTGCAGTTCAGAGTTACGATGTTGGAGAGCTGACAGCTGCTCGTCGTTGCTCGGTGGTTCTCTCTGGGTACTCCGACTTCCTCCAGCCGTAAAACTGTCACGGTCACGATTAGCCATTGTGCATAAGTATGTGACCTTAAACACTAATAAATAAATAAATAAATATGATCACTATATTATTGCTGTCTGCACCAGCAATGATTAAGTGATGTGGGTGAGGAGTTTTCAACATATATTTGAATTCCCCCCCTACACACTCACACTGTCGCGTATATATATTTTTTAATACATACATACTTTGCGTCTGGGTCGTGTTGGAGGGCACCATCATACGCATATATGCTGTTCTGTTGCATTTGTTTCTGGTATTTATTTTCTGATTTTGGAGCCGGTTTATCATACCTACATCCATTTCTAGATCCTGGTCTCTATTTTGTCGGTTCTCAAATTGCATATTCTCACGTGTTTATAGTTGTAGATACCAAATAGTACACATTGGAGAGTGTTTTTTACCTGATTTAATGTTACAGAGGCCTCCTGTGAATGATCTTGAAGCGTGTTTTCTGTGCAGAGATTGTTCATCTTATCCCGCTTTTGTATGTATATGTTATAATTAATTTCTCACTGATTTCATCGTACCTGTATACAGCATCTGCAGTGCATATTTATAGCGGATAATATTATTTACCAAAATCATTGTTGTAGCCTCGGCTTGTGAAGTGGCATTAAGCACCATTTATTATTCATGAATTAATTTGTTGAGTGCCTGATTGATATTTATTTATATCGTTTCCGGGTTCTGCTTATTGATTCCAGAGCTCTCCCCTCTTTCTTTTGAAGTTATGTTAAAAAAAGGGGTGGGGGGGGGGGGCATTTTGTCCACTTCTCTGCCTTATGGGGTATGTAACTATTGAGGAAGCTGTCTTGTCTGTACTATGTTCGGCGATCAGCTGCCGTATTATTGTGTGGTGTAGGTTTATGGGAAATTTTCTCTCATTCTCAGTATGCCATAATAATTTTTAGAGCCTAGTCCACACTAGTCTCTAAAATTGTTTATTTGTTACATCCCAATTAACATGATTTTATGCTTAGATTTAGGATTTACATAATTGGGATCCATATTAGGTTATGTCTCTTCTATTATGGTATTAAGAGACATACATGTAAATTCTAATTTCTTCATCATGGATTGAAGGATTTGATCTATGTTGATCTATTTCAGAAGTTCTAGGCCCTCTGCCTTTTTACGATTCAGCTAAGTCTGGGTAATTGGTTACAGTATAAAAATATGAAAAAATTTATAGTAATTTCTATATTTTTATTTTATTATATTTCTATTTGTTCCTCTTTCCTGGACGAATTATTATTATCTTTCAGAAAAGAGGATCGAGTTACCTGACTTGTGGACAGGATTTATTCATCTTTAGTGAGGAAATTAGGTTTACATCACATCATAGGAACCTTTTTTCCTCTTTTAGAACTGATCTCACTTTAAAGTGGTCATCAATACTCCCACCTCCCTCATTCTGTTGAATTTTTAACTGTAGGATGAGACCATAGTTTATTGTTTCATCAGTTCTGTACCTTTAAATTCTCTTCAATTCATGCAACTCCTTTTGTAGGTACTGGTCTTTTCAAATCACTAATTGACATGGTTTATGAGGAAGTGTCTTTTAGAGCAGAGGGGATTCTCTGTTACAATTGCTTTTTGTGTTTGTAATATGTATGTTAATCCTTGCTTTTATGAAGCATATGCTGGGGACTATATTTCTGGGTCTTATGATATATTTTTTCCCAGTGCCCACTACCACGCAGGATTTAGTAATCACCTGGTACCATGTGCTGTTAACATCTCTTGCTTGCCTTTAACCTATTTCTTTAACCACCACATTGGTCTCTGACAATTGATGCTTTACCATCACATTCCCTCTTGTTTCAGCCTATAACAAAACAAAACAATTATTAGGCTTTTATTATGGCGACACCAACCATTTAGCTTTCCTACATCACGCATCTGCCAAAATGCATTCTCCAATATGCACCCACCAAAACAGTATCTGCCTAATGAGGGAATACAGGTCGTTTCAATCGGCATACAGGTCGTTCTGCAGTACTGAAACTGCCCTTCTATGTGTGGAAAATGACATTCTCCTCTCCAGTTTCCTGTCTGGTATTGCTCGATCAAATTGCAGCTTTAGACATGATCGACCATGGTGTACTTCTTAATAGACTTAGTACCCGGCTCGGTATCGTTGGTACTGCACTGGAATGGTTTCAATCGCACCTTACAGATCGAACACGGCTTGTACTGTCAGAGGTTTAATCTCAAAAGAGGCTGTTCTGAAGTTTGGTGTTCCCCAAGGGCCAGTGCTCGGCCCTTTGCTATATGTCATTTACGTTCTGCCCCTAGGTGATATCATCTGCAGCCATGGACTGTCATTCCATTGCTATGCAGATGACATGTAGCTGTACATACACTTCACTCCAGAGTCTGATACAGTGGCCAAAGAAAAAGATCTTGGATAGCTGAAAATTACTTAAAATTGAATGCTGACAAACTGAAGTCATTTTTATCAGGTTGAGTCATCAATTATCCAAATGTTCAAGACCTGAACTTGACATTGAAGGCAGTATTGTCTCTCTATCGGCCACGGTAAGCAACCTTGGATATTTCATGTATGAGAACTTGGTGGCAGAAAAACATGTCTTGAATGTTTGCAGGACTTTGTACTATCATCTCTGGAATATTAGTAGGTGCAGGGAGTGATTAATGAGACGATGGCTAAACAACTTGTCCATGCCTTCATTACAAGTCGCATAGACTATTGCAACTCTCTCCTATTCGATTGTAAACAGAGCATCATTGACAAAATTAACACAATACAAAAATGTTCAGCATGTGTAATCACTAGGAGCAAAACCATCTTGCCACATTACACCTATTCTAAAAAATCTCCATTGGCTGCCTCCCAGGGAATGAATTGAATTCAAAATTCTTACATTAACTTGGAAATGCTTAAACAGTGAAGGCCTGTCATATCTGGCCACTTTGGTTTCACGTTACGAACCCAGAAGACTACTGCATTCGAGAGCGTCAAACAATCTTGTTCATGTACCGTGTAACCTCGCAACAGCTGGTGATCAAGCCTTTTCGGTTGCTGCTCCATTTCTTTGGAACCAGCTTCCAAGTGGGCTAAAATCACCTCAGAGTTTTCTATCTTTCAGATTGACTCTCAAAACACATTTATTCCAGTGGGTATACAATCTTCAAATGAAGGCCGCTGACCGGTGATTCGTCTACTTGAGACATCGCCAATGAAATTGAAATGCAGAATTTTGTTTTTTTCTTGTAAAGCCCAGGAGCTCTATGAGGATTTTCAGCTTTAAACTACATTTATTATTATTATTATTATTATTATTATTAATATATAAAGCTGAGTAGTCCCTATTTGCCTCTGATGAAGTCCACTATAAGGACGAAAATGGTAAGACTAGACAAGCAACCAGTACAGGATTACAGAAAGTCGAGATCATCTCAAACTCTTCGGAGTTGTTGAATCCATATATATATATTACTTGCTTTTGACTTGCCTGTTATGGCAAGACCTATATCCGAAAGCTCAATAAGTGACATGAGCTTTGACTCTCATTCGAGCTTGCGGACATTTATAGAGTCTGATAGAACAGGATTTTGTTGACACTAACTTTCCAGGCCAGTCCAAGACCACTGTTTATAGCTACTTTCCTCTGTCGGGGGCCTAGGCCCCCCCCCCCCCCCCCCCCCCCCCCCCCCCATCCCTTACATTTTGAGACTCAATTAGACCACCACAACAGGGAGGGTACAACATCACAAATGACTGGACCTATGCCTCCACCACTGCACTTGCACTTTGCCACCACTCCCCCCTCTTTCTCCCCCTCTTTATGGGATCTATTACACTTGCAAAAATGTCCCTAAAGGACGTATTTTTGCATTACCAAACCTATCTTTCTTGTTCGGAGAAAACTCTCTCACCAGAACAATTGAATTATGTCACAGTTGCCAGGAACTTGTGCATCTGCCAAGTGAATTATAGACTATCAAATCTTTGCAATAGTATAATACGGGTTCTGTACTCATACCCAGAAAAACCTGATATGACTTACCATCGCTGCATTTATGAATTACACTGGATAGTTACCTTCTAGACCCTACAACCACTCGGCCTGAACAGAAAGGACATTTAGTTTTTTCCAGTAATGTCCATTTTATTATACCCCCACAAAACGAAGTTTGGGGGTGGGGGGCTTAGATAGGAGTCAGCTTGTCGGTTGGTCGGTCGTTGTCTGTCTGTTGCACATGTAAACTTGTGGAGTGAACTACTTCCACAGTTTTAGCTGCATGAAACTTCACAAAAATGATCAACATGATGAGGGGAAGTGCGTGACATAATTTTTTTCCTGCTCGGTTTCAAGATGGCCGACTGACAGCCATATTGGATTTTTTTTTTACTAAACTTGTGGAGTGAACAACTTCCACAGTTTTAGCTGCATTTTCATGAAACTTCACAAAAATGATCAACATGATGAGGGGAAGTGCATGACATAATTTTTTTCCCGCTCAGTTTCAAGATGGCCGACTGGCAGCCATATTGGATTTTGTTTTACTTAGAAAAATTGAATGCCCCTTTTCAGTCACCCACACTAGGTGGTATGCCGGGCAACAGACCATCTCTAGTTTACTTTCTTTTCCAACATGCCACCTGCCTGATGGGAGGTTGAACCCATGTACGTACCTCATGTCACTATTATTTATTATTTATTGATGTTTAAGGTCACATATTTATGCACAATGGCTAATCATGACCGTGACAGTTTTACGGGTGGAGGAAGCCGGAGTACCCGGAGAGAACCACCGAGCAACGACGAGCAGCTGCCAGCTCCCCAACATCGTAACTCCGCACTGCAGCACAGGCAGGGTTAGATTGGTTGAAGACAAGCGTACCATCGACGTGCAGTACGCCTTAGTACACAGCGTCATCGTGCCCCCACATGGGCAATGGGGGTGAAGTGTCTTGCCCAAGGACACAACGTGGTTGCCGCAGGTGGGATTCGAACCGAGGACCTCTCGGCTTGCAGCCTGCACCTCTACCTACTGAGCCACCGCGCCCCCACCTCATGTCACTATATAGCAATGTAATACAAGTCTCAACTGTCAGAAGACCAGTTACGTAAATTGCATGTCCAGTGATGGCTCCACATTAATGTGAGGAGTGTAAATTACCCACATGTTCTGCCAAGGACTGGATAAACACAACAATACAGTACACCTTCAATAAAGGATTTTTGAACTACACAATTTTATAATCGAACATTCTAAAGAAAGAAACTTACCTGAAGCATTTAAAGAGGGATTGACTAACCCAAAAACTACAATCAGCCAAACGATACAAACAGCAGATGACCACTCAAACTAATCTAACTCTGATATTCTGGCGATCACAGTGTAACAGTCATTGTGGACCCAGTGCGAAACAAAACTATTATACCACACAATGCACCCCCGTGTAATACCCAAGACCATCGTCTGTCCCGCAGCCGCCGACAACACTGCCCATGCAGCAGCCACCAACACATCCAACAATAGAGAAGAGTCTGCCATGACAACCACACAGATCACAGTCATCCAGTGATTAGCAGCATGGCCACATACAGCCCGACTGCTGTCGAAATACTGAGAATATTGGACCTGGATATCGGCTCACCACACCCACAGTTATATTCCCATCATGGCCATACACCGTTGAAACACTGACATCATCAGCTTTTATAATACAGCAAAATTGCTGAGATATATGGTGACAGCATTATATGAAAATAGAGACTTTTGAGTTCCTTCCTTTTTTCTGCCTCGCATGAACAATATATGCACCAACAAGGGAAAACAACTAAAACACAAAAGGGTAAAAGAAAAAACAAGTTCATGTATTTTAATATATTTTTTCTAGTGCCCTTAGTGCCTACTGAGTCATCTTCAAAATTGACTCCACCTTTATATATATATGTAGACTTATCTCTTTTGTGCTCAAGATATGTTATCACAAAACAGAGTGTGGGGTGGGAGGGTAAGTTTGTGTACTGACTTTGCAGTTTACTTTCTCTGGATTAGAAAGTGTTATGAGCTCCTCTCATGCTGTTGGTGTACCACATTCTAGGCCAATGTTTTGGTATGGGAGTTTATCCCATTATTAGTATTATTAATAGAATCGTCTTATGTATAGCATTTGGTCGAATTCATTTGATTCACTTTATTGGATAGTAACCTTTTAGATAAAAAGAAATAATTTATTCCAGAACTAGATTTTGTTATCCGTTCTTAGTCTTTTCGTCTAGCAGTAGCCAGTCAGTTAGTGTTGCTAGGTTTGGACAACCATGTTAATTCATTCTCTTTTAGAAATTAAATGCTTCTGGAATTATTTACATAGCCTGCTGTATATACTGTCCTTATTCCTGTTTGGTTCCTCTCCCTTTCAGTTTCAGCTAGTCTGAGCCATATTTATTATACCTACCACTTGCCTAGACAGGAAGTGCTCGACCGTGAGTTGTTCTCTCACACCTTCCTGCATACAACTTTAAACATGTAGAAGGCACTACAAAGAATGATGATTGAAGGGTTTAGCAGCACCTCCTGGACTTCTGCACATTCACAAACGTTAGTCTATGGAATACCATTCAGGACTCTGTTTCTTTTTTGTTATTTGGCTTAATTGTTTTGTATTGGGTGAGTGGGGGGGGAGGGGGGTAAAAGTTAAGTGTTTGACCTGATCCTGAGAATAGAGCTGACTAGCTAGTCTGGGCCAGTGGTAGATATAATAAATATAGAAATTATTTTAAAATTCTCAATATTTTTATACTGTACCAATGACCCAGACATAGCTGGTGCTAACTCTTAAAATATAGGGCCAAACACAAATTTTGCCCCCCAATCCCCAAAATTTGCATCTAAAACCAAAGAAAACATGTCCTGAATGGCCCTCCACACTTCACCTCTACTGCGCATGCGCAGTGTCAAGGACGTTCCGAAATTGGCGCCATTAATCATTCTAAGTTTGGCCCTTCATCAGTTAACATCTGACTGATCTTTGTGCTTGTAAATCTCAGTTTAAATGATGCCAGACACATAAATATTAGTGAAATGGTGATTCTAAGGAGGATAGAGAAGGAGGAGAGGAAAAATGTGTGACAGAATATTATCAGGGCTGTAACTTAAAATTTTTTAATGAAATTATGTTAAGTTACCTATTTTCGAGGCAGCAGCCATTTTGTTGTCATTCTTATTATTTAGTTACACTGTTTTTTAAGTGTTTTCCTCTCTCCCTGTCCTTTAAGTCCCCCCTTGCTATTCTCCCATGCTTTTGGCATAGTTTTTGTAATTATTATTACTAAATTTTCTTGGGAGTTTTAGCTGAATAACAGAATGAATTCTGTTCTTTTCCCCATGTTTACGTCTTCACCTACGGGTGGTTAGGCGTTGTGTTCTGCATCTACCATCTGATGTTCTGCAGTTTCTTCCCTGGAAGTCTCTGTTTTGCATCAGATAGTGTATTTTTGGTAACTGATTTCGGGCCTGGGTGCCTGGAGTCTTATTTTAGTGTTTTTACACTCATTGTTTACATTTACAACAGCCCTCTGTGTGAGGGGGGGGATTTCTTGAAAATAATATCTTGATGTTATTTTAATCATAACTAGATACATTATTATTGTTCGTAAGTGTTGAATAAATTGTTTATAAAATTTTTAAAATTTTTGTCCACACTTAGGCTTGGGATTCATTGGGGCTCAACGTTACTTTTCAGAAACTTGGGCTATTCTGAAAAAATATTTTTTCAAAATATTTTGATTTCAATTATTTTTTCTATATTGATGGATCATATTATTATTATGTATTTTGATTGCCAGGGGTTGGTGCGAGTACCAGGACTTTGTTTTCTTTTCTCATTGAAAGGATTTTGATCAATTGTAATAAGAGGAAGTCATCCTCTGACTTTTATAATCATTCTATATGTGGTCAGTGTACTCGCATTAACTCCTGTTCTGTATCGTATGATTTCGATGACAACATGGGAAGCGTATGTCACGGTATGTTAGTGGGGAATTGGACACTCCGGTCCTTTCCCCGCAGGGTCACTCTACTTTTTCAATTTCTATTTCAGACGATCAAGATTAGGGTGATGTATCTGTGATGTCTTCCAACAGTGTGCCTCCGTCGTCACAATTAATGAAGGGCTAGCGGAAAAGTGCTCATGTAAATACGCCAATTGCCTAAGAGGACCCTAGTAGGTTCGACGGCCTTTGACGTCCGCTAGCTCGCCCGGTGTAGCGTCCATTCATCGAATGGTTCGGCAGCCGGGTTCGTCCGTTGTGGTCTAGAAGGAGTTTTGGGGTGATGCGAGCACTATAAATCAACCAAATGCACACCCAGTGACGGCGGATTAGAGGGAGAACGGAGGAAGCCTTTTAGTCCGGTTTATAGCTCGTTCTGGTCCATCCGGACGACGAGCGAGAGAGGCCCCTCTCTCGTACAACAACATCTGGCCCCAGATGTTGTGGTACAAAATGTTTCGCATTCGGAGCATACGTCCGTCGCTCGGGACGCTCCGACATATAGGCAGTCCGGAGTAGACTGTCAATAAGGCTTCCTCATTCTCATGGTAGCGCACACGACCGCTCTTGGCTACGTGACCTCGGATATCCAGTCAGCTTCGCCAGTCAGAGAATCATCGGCGACCAGGTCACACCATCCGGTAGCCAGGGACACGAGGCCTGCAGACTCCGGACGTTCGCATAGGAAAGTGTGCGGGAGTCAACGTACACAGAGCTTCCGGCGGCAATGCATCGTAAGACCGCTACTGCACAGGCCTCGGGAACGGACGTGTTTTCCTAAATAGCACAGCTTATCGCAGCATCAACTGAATCTGTCGCATATTTTTTATCCGACGATGCTGGGTCGGGACGCTCCACGGAAGCGGGTACGGACAGTCCGAGAGACTGTCAATAATGCTTCCTCATCCTCACAGCAGGGCACACGACCGCACATTGGCTACGTGACCTCGAGTATCCGATCAGTTTCGTCATTCAGTGATTCCACGGCAAATAGGTCACGCCATCCGGTAGCCAAGGGACACGAGGCCTATACACTCCGTTCGCTCGCATATTAGTAGTATGCATGGGGTAACGATCACGGAGCTTCCAGCGGCAATGCATTGTAGGACCGCTTCTCCACAGGCCTTAGTGACGGATGTGCTATCCGAGTTAGCACAGTTTTTTCGCAGCATCCCAGCAATCGACAGTTTCTTAGTCAAATCAGGAATTATCTGACGGCGCTGGGTCGGTGTGGTCCGCGGTTGCATCAGGTACGGACGACCGAACGCTTTATAGGGTCCGACAGGATGGCGAAAGGGATTCGAAAGATTTCGAGTTTTCCCTTTCGTCGCATCGGAAGCTGCCATTCATATCTTCTGGCATTATCTTCCAGTGATTGTTATTTCGGACTACATTGCTGCGATGTTGGATAAGAGACTTATAGCATCATTGGACACGGAATTTTGGATCGGTTCAGGGACATTGTCCCTGACTTACCGACACAGTCCAATAATGTCATTAGAACATGTGTTTTTATCGACGCTATATATGCATATAAGCCTGCTACCAAGCATGATAGTTTAGTTTCTTGTCTGCAATGCTCATTTCTGCCTTTTTATCATTTATACGAATAATTTATTTTGGCAGAGCAGGGCATACCGAGAGTTCATATGCATCTAGACGGCGTGGTTAAAGACTGGAAATATTCTTTTTCGCCGTCTATGTCTTTTCCAACCACAATGTTGGAAACGACAATGATGTCTAGTAGACTTAACTTAGACGCTTTATCATACGTAATCCACCTTACTGAGGCGTTATCATTACGTCTTCAAGAAAAGAAGTACGGGATATTATCCTCAGTGTGATTTCTTTTGAGGGCAGTAGTTTGTTCACGTATAACTCCGCCCTTCAGTGGCTGATTGGAGTTGTTTAGACGTGACGCAGCCCTAGCTACATCCACGCGCGTGGATAGTAAGGTGAAGAACTCTCTCAGAGTCGCTTCGTCCTCGGAGAAGCTTCTCTTCGACGGCAACTTTTCAGCAATCCATGAATTGCTCGATTTACATGTTCTCTTGTCTATCTAGTGTTGCAAGAGATTCAGACTGGGGCAAACATTCGGTGGTTGACTCAGAGAGTGCCACTGCAGTTGCCGGATCCGAGTGTTATAATTATGACGGTTGCCAGTCAAACAGGTTGGGATATAATATTGATCCCAACGGATTCGAAGTGCCAGGGTCTTTGGGTTCCGCAGTCTCTAAGCAAGCACTTATCTTCCGCGGAATAATGTTTTTTAGGCTTGCTCTATGTCATTGGATGAACATTATTCAGAAACGCATGTCCAAATCCTGTCCAGTAATTCGACAGTAGTGGCGTATCTCCGGAACCAGGGAGGCACTCATTCGTTTCCGTTATTCAATTTAATGGAAAGAATCCTTCTGTTTGTTATAGTACACCAAGTTCTGTTTCGGTCCATCATATTCCGGGTCGTCTGATTGTTTTACCGGACTCCCGTTCACTTATGGGTCGCTTGTTGCCGTCAGAATGGACTCTCAACAAACAAGTATTCAATCAGATTTGCTATCAATGGGAGCGCCCAATGATAATTTATTTACGACACAGCTTGCTAATCAATTGCAGCCGTATGTGTTTGCTTGTCCGGATCTCTGAGCTAATGTTGTTAACGCTCTATTGATCTAATAGGACGGAATGATAGGATATGCGTATCCTCCGGCGCTGTTGTTTCAGCAGGTATTGCTGAGATAAACAGCCACAATACATTTCTGTTGATAGCATCTCTGTCTTCACAGAGACCGTGGGTAAATTTACTCTGATGTCTACTGTGGGACTTGACGCGAAATCTTCCTCAATGAGAGGATCTTTTTTCGCTGGGTAAAATCGTGTCATCTTTATCACAACCCGCAAGGTCGCAACCTTCACGTATTCCATTGTGTGGTCCTTATTGCATTGTAAGCATTGTACTGGACGAGCTTTGGACGCGATTTCTTACTATAGGAGATCCTCTTCTTCACTATTCTATGCGGCTAAAGTGGAGGCTCTTCCGTCGTTGGTGTAGGGATCACTATGTTCATATTGTTGATCCCTCCATACTACTCATTGCAACTTTTTAGTATACTTGTTTGACAATATCTACTGCAGCCTGTTATTATTAAGGTTATAGGTTTATGTTACCTCATACCTATGCACTCTATGATAGTTTACAATTGAGTCTTATGTCTCTTTATCTAAGTCAGTTAGTAACTTTTCGATAAATAGACTTAGAATCATTAGATTAAATTCCTATATGGAATTTAACTTCGGTTCTTATTTAGCTAAGTAATCATTTGAGCCTCTGGAAACAGTAGTTTTCAAATTCTGACCTTTTAGACAGTAATTCTGTTGGCTTCTCTTTTACTGAAGAGTCAGTGAGTTTCATGCACTATCGGTGGATGATTTTCACTTTCGTAGTTTCGGAATCACTACTTCCTTTACTATTTAGGTTGGATTTTTGCATAAGAGTTAGGCTCCTAATATCCGGATCCTATTGTTATTAAGGTCCTTCCGTCTTCGTACGGGCATAGGCCTTTACTCTGTCCGGTTAGAGTTTATGTATTTATAAACAGATATCTGTTTATTACTACGGGTGTAAACTTCTAATGTCTTTGATGCCTATTAGAAGGACGTTACGCTCCATTCTATTGCTAATGGATTCAATTAACTATCGATACTGCTTATGGTATATCTTTGACTCAGCAGTTGTGTTGGAGATTTCGGCTCATGAAGTAAGAGTTCTTCTACATCTTGGGCTTACATTAATAGTGTCGCTATTATAGATTTTTGAAGGCTGCTCATTGCGCTCAGCCATCCACATTCATGAATTTTTTATCTCAGAAATATTGAGTCCATTTCTGGAGGCCTCTATTGTTAGGTCTATTATCTACTGCTCAGAATGTCATTCACTTAACAGTTGCTACTATAGCTAGGTAGGCTGTCTGTTTCGGCAGTGACTCCGTTCTGCTGCCCTCTTCGCTCTGGGCTATTTGACCCAGGGCAAGAAAAAGGGGGGGGGGGGAGGGTGTTCCCTTGGGTCACCTGTTTTACTATGAAAACAAGGGGATACCTCCTCCGGAGTTAGTAATTCTGAGCTGTTATTGGGATGGTTGTTTAGTGAGAAGTTTATGTTTTAAAAATTCGTTCAAGTCTTAGTTTTTAAAGTATAGCTTTTGAAGATAGCACGTGTCAACGGACATGATTATGCAATCCTCAGACACTTTTAAGGAGTATAAAGAGTCTCTATTCTCTAGACTTACTTTATTTATTGGCTTACTTTAAAAATTATTAGTATAAGGATTATACTAGATATTAATAGAGTACATGGATGTATGATGCTCAATTTTGGAAGGTGTTGTATCTTTCTAATTTATCATAAATAAGAAAGATGCATGTAAGGCCTAATACTTCTTTTTCCCTAGAGGGGATGACTCTATTTTATATTATTGAGCGTATTCCATCTTGCTCTATGTCCTTGGCCCTCCAGCCTTTTTACTATTCAGCTATGTCTGGGTCATTGGTACAGTATAAAAATGTTAAAAAATTTATAGTAATTTATATATTTTTTATACTTACCAATGACCCAGACAGGGATGGCCCTCCCAGGAGTTGGGAACTCTTACCTCCCCGCTGAGTACATAGCGCTTACCAGGCACTGGTTATTAGAATGATTAATGGCGCCAATTTCGGAACGTCCTTGACACTGCGCATGCGCAGTAGAGGTGAAGTGTGGAGGGCCATTCAGGACATGTTTTCTTTGGTTTTAGATGCAAATTTTGGGGATTGGGGGGCAAAATTTGTGTTTGGCCCTATATTTTAAGAGTTAGCACCAGCTATGTCTGGGTCATTGGTAAGTATAAAAAATATATAAATTACTATAAATTTTTTAACTTTTCAGATTTTTTTTAATTTTGCAATGCATTGAATATTTGCTAATTGCATCCTCTATTGACAACTGCAGTATTTCACTTTCCTCATGGATTTTAATTTAACCTCTTGACATAGATGTCAAAATGACAAAATTTTAAGCAACAGTTTTTCCCATGCAATGACACTTGGAATTTAACCAACTCAGTCTTCAATCGATGAGCTCTGTGAAGCAAGACTGAATGGGATAAATTCCAACTTGTTTTATGTGAAATTCTCAAGGTGAATGTCTGATATTCCTGCATGACTGTGCGAAGGGTTGACTCATTTATTCCCAAGATTGATCTTATAGGCATAGATATTGGTATATCATTTTTTTTTCTTCTATAAAACTATTGATATCCTCTTTTATATACCATTTACCAAAAAATGCAATCACAGACAGCAATATCAGTAGCGATAAAAATTTGGCTATAAAAGATCTTGTATCGCTATTGCAGTAGTGATAAAAGTCACATGACTTTGTGAGAAAAGAACACACGCACACCTGACAGACTATTTCAGTGGTACTGGCAATCACAAGTCATTTCCTTCAAAAACTTATAATGCTACAATGAACAATGTATGAAGTTTGCCTCAACATACATTTCACGTTGCAGTCATTTGCATGATCCATTAAATAAACAATCCACCATGCAAAACAAAAAAGATGGAGGTGAATCACAAAAATTGAAAGTTATAGAGAGAAAATTCTGAAACGAAACATCAATCTCATTATGATTTGATTGCTTCTAAAAATTATGAATGAAATGACGTCATGTATTTAACCCCCTGCACACTGATGTCAAAATCTCAAAATTTCAGGCTGCTAATTTTTCTCATGATGCAACTAGAAATTTAATCAATTCAATCTTGTTTGACAGAGTTCATTGAACTCTCTCAAACAAGACTGAATTGATTAAATTTCTAGTTGCATTATGGGAATAATGGCTACTTGAAATATGGGTATTTTGACATCAGAGTGCAGGGGGTTAAAGCGATTCTTGTGCACTACACAAAATTCCCTAATTCTTTTTGCAAACCCACCATCTGTGCCTTGGGTGACCTCATGAAATGAATTGAATTTGGTTCAAAATATCATTGCTCAGTGGAAAAGCATACTTGAGCTGAGTTTGATTATTGTTTTCCACAACGTGCTGAAGGAATTTCTTCATGTGCTGTCAGGTTGAGAGAACTGAAAATGGAGAACTATTATTTTGATCAGTTGAGAGTGGCTTTTTGTTTGTTAGCTCATCTTGACAAAGTCAAGCTGAGCTAATCTCATCGCTCTCCGTCCGTCGTCCGTCAACACCATGTTTTGGTCTTCTCCTCCAAAGCCACTGGGCCAATTCAAGTGAAAGTTTGTGCGAGTGATGGTCCCAAAGGGGCATTGCATTTTTGTTCAACTCAACATGCCCAGCCCCATAGGGTGGGATTGGGGGAAAATGCTCCAAAATATTTTTTAAATCTTCTTCTCAAGAACCAGTGTGTACAATGACTTGATATTTGCTATGGAGCTTCCTTTTGAGGTGTAGAATCAAATTTGTTCAAACAAAGTTCGTGAAGCAATATTTGGCTTTGTAATTGGAGGGGTAAGATTTTTGGCCCCACCCAAAATTTCTATTTTTTGAACCGATGGTCTGGTATGAATCAAATTTGGTATGTGGTATTATTGGGTCATAAGTACTTGACCCATGCAAAAAAAAATTCCTGCATCCCCATGGGAACCCTGGGAGCTAAAAATAGAAATATTTTCAAACGCCTATATTTCCCAAACCACACTGAACAGAGAGCTGTTATTTGGTATGAAGTATCCTTAGGACCAGTAGAATTGAATGGTAAAAAAAAATTGCCATCAGTTATGTTAGGGTGTTCTGTAATGGGCATCGAAAAAATGCTGAGTCAGCATATTTGCAAAAATTTTAAAAAATCTTTTCTCCAGAACCAATCATCAGAATCTTTTGATATTCGGTATGCAGCATTCATTGGGGGGTCAGATACAAGTTTGTTGAAATAAAGCTCATTGGTTCATATTTGGGCCACTACAGGAGCCTGAATTTTTAACATAGGGTAATATGGGGAATATTCTTTAAAAATCTTCTTCTTCAGAACCACCAGACAGAATCTTTTAATGTTTGGTATACATCATTGTTATGAGGGTCAGATTCAAGATTGTTCAAACCAAGTCCCTAGGTTAATATTTGGGCTTCCTACAGAAGCCCAAATTTTAACTTTGTTCAATATGGGGGATAATTTAAAAAAATCTTCTTCAGATCCACCAGTCAGAATGCTTTCATATTTGGTATGCAACATCTCTAGGGGGGTCAGATTCAAGTTTGTTCAAATCAGATCCCTAGGTATATATTTGGGCTCGCTATGGTAGCTCAAATTTTTACTTAGTGCAATATGAGGAAATTTCTTTAAAAATCTTCTTCAGATCCACCAGTCGGAATGCTTTCATATTTGGTATACAACATCTCCAGGGGGGTCAGATTCCAGTTTGTTCAATTTGAGTACCTGGGTTAATATTTGGGCTCCATATGGGAACCTGAAATTTAACTTAGTACAATATGAGGGAATTTCTTCAAAAATCTTCTTCTTCAGATCCACTAGTCAGAATGCTTTCATATAAGGTATACAACATCTCTGGAGGGGGGGGGGGGGAGGGGGGGGGGGGGTCAGATTCAAGTTTGTTCAAATCGGATCCATAGGTTAATATTTGGGCTCGCTATGGTATCCCAAATTTTAACTTAGTGCAATATGAAGAAATTTCTTTAAAATTTCTCTTCTTTAGATCCAACAGTCAGAATGCTTTCATATGTGGTACACAACATCTCTAGGGAAGTCAGATTCAACTGTGTTCAAATTGAGAGCCTGGGTTAATATTTGGGCTCCCTATGGGAGCCGGAATTGTCCATTTTGCTGAAGAATTAAACATTTTGTATTCAGTACCCTCGGGAGCACGGTGGCTCAGTTGGTAGAGGTGCAGGCTGCAAGCCGAGAGGTCCTCGGTTCGAATCCCACCTGCGGCAACCGCGTTGTGTCCTTGGGCAAGACACTTCACCCCGATTGCCTACATGGGGGCACGATGACGCTGTGTACTGAGGCGTACTGCACGTTGATGGTGCGCATGTCTTCAACCAATCTAACCCTGCCTGTGCTGCGGTGTAGAGTTCAGAGTTACGATGTTGGAGAGCTGACAGCTGCTCGTCGTTGCTCGGTGGTTCTCTCCGGGTACTCCGGCTTCCTCCACCCGTAAAACTGTCACGGTCACGATTGGCCATTGTGCATAAGTATGTGACCTTAAACACCAATAAATAAATAAATAAATAAATATAAATAAATATTCAGTACCCTCTAGTGGTGTGTAACCAAGATTAAACCACATAGGTTGTATCAAGGGGCTTCATAGGGGAGTTCTACATTTTACTTTATGATCAACTGAAGAAAAGGCATGATGCCCGGATTATTTTTGTCACTCCTTTGGAACTCAAGGATTGACAGTGTAGCCTATGGAGATGGCTTGCTTAATGTACTCATTCTTGAACTCTCTTTATATTGTGTTCTGTTCAAGATGAGTGCTTCGGGCCCCGTGGGGCCTCTTGTTAACAATTATTAGCTTAACTTGACTAAGTCAAGATAAGCTATTACCATCACGCATGTGGAAGTCTGTTAGTCTATGAGTCTGTTCACATTTTCCTTTAGCACGGGCTACACCCCGCAGTTCTTGTCTGATCGTCACGAAATTTCATATACAGGTTTGGGGTCATGTCTTGATGAGAACGTCCCCTTTTGGTCGCGATCGGTCAACCGGTATGGCTGCCCGAGCCCAAAACCCAATAAACATTAGCACAGTCTACAGGTCGTATTTATGAAGGGATTTCATTGTAACTTGGTAGGATGCCTCTGTATAATGCCTAGATGAGAACGTCCCCTTTTGGGCATGATCTGTCAACTGTGATGGCGGCCCAAGCCCAAAACACAAAAACTTTTAGCACAATCTGCAGGTCATGTTTAATATGGAGGGATTTCATTGTAACTTGGTAAGATGACTCCTTATGATGTCTATATGAGAATTTCCCCATTTGAGCATGATCTGCCAACCGTGACGACTGCCCGAGCCTAAAACCCGAAAACCTTTAGCACAGTCTACAGGTCATATTTATTGAGGAATTTCATTGTAACTTGGTGGGTTGACTTCATATAATGTCTAGATGAGAAAGTCCCCTTTTGGACGTGATTGGGCAACTGTGATGGCTACAGGGGGCCAAAGCCCGAAAACCTTTAGCACAGTCTACAGGTCATATTTATGAAGGGATTTCATTGTAACTTGGTAGGATGACTCCAAATAATGTCTAGATGAGAACGTCCCATTTTGATCGCGATCATTCAGCTTTGATGGGTGCCCGAGCCCAAAAACCTTTAGCATAGGCAAAAGGTCATACTTATGTAAGGATTTCATTGTAATCTGTTAGGTTGACTCCTTATAATGCCTAGATGATGACATCCTCTTTTGGTCGTGATTGATCAGCTGTGATGGCTGCAGGTGCCCGAACCCCGAAAACCTTGAGCACAGTCTACAGGTCATATTTATGAAGGGATTTCATTGTAACTTCGTAGATCACTCCAGATGATGCCCATATGATAATGTGCCCCTTTGGTTGCGATCATTCAACCATGATGGCTGCCCAAGCCCAAAGCCCGAAAACCTTTAGCCCAAAGCCTGAAAACCTTTAGCACAGTCTACAGGTCATATTTATGAAGGGATTTCATTGTAACTTGGTAGGTTGACTTTGTATAATGTCTAGATGAGAACGTCCCCTTTTGGACACGATTGGGCAACTGTGATGGCTGCAGGGGCCCGAAGCCCAAAACAGGTCATATTTATGAAGGGATTTCATTGTAGCTTGGTAGGATGACTTCAAATAATGTCTAGATCGGAACATCCCCTTTTGGTCGCGATCATTCAGCCTTTATGGCTGCCCGAGCCCAAAGACCTTTAGCATAGTCTGTAGGTCGTATTTATGGAATGATTTCATTGTAACTTGTTAGGTTGACTCCATATAATGCCTAGATAATGACACCCCCTTTTGGTTGTGATTGGTCAACTGTGATGGCTACAGGTGCCCGAAGCCCAAAAATCTTGAGCACAGTCTACAGGTCACATTTATGAAGGGATTTCATTGTAACTTCATAGGATCACTCCAGATGATGCCCAGATGAGAATATCCCCTTTTGGTTGCGATCATTCAACCATTGTGGCTGCCCGAAGCCTGAATACCTATAGCACAGTCTACAGGTCACATTTATGAAGAGATTTCATTGTAACTTGGTAGATTTGACTTCATATAATGTCTAGATGAGAATGTCCCCTTTTGGACACGATTGGGCAACTGTGACATCTACAGGGGCCCAAAGCCCGAAAACCTTTAGAACATTCTACAGGTCATAATTATGAAGGGATTTCATTGTAGCTTGGTAGGATTACTCCAAATAATATCTGGATGAGAATGTCCCCTTTTGGTCACAATCACTCAGCCTTGATGGCTGCCCGAGCCCAAAAACCTTTAGCATAGTCTATAGGTCATATTTATGGAAGGATTTCATTGTAACTTGTTAGGTTGACTCCATATAATGCCTAGATGATGACATCCCCTTTTGGTCATGATTGGTCATCTGTGATGGCTACAGGTGCCCGAAGCCCGGAAATCTTGAGCACAGTCTACAGGTCATATTTATGAAGGGATTTCATTGTAACTTCGTAGGATCACTCCAGATGATGCCCAGATGAGAATGTCCCCTTTTGGTTGCAATCATTCAACCATGATGGCTGCCCGAGCCCAAATCCCGAAAACCTTAAGCACAGTCTTCAGGTCATATTTATGAAGGGATTTCATTGTAACTTGGTCGGTTTACTTCAAATAATGTTTAGATGAGAACAGCCCCTTTTGGACACCACTAGGCAACTGTGACAGCTACATGGGCCTGAAGCCCGAAAACGTTTAGCACAGTCTACAGGTGATATTTATGAAGGGATTTCATTGTAGCTTGGTAGGATGACTCCAAATAATGTCTAGATGAGAACGTCCCCTTTTGGTCGTGATCATTCAGCCTTGATGGCTGCCCGATCCCAAAACCTTTAGCATAGTCTATAGGTCATATTTATGGAAGGATTTCATTGTAACCTGTTAGTTTGACTCCATATAATGCCTAGACGATGACATCCCCTTTTGGTCGTGATTGGTCAACTGTGACGACTTCAGGGGTCCGAAGCCCGAAAACCTTGAGCACAGTCTACAGGTCATATCTATGAAGGGATTTCATTGTAACTTCATAGGATCACTCCAGATGATGCCCAGATGAGAATGTCCCCTTTTGGTTGCGATCATTCAACCATGATGGCTGCTCGAGCCCAAAGCCCAAAAACATTTAGCACAGTCTACAGGTCATATTTATGAAGAGATTTCATTGTAACTTGGTAGGTTGACTTCATATAATGTCTAGATAAGAATGTCCCCTTTGGACACAATTGGGAAACTGACGGCTACAGGGGCCCGAAGCCCAAAAACCTTTAGCACAGTCCACAGGACATATTTATGAATGGATTTCAATGTAACTTGATAGGATGACTCGTTTTGGAATAATTTCACTGTAATTTGGTAACTTTCGTTGATATACGTTAACTGTGAGGGCCACATACATTAACTGTGAGGTGCAGGCTGCAAGCCGAGAGGTTCTCGGTTCGAATCCCACCTGCGGCAACCGCGTTGTGTCCTTGGGCAAGACACTTCACCCCCATTGCCCACGTGGGGGCACGGTGACGTTGTGTACTAAGGCGTACTGCACGTCGATGGTGCACCTGTCTTCAACCAATGCTAACCGTGCTTGTGTGGAGTTGGTATGTTGGGGAGCTGACAGTTGCTCGCCGTTGCTTGGTGGTTCTCTCCGGGTACTCCGGCTTCCTCCATCCGTAAAACTGTCACGGTCATGGTTAGCCATTGTGCAGAAATATGTGACCTTAAACACCAAGAAATAATAAATTAACTGTGAGGTCATATTAACCCACCCCTCAGCTCTTTAGTACAGTGTACACCTCATATTTTTATCAAAAACATAGCATACAGAAATGAACATATTCCCAATTATCACAATTCTTATCTTATTTCATAATCCTTTCATAAACATTGAACATTATCCTTTTCATCAAACACAACACACAAGTTAAGCTACAGTGTCATTGACACTTTCATTTTTTAGAAGTCATGGGTAGGGTAAGGGAGGGTAAGGGAAGATAAATGTGTTATGCGCACATTGTGCTTGTATTCGATCTTTTATTGCGACTCGACTCGTTTTTGGGGAAGTATAGCTACTTGTTGTGCAAGCACAACTCGTAGCTATTCTTCCTCAGAAATGAGTCCCATCGCGATAAAAGATTGTATACAAGCACAATGTGCTCATAACACATATTTATTTACCTTCACCTAATAATGCACTCACAAACTCCAATATCAGTGGCGATAAAAAATTAGCAACAAAAGATCTTTTATTTTTATTGCAGTAACAGTAAAAGTCATATGACATCATGAGAAGTGAATGCATGTGTGCCTGACATACTGTTTTGGTGTTACTGGTAAACACAGTGTCATTCCTTTGTAAAAACGGTTGTATTATGTGAATGGTCTGTTCGTCTCTCTGTCTGTCCATCCTTCAACTGTCCATCCATCCATCCAATCATTCGTCCATCTGTCCATCCGTCAGTCTTTAAAAAAAAAAAAACACAAGTAAGAACGTGGAAGAACGTCCATCTGTCTGTCTGTCCGTCTGTCCATAAACAATTGGTTTCCGACTAACAACTCCAGTTTGGATTATTTGATTTCAACCAAAGTTGGTATGTGTATTCTCCAGCTCGTAATACAGGCCATGTTCGAATATGGGTTCTGGCCAGTTACTTTTACATGAGTTATTGCCCTTTTTCGACTTAGAATTTGACCTTCTATTAAGATTTTTGATTTCTGATCGTTAACTCTAGTTTGGATTATTTGATTTCAACCAAAGTTGTTGCATATAATACCCAGGTAGTAATAAAGGCCCAGTTTGATTATGGGTTCCATCCAATTATTTTTACATGAGTTATGGGCCTTTTCGACTTGGAAATTTCTCATTACCATCAACATTTTTGTTTCCAATGATAACTTGAGTTTGGATTCATAGATCAGGACCAAACTTGCTTTCTGCCTCAGTTATATCAGATTGAAGGTTAATTTCGAATTGGGGCATGGCCTGTTCATTTTTAGCTCGACTTTGATGTAAGTCAAATTTGAGCTTATGCCATGGCCAGTCGTCTGTCTGTCCATATGTCCATCAGCAATTCAATACGGCTCGGGCTAGAGGCTATATTTATGAACCAATCTTTACGAAACTTCTTGGGTACCTTTTTTATGACCGTGGGACAAGAACGAGTGTTTTGAGGTCCGATCCGAAATTCACGTTGGCCTCTGGCAGCCATTTTGTACAAAATTAGGTGCAATCAGATTTTTGCGCAGAACTTCCATATGAAAGCTCTCATTTGAATAATTTTTGGCATGAATGTTTAGTACCATGGGATACATCACATATAATACGGGGTTTTTTCTCGTGCGTAAATTATGCAAATTAGACTAACTTTGATGTATTTAGTGTTACTTTCAGCACTGTAAGTGCAAATGCCAATACGGCTCGGGCTAGAGGCCGTATTTACGAACCGCTCTTTACGAAACTTTTTGGGTACCTTTGGTGTCACCGTGGGACGAGAACAAGTGTTTTTGGGTCCGAAAATTCAAGATGGCCGATGGCAGCCATTTTGTACAAAATTAGGTGCAATCAGATTTTTGCGCAGAACTTCCATATGAAAGCGCTGATTTGAATAATTTTTTGTGTGAATGTTTAGTACCATGGGATACATCACATATAATACGGGTTTTTTTCTCATGCAGAAATTATGCAAATTAGATGAACTTTGATTTTTTCAGTGCTACTTACACACAGCAAGTACACATGTCAATACGGCTCGGGCTAGAGGCTGTATTTATGAACCGATCTTCACGAAACTTCTTGGGTACCTTTGTTATCACCTTGGGATGAGAACGAGTGTTTCTGGGTGTGGTCCAAAATTCAAGATGGCTGCCAGTGGCCATTTTGTACCGAAATTAGGTCCAATCAGTTTTTTTTCACAACTTCTATACGGCTCATATTTATGAACTGATCTTCACGAAGCTTCTTGGGTACCTTTGTTATCACCTTGGGACAGGAGTGAGTGTGTTTTGGGGTGCCTTTGTTATCACTGTGCTATGAGAACAAATATTTTGGGGTTCAGTCAGACCCACTCTTGGACTCAAAAGATTTCTTTTCTAATTTAGCATCTGACTGTCACCCACCTTTACAATACTTTACCTATACATTTGTTACAGGCTACGGTCAGTATTTATGTACAGACCGTTACAATACTTTATATGTACCTTTGTTATCAGGTCATTACCTAGATGTTTGTCATTGCTGTGTCACATACTATACATGTACATGTCTTAACAAGTTGAGCTACAGTGTCATTGACACTTTCATTACAAGAGTTATGGGGATTTTCAACTTGGAAATTTGCTTATTTCAATCAAAATTTTTTCGGAACTTTGTTTATGGCACAACTTGAACAATAGTTAACAAATTTCAATTCTTTTTTGGTATATGTCTCTGTAGCAACAATGTCTACGGCAAGTTCTATGACCAACCATATCCGATGAAAATTATGCGGGTTATTGCCCTTTGTTAATAAATATCGCGTAATGCTTGTTTATGGAATAACTTAAACATGAGTAACCAAATATCAATTTTTTAGGGGTATATATCTCTTTGGGAACAATGTCTACCTCAAGTTTCAGGATCACCATTATAATATGATTAAAATTGTCAGAGTTCTTGCCCTCCCCCGTGTCATTTAGGCAATTTTTCATTTTCCCCCAAATTTGTCTCCTATAAACCCCTCTCCACCCCCCCCCCCCCCCTCCTCCATCAGTTAGGAAATTTTCTTTTCTTTACTCCAAAATGCATTTGGAAGGATTTAGCGCTTGGCAATGGATGAAAACAGTGGTCATGTACAATTTGAAAAAGTCTAACAGGCATATAGGGAGTGCAGTGGCTCAGTGGTAGACTGTTGGACTTCTATGCTAGAGGTCCCAAGTTCAATCCCCATCCGGGGTGACCTGCGTTGTGTCCTTGGGCAAGGCACTTTATCCCGGTTGCCTCCATGAGGGCATGATGACGCCGTGTACTAAGGCGTACTGCACATCAATGGTGCACATGTCTTCAACTGCTGTAACCCTGCTTGAGGGGAGCTTGAACAGAGTTAGATTGTTGAGGAGCTGACAGTTGCTCGTTGATGCTCAGTGGTTCTCTCCGGGTACTCTGGCTTCCTCCACCTGTAAAACTGTCACGGTCACGATTAGCCATTGTGCATAAGTATGTGACCTTGAACACCAATAAATAAATAAATATAAATAAATAAATAAATAAATAAATAAATAAATAACAGGCATATGATGCACCAGGCATAGCCCTTGTTTCAAAAACCGATAAGCCTTGAACGAACCATGGGTCAAGTTTACCTGTACATACATTCAATGTTAGTACATAAACAATCCAACACATGCACCCCACCCCCTAATTTGGCAAATCGCAATACATGAAAGTGACGGTGAGAGAATTTCTTTTATGTAATGTCACTTTCATTGTTATTTGTTTGCTTCTACAAATTATAAAGGAAGTGATTTTATTTATTTGAAGAGATCCTTATGTTCCACAAAAATATAATTTCCTAGATACTCCTATTTGAAACAAATTTGATATGTGGTATTATTGAGTCAAAAGGACTTGACTTATGCCAAAAAAATTTCCCATGTTCCGTGGGAACCCCATTAGCTGCAAGTAGAAATATTTTCAAATGCCCATATTTCCCAAACCACACGGAACAGAGAACTGTTATATGGTACGAAGCATCCTTAGGACTGGTAGAATTGAGTGGAAAAAATAAAATTGCGTCAGGGCATTCTGAAGAGGGGCATCCAAAAAATGCTGAGTCAGCATATTTGCAAAAGATAAAAAAACTGTTTTCTCCAGAACCACTGATCAGAATCTTTGGATATTTGGTATACTGCATCATAGGGGGTGAGATACAAGTTTGTTAAAATGATGCCTCTTTGTTAGCTCAACTGACTGCAAGTCAGTGGGAGCTATTGCCATCACTTTTGTCCCTCGTCCGTCGTACCGTTGTCTGTTAACTTTTGCAAACTTGACTTCTTCTCCACAACCGCTAGGCCAAATTCAAACATATATTTTTATACAGCAACCAATGGCCCAGACCTGGCTGGTGCTAACTTAAAAATATCCAGGGCCAAACACAAATCCTCCCCCCGCCATCCCCAAAATTTGCATGCAAAACCGAACAAATTATGTCCTATGTGGTCCTCCATACTTTTGTGATCTGCACATACGCAGTGTCCAGGAAGCACCGAAATTGGCGCCAACCATCATTCTTTGTTTGGCCCTCTGTCAGATAACAACAAACTGACTTCTGTGCTTTTAAATCTCAGTTTTAATGATGCCAGATACAAATCAATGGTGATTTTGGTGGATCCAAGGGCACAATAGGATGATGGAAGGAAGAAACTGTGGTTTGGAGCGCTCAGGGCTGTAACTTGATAATTTTTGACAAAATTATTTCATATTTCCCAATTTCAGGACATGGGCCTGATGTCATCATTCTTGCTAATGATGTTGCCACTGTTTGTTAAGTGTTCCTTCCCTATCCTTCCTTGAAGCACCCCAGTTAAACTCCCATGCTTTTTAGCTTGTTTTATTGGAATGTTTTTATAAATTTCTTGGGAGTTTTAACGTGTTTCACAGAATGTTTATTCTGTGTATCTCCATGGTTACGTCCTCACCCTAGGGGTGTGTAGGCGTTTCTGGTCATGCATTATACATCCGATGTATCGTTTTTTCTTCTGATGAAGATCTTGCTTTACATCGGATAGTTCAAAATCTGTTACTGACTTCGGGCCGTGTTATTCAGTGCCTGGGTTCTTGTTTCTGGTTTTCATTTGATGTTGGGAGCGCGGTGGCTCAGTAGGTAGAGGTGCGGGCTTTAAGCTGAGAGGTCCTTGGTTCGAATCCCACCTGCGGCAACCACGTTGTGTCCTTGGGCAAGACACTTCATCTCCATTGCCCGCATGGGGGCACGGTGGCATTGTGTACTAAGGCATACTGCACGTCGATGCTGCACTTGTCTTTAACCAATGCTAAACCTGTTTGTGTGGAGTTCATATGTTGGGGAGCTGACAGTTGCTCGCCGTTGCTCAGTGGTTCTCTCCTGGTACTCCGGCTTCCTCCACCCATAAAACTGTCACGGTCATGATTAGCCATTGTGCATAAATATGTGACTTTAAACACCAATAAATAATATAAATAAATTCATTTGACGTTGTTTGCATTGACAACGCTCTGTTTATATATGTAGGTTCCTATTTATTAATCATGGTAGGACTATTGTAAGATACATTATATATTCCGGTAGTGTAGCATTTAATTTTGGGATAATAAATTTTTTTTTTGTCCACACTTAGGCTCTATCGAGATCCATTTGGGCTCATCTTTCCCTTTGGGGACTTGGGCTCCTGTGAAAATTTTCTCGAAAATTTTTTTTTTGTGAATAATTTTTCGAATTATAGTTTTGAATATTATTATTATGTATCATTTTCATATATTTATTGGGAGTTGGTGAGAGTACAGTCGACTTCAATTTTTTCAAAATGAAAGATTATTGCTCAAATTGCAATGCGAGGAAGTCTTCCTCTGATTTACATGATAATTGTATTGCCTGTAGTCAGTGTACTAGCACTAATTCCTGCTCAACATGTGTCGATTGGGATGAAAAACGTTGGAGACGGGTGTCACGGTACGTCGTTAGCGGTGAGAGGCCAATGCCAGTCCTCTCACCACAAAGTTATTGTAGTTTCTCAGTTTCTATTTCAGAGGAACAAGAACATGCTGATGTTTACGTGACTCCTTCAGAAAGTGTGCTTCCGTCGTCGCATTTAGATAGTCAAACAGAGCTAGCGGCTAAAGTGCTCATGAATATTAGGCAGGGCAGTAAACCACACATACCCGTGGTTTCAGCTCCCTGTCGCCAGCTAGTTCGACCAATGAAGCGGTTACTCCGTCCATGGTACTGTGATGCCGGGTGTGTCCGTTGCGGTTGAGGAGAGTAGAAAGGGTAGAGTGAGCACTATAAAATATAAACAGGCTCACCCTGCGACGACGGAGAGGAAGAAGCTGGAAAGTTCAACGGGAAGCTCAGCGAGGGCTAACAGGACAGCGAGTGAGAGAGCCCTCTCTCTTTCACAACAACATCTGGGGCCAGATGTTGTTGTTCGGAACTTGCGTCAGTCGGAGCATACGTCCACACCTCCCGTCCGGGACACTCCGTTCAGTTCACAGCCGGGGTTGGCTATAGTTACGGCTTCTTCTTCAGCGTCTACCAAGCACACACGACTACACCTTGGCTACGTGACTTCTGATATCCAGCCTGCATCGCCGAGAAAGGCCCACTCTTCGTCAAAGAAGTCACATCATCCGGTAGCCAGGGAGACGAGGCCTCATTCATCGTGATGTCCACAGAAAAGAGCCATCTCAGACACACCATCCCAGGAGCAGCTGGCGGCCAAGCAACAGAAGACCGCTGCTCCTCAGGCCTCCGTCACGGACTTGCTGTCGCAAATTGCGCAGCTTATTGCAGCATCCCAGCAAGTGCAGGAGTAGCCTACGGCAGTCTTGGAACCTGAGCTCTCGGATGGTGCTGGGTCAGTTCAGTCATCTACGCGTTCAGATGCAGATGACCGTGAGTCTAATCTGATTCAGTCAGATGGTGAAAGGGATTTGGAAGAGGATTATCCTTCCCTTTTGGAACAGCACGTGGTGGCTATGGATTTAATTCATCCATACTTCCCTGAGTTTGTTCCTGAGAATCAGAATGCTGCGACTGCTCGAAAGAAGCTGCTGGCGTCGTTGGACGCTGACTTTATCTGGACAAAGGAGGAGGTCTTGTCCTTTCTGGTACAATCTAGACAGGTGTTGCAGGCCTTTGGCCATCTGGACAACGCCATATTTAATCTTTCCAGTGGAAAGAAGAAAGGCAGTTTCTTATCGTCATCTTCAGTACGTTTACCGTTTATTGGACCACGTTCATTTAAAACGGTCAGGGAAGGTGTCCAGAGAGTTCCTCTGTGTTTGGATGAGCAGGCCGAGGACCTAGACATGTCCTTACCTTCGTCATTCACAATTTGCGCAGACACAAATGAGATGGCAATTTCTTTTAACAGAGCGAATTTAGACCCCATGTCTTATGCAGATCACCTTATGAGAGCTATGGCGCAACGTCTCAATGGGTAGGAATTTGAGGACGTTCGTTCCTCTTTAAGAGTAGTTTCCAGGGCTGTTATGTATACCACGTATAACTCCGCCTTAACTGTGGCTAATTTGGAGTTAATTAGACGTGATGGAGCCCTTGCGTCGTCATCCTTAATAGATGACAGGGTGAAAAACTCTCTGAGAGTCGCTCCGGTATCCGGTCATAATATCTTTGCCGACAAGCTTTATTTGGTCTACCACCAAGCTACAAAGAAAGTGTCAAACACTCTGCTACTGAAGTCAGCATCTAATAGTAAAGGAGGAGGTTCGGGACAAAAACCGTCCAAAGGAAACTCCTCGGAAGGATTATAAGAAATCTTCTTACACTTACTCTAGAGATCATCAATATAGCGACTCAGGAAAGGGGCGTGGGTATGGCCGAGGCTACGGGTCAGACGCCCCCAAGCCGGCGGGTCGAGGCTCTTCACGAGGAGGATGTGGTTTCTCCTCCCGTAGGCCTCGCAGGTCATACAGGTGATGGTCAGGACCTCTATTGCATTCCAGTTGGCGGAAGGTTATCAAGATTTGCGAGAAACTGGATAACTATTACGGAAGACCGGTGGGTGAAAAGTGTGATCTCGGACGGCCTACGGCTATCTTTCCAAGAAAAATCACTGTTAACACGAAGTCCGCGTTGGACTCAACTTCCTTCAAATCCTATAAAAAGAGAGTCTCTTCTATCGGAGGTAAAATCTCTCTTGGAAAAAGAAGCAATAGAGGTCGTCGAGAACCAAGATTCTCTAGGTTTCTACAGTCCCCTGATACTCGTACTGAAGCCAAACGGCTCGTTCTGATTGGTAATAGACTTAGAGCTGGATAAACAAACTTATCGTGGCTCCAAAGTTCTATATGGAGACCATTCGGTCGGTAATGGCGAGCATTCTAATGAACGACTATGCCGCAAGCATAGATCTAAAGGATGCGTACTTTCATGTTCTGGTACAGCCGGCATTCAGAAAGTACCTACAGTTCACTGTTCAAGGGATAGTATATCAGTTCTGAGCAAAGTGCTTCGGTCTGAATCTAGCATCCTGGGCATTCACTCGAATAATGAACTTGGTAATGTCTCACTTCCAAGCTCATTCATCTGCGGTAACGTCGGCCTACTTGGACGACATTCTTCAGAGATACGGCAACAAAACTACTCTGCAGAACGATGTTCAGAGTCTGCTATTATTGCTCTGACGTCTCGGCTTCATCGTAAATGAGAAGAAATCGGATTTAGCTCTGTCCAAATCATTCACTCACTTGGGAATGAGCTTCATGACTCACAACAATCTGGTTCGCCTGCCGTTACCCAGAGTGAAATTAGTCAGTTGTTATGCTCACTTTTGTCTATACACAGACGCATTAACAGCGAGGGAATTTATGTGACTGATGGGGTTGTGCGGAGCGGCTGCGGATCTTATTCCGATGGGTCGCTTACGTTCACCTCCACTCCAGATATTCTTTACTCAGAACTGAAGTGTGAATACGCTTTCGCTCGTGACCAGTATTGTTTTACCAGAGCTGGTAAAAGAAAAGGTCCAGATTTGGGCAGACATTCAGTTGTTAACTCAGGGAGTTCTGCTGCAGCTGCCGGCTTTCACGATCATGATGGATGCGAGTCAAACAGTTTTGGGGCGCGACCCTGAGCATGACAGACTCGAAGTGTCAGTGTCTTTTGGGACAGAATGACAGGATATGCGTATCCTCCAACTCCATTGATTCAACAGATCTTGTTAAAGATCAAGCAGTCGCATTGCAAGATTCTGTTAGAAGCATCTCTGTCGCCACAGAAACCATGGATCAATCTTCTCAGGTGTCTGTTATGGGACGTTCCCCAGAAGCTTCCTCCGCTGGAGGACCTTCTTTATCAGGGGAATTCACGCACACTGAATCACAACCCGGAAGGTCTCAACCTTCACATATTTCCGTTGTGTGGTCCTTCTTGCACGGCAAGCGTTTTACAGGACGAGCAGTGGATACAATTTCTAACTACAGGAGGTCCTCCTTTTCACTGAATTATGCAGCAAAGTGGAGGGTTTTCTTCCGTTGGTGTAAGGATCAGTTGATAAACGTTTATGATCCGTCCATACCAGATATTGCCAACTTTCTGGTCTACCTGTTTGACGTTCTCAAACTGCAGCCCGTCACTATTAAGGGCTATAGGTCTATGCTGTCGGACACTTAGCTCATCATGATAGCTTGACAATTGGATCTAATACGTCATTATCCAAATTAGTTAGAAATTTCTCTATTAATAGACCTACAACCCTCAGATTAATTCCTAAGTGGAATTTCGCTTGGGTTCTGTTGAAGCTTAAAGAAGCTCTGTTTGAGCCGTTAGACATAGACATTGTAGAGTTCAAATTATTGACCTATAAAACAGCATTTCTCTTAGCCTTTGCTTCTGCAAGAAGAGTTAGTGAACTTAATGCTTTATCTGTTGACAAATCTCACTATCGTAGTGTTGGAAATACCATCACTTTAACTACACAAGTGGGATTTTTGGCTAAGAATCAGACTCCAGATAAAAGGCCTGAGCCAATTATCATAAAGGCTCTGCCATCTACGGACAGCTGTAGACCTTTGGGGTGCCCAGTCAGGACTATGCGCATATATAAATGCCGATCAGAATTTATTAGAAAGGAAGAAAATGCTTCTTTTTATCGTTGATTCCTAACAGAAAAGATATATCTGTTCATTCAGTTGCTAGATGGATTCAGTTGGCAATACGCATTGCCTATGGAAGTCTATTTTCAGATCAGCATTCTGTAAATAAGATATCAGCACATGAAGTTAGAGCGCTGTCCACTTCTTGGGCTTATTCTAACAGTATAGCCATTTCTTATCTCATGAAAGGTGCGAACTGGACACAGCCTTCTACATTTACCAAGTTTTACCTTAGAAATATAGAGTCCATCTCCGGTGACCTTAGATGTTTAGGTCCTCTATCTGTTGCTCAGAATGCCGTCCACTAAACGTTTACATCTATAGTTATTTAGGCAACCTGTTCCAGCAGTTATGCTTTTCCACTGCCCTCTTCGTTCTGTGGTCACGTACCACAGAACAAGGGGACGGGAGGGGGGGGGTTGGGGGGGACGTTTTTTTTTCCCTTATTATCATCTGACTTCATAGTGAAAAGCAAGGGAAGACCTCCTCCGGTGTTAGTAGTCCTGAGTCGGTGCTGGGATGGTTTTAATGTGTAGCTCGGTGTGAAGCAAATTAATATGTCTCATTTATGTATTGTTTTTAAAGTGTAGCTCACTGTGAAGCATTTGTATATGTCACGTTCAAACGGGCGTTAATATACAATCCTCGGACACTTTTAAATGAGTATAAAGAGTCTCATTCTCTGGACTATCTTTATATATTGGCTTCCCTTCACCGAATTAGCATAATGTGTTAATGCTGGCATTAAAATGGAAAATTATATATTATGTAATGCTATATATTATGTAATGGCAAAATTTGTGTTTGGCCCTGGATATTTTTGAGTTATCACCAGCTAAGTCTGGACCATTGGTAAGTATAAAAAATACACAAATTACTTTGAATTTATAATATTGCACAGACCATTTATGGAGTATACCCTTTCTATTTTGTTCAAATTAAGCAGCTGGCATATTCGGGCACTGGTTAATGCCCCAAAAGCTTAAAATTCTTTAAAAATCATCTCACGAACCACCAGAGGGAATGCCTTGATATTTGGTATGGAACATCCTTTGGTGTTGAAGATTAAAGTTTGTTCAAGGAAAGTTGGTAGTTCAATATTGGGCTCTCTGTGGGGGCATCTCCATCTTGGCCTCCACCCAAAATTTCTATTTCAAGAACCACTGGGCCAATTTCAACCAAATATGGTATGTAGTACAAGTGGGTCTCAAGTAATTGATTGATGCCCAAAAAAAAAATTTTCACAGCTCCGTGGCAACCCCAAGGGCTAAAAACAGAAAAAAAATTCAAAAGCCCATATATCCCAAACCACAAGGAACAGAGAACTGTTATTTGGTATGAAGCATCCTTAGGACCAGTAGAAGGGATTGGTTAAAAAATAATTTCCAGTTTTATCTATTCAAACAAATTTTGTCCACATCAACTTGTCAGACACACATATGGTTTTGTTTACTTTAGCGACAGGGAATGAAAATAATCCTTTTAACCCTCTCAAGACTTTCATAAGTGGCAGAGGAAAATTGTTCTGATTCGTGTACGAATATCTTTAATTTAATCCTTTCAAGACTTAAAAGTGTTTTCCAAATATTTTATTTTATGTTGAACCCTTTCAACGCTGTGCACATGTTTTTTCTGATTTCTTGGAAACATTTATCTTATTCCTGGATGAATGTCTTTAATTTAACCTTCTCAAGACTTCAGTGTGTTTTCCAATGATTTTATTTCATGTTGAACCCTTTCAATGCGGTCACATGTCTTTTTTCTGGTTTCTTGGAAACATTTATCTGATTCCTGTATGAATGTCTTGAATTTAACCCTCTCAAGACTTCATTGTGGGTTTCAAAGGTTTTATTGATGCCTTGATCAAACCTTTTCATTGCTGTGCAGATATATTTTTTTTCTGGTTTAAAAATATTTTACCCCGAAAAATAAGCCTCCACAAATTCTTTTTCTGTTTTGTTTATTTTTGATACCTTAACCATTTTCACACAGACTTGAATTTACTGGTGGCAGTAAAATTCTGTTTTTCTTGTTTGAAATTTTTCTTATTCTTTAAAAGCACTGGGTCAGATTTATTCATTTATGGCACAGACCATCTTTGGAGTGAACCTTTTCTCCTTTGTTCAAATGAAACTTCTGCAATATTCAGGCTGGTGGAATTTCCTGTTCTGATTTTTTCCCCCCAAAATTACTTATCCCTTGGAGTGGGAGGTTAATGCTCCATAAGCCTAAAATGCTTTAAAAATCCTCTTTTTATAAGCCACTTCCAATAGTGCTTAGATTTCTTGTTTGGAACTTACTTTAGTGATGCAAATTCACACTTTTTTCGAAAAAACTCAGTAAGTCCAAATTTGGGCTACACTCTATTTTCAGATCCAATGGGCAGATGTGAACCAAATTTGTCATGCAGTATAGAACTGGGTCATAAGTATTTCATTTATGCCAGATTTTTTTTTTTTTTTTTTTGGGGTGGGGGGGGGGGGGGGGGGGTGGTGGTAGAAAGAACCATAGTAGGTGAAAACAAAACAAAACAAATATTTTGTTTGGTTGTTGTGTTTTAATATTTCACAGAACAGAGCTTGCTAGGACGCTTTCCTAGGACCAGCAGAAATGAATGGCCAAAAAAATTGCTTTTGGTTGTGTCATAGCAAATCAAAAAATTGCTCTTGCTGCTGATCACTTATTGATACACTCATCTCATTTGACAACTTGAGCCAGGTAAGCGTTTTAGGCTCACTTGAGCCTCTGGTTCATATTTGGGCTCAAAATAGGAGCCCAAATTTTTTACTTAGGGCAATATGGGGAATACTCTTTAAAAATCTTCTTCAGATCCACCAGAGCCGGAATTTTAACTTAGTGCAATATGAGGAAATTTCTTTAAAAATCTTCTTCAGATCCACCAGACTGAATTTTTTTATTTTTAGTATACAGCATCCTTAGGGAGGTCAGATCTCTTTTTGTTCAAATCAAGTCCCTGGGTTAATGTTTGGGCTCCCTATACGAGCCAGAATTTTAACTTAGTCCAATATGAGGAATTGTCTTTAAAGATCTGCTTCTTAAGATACAATCAGAATCTTTCAATATTTGGTATACAGGATCCTTTGAGTATTCAGATTCAGTTTGTTCAAATAAAGTCCCTGGGTTGATATTTGAGTTCCCTATGGGTTGGGGGTGGGGAAGATCAAATTTTAACATAGTGCAAAATTGGTAATATTCTCAAAATCTTCTTCTCCAGAACCACCTGTCAGAATCTTTTGATATTTGGTATACAACATCCTTCAAGTTTGTTCAAGTCAAGTCTTTAGGTTGATATTTGGACTCCCTAGTTTTCCATTACTGAAACTCGGGGCATTATTTCTGTGGTAGCATCCCAATACTAGAAAAAAATCATCTGGCATGGACAGCAGAATTATAAATAATTAAATAACTTTATTCGTCTGTTGTGTTAACTAGCCATAGATGGTAATTATACCCCCACAAACAAAGTTTGGGGGGTATATAGGAATCACCCTGTCTGTCCGTCTGTCCATCATCATAAGCGCAACTCCTCCTAAACCATTTGAAGAATTTTCATGAAACTTTACACAATGGAAGAACTCCATATGAAGATGTGCATTAAGCAATATAATTCCGTTCTGACATTTCCAAGGGGAGATAATCTAACTTATACATTTCAGGCACGGGAGGTATCACTTTGTGAGCTTGCTCACAGTACCTCTAGTTAAATACTTCTTTAAACAACTTTGGTCAGTGAGTGCTTCAGGCCTCATGGGCTTCTTGTTTCAAAATGCTTATTTTTTTCATCCCCACCTTTATCTTGGCAAAAGGCAACCAAAACTTCACTAGACACCAGGCCACAAGACAAAGTTACAATGGGAAAACTGTGTTGCAAATAATGAGATATTCTTTTAATCCCTATACCCTTAATTTGAAGTTAACATGAGTAACTAATATGTCAAGATTTGGAGAATCACCAGTTTGAATCTGTTTATTTCCAGATCTTTCACATGGTATATTATGAGAGCATGATCAAGGTGTGTTGGATTGTATGAGGAAGACTTTGAATTACAATCAGCGGCAAGGCAATGATTCATATATTACAGTTGTGCACCTGTGCTTGTCTTGATATTTACTGTTTGACTGGATTAATGATAACCCCAGCATTCTGAATCCCATACACACTGTACTATTATTTAAAAAAGAAAAACATTTTCTAGTTGACTTGGTAAAAAGCCTTAAGTTTTCTGCAGCACTGTGCTGTGAAAGTATTTGGTGGCTGTAATCAAGATGTTGTTATTGTGTGATTTGCCCAGACTTTGTTTAACCCTTAAAAGCCTATTTCCAACTTTTACGACCTCAAAACAGGTGGCCTTAACATGCCAACATGAGGAAGTCCTGTTGACCACAGACAAATTAGATCAGCACTGGTTTCTAGTTGAGTCTTGTCTGCCTGTTAAGGCAGCGAAGTGTTGACTAGAAATCACTGCTAAGCCACTGCACATATAGAGGTTGTAGGCTGGTGGGAATTCACACTTGTCCCTTCCATTAAGGATTAACATCAATTTCTTATTCAGTTATCGTTTGTGCAAGGGGTTGTCAATATTTTATCAAAAAAGCTGTAACTGTAGGTCTGCATAATATGTTAGGATCCGTCCAGGTCTTAAAGAGACAATATAATTCTCATGCCCCAATTCAAAACCTAAAAAATCCAGTCTCTCCATATAATAGTGATATCATTTGAAATTTAGTCAAGCATTCATTGATAAATTCCTAAATCAGTCCTTTTCGACACAAATTTTCCCAATGCCAAGGGTCCTGATCCCATCCCCGAAATGAATAGAGAGATTCCTGTATGTTCAAATTTGTAGGATAATTTTTTATAAATGGCAAGTGTTTTGGAATAGGATTGTAACCCATATATTATAGGTCACGATGCTACGACAGGTTGTAATGAAATTTTGTCCAACTGGACTCTTGGAATGATATCTTGTGATGCATTGGAGGTGTTTGTTAGATGTGCTAGTGTTGTGGAGTCAATTCATAAAGTGAAGAAATATAATATGTTTTGATATTTACTAGTGTGTATTGTATTGCAGGTAAGGAAAAAAGACCAAATCAACATTGAGTCAAAATTGAAGACTGTAAGGTTCATTGGTAAGAGTAGTTTAAAATAACTGCTTTACGGTTGCTTCAGTTCTTTTTAAACACTGAAAATCTGAACTTGCTTTGAAAAGATTGTCATCATGATCAGCAAATTTGTGCTATTCCATTCAAACATTTTTAAATATACTTGTTTTATGAATGACCCAGGGTTGTTTTTTTTGATTAGACAAAAATAATACAGCGGAGCCCTGTTAATTGAATATCCACTTTGCCAGAGAAAATTATTCATTTAACAGAAGGATTCTATTGATAGGGATTTGGTCATTTTCCAGTATTCTCAAGATAAATGGACCATTTATTCTATTTTAACTTGTTTGCCATAGCTCATGGTGCTATGTCAAATGAGATATAATAGATTAAATGCTAGTGTTGGATGTACTGAGGCAAAATAGGTCCAAAAAAAAGAAAAGAAAAGGGAATTCAGTCATTGTCAGGTTATTTTATCGACATATTGCAAGACTTTTTTTATTCAATTAACGGGAGTTTACTTTGGAACCTATATGCAATTAACAGGTCAAATTTGTTCTGAAAGTGTGGGGAATGGTTTTGTGTTTGGAAATTATACTCTCCCAAAAAAGAAAGTGTGCATGCTAAAAAATAACACTAAAAAAAGATATATATCATTTTCATTCATGGAAATTTTATTCAATCACAGATGAATCAATTCGTGATCAACACGAGTACTCTTGGTGCCATGGAGAGTCAAAGACACTAAGGGTCAAACACAAAAGTAACACACTCAATATCTGGTATGACCTCCGTCTGCATCGACTACTGCTGTGCATCTACGCCTCATGGAAGCGAACAAGTTAGCATGGAAGTGTTGTGGGATGTTGTTCCATATTCTGATCAGCTGTCTTTGGAGTTCCACAAGCGTTGACGGTGCATGGGGGAGCCGGCGTAGCTGACGTTTCATTTCGTCCCATACGTGCTCAATGGGTGAGATATCGGGCGAATTTGCGGGCCAGGGAAGAACATCCACTTGTTGTTGCAGATACTGTTGAACAACACGAGCTGCGTGGGGTCGGGCATTGTCCTGCTATAGAATGACGCCGGGGCTGTGACGTTGCAGAAATGGGACAACAACAGGTGTAAGCACTTCATCACGATATCTGGCTGCATTGAGATTGCCATCAATAATGACCAGCTCAGTTCTGTTACGGGCAGTGATGCCACCCCACACCATGAGAGACCCTCCCCCATAACGGTTTCGCTCCACGACACATGGATCTGCGTAGCGTTCGTTTCGACGTCTGTACACTCTCTGGCGGCCATCTGATGATGAAAGATGGAAACGACATTCATCTGTGAATAAAACACATCGCCACCAGTGTAAGGGATGCCTGAGATGTCTACACCACTGCAGTCGAGCACGACGATGACGTAACGTCAAAATCGGACGAATTGCAGGTCTTCGAGGACGTAAGCCGTATTCTCTCAGCCGGTTGATTACTGTTTGAGGATGTATCCGTCTCAGGTTAGGGATGTTCCTGGCTGTCGTCGTTGCCGTTTGTTGTCGGTTCCGGAGATGGAAGACACGGATATACCGATCTTGTGCAGGGGTGGTAACTCGGGGTCGGTCTCGAACATCATCATGTTGTGCATGTCGATGGACTAGCCTGTCTACAGTGTTATGGTGGCAGTTCAAATGCTGGGCAACCTCTCTGTGTGTTCTGCCAGCTCTAATCATACCCAGGGCAAGGAGACATTGATTCATTGTCAATCTTGGCATGCTAATGTGGAGTCGTTTTAACAGCAGCGCAAGTTTGAATGTGAACGATAGGAAGCCTTACCTTAGTGTTTAAATACCCAAGGATTCACGCTGCTGCATGAATTTTCAGACTCTCCACATGCAAAACATGCCTTTTCACAAACGTGCAGCACGTCATTTAATGTTAATACAATTTTAATGAGGAAAGCTGTTTTTGTGTTCAATATAACTTATTCATGAACAGGTTAACACTCTTTACACCAACAAAATTATTTTTTTGGAGTTTGATCAATTTCTGCAATGCACACTTTCTTTTTTGGGCAAGTATATATTCGTTTAACAGGGATATTCAATTAATAGATATCCAATTAAGTGTGCTGTACTGTATTGTTTGTTTACAAACTAACAATTTGACTTAAGTACCGATTTGTACTGATGTCTACATTCACTTCAGAAAACTAAGGTTTTGGAACACAGTGGGACTTGACAAATGTCTTGATTTATTCCAGAGATTTATATTTGGAATCATTTAGAGCTGCAGATAAGATTCTTCTGTAAAGGGGTATTTTACTCCTTTATGAAGAACATATTTACACCTTGAAAGTTTTGGGGTGTGGGGAGGGGATATAATAATGGGCCCTGTCCATCTGTCCATCTGTGCATCCATCTGCACATTTTGTGATTGTGATAACCAAATGTATTCCAATTATCAGGAAACTTGCTACAGACATGGTGAGAGGATCTCAGTCAAGTTTGATATTCACCAAAATTCCTTGGCTTTTGAAGGAGTTATGCCCCTTTTTGTTGGAAATTTGGTGTTTGACTGATAAATGACATTATGAACTCAATAACTTGAATAAATGTACTCAGATTTTCATGAAACTTGCTGTAGGCATACATTGTGAGATGATCTTGTCAAGTTCGACATTCCTATAATTTCCTTGTCTTTTGTAGGAGTTATGCCCCTTTTTGAAATTAATTGTTTGACTGATAATTACTTTGTGAATGTGATAACTTGAATATTTGTAATCAGATTTTCATGAAACTTACTACAGCCATACATTGTGAGAAGATCTGGGCAAGTTCGATATTCCCCAGATTTCTCTGGCTGGCATTTGTTGGAGTTATGCCCCTTTTTAGTTTGAAAATCAGTGTTTGACCGATAATTACTTTGTGAATGTGATAATTTGAGCAATTCTAATCAGATTTTCCTGAAACTTTCGGTAATCATGCATTGTGAGATCTTTGTCAAGTTCAATATTCCCCAAATTTCCTTGGCTTTTGTGGGAATTGTGTCTCTTTTTTTTAACTTGAATAAATGTACTCAGATTTTCACATGAAACATGCTATATGCATATATTGTGAGAAGATTTTGGTTGAGTTTGATATTCCTCAAATGTCCTCGGCTTGTGTAGGAGTTGTGCTCCTTTTTGCTTGACATTTGGTGTTTGTTTGATAATGACTTTGTGAATAAACTGAACAAATGTAATCGGGTTTTCACGAAACTTGCTTGAAGAAGACCTTGATCAAGTTTGTATTCGCCAAATTTTTTCGGCTTTTGTTAGAGTTATGCTCCTTTTTATTGGAACCTTGTGTTTGTCTGATAATGACATAGTGAACACAATAACATGAACAAATCTAATCATATTTTAGTGAAACTTGCTACTGGCATACATTGTGTGAAGAACTTGGTCAAGTTCGATGTTCACCAAATGTCCTTGTCTTTCATAGGAGTTATGCCACTTTTTGTTAATAATTGGATTTTGTCTGATAATGACTTTGTGAATGTGTTAACTTGAAAAATTGTATTCAGATTTTCACAAAACTTGCTACATGTATTGGCATGCACTGTGACATGATCTTGTTTTTTCATAAACATTTTATCTGCTTCTCTCTTTGGGGTGGATAATGCTTTCATTGGAAAACAACAGCATTTTCCCCTCATGATGGATTATTTGTACTTTTAAAAAAATATAAGCATAATACTTAAAAAACACAAGAAGTTTTAATGCCAATTTGTGTTACAAAATTTAAAAGTATCAAAGGAATTTAAAATGCCTCTTTACATCTTATCTGGCACTTTGACTGAATGAAAACTATCGAGTACATGTGATATATTAAGTCCTTTTGATTTATGAATGATAAACATACCTTTTAATAGTATGATGTTGGTTTGAGTTTTACCTGTGTTTGGGTTGAAAACTAGAAATTATTTGTTGATAGTGTTGTGGTTATGATGTAGTCCTAGATGCTGAATGTTACCTGAAACACCAGTAAATAAATAAATAAATCTAAATAAAACCCCATCTGTTCATTTATTAATTCTCTCCACATGGTAACCAGTAAGCCTTTTTACCTCGCACTGGTATTTATTCAAATTTTTTTTGTTCAACCAAAACACTATTAGAAACTTTTTTCAAAGTACAGTAATTTAGTTTCAGTATTTGTTTTGAAGACATTCTGATACCAGACTGCTTGGTCACATTCTACTGTAAAACAATTAAGTCTATACCAGTGTAAAGTCTATATCTGCCCTGCACTTTTCATACTTATTGAAATCACCAATCAAATTTTATTTTTCAACTTCTGTCTCCAAAACACAGCTTATGACCCTTTCCATTGGAATGACTGTCCAGCTCATTCCAGTGATGTGTCCACAGCTGTGTTTTGAAGGTGATAAATGAAAATAATTGTTTTTTAGTTTTTCAAGAAAATTCTTTTCAGATGTGATTTATACTTTGTTGTGACCTGAGGGTTTTTTTTTCTAGGTGAACTAGTGAAGTTCAAGATGTTTCCTAAATCAGAAGCTCTTTTGTGTATAAAGGTATTTTGATAGTAATATGGCTAATCCTTCTCGGTGGTGAAAACACACCACTCATCCCATCTCAACCTTCCCTTAATATTTTTATACTAGAACCAATGGCCCAGCCTTAACTGGTGCAACCTCAATATTATGAAGGACCAAACACAAATTTTTAACCACCCCAATCCCTAAAATTTGCATACAACACTGAAATTTAAAAGTCCGATCTGGCCCTCCATACTTTTAGTACTTACACATGTGCAGTACCCAGGAAGAGACCGGAATTGGTGCAAAGCATCATTCTTTTGTTTGGCCCAAGTCAGTAAACATGTGAACTGACATCTGTGCAATAAATTCTCATTTTTAGCTTAACTTGACACAGTCAAGATAAGCTATTGCCATCACGCGTGCGGAAGTCTGTTAGTTCAGAGTCTGTTTGTCTGTGAGTCTGTGACGTCTGTTCACATTTTTGTTTAGCACGGGCTACACCCTGCAGTTCTTGTCTGATCGTCACGAAATTTCATATGCAGGTTTGGGGTCATGTCTAGATGAGAACGTCCCCTTTTGGTCGCGATTGGGTAACCGGTATGGCTGCCCGAGCCCAAAACCCGAAAACCATTAGCACAGTCTACAGGTCGTATTTATGAAGGGATTTCATTGTAACTTGGGTGGATGCCTCTGTATAATGCCTAGATGAGAACGTCCCCTTTTGGGCATGATCTATCAACCGTGATGGCTGCCCAAGCCCGAAACCCCAAAACTTGTAGCACAGTCTGCAGGTCATGTATAATGTGGAGGGATTTCATTGTAACTTGGTAGGATGACTCCTTATGATGTCTAGATGAGAATTTCCCCATTTGGGCATGATCTGCCAACTGTGACGACTGCCCGAGCCCAAAACCCGAAAACCTTTAGCACAGTTTACAGATCATATTTATTGAGGAATTTCATTATAACTTGGTGGGTTGTGATCATTCAACCATGATGGCTGCCCGAGCCCGAAGCCCGAAAACCTTAAGCACAGTCTACAGGTCATATTTATGAAGGGATTTCATTGTAACTTGGTAGGTTGACGTCATATAATGTCTAGATGAGAACGTCCCCTTTTGGACATGATTGGGCAACTTTGACGGCTAAAGGTGCCCGAAGCTCAAAAACCTTTAGCACTGTCTACAGGTCGTATTTATGAAGGGATTTCATTGTAACTTGGTAGGATGACTCCAAATAATGTCTAGATGAGAACGTCCCATTTTGGTCGTGATCATTCAGCCTTGATGGGTGCCTGAGCCCAAAAACCATTAGCATAGGCAAAAGGTTATATTTATAGAAGGATTTCATTGTAATCTGTTAGGTTGACTCCATATAATGCCTAGATGATGACATCCCCTTTTGGTCGTGGTTGGTCAACTGTGATGGCTACAGGTGCCTGAAGCCCGAAAATCTTAAGCACAGTCTACAGGTCATATTTATGAAGGGATTTCATTGTAACTTCATAGGATCACTCCAGATGATGTCCAGATGAGAATGTCCCCTTTTGGTTGCGATCATTCAACCATGATGGCTGCCCAAGCCTAAAGCCCGAAAACCTTTAGCACAGTCTTCAGATCATATTTATGAAGGGATTTCATTGTAACTTGGTAGGTTGACTTCATGTAATGTCTAGATGAGAACAGCCCCTTTTGGACACCATTAGGCAACTGTGTTGGCTACAGGGGCCCAAAGCCCAAAAATCTTTAGCACAGTCTACAGGTGATATTTATGAAGGGATTTCATTGTACCTTGGTAGGATGACTCTAAATAATGTCTAGATGAGAACGTCCCCTTTTGGTCACGATTATTCAGCCTTGATGGCTGCCTGAACCCAAAACCCCAAAACCTTTAGCACAGTCTATTGGTCATATTTATGGAAGGACTTCATTGTAACCCGTAAGTTTAACTCCATATAATGCCTAGATGATGACATCCCCTTTTGGTTGTGATTGGTCAACTGTGATGGCTTCAAGGGCCTGAAGCCCCAAAACCTTGAGCACAGTCTACAGGTCATATTTATGAAGGGATTTCATTGTAACTTTGTAGGATCACTCCAAATGATTCCCAGATGAGAATGTCCCCTTTTGGTTGCAATCATTCAACCATGATGGCTGCCAGAGCCCAAAGCCCAAAAACTTTAGCACAGTCTACAGGTCATATTTATTAAGGGATTTCATTGTAACTTGGTAGGTTGACTTCATTTTATGTCTAGATGAGAACGTCCCCTTTGGACACAATTGGGAAACTGACGGCTACAGGGGCCCGAAGCCCGAAAACCTTTAGCACAGTCTACAGGCCATATTTATGAAGGGATTTTAATGTAACTTAATAGGATGACTCGTTTTGGAATAATTTCACTGTAACTTGGTAACTTTTGTTGATATACGTTAACTGTGAGGGCCACATACATTAACTGTGAGGTCATATTAACCCACCCCTCAGCTCTTTAGTACAGTGTACACCTCATATTATTTTTATCATAAACATAGCATACAGGGAACAGAAATGATCATATTCCCAATTATCACAATTCTTGTCTTATTTCATAATCCTTTCATAAACATTGAACATTATCCTTTTCATCAAACACAACACACAAGTTAAGCTACAGTGTCATTGACACTTTCATTGAAGATGCCAGACACAAATCAATGATGGTTTTTATGGAATCAACAGTGTAGCAGGATTTTTGAAGTGAATAACGGTGGTTTGGGATGTTTAGGGCTATAAATAACTTTATAATATTTTATACTAATAACCAATGGCCCAGACTCAGCTGGTGCAAACTCAGTATTATCAAGGGCCAAACACAAATTTTGAACCCCCAATCCCCCAAATTTTCATACAATACCGAAAATTAAAAGTCCTATCTGACCCTCCATACTTTTACTATCTGCGCATGCGCAGTACTCAGGAAGAGACTGGAATTGGCGCCAACATCATTCTTTGTTTGGCCCAAAGTCAGTAAACATCTCAACTGTCATCTGTGCTTTAAATCTTTCTTTTGGTGGATGCCAGACACAAATCAATGAAGTATATGGTGGATTCAAGGCAGTAATGGATGATGGAAGTGAACAACGGTAGTTTGAGACATTCAGGGCCGTAACTTTTAAATAATATGAAAATTATTTCATGTTACCCAATTTCGGGATATACGCCTTGACGTCATTAGTTTTACTAATGATTTACCTACTGTTGATTATGTGTTCCTTCCCTATCCTTCCGTGAACCCTCTGGTTAAACTCCTAAGCTTTCTGGCTGTTTTTTTTATTGAAATTGTTTAGTAAATTTCTTGGGAGTTTAACGTTTTGTACAGAATGTTTATTCTGTTTATCCCCACTGTTACGTCCTCACCCTTGGGGTGTTGGGTCATTTTTGTCTTGCATCTCCTACCGGTTGCATTGTTTTTTCTTCACATGAAGATCTAGCTTTGCATCAGGTATCAGTTAATTATTTACTGACTTGGGCCTCTGGTGTGCCTTTTGTCTAGTTTCCGTTTTTTCTATCCTGACGTTGTTTACTTTTAACAACGCCCATAACAGGTAATATTCAGGGTTTTATTTCATCACAATTATATTAGAATTCATTTATTAATATTCCCGTAGTGTAGCTTTAATATTTTGGTGTTGTCCACACTTAGGCTCTACCAGGATGGCCTTGGGCTCATGCGGTTCCCTTAGGTAACTTAGGCGTTTTCAAAAAAATTTCGGAAAATATTGGTTTAATTTATTTTGAAATTATTTTTGATTGTCTTCATCATGTATCCTTATATTGTATGATTATATGTTAGCTGTTAGGAGTGCAGTGAACTTGTTGTATTATAATTATTTATGAATTACTGCTGTCTGTGTAGGGCGTAATAGTCTACATCAGATTTACATGCTTGTTGCCTTGCTTGTAGTCACTGCACTCCTACTGATTCTGGTCCTATTTGTGTGGAGAGGGTCGACTCATTAGGACACTAACGTTGAAAACGGGTGTTGCACTATGTATTCACAGTGAACTTCCGATGTCGGGGCTTTCACCGCAAAATTTCTTAGTTTCTTTTCCAGAGGAACAAGAACATGGTGATTGTAGTGTGACACCCGTCCAGAATGTGCTGCTGTTGTCACGCTCTGAGGAGTAAATAGAGCTAGCTGCTAAGGTGCTCTTGAATATAAGGAATAAGGCCTCCTATTCCTGCAGCTAGCTCGACCAGTCAGGCGGTTTCCCGATAGTGGGAACCGTAATACTGGGTATGTCTGATGTGGTTGAGAAGAGTGTAGATTTGGGTAGACCGAGCACATTTTAATCAAAAGCTGACTCAGCGACGACGGCAAAATAAGGGGAAGAAGTCTGCAAGTTTCTCTTCGGGAAGCTCGGTGAGGTCTGCATCAGACCGCGAGCAGGAGAGCCTTCTCTAACCCAGTAATAGTCGGGGTCGCTTTGAGAAACTTGCACTGAGTCGGAGCTAATGTCCTCCATGGCCGCTCTGGACGCTGCTTCTGCACTGCAGCCGAGGCTGGCTGCAGTTACAGCTTCTTCCTCCGCCTTAGCGAAGCACATGCGACCGCACACTAGCTACCCGACTATAGATGTTCATGTTCATGCAGCCGAGCGAAGACACTCCAGTCTTTACCCTCGAAGAAAGAAAATAAAGAAGGAAAAGAAAGTCGGTCCATCCAATAGCTAGTGATTCGAGGTATCATTCATTGGGACGTTCGACAAAGAGATCGGTGGCCAGATCTCTGTCCCGGAAGCAACATGCGGCAGGAAATAAGCCTCTGATCCACAAGCCTCCGTAACGGACTTACTGTTGCAATTTGATCAGCTTATAGCAGCTTAAAAACCCATCAAGGGGCACCCGTCAGCAGAACGGTAGTGAGCCGCCGGACGGTGTTGGGTCGGTCTGGTCAATTGTGCATGTAGAAGAAGCCAGCCTCTACGGGATGCCCGGCTAGATCTGGGGTCAGATTACCGTTAACAGTCAGGGTTGTCTGTGTCCATTGTGAACCATATTGAGTCGCAACATGCATCAAAATACCAGGGCCGGCGGCAGTTATGGCTTCTTCTACTTACATGGAAGCGCACGAGAAGGGGATTAGCCTAGAAGTTTCTAATCGGGATACTCTGCGAGATCTGGGGTCAGATCGCGAGTGCAGAGCGTTTTTCTTTCCGTTAACAGTCGGGGATGACTGTTTTGTGTTGTAAGTAGGAACATCCGTCCTATGTGGTGAGTCTGGATGCTTCTTCCGCACCAGCCGAGGTCGGCTGTTGTTACGGCTTCCTCTTCTTCCATGGATATGCACGCTAAGGGATAGATGCCTACAAGTTTCTAACGGAACGCTCAGCGATGTCTGGAGCAGACCGCAAGCTGGAGAGCCCTCTCCTTTCCATCAGCAGTCGGGGTCGACTGTTTTTGATTTGAGAAACTTTAGTGAGTTGGGACGCCCGTTCACACTTGTGGTTCGGGAAGCTCCTTCCACACTGCAGCCGGATCTGGTTGCAGCTATGGCATCTTCCCCTGCTTCATTAATGAAGCACGTTGACCGCAGACTAGCTATCTGTCTTCGCATGTTCAGGTCGATAGCTAGTCGTTCGAGGCATTTTTATAGGGACATGTGTCGAGGATCTGGGGCCAGTTCTGCATCCCGTGAGCAGCTTATGGTAACAAGTGGATTATCATTGCTCTGCTAGTCTCAGTCACAGACCGGCTGCCGCAGATTGCTCTGCATATCGTAGCATTCCAGTAGTCGCTGATACTAGTGTTTAACAGGCTCCGATGGTGAGCTGTCGGATGGTGCTGTGTTGGTCCAGTCATCCGTCGGATGGAGTTGACCATATTTTCAGATGGAACATTTGATGGTAAGGGGGCTACGGAGTGTGAGTCTCCATCCCTCACAGAAGGGCACTTTAAGACTATGAAATTTTAGTCTTAAACTCTTAGAATCTTGTTCCATCTGAATATAAGTCTGCATTTGCTAGGCAAAAAACAGCTTATCATACCGGGCGATGGAAAGACGAAGATCTTTCATCCCCTGATCTTTTGGCTCAGGTATCGAGGGATTTTGTCCCGATTAACGACGCCTTCCTTGCCTTAGCAATAGTATAATAAATGCAATGCCCTATTCTTTATGAATAGAGGTTCCATAGTGCATAGTTAGGCTGAGACAGCTGTCTTGTTTGGAATAGAGCTGTTAGAGGAAATAAGTACGTCTTTTCCTTCTCGGTGTTATTTTCCTTGGCGTCAGTACATTTAATACCATTGTGGACGCCATAATAGCCTTATGTATTGTTACAGCAGTCTTTTCTTATACATTAGCGGCTAGTATTGTAAGTCACCATTTAGTGAGCTTTCAAAGGCCACAAGTGACACAGATATTTCTTCACGCAGACGAAAACTCATAACTGCGTAGCTACCTTGAGACTACTGTCTCTTTGGGAATTACGGCTGTCAGAATAGTGGCTTGTCATTCCCTACCTTGCGTGACGATGGTTGTAAGTCTCCGTTTAGTGAGCTTTCAAGGTCGCAAGTTACACCGAAATATCTATCTGTCTTCATGGAGATGAAGACTTCTAAGCTACGTTAGCTAGGCTTTGATCGCTGTCTTTTGGGAATAAAACCGATAAAGGTACAGTGCTTTTCGGTTTGTTTTCCTAGGTGTCATAGACTTCAGTCTTATTGTTTACACCATAGTAGCCTAGCTAGAATCATGAGTGAGATTGTTTCAGTAATTATGCAGTGACATAACTGAATTTATTATCTCTTGGGACTGCTGTCTCTTTGGGAATTTAGGGCTGTTAAATAGCGGCTCTTCATTCCCTACCTTGCATGACGATAGTTGTAAGTCTCCGTTCAGTGAGCCTTCAAGGTCGCAACTTACGCTGATATATCTGTCTTCACAGAGATGAGGACTTCTAAGCTACTGCTGGCATTGTAAGTCTCCTTAGTGAGCTTCTAAGGCCGCAGTTATCAGCCTTTTTATTGTCTTCACGAATAGGAAAACCTTCAGCTGCTTCAGCTAGGCCGAGTGCATTGTCCTATCGGACAGGATACCGTTATATTAGAGGAGGTTATTCTCTTCCTACCGGTATGGTTTGGTGTTAGTTAATTGTATAAGAGGCGAAAAGACTTTTGGAGACGCGTTATATACCTAGTGTGATTAATGAGCGTTCCTTCCAATGCCTATACTAACTCCTCAGGAATATATTTCCTGATATCATATTGAACGTAAGGAGTTCATCTAGGTTTTTATGATCGGGTGTTGGAACATTGTTTTCGTCTCCCTTTTCATTTCTATCCAATCTATTGCTATGGATTATATTTCCACCTTAGAGACTGGATATTATGTCTTTCTGGTGTATTATTTGTTTATCATGTCCCTCTCCGTTCTTAGTGTAATTATGGAGTCGGTCAGACGTGGGGAGCCTTGCGGTTCCTATACTATTTGATAACTAACACAAGACCGATTCAAGTAATGCAGGTGAGGGGGGTTCGATAGGAATTATTTGTCAACCCCCCCCCCCCCCCCACCTGCCAATGTGTTAAGAGGCGATTACAGGGCAGAATGTAGTTTTCTTCCTGTAAGGTATACGTTAGAAGCGTGCACTGTTAATAACCGGGATCGCCACGATAGCCTTAGCTTCTGAAGTGGTGTTAAACACCAATAATTAATAATAATTAATAACTGGGTGGGTGTTCTAAGTAAGATATGGGGGTCCAAGGTTGAGATGCTTATGGCATCTCTTGAAGGTCATAGGCCTGAGCCAGGGGTGTGGGCATGGGAGAGTGTGCCCCCCCCCCCCCCCCCCCCCCCCCCACCCATTGGTTTGGGCTCTGTGGGCCGTGCCTCAGGGAAAAAATCACATTTGGATAATTTGGACGCCATCAGAGCAATATCTGACCATTTCTACAATTCCTAACGTGGTCTTCAAAGGTGCCCAGGTTGTGTCAGATAGCAATTTGAAGTTTGGGAGGGAGGGGGGGTGCACTGATGTATAGCATTTACCATTAACAGGAAAATAATCAAATGTCATCCAATCTACCCCAAATTCATATTAACACTTCGTCAACTGAGTGCTAGTGAAGTGTGCTATGTCCCAGTACTGCCTGTAGGATGTGGCATACTTTAAATAGCTCTCAGGTGACATTTCTATGGTCTTTTCTAGTAAGATGATAGTGATTTAGATTAATTGAAGGGCTTGGAAATAATACCGAAAAAACAAACTGAAACCGCGGTTTTAAAAAAAATAAAACCGAAACCGAACCTGGAAAAAAAAAAACTCCATGCACTATCTCGTATATTCGCATGGTTCTAATGGACTTTTATTATTGGAATTAATTGTACACCTGAACGCTGAAGCCTGTTGGTTGCCTTAGAAGCGTGTTTGCTCTAACAGATACTTTCAAGGGTATTCAGTTGGACAAATTTATGGTTGTACACGTTACATCACCGGTTTTCGACCTATCTATGTATGCCAACTCTGGTATACGTTAGAAGCGTGCGCTGTTAATAACCGGGATCGCCATGATAGCCTTAGCTTCTGAAGTGGCGTTAAGTACCAATAATTAATAATAATTAATAACAGGGTGCCTGTTGGACGAATATATATTCATTATTTGGTACCCGCTTTTCACTGATTCCAGAGCGCTTCCCTATTTGTTTTGAAGAATATCACTTCCAAAAAATGGGGGGGGGGGGGGGGATTTTTCTTCATTTTTTCCATCTTGATAAGTGTGTAACTTTGAGTGAAGCTGTTTTGTCTGTAGATTATTACTGATCCTAGATACAGCTTGTTTATTATTTATATATGGCGTGTGTTTGTGGGGATTAGTCTCTCACTCTCGAATACGCCATCCTAATTTAAGGGGCTTAGTCCAGACTAGCCTTAAAATTGGGTGCTCGTTACACCCAATTAGCATAAATTTAATCTCCTTTTCACCTTGGAATTCAGGCTTAGGAGCTATATTTGGTCCTAGGCCCTCTGCCTTTTTATGATTCATCTAAGTGTGGGCCATTGGTTATTAGTATAAAAATATGATAAATTTAAAGTAATTTGTATATTTTTATACTGATAACCAATGGCCCAGACTTAGCTGGTGTAAACTCGATATTATCAAGGGCCAAACACAAATTTTGAACCCCCCCCCAATCCCCAAAATTTGCATATATAATACCGAAAATTGAAAGTCCTATCTGGCCCTCCATACTTTTACCATCTGCGCATGCGCAGCAGTCAGGAAGAGATCAGAATTGGTGCCAACATCATTCTTTGTTTGTCCCTAAAGTCAGTAACAATGATCTACAATGATCTGACATCTGTGCTTTAAAATCTCCTTTTTTGAGGATGCCAGACACAAATCAATGCAAGAATTGGTGGACACAAGACTGTAAATGGATGATGGAAGTGAACAACGGTGGTTTCAAACTTTCAGGGCTGTAACTTTATAATAATTATAAAAATTATTTCATGTTTCCCATTTTCTTGCTAATGATTTATCCACTGTTTGTTAAGGGTTCCTTCCATATCCTTCCAGGAACCCCTCCTGTTAAACTCATAAGCTTTTTGGCTATTTTTTATTGAAATTTTTTATTCAATTTCTTGGGAGTTTAACGTGTATTACAGAATGTTTATTCTGTTTATCCCCATGGTTACGTCCTCACCCTAGGGGTGTTGGGTCGTTTTGGTCTTGCATCTTCTATCCGATGTATCATTTTTTCTTTGTATGAAGCTCTAGCTTTGCATCTGGTAGCATTTAAATTGTTTACTGACTTTGGGCCTTTTTGTGTGCCTTGTCTTGTTTCCGTTTTTTTCCTTTGACGTTGTTTACATTGGCAACGTCCTCAAATATATGCAGTATTTTATTAGCTCACCTGACTTTCAGTCAGGAGAGCTATAGTGATCACTCACCGTCCGTCGTCCGTGAACATGGTGTTTGCGTCTTCTCCTCCCAAACCGCTGAACCAATTTAATTGATATTTGAGATAATAGTTTGTTATGACATCGCAATTTGATTTTGTTCAAATCAAGTTGCCTCGCCGTGGGTAGGGCCACACCCAAAAAGTGTGCTGAAATCTTAAAAAACCTTCTTCTCATGAACCAGCAGTAGCAGAGACTTGATATTTGGTGTGCAGCTTCCTTTTGAGGTGTAGACTCAGATTTGTTCAAGAGAAGTTTGTGGGGCTATACTTGGCGTCGTTATGGGAGGGGCAAAATTTTTGGCCCCGCCCAAAATTTCTATTTTCCAAACTGAGAGGCTGATTTGAACCAAATTTTATGTGAGGGCTTATTGGGTCATAAGTACCTAATTTATGCTGATTTTTTTTTTCCCGTAGCCCCATGGGAACCGCAGGAGCTAAAAATAGAAAAAAATTAAAACGCCCATATCTCCAAAACTGCATGGCACCGAGAATTTTTATTTGGTGTGAAGCTTCCTTAGGACCAACAGAAAGAATTGGTAAAAAAAAATTGCCATCGGTTTTATCATAGGGTACAGTTTCGGGACTTTGAAAAAGTGCTGAGTCAGCACTTTTTAACACTGTAGGCAATGGGAAAAACATTAAAAAATCTTCTTCTCCAGATCCAGCAGGCAGAATCTTTTGATATTAGGTATGCAACATTGGAGGGTGGATCTGATTCAAGTTTGTTCAAATCGGCCCCCTGGGTTCACATTTGGGCTCAGTATAGGAGCCCGATTTCGAACTTAGTGCATTTCAGGCAAATTTCTTAAAAAATCTTCTTCTCCAGATCCAGCAGGCAGAATCTTTTGATATTTGGTATGCAACATTGTGGGGTGGATCTGATTCAAGTTTGTTCAAATCGGCCCCCTGGGTTTATATTTGGGCTCAGTATAGGAGCCCAAATTTGAACTTACTGCATTTCAGGCAAATTTCTTTGAAAATCTTCTTCTCCAGATCCAGCAGGCAGAATCTTTTGATATTTGGTATGCAACATTGTGGGGTGGATCTGATTCAAGTTTGTTCAAATCGGCCCCTTGAGTTTATATTTGGGCTCAGTATAGGAGCCCAAATTTGAACTTAGTGCATTTCAGGCAAATTTCTTTGAAAATCTTCTTCTCAAGATCCAGCAGGCAGAATCTTTTGATATTTGGTATGCAACATTGTGGGGTGGATCTGATTCAAGTTTGTTCAAATCGGCCCCTTGGGGTTTTTTTTGGGCTCAGTATAGGAGCCCAAATTTGAACTTAGTGCTTTTCAGGCAAATTTCTTAAAAAATCTTCTTCTCCAGATCCAGCAGGCAGAATCTTTTGATATTTGGTATGCAACATTGTGGGGTGGATCTGATTCTATTTTGTTCAAATCGGCTCCCAAGATTCATATTTGGGCTCACTATAGAAGCTCGAATTCGAACTTAGTGCATTTCAGGCAAATTTCTTCAATAATCTTCTTCTCCAGATCCTGCAGGCAGAATCTTTTGATATTTGGTATGCAACATTGTGGGGTGGAACTGATTCCAGTTTGTTCAAATCGGCCACCTGGATTCATATTTGGGCTCACTATAGAAGCCTAAATTCGAACTTAGTGCATTTCAGGCAAATTTCTTTGAAAATCTTCTTCTCAAGATCCAGCAGGCAGAATCTTGTGATATTTGGTATGCAGCATCCTTAGGGGGTGAGATTCAAGTTTGTTCAAGCCATGTCCCTAGGTCCATATTTGGGCTCACTGTGGGAGCTTGAATTGTAACTTTGTTCGAAATGAGGAATTTTCTTAAAAAATCTTCTTCAGATCCAGCAGTCGGAATGGTTTGATATGTGGTGAGTAGCATCCTTGGGGGGGGAGGGGGGGGGGGGGGGGATTCAAGTGTGTTAAAGCCAAGTCCATGGGTCCATATTTGGGCTCCCTGTGGGAGCCCAAATTATAACTTAGTCAATATGAGGAATTTTTCTTTAAAAATCTTCTTCTTCAGATTCAACAGTTGGAATGTTTTGATATTTGGCATGGAGCAACCTTAGGGGGCTGAGATTCAAGTTTGTTAAAGCCAAGTCCCTTGGTTCATATTTGGGCTCACTATGGGAGCCTGAATGACTTAGTTCAAAATGAGGAATTTTCTTTAAAAATCTTCAGATCCAGCAGATGAATGCTTTTGATATTTTTTATGCAGCATCCTTAGGGGGGTAAGATTCAAGTTTGTTCAAGCCATGTCCCTAGGTCCATATTTGGGCTGATTGTGGGAGCTCGAATTGTAACTTTGTTCAAAATGAGGAATTTTCTTTAAAAATCTTCTTCTTCAGATCCAGCAGTCGGAATGTTTTGATAATTGGTGTGCAGAATCCTTAGGGGTGTGAGATTCAGGTTTGTTAAAGCCAAGTCCCTGGGTTCATATATGGGCTCCCTGTGGGAGCCCGAATTATGACTTAGTTCAATATGAGGAATATTCTTTAAAAATCTTTTTTTAGATCCACTGGTCAGAATATTTGGATATTTGGTTTCAGCATTTCTTAGGAGGAGCAGATGCAACTTGTGGAAATCAATTCTCTGGGTTGATATTTAGGCTACCATGTCAGGTGAGCGCCCTCAGGCCCCCTGGGGCCTCTTGTGTAAATGAGGACTAAGATCGGGAAAATCTGGATTTGAAATGGGAAAAATCATGCTAAAATGCCATTAAGAATAGATCCCACAATCGGACTCTGTGAACATCAAAAAAAAATTCCGGTATTGTGCAGAAATATGTGACCTTGATCATAAATAAATTAATAAATAAATAATCTCAGTTGCAATAGACGCTGCAGGATCAAGTAGGATTTATTGAATTTTTTCTTTCCCTGACATGACTTTCAAACAACTCTTGTCAAATGTTTCCGAAAGTGAACCTTTTCATTTTTTGCTTTTAAAACATAGTTTATGCCCACATTTTTGTTGACTTTGGGATCGTAAGTTATGTTTTGCAAAACAAAAAATCAAAACAATATTATTTAGTAGCAATTATTGTCCGTAGTGCATGGTGCATTTGGCTAATCTGTTAGGTATAAAATTATTCTTTTTGAAACATGGAGCATTGTTATCAATTATTTTGTTAGTTTGAATTTACTGTTCAGGTTGTAAAGATGAGTTGTTTGGCAGATGATTTCACGAACCAGAGGGAGAAAGCAATGCACCTTAGATATAATTCCAACGTGGTTGTTTAAAGCATGTCTTCCAAATCTAATCCCATTCATTGTTAGAATAGTCACTACATCATTTCATCTGGCACATTTCCAACTGTGATGAAGTGCACCCTGGTTATGCCACTGTTGAAGAAACCCAGTCTAGATGCTGAAAAACTGAAGAACTACCGCCCGGTCTCTAACCTTTCTTTCCTATCAAAGGTTATTGAGCGGGTGGTTGCTCATCAACTGAGAACTCACTTAGACGTACACGGCCTATTTGAGGAATGACAGTCAGCATACCGCCCTTTCTGTAGCACAGAAACTGCACTGCTACAAGTTCAAAATGATATCTATGGATAAACACCTCATTTCATGCTTGGTACTCCTAAATTTAAGTGTCGCCTTCGACACCATCGACCATAAAACCCTTCTGCTAAGATAACAGCACTGATGTGGTGTAACCGGTACTGCTTTGAAATGGTTTTCCTCTTACCTTAAAAATCGTTCACAGAGCATTCTCATCAACGGTGTTGCTTCCGATGAGACCACTCTGTGCTTTGGCGTCCCCCAGAGATCCATTCTCGGTCCCATTTTCTATGTAATATATGTTTTACCACTGGGTGACATCATACAAAAACATGGATTGCAATTCCATTTCTACGCAGACGACACGCAGTTGTACATCCATTTTCAGCCTACAGGTCAGGCTGTGGCACTGGATAGGTTGAGGCGATGTGTAGATGAAATTAAAACCTGGATGACACAAAATTATCTGAAACTTAATGGAGATAAAACAGAGGTTATTTATTTCGGTCTTCCTAATCAAATATCACATATGTCAAAACTACCTCTGCAGGTTGACAATTCAGCTATTGCGCCATGTTTGTGTGTGCGCAACCTAGGATTCTTCATGGATGAAAACTTGCGGGCTGACAGACATGTTAGTCTATCTGTCAGACAGCAGTTTTTCATCTCCAAAAAATCAATAAAATAAGGGAGTTCCTAGACGATAAAACAACTGAACAACTTGTTCCTGCCTTCATTACGAGCCGGCTCGATTATTGCAATTCCCTACTGCATGGCTGTAAAAAATTTCAGCTAGAAAGGCTACAGCATATCCAGAACTGTGCAGCATGTGTTGTCACCAAATCACGTAAATTCTGTGATATTACACCAGTGCTGGAAAAGCTCCATTGGCTTCCTGTAAAACAGCGAATAGAGTACAAACTCCCTTTACTCGCCTTCAAATGTTTGAATGGCATGATGCTATAATACTTGAGTGATCTTATACCAGTCTACAAACCACCACGGTCACTGCGCTCGACGAATCTTGTTGCACTGGTCAGCCATGGTCCAAGTTAAACACTGCAGGTGACAGGGCTTTTTCTGTGGCAGTCCCTAGATACTGGTATGTATTACCTGCTCACCTAAGAAAACCCAAATCAATCACCTCATTTAAGATAGGTCTAATAAATTTTTCTCTATAAAATAGCTTTTGATAACTGCTAGGTTTAGTTCATGTAAAGCCAAAGAGCATGCTAGTGGAGTTTAGGCTTATAAATTGTTATTATTATTATTTATTATAATAAATGATATTTTAAACTTTATCAATCGGGGATGCAGCTGTTGAATCAGTATAATTAATAAAAATCCTCAAAATTGTCTTATAAATTTGATTTGATTACACACTACAGCCCACCCTCAGGTAATCTTTGTTGACCTTTGAACTAAATTTACAAGAAAAATTAGAACATATTTTTGTTTATGATAATCAGGATGCAGGTATTGCCCCTTACCCGAGATTTGTAACAAATCTTCCTATCATTGTCATTCAAAACTTGTTCACACCCACAACATAGCTCATGCTCAATGGTTGGGACAAGCTTGTTTTTATGAGGGGTCATGAGCTGTGTTTCTAATTCCCCAAATGAAAATTGTTGAAGAAAAATATTGTTGGTGTAAGAGACGAGTCTCACAAGTAGATTAAATGACCTTGGAGGGAGAAAAATTATCTTGTGGCCATTTTTTAGCTCACCTGACTTTCAGTCAGGAGAGCTATAGTGATCACTCACCGTCCGTCGTCCGTGAACATGGTGTTTGCGTCTTCTCCTCCCAAACCGCTGAACCAATTTAATTGATATTTGAGATAATAGTTTGTTATGACATCGCAATTTGATTTTGTTCAAATCAAGTTGCCTCGCCCGTGGGTAGGGCCACACCCAAAAAGTGTGCTGAAATCTTAAAAAATCTTCTTCTCATGAACCAGCAGTAGCAGAGACTTGATATTTGGTGTGCAGCTTCCTTTTTAGGTGTAGACTCAGATTTGTTCAAGAGAAGTTTGTGGGGCTATACTTGGCGTCGTCATGGGAGGGGCAAAATTTTTTGCCCCGCCCAAAATTTCTATTTTCCAAACCGAGAGGCTGATTTGAACCAAATTTTATGTGAGGGCTTATTGGGTCATAAGTACCTAATTTATGCTGATTTTTTTTTCCCGTAGCCCCATGGGAACCGCAGGAGCTAAAAATAGAAAAAAATTCAAACGCCCGTATCTCCAAAACTGCACGGCACCGAGAAATTTTTTTTGGTGTGAAGCTTCCTTAGGACCAACAGAAAGAATTGATAAAAAAAAATTGCCATCGGTTTTATCATAGGGTACAGTTTCGGGACTTTGAAAAAGTGCTGAGTCAGCACTTTTTAACACTGTAGGCAATGGGAAAAACATTAAAAAATCTTCTTCTCCAGATCCAGCAGGCAGAATCTTTTGATATTTGGTATGCAACATTGTAGGGTGGATCTGATTTAAGTTTGTTCAAATCAGCCCCCTGGGTTCATATTTGGGCTCAGTATAGGAGCCCGATTTCGAACTTAGTGCATTTCAGACAAATTTCTTAAAAAATCTTCTTCTCCAGATCCAGCAGGCAGAATCTTTTGATATTTGGCATGCAACATTGTGGGGTGGATCTGATTCAAGTTTGTTCAAATCGGCCCCCTGGGTTTATATTTGGGCTCAGTATAGGAGCCCAAATTTGAACTTACTGCATTTCAGGCAAATTTCTTTGAAAATCTTGTTCTCCACATCCAGCAGGTAGAATCTTTTGATATTTGGTATGCAACATTGTGGGGTGGATCTGATTCAAGTTTGTTCAAATCGGCCCCTTGGTTTTATATTTGGGCTCAGTACAGGAGCCCAAATTTGAACTTAGTGCATTTCAGGCAAATTTCTTTGAAAATCTTCTTCTCAAGATCCAGCAGGTAGAATCTTTTGATATTGGGTATGCAACATTGTGGGGTGGATCTGATTCTATTTTGTTCAAATCGGCTCCCTAGATTCATATTTGGGCTCACTATAGAAGCTCGAATTCGAACTTAGTGCATTTCAGGCAAATTTCTTCAAAAATCTTCTTCTCCAGATCCTGCAGGCAGAATCTTTTGATATTTGGTATGCAACATTGTGGGGTGGATCTGATTCCAATTTGTTCATATCGGCCACCTGGATTCATATTTGGGCTCACTATAGAAGCCCAAATTCAAACTTAGTGCATTTCAGGCAAATTTCTTCAACAATCTTCTCCAGATCCAGCAGGCAGAATCTTTTGATATTTGGTATGCAACATTGTGGGGTGGATCTGATTCAAGTTTGTTCAAAACGGCCCCCTGGGTTTATATTTGGTCTCAGTACAGGAGCCCAAATTTGAACTTAGTGCATTTCAGGCAAATTTCTTTAAAAATCTTCTTCTCAAGATCCAGCAGGCAGAATCTTGTGATATTTGGTATGCAGCATCCTTAGGGGGGTGAGATGCAAGTTTGTTCAAGCCATGTCCCTAGGTCCATATTTGGGCTCACTGTGGGAGCTTGAATTGTAACTTTGTTCGAAATGAGGAATTTTCTTAAAAAATCTTCTTCTTCAGATCCAGCAGTCGGAATGGTTTGATATGTGGTGAGTAGCATCCTTGGGGGGGGGGGGGGGGGGGGGGGGGGAGGGGGGATTCAAAAGTGTGTTAAAGCCAAGTCCATGGGTCTATATTTGGGCTCCCTGTGGGAGCCCAAATTATAACGTAGTCAATATGAGGAATTTTTCTTTAAAATCTTCTTCTTCAGATTCAGCAGTTGGAATGTTTTGATATTTGGCATGGAGCAACCTTAGGGGGCTGAGATTCAAGTTTGTTCAAGCCAAGTCCCTTGGTTCATATTTGGGCTCACTATGGGAGCCTGAATGACAACTTAGTTCAAAATGAGGAATTTTCTTTAAAAATCTTCAGATCCAGCAGATGAATGCTTTTGATATTTTTTATGCAGAATCCTTAGGGGGGTAAGATTCAAGTTTGTTCAAGCCATGTCCCTAGGTCCATATTTGGGCTGATTGTGGGAGCTCGAATTGTAACTTTGTTCAAAATGAGGAATTTTCTTTAAAAATCTTCTTCTTCAGATCCAGCAGTCGGAATGTTTTGATAATTGGTGTGCAGAATCCTTAGGGGTGTGAGTTTCAGGTTTGTTAAAGCCAAGTCCCTGGGTTCATATATGGGCTCCCTGTGGGAGCCCGAATTATGACTTAGTTCAATATGAGGAATATTCTTTAAAAATCATTTTTTAGATCCACTGGTCAGAATATTTGGATATTTGGTTTCAGCTTTTATTAGGAGGAGCAGATGCAACTTGTGGAAATCAATTCTCTGGCTACCATGTCAGGTGAGCGCCCTCAGGCCCCCTGGGGCCTCTTGTATTATATTACTGTAGAATTACTGTAGGGTACATTGATTATTATTCCGGTAGTGTAGCTCATAAAATTTTGATTTTGTGCACACTTAGGCTCTTTCGGGATGCCCTTGGCCTCATAATGTTCACTTTGGGAACTTAGGAATTTTCTCAAAAAGAATTTCGAAAAAAATTTTATCATTTTTTTTAATTTAATTTTGATTGCTATTATCCATGTATCTTTATCATATATTTTGTTGTGGAGTTTAGGAGTGCTATTGACTTTGTATTTTGATTGTAATTATCAAAGCTTACTGCTCTAAATGCAAGACGAGGAAGTCTTCCTCAGATTTACATGCTTGTTGCCTTGCCTGTAGTCTGTAAACTCCTGCGGATTCTTGTCCTACTTGTGTACATTGGGATGACAAATGTTGGAGATGGGTGTCGCGGTACGTCGTTGGCGGTGAGGTTCCAATGCCGGAGCTCTCACCGCAAAATAATTCAAGTTTTTCAGTTTCTTTTTCAGAGGAACAAGAACATGGTGATTGTATTGTGACATCCATTCAAGTGTGCTACTGTCGTCGTGTTCTGATGAGCAAACAGAGCTAGCTGCAAGGTGCTCATGAATATTAAGCAAGGGATAAGGCCTCTAGTTAGTGTTCTTATCCTTTGCAAGCAGCTGCCTCGACCGGTGAAGCTGTTACTCCGTTCATGGGAGCCATGACACCGGGTAAGTCCGTTGCTGTTGAGGGAAGTGTAGATTTGGGTAGAACGAGCACCTCAAAAACTAAAGTTCATCCAGTGACGACGGAAATAGGGAGGAAGCCTGCTAGTTTCTCTTTGGGAGGCTCGGCGATGTCTGTTAAGACCGCGAGCGGGAGAGCCCTCTCTCTAACCCAGCAACATTTGGGGCCAAATGTTGTTGAGAAACTTGTCTGTGTAGGAACCTGCATGTTTATCTTAGGGAAGCTCGGCGAGGTCTGAAAAGTCCGCGAGCGGGAGAGCCCTCTCTCTAACCCACAACATTTGGGGCCAAATGTTGTTTGATAAACCGGCGTCGGCTACAGTTACAGCTTCTTCCTCAGGCAGATATAGCACACACGACTGCATACCAGAGGATGTTCTTTCCTTCCTGAAACAGTCTCGACAGGTGTCGGAGGCCTTCAGACATGTTAATGACGCCATATTCAACCTCTCTAGTGCTAAAAGGAAGGCGGTTTCTTATCGACATCTTCAATAAATATACCATTCCTTGGACCATGTTCATTTGAAACGGTTGGAGAAGATTCCAGAGAGCTCCTCTGCGTTTAGATGAGCAGGCCAGGAATTTAGATATGTCCTTACCCGCATCATTCAATATATGCTCGGAAGTGATGGAATGTGCTATTTCATCCAGTAGAGTGAATCTGGACGCGATGTCCTATGCAGATCACCTCACCAGAGCTAAGGCACAACGTCTTAACCCTTTACCCAACAAATCGGCCACGTCCGCCCACGTAATATGCAAATTCAGCAGTTGAAAAAATATTATTTTTCAAAAAATTTCAACAAAACCATATCATGTGACCCCTTGTTGGAACGAGCTCGTCGAGCTCGTTCCAACGAGGGGTCACATGATATGGTTTTGTTGAAATTTTTTGAAAAATTTGAAAAAATGATATTTAAAATAATAAATTCTGATATCGTCTGCGTTGGGTAAAGGGTTAATGGGAAGGAATTTGAGGATGTTAGTTCCTCGCTTAGAGTTCGTTCCAGGGCAGTCATGTATGCCACGAACAACTCCGCCCTGACAGTGGCAATTTGGAGTTGATCAGACGTGATGCTGCCCTTGCGTTGTCATTACTTATAGATGACAAGGCGAAAAGCTCTCTCCCAAGTCGCTCTGGTCTCCAGATATACTCTATTTGATGACAAGCTACAAAGAAAGCTTCCAGTGCGCTGCTACTGAAGTCTCTGTCTCAACAACAAGCTTCAGCAGACCGGGGTAAGCGAGGCCATTCCACTTCAAAATCAACTAAAGGGAACTCCTCACGAGGGTACAAGAAACCCTCTTATACTTACTCTGGAGGTCGTCAGTATAGCGACTCGAAAAAAGGGCACAGGTCTGATCCAGACTATAGGTCAGACACCCCTAAGCCGACGAGATGAGGTTCTTCGTGGAGAGGACATAGTTTCTCCTCCCGTAAACCTCATAAGTCTTGCAGGTGATGGACAAGACCTCTATTGCTTGCCAGTTGGCGGAAGGTTATCAATCTTCACGAGAAGCTAGATAGAAGTCACGGAAGTTCAGTGGGTGAGAAGTGTAGTCTTGGAAGGCCCGAGCAAAAACCCCCACTTACAAGATGTCCACGTTGGACAAATCTTATCTTCCCGTGTATCCTTTCAAAAGAGAGTCTCTCCTAGCAGAGGTACAGACTCTCTTATTAAAGGAAGCAATAGAGGTCGTCGAGAGAAAGACTTCTGTTGCTTTCCACTTAGCAGAAGGTTATCAACCTCGCAAAAAGTGGATGAAAATTAAGGAAGATCAGTGGATGAGAATGTAGTCTCGGCAGGCCTGCGGCTATCAGTCCGAGCAAAGCTCCACTTACAAGAAGTACGTGTTGGACAAATCATCCGGCGATTTCTTCCAAGAGAGTCTCTCCTTGTGGAGGTACAGGCTCTCCTATTGAAGAAAAGCAATAGAGGTCGTCGAAATATTCTCCTGATTTTTTCAAGTCACCTGTTTCTTGTCCCGAAGCCAGACGGATAGTGCATAGATAGGCTGAGATGGCTGTCTTGTTTGGAATAGAGCCGTTAGAGGAATAAGTAGTCTTTTCCCTCTTGGTGTTGTATTCCTTGGCGTCAAGACATTTAATGCCATTGGGGACGCCATAGTGGCCTTATGTTCTGTTATAGCAGTCTTTTCTTATAATTAGCGGCTAGTGTTGTAAGTCTCCATTTAGTGAGCTTTCAAAGGCCGCAAGTGACACTGATATGGCTTCACATAGACGAAGACTCATAACTGCGTAGCTACCTTGTGATTACTTGCTTTTTGGGAATTATGGCTGTTAGAATAACGGCTCGTCATTCCCTACCTTGCTCGACAATGGTTGTAAGTCTCCGTTTAGTGAACTTTCAACGTCGCTAGTTACACCGAGATATCTGTCTTCACGGGGAGGAAGACTTCTAAGCTACGTTAGCTAGGCTCGGACCACTGTCTTTTGGGAATAAAACCTAAAGGTAGAGTGCCTTTCGGTTTGTTTTCCTAGGTGTCATAGACTTGAGTCTTATTGTTTACACCATAGTAGCCTAGCTAGAATCATGAGTGATGTTTTTTTCAGTAATTGTGCAGTGACATAACTAAATTTATTATCTCTTGGGACTACTGTCTCTTTGGGAATTTAGGGCTGTTAAAATAGTGGCTCTTCATTCCCTACCTTGCGCGATGATAGTTGTAAGTCTCCGTTCAGTGAGCCTTCAAGGTCCAACTTACACCGATATATCTATCTTCACGGAGATGAAGACTTATGAGCTACGGCTGGCATTGTAAGTATCCTTAGTGAGCTTCTAAGGCCGCAGTTATCAGCCTTTTTATTGTCTTCACGTATAGGAAGACCTTTAGCTGCTTCAGCTAGGCTGAGTTTGTTGTCCCATCGGACATGATACTATATGTTAGAGGAGGTTATTCTCTTCCTACCGGAATGGTTTGGTGTTAGTTATATGAGGCAATAAGCTCTATTGATGACGCCATATTTACCTAGTGTGATTAATGAGCGTTTCTTCAAACGCCTATACTTAACTCCTTCTCAGGAACATATTTCCTGATATCATTTTGAACGTAAGGAGTTCATCTAGATTTTTATGATCGGGTGTCGGAACATTGTTTTCGTCTCCCTTTTCATTTCTATCCAGTCTATTACTATGGATTATACTTCCACCTTAGAGACTGGGTATTATGTCAATATGGTGTATTATTGTTCATCACGTCCCTCATAGTGGCATTGTGGAGTCGGTCATACATGAGGAAGCCCTGTGGTTCCTTTACTATTTCATAACTAACACAAGAGCGATTCAAGTAATGTGGGTTGGGTGGTTTCGATAGGAATTATTTGTCAGAATGCTGTGATATTTGGTATGTGAGCTCCTTTGCTACTCAATATTCAAGTTTGTTCAAAGAAATTTTCTCGGTCAGTATTTGGGCTTGCTACGGGAGGATCCCCATTTTGTGCCCTGCCCAAAATTTATATTTTCCGAACCGAGAGGCTGATTTGTACTAAATTTGCTATGAGGTATTATTGGGTCCTAAGTACTTGATTCATGCCCCAAAAAAATTTCCTGCTCCCCCGTGGGAACGTCAGGAGCTAAAAATAGAAAAAAATTCAAATGCCCATATCTCCAAAACTGCACGGCACTGAAACTTCTTATTTGGTGTGAAGCTTTCTTAGGACCAATAGAAAGGAATGGTAAAAAAAAAAATCACTATCGGTTTTGTCCTAAGATACAGTTTCGGGACTTTTGAAAAAATGCGGAGTCAGCATTATTTAACACTGAAGGTAATGGGAAAAATATAAAATAATCCTTTTCTCCCCAACCTCTGCTCCAAAAGCTTTCATATTTCACATATAACATCTATGGAAGATTGATTCACATGGTTGTTGAAATTTAACACCTGGGTCCATATTTGGGCACTCTACAGCAGCCCAAATGTTCGAATTAGTGCAATATGAGGGATATTCTTTAAAAATCTTCTTCTCCAGATCCAACAGTCAGAATCTTTTGATATTTGGTATACAACATCCTTAGGGAAGGGAGATTCAGGTTTGTTCAAGCCAAGTCCCTGGGTCCATATTTGGGCTCCCTATGGGAGCCCAAATTGTAACTTTGTTCAGTATGAGGAATATTCTTTAAAAATCTCTTTCTTAAGATCCAACAGTCAGAATCTTTTGATATTTGGTGTATATCATCCTTAGGAAGGTGTGATTCAAGTTTGTTCAGGGGGCATTTTTTTGTGCCCAGTGGGAACCCCAGGAGCAAAAAATAGAAACAAATTCAAATACCCATAGCCTTCCCATTCCCCATTTATTCTCAAATCACAGAACACTAAAAAATTATATTTAGTATCCTAAATTTTTAGGGTTAACATAAATTGTAACTGTGTTCAATATGAGGAATATTCTTTAAAAATCTCTTTGTTCAGATCCAGCAGTCAGAATCTTTTGATATTTGGCATAAGCTTTTCTCAGGAGGAGCAGATGCAACTTGTTGAAATCAATTCTCTGAGTTGATATTTAGGCTACCATGTCCGGTGAGTGCCTCTTGTTTTGGGGCCTCTTGTTTTGATACTTGCCCCGTTCCTGACCCTTATATACTGGATGCATTTCGAGGCAGTTCCAACCAGTGAGGAATGAGGAAACATGATGTGACGCATAATCAGTACTGTGGATAGAAAAGTGGGTATGATGATGGACGCACATGCTTCACGGCAGAAAGACCTTATCCCCCGTTTTAGTCTTTTGGGTGCATGTTTCGGTAGCTTAGTTGCCCATTTCAGTCGCGTCTTAGTCCTTTATGGTAGGAAGACCCTCTTGTTGCCCATTTCAGTCTTTTGGGTGCACGTTTCAGTAGATTACTCTCCCGTTTCGGTCGCGTTTCGGTCGTGTTTCGGTCCGTTTCGGTAATTTGACGCACCGAAAGTATGTAGTTTGGTAATTTTATTTTTTTAGCTGAAAATGTGAAAAGATTAACTTGACAAAAAAACAACTCCAAAACACATTCACATAATTTTATTTTGCTTGAACAATTGAAATTTTGAGTAACTAGTACTATTTAGTTGAGATTATCAGCGATTTGCCTGAGAACTTGATTTGGAAAAAAAAGACATATCGGCTGCCAATATCGGCAGAATTGGTATTTTTTGCCGATACCGATACCCGGATGATAAGCCATTTATCGGCTGATACCGATAACCCATACCGATAATCGGCTCATCACTACTGACTTCAGATATCCAGTCAGCTGCACAGAGATGGAGTCATTCTTTGCCCATGAAGTCGGACCATCTGGTAGCTAGCGATCCAAGGCATCGATCAGTGGGAGATTCGGAGAAGAGATCTATCTCCGGATCTTCATCCCAGGAGCAGCAAGCGGTGAAAAAACAGAAGTCCGCTGCTCCTCAAGCCTCGGGAACGGACTTGCTGTCACAGTTTGCGCAGCTATTAGCAGCATCCCAGCAAATGCAAGAGCAGCCTCCCACAGACTCCAGTGGTCAGCTGTTGGAAGATGCTGGGTCGATCCGGTCAATTGTGCATGTAGAAGAAGCTATAAGTTTCTCTACGGGACACTCGGCTAGATCTGGGGTCAGATCTCCGTTTGGAGAACCCTCTCCGTCCCGTTAACAGTCGTGGTCGACTGTGTCCATTGTGAGAAACTATATTGAGTCGGAACACGCACCGAAACGTTCCTTTCACACTGCAGCCGGGGCCGGCGGCAGTTATGGCTTCTTCTACTTACATGGAAGTGCGCGAAAGAGGATTAAGCCTAGAAGTTTCTAAGCATGATACTCTGCGAGATCTAGGGACAGATCATTAATATTTTGTATTGTAAGAAACTTCAATGAGGAGGAACATCCGTCCTATGTGACAAGTCAGGATGCTTCTTCCACACTTCAGCCTGGGTCGGCTGTGGTTATGGCTTCCTCTTCTTCCATGGATATGCACGATAAGGGATAGATGCCTACAAGTTTCTAACAAACGCTCGGTGAGGTCTGGAGCAGACCGTGAGCTGGAGATTCTTCTCCTTTTCGTCACCAGTCAGGGTCGACTGTTTTTTGTTCAAGAAACTTTAGTGAGTTGGGACTCCTGTTCACGCTTGCAGTTCGGGACGCTCCTTCCACACTGCAGCCGGATTCGGTGGCAGCTATGGCATCTTCCCTTGCTTCATTAATGAAGCACGTTGACCGCAGACTAGCTATCTGACTTCGCAGGTTCGGGTCTATAGCTATTCGTCTGAGGCTTTTTTTATACGGGACCTGTGTCAAGGATCTGGGGCCAGATCTCAGTCCCGTGAGCAGCTTATGGTAACAAGTGGATTATCATTGCTCTGCTAGCCTCGGTCACGGACCAGCTGCCACAGATTGCTCTGCATATCGCAGCATTCCAGCAGTCGCTGGTACTACCGTTTAACGGACTCCGAGGATGAGCTATCGGACGGTGCTGCGTTGGTCCAGTCATCTGTTCAGTCGGATGGAGTTAATCATATTTGCTGATGGAACATTTGGATGGTGAGAGGGCTACGGAGTGTGAGTCTCCATCCCTCACAGAAGGGCACTTTAAGACTATGAAATTTCAGTCTTAAGCTCTTAGAATATTGTTCCATCTGAATATAAGTCTGCGTTTAGACGAGCAGGCCGGGGATGAAGATTTATCCCTACCTGCATTATTTAATATATGCTCGGAAATAATGAAATGTGCTATTTCATTCAAAAGAGCTAATCTGGACGCAATGTCCTAAGCAGATCACCTTACCAGAATTATGGCGCAACGTCTCAATGGAAAGGAATATGAGGACATGGTTCCTCGCTAAAAGTTCTTTCCAGGGCAGTCATGTATGCCACGTACAACTCCGCACGGACAGAGGAATTTGGAGTTGGTAAGACGTGATGCTGCCCTTGCGTCATCATCACTTATAGATAACAAGGTGAAAAGCTCTCTGAGTCGCTCCGGTTACTGAAAATATACTACTTGACGACAAGCTTACGTTGCTATATGAGCAGGCTACAAGAAAGCTTCTAGTGCTCTGCTATTGAAGTCGGTGTCTCATCAACACACTTCAGCAGACCAGGGTAAGCGAGGCCATTCTGCTTCTAAGAAAGCATCAAGAAAATGTCCTGCGAGGGTACAATAACCCTCTTATATTTACTTCGGAAGTCGTCATTATAGCGACTCGGAAAAGGGGCATAGGTCTGATCAAGTCCATGGATCTGACGCCCCTAGGTCGACGATTAATGGAAGGTTATCATCTTCACGAGAAACTGGATGTTTATCACAGAAGTTTCTTTCAAAGAGAGTCACTCCTAGTGGAGGTAAAGGCTGTCTTATTGAAAGGAACAATTGAGTTTGACAAGGCGAGCTTCTTCGCGGGGAGGACTTAGTTTCTCCTATTGTAAGCATCGTAAGTCGTACAGGTGATGGACATGACCTCTATTGCTTGCCAGTTGATGGAAGGGTATCAACTTTACGATAATCTAGATGTTATTCACGGAAGTTCCTTTCAAAGAGAATCGCTCCTAGTGGAGGTAAGGCTCTCTTATTGAAGGGAACAATTGAGGTCGTCGAGAATACATTTTGGGTGCTTTCCACTTGGCAATAGGTTATCAGCCTTGCAATTAAGTGGATAAATTGTGGAAGATCAGTGGATGAGAATGTAGTCTTGGCAGGCCTGCGGTTATCAGCCCGAGCAAGCTCCCCTTACAAGTTTACTTGTTGGACAAATCTTCCAAGAGAGGCTTTCCTTCTGGAGGTACAAGCTTTCCTATTGAAGAAAAGCTTCAGACATCGTCGAAATTATTCTCCAGTTTTTTATTATCGCCTGTTTCTCGTCCTGAATCTGGATGGATAGTGCATAGATAGGCTGAGATATTCCTTGGCCTCAGGACAATTTATGTCATTGTGGACGCCATAGCAGCCTTATATACGGTTACAGCGGTCGAAAAAGATACTGTGCTTTTCGGTTTGTTTTTCCTAAGTGTCATAGACTTGAGTCTTATTGTTACACCATAGTAGCCTAGCTAAAATCATGAGTGAGATTTTTTTCAGTATTATGCAGTGGCATAACTGAATTTATTATCTCTTGGGACTGCGGTCTCTTTGGGAATTCAGGGCTGTTCATATAGCAGCTCTTCATTCCCTACCTTGCGCAATGATAATTGTAAGTCTCCGTTAAGTGAGCCTTCAGGGTCGCAACTTACACCGATATATCTGTCTTCACAAAGATGAAGACTTATAAGCTATGGCTAGCATTGTAAGTCTCCTTAGTGAGCTTCTAGGGCCCCAGTTATCAGCTTTTAATGGTCTTCACATTCAGGAAGACCTTTAGCTGCTTCGGCTGGGCTGAGTTCGTTGTCCTATCGAACATGATATTGTTTGTTAGAGGAGGTTATTCTCTTCAAACCGGTATGGTTTGGTGTGAGTTATTATGTAAATACGGTGTATTTGTTCATCACGTCCTTCTCTGCCCTTAGTGGCATTATGGAGTCGGTCAGATGTGAGGGAGCCTTGCGGTTCTATACTATTGGATGGCTGACACAAGAATGATTCAAGTAATGCGGGTGAGGGGGGTTCGATATGATTTTTAATCCCCCCCCCCCACCCTCCCAATCGCCAATGTCTTAAGAGGCGATTACCAGGCAAGACCTAGTTTTCTTTCCGTAAGCCTTGTATGCGTTTTAGTTTATACATGCATTTCATGACTTCTCGATTGGCGGCTGGGTCGTGTTCTATGGCGACCTCATGGGCACATCCACTTTTTAGTTGGTTTGTTTCCTGTGGTTATTTGTTTATCTGTCATATATGAGCATATGATTCATCATCAATAAATTGCTATTCTTTGTGTACCTGTATGGCTGTCAAGTCATTTAACTGGTATTCAGATGGTTACATGCAGGATTTCAATGCTCGCGTACATAATAAGTGTATTATTAGGCAGGTGCATTATTGTATGTTATGGACATTAGAAACAATGAATTATTTCAGGGGCAGTCCATGACGAGCCTGTTAATCATAGCTCGTTCCATTTCTAAATCCAGGTTTCTATAAGTTTCGGCACACAAATCGAATATAACTTTTCTATGCATTCTCGTATATTCGCACGTGTCTGGGAGTGTTATTTATTGGAATTAATTGTACACCTGAACGGGGTCGCCTGTGGGTTGCCTCGGAAGTGTGTTTACTCTCCAGAGATTGTCCATTATGTTTCTATTGGACATGTGTATGTTGTACATAAATCACTGGTTTTCGACCTATCTATGTTTGCCGACTCCGGTATACATTTCAGGCGGGTGCTATTAATTACCGGGATCGCCACTATAACCTTAGCTTCTGAAGTGGCATTAAGCATCAATTTATTAATAATAATTAATATCTGGGTGCCTGTTCGGTGAATATATATTGTTATTTGGTACCACTTTTACTGATTCCAGAGCACTCCCCTCATTGTTTTTGAAGAAGTTTCCTTCCAAAAGGGAGAGGGGGAGGGGGGATTTTTTAAATCTCCTCCAGCTTGATAAGTGTGTAACTATGAGTGAAGCTGTTTTGTCTGTAGATTATACCCTTTGTTTGTTATTGTATGGCATATGTTTGTGGGGTTTAACTTCTCACTCTCAAATACGCCATCCTAATTTTTAGGGCTCAGTTCGGACTAGCCTTGAAATTGGGAACTTGTTACATCCAATTAGCATAGTCATTCAAGCTAAGAATACGGAATTACTTGAATTTTGCTCCTTATTTATGATATGTCTTCTCAATTATTGTTTTGAGAGACATACATGTAATTCCTTTTAAATTTAATTTCCTTTCACTTTGGATTGCCGGCTTGGGAACTGTGTTGGTCTGCTAATTCTGAAGTCCTAGTCCCTCCGCCTTTTTACGATTCAGCTAGTCTGGGCCATTGGTTTACAGTATAAAAATATAATAAATTTTAAGTAATTTTTTATATTTTTTATACTTACCAATGGCCCAGATGGATATGGCCCTCCCATGAGTGGGCACTCATACCTCCCCGCTGAGTTATTATGTAGTACTCTCTTCTACAAAGAATGATGTTGGCGCCAATTCCAGTCACTTCCTGACGGCTGCGCATGCACGGAGAGTAAAAGTATGGAGAACCAGATAGGACTTTTAATTTTCGGTTTTGCAAGCAAATTTGGGGGATTGGGGGGTTCAAAATTTGTGTTTGGCCGTGATAACTTTGAGTTTACACTAGCTAGTCTGGGCCATTGGTAAGTAAAAAAAATATACAAATTGCTTTAAATTTATCATTTTTCTTGCCTGTTGGTATAGGCATTTCACTCATTACACAGATAAATTCATGGTTAATTCCGATTCAGTCTCAAAAAGTTTTAGAAACATTTTATTTAATGCTCTTCTAATACTTTTTAGGCAGCATATCTTTCATATCCTAGAAAGTTTATGATCCATCGATGGAACATACTTACTTTCTGGAAGTTGGTATTTTTGTTCTATTGCATGCCTTGCTTGAAACAAAAATGTTATTTCAAAGTAGCTCACATTAGGGCTCATTGTTCAATGTATTTTGATATTTTGTTCTCAGTAGAAGGTGTTCACTTATTGCCTTTTTCATCAGTCTGTCTGTGTTTCTGGAAAAAGCAATAATGATAGTAAACAAGAAAACTCTCTACATAGTTACTGCAGTGTTTATCTTGTGCTGTAATCAGGTGTATCAAATTGGCCTGTGATATGCCAAATTACACTTTCAAATTCCAATATAAATTTCTATTTCTGTGCTAGCTGAAACTGTTCTGCTATTTATAGCAGTTAGTTCTGGCTTCATCTTATCTCTATTAACTTATTAGCTTTATGATCGCAATAAACATGGACAAGGACAATGACTGTTCTGCTATATTTTGCAGTTAGTTTGGGCTTCATCTTATCTCTATTAACTTATTAGCTTTATGATCGCAGTAAACACGGACACAGACCACAACTCTCGTACACATATGTACATGTTATCAGACCATGTAATTATATTTGTCTTATTCTCAATACAGACCTGTGTTGTGTCCTTGGGCAAGGCACTTCATTCCTGTTGCCTACATGGGGGCCCAATGACGCTGTGTACTAAGGCGTACTGCACATCGATGGTGCACATGTCTTCAACTGCTGTAACCATGCTCAAGCAGAGCTTGAACAGAGTTGGAATGTTGAGCTGACAGATGCTCATCGCTGCTCGGTGGTTCTCTCCGGGTACTCCGGCTTCCTCCACCCATAAAACTGTCACGGTCACGATTAGCCATTGTGCATAAGTATGTGACCTTAAATACCAATAAATAAATTCTCAATACAACTTTTCTTACATTATGTATTGGGATAGATATAAAGTGTGAATGTTGTGCTACCAAGGATGAAGGTCCACATACTTTTTCCGAGGATGGATATCACTTTGAGTCCTCCATAATCAGCTTTGCTGTTTCATTTTACTTACCCTTTTTAGCTCACCTGACTGCAAGTCAGTGTGAGCTATTGTCATCATTTGACGTCCGGCATACGTCATGCGTTAACTTTTGGAAACTTGTCTTCTTCTTCATAACCATTAAGCCAAATTCAAACATATATTGTACAGACCATCTATGGAGTATACCCTTTGTATTTCGTTCAGATAAAGCAGCTGCCATCTTCGGGCTCTGGTTCATGCCCCAAAAGCCTAAAAATCTTTAAAAATCTTCTTCTCATGAACCATCAGAGAGAATGCCTTGATATTTGGTATGGTACATCCCTGGCGTTGAAGATGAAAGTTTGTTCAAGGGAAGTTGGTAGGTCAATATTTGGGCTCACTGTGGGAGCATATCCATTTCGGGCTCCGCCCAAAATTTGTATTTCAAGAATTGATGGGCTGAATTGAACCATATATGGCATGTAGTATGAGTGGGTCCTAAGTAATTGATTTGAAAAAAAAATTTTTACAGCCCCATGGAAACCCCAGGGGCTAAAAATAGACAAAAATTAAAACGCCCATATTTCCCAAACCACACGGAACAGAGAACTGTTATTTTGTATGAGGCATTCTTAGGACCAGTAGAATGGAATTGTGAAAAAAAATTGCCATCGGTTGTGTCAGGTTGTACGGGCCATCAAACAAATGCTGAGTCAGCATATTTGGAAAAATTGAAAACAAAATTTCTTCAGAACCACTGATCAGAATCTTTTGATAATTGGTATACAGCATCCATAGAGAGGTCAAATACAAATGTGTTCAAATTAAACCCCTCGGTTAATATTTGGGCTCTATACAGGATCCAGAATAATTAACTTAGGGCAGTATGGGGAATAAGCTTTAAAAATCTTCTTCAAATCCAACAGTCCGATTCTTTTGATATTTGGTAGACAACATCTGTAGAGGGGTCAGATTCAAGTTTGTTCAAATTGATACCCTGGGTTAATATGTGGGCTCCCTATGGGATCGGATTCCTAGGTTGATATTTGAGCCATTTATTGGAGCCCAAAGTTTAAGTGCAATATGAGAGAATTTTTTTTAAAATCTTCTTCAGATCCACTAGTCAGAATCTTTTCATATTTGGTATACAACATCTGTAGGGGATAAGATTCAAGTCTGTTCAAATCGAGTCCCTGGGTGAATATTTATGCTTGCCATGGGAGTCCGAATTTTAATTTAGTGCAATATGCGGAATAATCTTTAAACATCTTCTACAGATTCACCAGTCAGATTCTTTTGATATTTTTTACACAACATCTCTATTGGGGTAAGATTCAGGTTTGTTGAAATCAAGTCCCTGGGTTAATAGTTATGCTCCCTATGGGAGCCTGAATTGTAACATAGTACCATATGATGGAATTTCTTTAAAAATCTTCTTTTTCACATTCACCAGTCAGAACATTTTCATATTTGGTATACAGCATCTCTAGGAGGGTCAGATTCAAGTTTGTTCAAATTGGCCATTGGGTTAATATTTGGGCTCTTTATATTGCCGTCCATAGTTTAACTCAGTGCAATGTGAGAAAATTTCTTGAAAAATCTTCTTCGGATCCACCAATCTTTTCATATTGGGTGTGTGGCATCTCTAGGGGTGTCAGATTCAAGTTAGTTCAAATCAAGTTCCTGGGTTAATATTTGGGCTGTATATGCTGGTGACTTACTAATACATTCATCTCTTGACAACTTGAATCAGGTGAGTGTTTTAGGCTTTAGGTTTATTTGTGGTATTTCCAAATGACATCCTGTTGTAGACATCTTTTCCTACGGGATTGGTTAGCCTGTTTGGTCTGGTCCGTAATCAGATATCTTGCCATATGCAGGGGACTTATCCCTATGTTTATGCAAAGCAGTTGTCGGGTTTCCTTTGTTAGCTCACCTGACAGAAAGTCAGGATGAGCTATTGTGATCACTCACTGTCCATTGTCTGGTGTTCCAAAACCAAAGAATCGATTTCAGTTAACTTTGAGGTGATCGCTTGTTCTGATATCACTTTTTATTTCAACTTGCCCAGCCCCACAATGATTGGGTGGGGGAAAATGCTCCAAAATTTAAAAAAAATCTTCTCATGAACCAGTGGGTACAATGACTTGATATTCCTTTTGAGGTGTAGAATCAAGTTTCTTCAAACAAAGTTTGTGGAGCAATATTTGCCTTCATAATGGGAGGGGCATGATTTTTGGCTCCGCCCAACATTTCTATTTTCTGAACTGTTGAGCTGATTTGAACCAAATTTGGTATGTGGTATTATTGAGTCATAAGTACTTGATTCATGCAAGAAGAAAAAAAAAATTCCTGTGGCCCCATGAGAACCCTAGGAGCTAAATATAGAAGTATTTTCAAACGCCCATATTCCCAAACAACATGGAAGAGAGAACTGTTGTTTGGTATGAAGCATCTTTAGGACCAGTAGAATGGAAGGAGGGGCATCGAAATATTTGCAAAAAGTAGAAAAAAATTATTTTCTGCCCCACAACCACTAATCAGAATCTTTTGATATTTGATATACAGATGAGGGGGGGGGGGGGGGGGGGGGGGGGGGGAGTGGGGGGAGGGGGGGGGGGGGGGTGGGGACAGATACAAGTTTGTTAATATGAAGCATCTCGGTTCATATTTGGTCTCAAAGCAGGAGCCTGAATTTTAACTTACGGCAGAATGGGGAGTAAACTTTAAAAATCTTCATCGAAAAATTTGTAAAAAGAAAAAAACAATTATTTTCTGCCCCACAACTACTAATCAGAATCTTTTGATATTTGATATACAGCATCCATTGGGGGGAGGGGGTGGGGGTGTGGACAGATTCAAGTTTGTTAATATTAAGCATCTCGGTTCATATTTGGGCTCAATACCGGAGCCTGAATTTTAAAATTATGGCAGAATGGGGAGTAAGCTTTAAAAATCTTCTTCTTCAGAACCACCAGTCAGAATCTTTTAATATTTGGTATGCATCATTGTTATGAGGGTCAAATTCAAGTTTGTTCCAATCAAGTCCCTCAGTTAATATTTGGACTTTCTGTGGGGGCCCAAATTTGTACAATATTTGGAATAATCTTTAACAATCTACTTCTTCAGATTCACCTTTCAGAATCTTTTGATATTTGGTATACAGTATCCTTAGGAAGGTTAGATCTAATTTTGTTCAAACGAAGTCCCTGGGTTAATATTTGAACGCCCAGTTGGAGTCCGAATTTGAACTTTGTCCAGTATGAGGAATAATCTTTAAAACTTTTCTTCTCCAGAAACACCAGTCAGAATCTTTTGGTATATGGTATACAGAATTCTTACAGGTGTTGGGTTCAAACTTGTTCAACTCAAGTCCATTGGTCAATAATTAGGTTCTCTGTTGGTGCCCAAATTTTAACTTTGTGCAATATGAGAAATAATCTTTAAAAACTTTTTTTTTTCAGATCCACTAGTTAAAATCTTCTGATATTTGGTATACAGCATCCCTGTAAGTTTGTTTAAAAACCAAGTCCCTGGGTTAATATTTGGGTTCCCTATTGGACCTTGAATTTTAACTTAGTCCAATATGAAGAATAATGTTTAAAAATCTTTTTTTTCGGACCCACCAGTCAGAATCTTTTAATATTTGGTATACATCATTGTTACGAGGGTCAAATTCAGTTTACCCAAATCAAGTCCCTCAGTTATTAATTGGGCTTCCTATGGGGGGCCCAAATTTTAACTTTGTGCAATATGGGAAATAATCTTTAAAAATCTTCTTCAGATCCACCACTCAGAATCTTTTGATTTTTGGTATAAAGCATCCTAAGTTGTTTTAACCTAGTCCCTATTGGAATTTTTCTCACAAAATGGGGAGCAGTGTATCTATTTACCTTCACTGGATATAGGTTATAGGAGTTTCTCTCTTGATATGTTAGTTCAATGATGTATGGTTATGTGGGGATATTCATCTGTGTTTTAAGTTTTATTAATTATATGTTCATCCAGTAATAGCTCATGATTATTAATCTTAATATACATCGTCTTAATTAACTTTAGATGCTTTATATCCTGTTTCCTTTAATCTAGTTAGAGCATTTTGGGAAATATTTTGTCATTGCAAGATTACAGATATAATCCAGACTAGGATTCTTATATCCTTACGTGATTTCTACTTCTATCAGTAAATCGTTATCCATTATTCTTGGAAGTAGAATTCAAGTTGGTGTTCCCTAAATTCTCTCAGGGACTCATATCATCCTGGAGTAACTATGCAATCCTGCTTATCCTCATCATAGTCCTGTATTATCCCTCTTATCTAGATATTCAGCACATCTGCACCAATGGTATGGTGGATAAATAATGGAAATTTCTAATAATTTCTGTATTTATCATATCTACTACCTTCCCAGACATGAAGTGCCCTCCCGTGAATTATTAACTCACACCTCCCCACATACAGCTATTTTCACTCGGCAGGCATCACAAAAGAATGGTTATTGGCATTATTGAAGGACACTTACTTGTCGGCTCTGTGTATGTGCAGATGCTATGTATGGAGGCTCATACGGGACTCAATTTTTTTTTTTTTTGTTACTTTGTCTTAATTTTTTTTTTGGTGATTCTTAGGTAAGCATTTGACCAGAATTCTTTCGAATAGGGTGCCAGCATACCTGGGCCAGTGGTAGGTATGATAAATACTGAAATTATTAGAAAATTTCATATTTTTATACTGTACCAATGACCCAGACTTAGCTGGTGCTAACTCTAACAAAACCAGGGCCAAACACAAATTTTGCACCCCAATCCCCAAAATTTGCATCCAAAACCAAAAGAAATCATGTCCTACAGGACCTCCATACTACACCCCCACTGCGCATGCGCAGTGTCAAGGACGTCCCGAAATTGGCGCCAATTATCATTCTCTGTTTGGCCCTTCATCAGTCAACATCTCACTGATCTTTGTGCTTGTAAATCTCAGTTTAAAGGATGCCAGACACGTAATTTTTGGAGAAATGGTGATTCTAAGGAGGATATAGAAGGAGGAGAGGAAAAAGGAGTGACAAAAAATAATCAGGGCTGTACTTAAAATTTTTTATGAAATTATGTTAAGTTGCCTATTTTCGAGGCATGGGCCTCTTGTTGTCATTCTTGCTAAAATGTTGCACTGCTTATTCAGTGTTTCCTCTCCCCTGGCCTTCTAAGTCCCCCCTTGCAATTCTCCCATGCTTTTGGCATATTTTTGAGAAAGGTCATTTCTAAAATTTTCTTGGGAGAGTTGCTTGGTTACAGAATGTTTTCTGTTATTTTCCCCATAGTTACGTTTTCACCCATGGGTGTATAAACGTTGTGTTCTGCATCTTCCATCTGATGTTCTGCAGATTCTCCCCTGGGAGTCTCTGTCTTGCATCAGATAGAGTGTAATTTTGATGACTGATTTCGGGCCAGTTTTTTCAGTGCCTGGAGTCATGTTTTCTGGTGTTTTACACTGTTTGTTTACATTGGCAACAGCCTTTTTTGAGGGGGGCTGTTTGCCTTTGGTGTAGTTTATCTCACTATAAGATGCATTTATATTATCCGTAAGTGTCTCATTAATTATTTAATATAAATTTAAAATTTTTGACCACACTTTGCCATCGGATCCATCGGGGCTCAACGTTACTTTTCAGAAACTTGGGCTTCGCTGAAAAAATATTTTTTCAAAATTATTTTGATTTGCAATTGTTTTTTTATTTATTAATGGATCATGTTATTATGTATCTTTGTGTCAGGGGTTTATGCGAGTAACTAGGACTTGTTGTTGACTTTTCACAATGAAAGGATATTGTTCAAATTGTAATGGGAAGAAATCTTCCTCTGACTTTCATGATCATTGTATTAATTGTAGTCAGTGTTCTCGCACTAATCCCTGTTCTATATGTCAATATTGGGATGACAAACATTGGAAACGTGTGTCACGGTATGTTGTTACTGGAGAAAGGGCTATGCCGGCTCTTTCTCCGCAAGGTCACTCTACTCTCTCAGTTTCTATTTCAGAGGAACAAGAACAGGGTGATGTTTCCATGTTGTCTTCTGCAAGTGCGCTTCCGTCGTCACAAATGAATTCAGAGCTAGCGGCAAAAGTGCTCATGGAGATTAAACAAATGTCGTCCGCTAGCTCGCCCAGTGCAGCGTCCATTCACCGAATGGTTCGGCAGCCGGGTTCGTCCGATGCGGTCCAGGAGGAAATGTTGGGTGATGCGAGCACTATAAACATTCAATGTGCACACCCAGTGACGGCGGATAGTAAGCGAGATCGGAGGAAGCCTTTGAGTCCGGTTCCTAGCTCGTCCAGGTCCAGCCGGGCCGGGAGCGAGAGAGGCCCCTCTCTCGTACAACAACATCTGGGACCAGATGTTGTGGTACAAAATGTGTCGCAAGCGCAGCATACGTCCGTCGCTCGGGACGCTCCATTGTATAGGCAGTCTGCGGAGACTGCTAAGGCTTCTTCTTCTCGTCAGCGCACACGACCGCACCTTGGCTGCGTGACCGCCGATATCTTACCAGCTTCGCCGATCAAGGATTCTTCGGCGACCAGGTCACACCATCCGGCAGCCAGGGACACGAGGCCGATGGACTCCGGACGTTCGCATAGAAAAAGTATGCGGGAGCCATCTGATGCGGAGCTGCCCTCGGCAAAGCAGCGAAAGACTGCGCCTCCGCAGGTCTCGATGCCGGACATTCTTGTGCAGATAGCACAGCTTATCCCAGCAGCCGACAGAAACGGTGTCGGATCAGGAATTATCCGACGGCGCTGGGTCGGTACGCTCCGCCGAAGCATCGGGGGCGGACGACCGGGAGCATCATGAGGTCCGACCGGATGGTGAAAGGGATACGGATGATTTGGAGCTATCCCTTTTGGAACAACATAAAGCTGCTGTGGACTTCATCCGGCACTTTCTCCCTCAAGTTGTTCCGTCGGGCCAGACTTCTGCGGTTCCGGACAAGAGGATTATAGCGTCATTGGACTCTGAATTTTTTGAGCGGTTCAGGGACATCGCTCCCGAGTTTCCGTCGCAGTCCAATAATGTTGCAAGAACATTTGAATTATTGAACGACGCTATATTTAAACTTGCTTCCAAGACGGGGAAAGCAGGTTTCTTGTCCGCCAATACTCTCAACCTGCCTTTCATTAATGCAAGGAATAAATTCGACTCGGCAGGACAGGGTATTCCGAGAGTTCCTCTGCATACGGACGACGAGGCGGAAGACTTAGAGCTATCATTACCGTCGTCGGCTTCTATTCCAACCGCGGTGTTGGAAACAGCTATTTCGTCTAACAGAGCCATTTTAGATGCCTTATCTTACGCAGATCACCTTACTAAGGCATTATCACTGCGCCTTCAAGGGAAAGAATTTCAGGATATACAATCCTCTTTAAGACTTCTTTCAAGGGCAGTAGCTTATTCCACGTGTAACTCCGCCCTTTCAGTGGCAAACCTGGAGTTGGTTAGACGTGACGCAGCCCTAGCTACATCCACACTCGTGGATACTAAGGTGAAGAACTCTCTTAGAGTCGCTTCGGTCTCCGAAGAACTTCTCTTTGACGGCAAGCTTTCTGCTATTTATGATAAAATTACAAAGAAAGCTTCGGATTCTCTGTTGTTCAAATCTGCTTCTAAGAAGTCGGATACGGCAGACAAGAATAAGACAGGCACTTTTGGGTCTAATGCGCCCAAGAGAGGTTCCTATAGAGGTTCCGGTGCGTCCTCTTGGTCTTATTCGAGAGACCGTCAGGGTAGCGACTCTCATTCGGGACGTCCTTCGGGCCGGGACAACCGGTCGGATGCCCCGAGGTCGACGGGACGAGGTGCGGGTCGTGGAGGACGTGGTTTCTCCTACCGCAGGCCTCGCAGGTCCAGGAGGTGATGGCTTAAACCTCTATCGCGTACCGGTTGGCGGAAGGTTGTCGAGCTTTTCACAAGAATGGGCGTCGATTACGGACGACCCTTGGGTGAGAGGAGTGACTTCGGAAGGCCTAAAGATATCCTTCAAACGAAAGCCTCCATTAACTCGAACTCCAAAGTGGACTCAACTTCCGTCAAATCCGCAGAAAAGAGACGCTCTATTATCAGAGGGGCAGTCCCTTTTAATGAAGAACGCGGTAGAGGTCGTAGAAAACCAGGAGACTCCGGGATTCTACAGCCATCTGTTTCTGGTTCCGAAACCAGACGGCTCGTTCCGTCCAGTCATAGATTTGAGCTGGATAAACAAGCTGATCGTCGCTCCGAAATTTTATATGGAGACGATTCGGTCGGTCAGAGCGAGTATTCGGGTGAACGATTATGCAACAAGCATAGATCTCAAAGATGCGTACTTTCACGTCACGGTACATCCGACATTCAGAAAGTATCTACGCTTCGCAGTCCTAGGAGTGGTGTATCAATTCCGGGCGATGTGCTTCGGACTGAATCTAGCACCCTGGGCTTTCACTCGGGTAATGAACTCGGTAATGATCTATTTCCGAGCTCATTCGTCTGCGGTAACGTCGGCCTACCTGGACGACATTCTTCAGAGGTACGGCAACGAGTTAACGCTTCAGAACGATGTTCAGAATCTACTTCTATTGCTCCGACGTCTCAGTTTTATAGTAAACGAGGAGAAGTCGGATCTGGTGCCGTCCAAGTCATTCACTCATCTGGGAATGAGCTTCGAAACGCACAACAATCTCGTTCGTCTGCCGTTAACCAGAGCAAAATTAGTCAGTTGTTACGCTCGCTATTGTCTGCACGCAGACAAAGTCACAGCGAGAGAATTTATGAGACTGATAGGTCTGTGCGGAGCCGCTGCGGATCTCATTCCGATGGGGCGGTTATGCACGCGTCCTCTCCAAATTTTCTTGACTCAGAATTGGAGTGTGAAAATTCATTCGCTCGACGTAGACGTTCTCTTGTCAGATCAAGTGAAACAAGAGATTCAAACTTGGGCAAACATTCAGTGGTTAACTCAGGGAGTTCTGCTGCAGTTGCCGGATCCGAGTTTTACCATTATGACGGATGCCAGTCAAACAGGTTGGGGTGCATCATTGATCCCAACGGATTCGAGATGCCAGGGTCTTTGGGATCCGCAATTCCTGTGCAAGCACATAAACATCAAGGAAATGGCTTGCGTTACGTCATTGGATGGACATTATTCACAATGCTCATGTCCAAATCCTATCCGACAATACGACAGTAGTGGCGTATATACGGAATCAGGGAGGCACTCATTCAGTTCCGTTGTTCAATCTAACGGAAAGAATCCTTCTGTTTGCACTAGAACATCAGGTTCTTCTTTTGGTCCGTCACATACCGGGTCGTCTGAGTGTGCTAGCAGACTCCCTTTCACGAAAGGGTCGCTTGTTGCCGTTGGAGTGGACTCTCAACAAACAAGTATTCAATCAGATTTGCTACCAATGGGAACGGCCAATGATAGACTTATTTGCGACACATCTCAACAATCAGTTGCAGACGTATGTGTCTCCGTGTCCGGATCCATGAGCATTTGCAGTAGACGCTCTGTCGATCCCTTGGGACGGAATGATAGGATATGCGTATCCTCCAGCGCCGTTAATTCAACAAGTATTGCTAAAGATAAAACAATCTCAATGCAAGATTCTGTTGGTAGCATCTCTGTCGCCACAGAGACCGTGGATAAATCTACTCAGGTGTCTGTTGTGGGACCTACCGCGAAAGCTTCCTCCACGGGAGGATCTTCTTTCGCAGGGGAAATAGCGTCAACTCCATCACAACCCGCAAGGTCTCAACCTTCACGTTTTTCCGTTGTGCGGTCCTTCTTGCATGGCAAGCACTTTACAGGACGAGCAGTGGACGCGATTTCTAACTGTAGGAGGACCTCCTCTTCGCTAAACTATGCGGCTAAGTGGAAGGTTTTTCGTCGTTGGTGTAGGGATCATTCTGTAGATATTTTTGATCCCTCTATACCAGACATTGCAAACTTTCTAGTATACTTGTTTGACGAAATCAAACTTCAGCCTGTTACTATTAAGGGTTATAGGTCTATGTTATCTGATACCTATGCACATCATGATAGTTTACAAATTGGATCTAATGTCTCTTTATCTAAGTTGGTTAGAAACTTCTCGATAAATAGACCCAGAACTCTTAGATTAATTCCTAAATGGAATTTAGCTTGGGTTCTTCTTAAATTGAAGGAAAAGCCATTTGAACCTCTTGGGACAGTAGATTTCAAATTCTTATCTTATAAGACAGCTTTTCTCTTAGCTTTCTCTTCTGCTAGAAGAGTCAGTGAGCTTCATGCACTGTCGGTGGATGATTCTCACTATCGTAGTGTCGGGAACACTATCACCTTCACTACTAATGTGCATTTTTTAGCTAAGAATCAGGCTCCTAATAAATAACTGGAACCTATTGTTATTAAGGCTCTTCCGTCTTCAGACGGGCGTAGGCCTTTACTCTGTCCTGTTAGAGCGTTACGTATCTATAAACAGAGATCTCAGTTTATCAGAAAGGGACGGAAACGTTTCTTTCTGTCTTTGATGCCTAATAGAAGGGACATTTCGGTCCATTCTATTGCTAGATGGATTCAATTAACTATCCGTACTGCTTATGAGAGTTTATCTTCTTCTCAGCAGTCTGTGCTTAAGATTTCCGCTCATGAAGTAAGAGCTCTTGCTACTTCTTGGGCTTATGCTAATAGTGTTGCTATTACAGATTTAATGAAGGCTGCTTATTGGTCTCAGCCATCCACATTCACGAATTTTTATCTCAGAAATATTGAGTCCATTTCTGGAGACCTGCATTGTTTAGGTCCGTTATCTGTTGCTCAGAATATCGTCCACTAAACAGTTGCAACTATAGTTATGCAGGCTTTCTGTTCCGGCAGTGACTCCGTCCGGCTGCCCTCTTCGCTCTGGGCTATTTGACCCAGGGCAAGGGGAAGGGAGGGGGGCGGGTGTTCCCTTAGGTCACCTGCTTTATAGTGAAAAGCAAGGGGATGCCTCCTCCAAAGTCAGTATTTCTGAGTCGCTTCCGGGATGGTTTTAAAGTGTAATATTAATGTTAAAATTCATTCATGTCTTATTTTTAAAGTGTAGCTCGGTGTGAAGCATTTGTATATGTCAAGTGTCAAACGGGCTTTAATATACAATACTCGGACACTTTTAAAAGATTATAAAGAGTCTCAATTCTCTGGACTACTTTATTTATTGGCTTACTTTAAAAATCATTAGTATAAGGGTTATACTGGATGTTAATAGAGAACATGAATATTATTGTGCTCAATTATTAAGGGTATTGTATCTTTCTAATTTAAATATTAAATAAGAAAGATACATGTAAAGCCTAATACTCCTTTTCTCCTTAAGGGGTTACCTCTTTATTATATAGTTGAGCTTATTGGATTTTCCTCTATGTCCTAGGCCCTCCAGCCTTTTTACTATTCAGCTAAGTCTGGGTCATTGGTACAGTATAAAAATGTTAAAAAATTTATAGTAATTTATATATTTTTTATACTTACCAATGACCCAGAAGGGGATGGCCCTCCCAGGAGTTGGGAACTCTTGCCTCCCCGCTGAGTACATAGCGCTGACCAGGCACTGCCAGTAAGAATGATAATTGGCGCCAATTTCGGGACGTCCTTGACACTGCGCATGCGCAGTGGGGGCGTAGTATGGAGGTCCTGTAGGACGGACATGATTTCTTTTGGTTTTGGATGCAAATTTTGGGGATTGGAGGGCAAAATTTGTGTTTGGCCCTGGTTTTGTTAGAGTTAGCACCAGCTAAGTCTGGGTCATTGGTAAGTATAAAAAATATATAAATTACTATAAATTTTTTAACTTTTCTTGAGTAAATTGAACATTAGAATATTTATTATACTCCCGCAAACAAAGTTTGGGGGGTATATAGGAATCACTCTGTCCATCCATCTGTCCATCCATCCATCCGTCCGTCTGTCCATCTGTCCGTCTGTCCATCCTTATAAGCGCAACTCCTCCTAAACCATTTGAAGGATTTTCATGAAACTTTACACAATGGAAGAACTCCATATGAAGATGTGCATGAAGCAATATAATTCCGTTCTGACATTTCCAAGGGGAGATAATCTAACTTATACGTCTTTCCATCCTTATAAGCGCAACTCCTCCTAAACCGTTTGAAGAATTTTCATGAAACTTTACACAATGGAAGAACTCCATATGAAGATGTTCATGAAGCAATATAATTCCGTTCTGACATTTCCAAGGGGAGATAATCTAACTTATACATTTCAGGCGTGGGGGGGGGGGGGGGGGGTATCACCTTGTGAGCTTGCTCGCAGTACCTCTAGTTTATTTCTATTTAAGAACTATAGATTATTTTTTACAATGGTGCATTTGAGAGGTCAGGAAAGTGCCACTTTAAATAGCTTTAAAAAAGGTCAGTGTTTAATGCTTCACAACCAGAGTTGCTTTGAAGTTTCATGAAGGAAAATGATGACCAGTTTTGAGCGTGTCTATTCCCATTAAAAAACAGAAACAAATATGGGATAAATAGGATCTCAAGCTTGACCCTATTGACATTGTTGTGAAACAAGTCTAGTAAGTTTGATATGGAATAAGCTTGGGGTCTCCAAGCCACCTTATAAAATCACAAATCAGACTTTTTTTTTGAATTACCACATTTCACTTGAATCGGTAATCCATCTAAAAATAATATTTTTATGAAGTTGTGAAAACAGCTCAACTTCACTCTTTGAAAGCTTGTGGTTTTTCATACCCCACTTCAAAGATATATAATTATTCTGTGTTGTGTCTTCAATTAGAAATCTTTCTTTTATATCAACCAAAGAATTATATTTGATATACAGTTGCTTCCAATAATTATCCTGAGTCCCCAAAATAAATAGACAGAACCGCACAAGCGTTTGAATGGATAAATGTTTATCGCACGAGTTTGGTTGGGCACAAGAATACCACGAGAGGCAAGAGGATGAAACACAGTTTACCATCTTTTTATGCCTCAATTTTACAGTGCGAATTCTGAACGGTTGATGTGATCTCCACCAAAAAAGTTACCACATATTCACAAGAAACAATAGGTGTAAATTCCATCAATGAGAAATTATAAAAAAACTCACATGTTTATCTGACTTCCAAATTCCATGCGACTGTTGTTACTCGACTGATTGACAGACAGGTTAAGATTTTAGTCAAGATTACAGTAGCCATTGTCAATTCATCCCACGTAAATTAAATTTATATCCTTATTGTCCAAGAGAAATGATAGTATTGTTCACTATGCCTGCACAAAATTTATTAAAGTCAAACATCAACATCTACAAAAAGACAGCAACATCATTAAATATATAAAACTCATTCATTCGAAATGACGTCACTCATAGATGCTTTCATATTCTGTCTACATTGTTCTTTAGTTTGAACTGCATGCCAGTCATTTCCATGTCATACTTTAACCCATCGGATTATTTAATCAATAGTCAGTCAGTATTGTTCACGTTAAGAAAATAAATTAGAATGTTTCTTTTGATGGTCGGTCAGTGTATAGGACATGAGTTTCTTCAGAAACAATATAAACTCAGATACTATAGACCGCGAACATCCACTTTACAACATCAAAATAAATGACCCATTGCATCGAAACAGGCCCTTGTACTGTATCCCCAGAAATATGACTGGTTCCATTCTTACATTAAAAAAGTGCAAAAATATGTATCCCACACATGTGCAATAAAAGTTTACTTTTATCACACATCCTAGAATGTCGTGAACAAACCTTAATTTTAAATGCATGTGTAATAAACATTTTTATTATTTAAATATGTTTTACTTCATCCCACTCACAAGTTTTAAGTGTGGCCATTATATTCATAGCCTAAAACTTGGGGGAGGGGGGGTGTGTGAAATGATGAATGTAATTGTTCCATTCAATAAAAACAAGTTCACGAACTGCAATTGGACAATACAGAACACCACTAAGACTGATATATCCTACTGGAGATGAGAGGGCAAATCTCCTGTATGTAGCCGATGAAAACATTGATTCATATGGGGTCTCATTCAGGCCATGTGCATGTGGCATGTTACCTGAGTGTGTGTGGGAGAATGTGCATTTAACCTTTAATTAGTTTGTTGTTGTAAAAAATGGAGTTACTCCACCTGGAACACAATAAAACTTGTATTGCTGATACACGCTTCAATTCGCTAAACTACATCACTCCAACAAGAAAATGTATTGCAAAGTGATGCGATACCACTTATCTTGCTCCCTGACTAATTAATATAGCCATAACAGTTTTATATATTTAATGATGTTGCTGTCTTTTTGTAGATGTTGATGTTTGATTTTTCTCACCACAACATTGAGATGGCATGTGCTTTATTAGAAGCTTGTGGACGCTTCCTGTACCGATCACCAGAGTCTCATCACAGAACGAAGATTTATTTGGTAAAAATTTTTATTGTATAGTTATCAGTTATAGTATGCTGATGAGGTAATTTTCTGTCCGAAATTCTGGGTGCTAATAAAATAAACATTTGTATGCCCCTGCCAATTTTTGGCGAAGGGCATTAAGAGTTACCCTTGCCCATCTGTACACATGTGCATACGGACGTCCCAAATATTGTTTCCAAATGATAACTTTAGGTTGACTGAACAAAATGAAACAAAATTTTATACATAGGTTTATAACTACATAATGCAGGTTGGGATATATTAATATTTGGGATTTCTATCGGAGCCTGAACTTTAACTTAGTGCAATATGTGGGATAATTTTTAAAAATCTTCTTTTTCAGATCTACCAGTCAGAATCTTTTGATATTTGGTATACAAAATTCTTATGGAGGTCAGATTCAAATTTGTTCCAAGTCCCTGTGGTAACTCGAATTTCACCTTAGTGTAACATGAGGAATGTTCTTTAAAAATTTCCTCATGACATCCCCAGTCAGAATCTTTCGATATATGATTACTCCATTTTTAGGGGAGGCCGATTCAAGTTTGTTAAAACCAAATTTCTGGGCCAATATTTGAACTCCCTATTGGAGTTGGAATTTTAACTTGGTCCAGTATGTGGAAAATTCTTAAAAATCTGCTTCCTGAGATAGACTAGTCTCTATCTTTTGATATACAGCATCCTTTGAAGGGTCAGATTCAGTTTATTTAAATAAAGTCTCTGGGTTGATGATATTTGTGTTTCCTTAGAAGACACAAAATTTAACTTTGTGTTACTTTGTGCTATATTGGGAATATTCTCCAAATCTTCTCCAGACCTACCAATTATAATCTTTTGAGAATAACTTGAAACTCATGATTAGATTGTGTCAATAATGACTGTGTCAGTAGTAAACAACTCATGATTGGATTGTGTCAGGAATGACTGTGTCAATAATAAGCAACAATTTTGTCACTCATTGAATAATTTATATACTTAAAGTTTAAATTGTGTAATGAAAATTAACATTGTTATCCTGTTATCTGAGTAGCTTCTCTTGAGTCCTAGAGGACAGATCATCACCATTTTCAACACAACACCAGCCCCCCCCCCCCCCCCCCCCCCCCCGCCCCCCCCCCCCACTTACCACCAAAAAGAAAAAAAAATCAGGAGTTCAACACTCTCTCAGATGGCCCATGACTGATGAAATGGATTTATCGAACTCCTGAATACCAGACCATATTTTGGAACTTGTTTTGTCTCATGGAAGCATTTATTATCCCTGCATTTTCAAGAATGTGGAGATATAGTGATGGTCTCTGTCCATACGTCCATTTTTTTAGCTATAATTTTGAAACTTACTATACTTCTTAAGTATGGTATAGAGATGACAAAAAATAGGTTTAGTTTGAATTGTTATCACCAGGTGGTGCCAGTGGCATCACTTAAAGACTGAGTTAAAATACTGCTTTCCGACAAAAGGCTCCTAGGATATGTAATTTTGATTGTTTAAAGTGTGTTCATATGTTCACTTTTGTCGTTAGAAAATCTGTTTTAATTCAAAATGTTGAAACTGTGTTCATATGTTCAGGTAGGGTCTCTCCAGATGTGAATAAAGGTTTGGGATTTTTCATTCAGCAACATGTGGCACCCGTAGTGCCACTTTTGTCATTAGAGCATCGCTTTCTGGCAAAAGGCTCCAAGGGATTTTAATTCAAAACGCTGGGAGCACGGTGACTCAGTAGGTAGAGGTGTAGGCTGCAAGCCAAGAGGTCCTCCCACCTGCGGCTGCCACGTTGTATCCTTGAGCAAGACACTTCATCTCCATTGCCCGCTTGGGGGCACAGTGGCGTTGTGTACTAAGGCGTACTGCACGTCGATGGTGTACTTGTCTTCAACCAATGCTAACCCTGCTTGTGTGGAGTTAGTATGTTGGGGAGCTGACAGTTGCTCGCCGTTGCTTGGTGATTCTCTCCAGGTACTCAGGCTTCCTCCACCCGTAAAACTGTCACGGTCATTATTAGCCATTGTGCATAAATATGTGACCTTAAACACCAATAAATAAATTCAAAATGTTGAAAGTGTGTTCATATGTTCAGGTATGGTCTCGAGATGTGCATAAAGGTTTCAGATTTTTTATTCAGCCTCCTGATGTGCATGTAGCACCACTTTTGCCGTTAAAGAATCTGTTTTAATCAGCTATGTTGAAAGTGTGTTCATATGAAAAGGTAGGGTCTCTAGATGTACATAAAGGTTTGGGATTTTTGAATTCACTCCAGGTGGCACCTATAGTGCCACTTTTGTCATTAGGGAATCAGTTTCCGGCGAAAGACTTCTAGGGTTTTTAATTCAAAATGTTGAATGTGTATTCATATGTTTAGGTACGTTCTCTAGATGTGCACAAAGGTTTGGGATTTTTGTTTAGGGCCTATGTGCCGTCAGTTGTGTCACTTTTGTCATTAGAGAAGTGGTTTCCATCGAAAGACTCTTAAGGTTTTTAATTTGATACATTGTTGAAAGTGTGTTCATATGTTCAGGTAGGGACTCTAGATGTGCATAAAGGTTTCGGATTTTTGATTCGGCCCCATGTGACTCCCGTGGTGCCACTTTTGTTGTTCGATAATTCATTTCTGTCAAAAGGCTCCTAATGTTTTTAATTTGAAATGTTAAAAGTGTGTTCATATGTTCAGGTAAAGGTCTCTAGATGTGCATAATGGTTTCAGATTTTTAGCTTAACCTGACAAAGTCAAGATAAGCTATTGCCATCACGCGTGCGGAAGTCTGTGAGTCTGTTCACATTTTCCTTTAACACAGGCTACACCCCATAGTTTTTGTCCAATTGTCACAAAATTTCATATGCAGGTTTGAGGTCATGTCTAGATGAGAACGCCCCTACTGGTCACGATCGGTCAACTGTGATGGCTGCCCGAGCCCAAAACCATTAGCACAGTCTACAGGTCGTATTTATGAAGGGATTTCATTGTAACTTGGTAGGATGCCTCTGTATAATATCTAGATGAGAACGTCCCCTTTTGGCCATGATCTGTCAACCGTGACGGCTGCCCAAGCCGAAACCCAAAAACTTTTAGCACAGTTTACAGGTCATATTTAATATGGAGGGATTTCATTGTAACTTGGTAGGCTGACTCTGTATGATATCTAGATGAGAACTTCCCCATTTGGTCACAATCTGCCAACCGTGACGAATGACCAAGCCCTAAAACCGAAAACCTTGAGCACAGTCTACAGGTCATATTTATGGAGGGATTTCATTGTAACTTGGTAGGATGACTCCAGATAATGTATAGATGAGAACATCCCCATTTGGTCAAGATCATTCAGCAGTGATGGCTGCATGAGCCCAAAACCCGAAAACCTTTAGCACAGTCTACAGGTCATATGTTTATACGACAACCAATGACCCAGACTAGCTGGTGCAAACTCGATATTATCAAGGGCAAAACACAAATTTTGAACCCCCAATCCCCAAAATTTACATACAAAACTGAAAATTAAAACTCCTATCTGGCCCTCCATACTTTTATCCTCTGTGCATGCGCGGTGGTCAGGAAGATACTGGAATTGGAGCCAACATCATTCTTTGTTTGGCCCTAAAGTCAGTAACAATGATCTGACATCTGTGCTTTAAATATCCTTTTTTGAGGATGCCAGACACAAATCAATGAAAGTATTGGTGGATCCAAGGCTGTAAATGGATGATGGAAGTGAACAATGGTGGTTTCAGACGTTCAGGGCTGTAACTTTATAATAATTATAAAAAATTATTTCATAAATCTCCTTTTTTGAGGATGCCAGACACAAATCAATGCAAGAATTGGTGGATCCAATGCTATTAATGGATGCTGGAAGTGAACTATGGTGGTTATGGACGTTCAGGGCTGTAACTTAATAATTATAAAAATTAACATACGGTATCATGCCCGATAGGACAACGAACTCAGCCTAGCTGAAGCAGCTAAAGGTCTTCCTATATGTGAAGACAATAAAAGACTGATAACTGCGGCCTTAGAAGCTCACTAAGGAGACTTACATCGCAAGCTGTATCTTATAAGTCTTCATCTCCGTGAAGACAGATATATCGGTGTAAGTTGCGACCTTGAAGGCTCACTGAACGGAGACTTACAACTATCGTCGTGCAAAGTAGGGAATGAAGAGCCGCTATTTAACAGCCCTAAATTCCCAAAAAGACAGCAGTCCCAAGAGATAATAAATTCAGTTATGTCACTGCATAATTACTGAAACAATCTCACTCATGATTCTAGCTAGGCTACTATGGTGCAAACAATAAGACTGAAGTCTATGACACCTAGGAAAACAAAGCAAAAAGCACTGTACCTTTATCGGTTTTATTCCCAAAAGACAGCGATCAGAGCCTGGCTAATGTAGCTAGAAGTCTTCCTCTCTGTGAAGACAGATATCTCGGTGTATCTAGCGACTTTGAAAGCTCACAAAACGGAGACTTACAACCATCATCGCGCAATGTAGGGAATGACAAGCTGCTATTCTAACAGCTGTAATTCCCAAAGAATCAATAATCTCAAGGTAGCTACGCAGTTATGAGTCTTCGTCTATTTGAAGACATATCTGTGTCACTTGCGGCCTTGAAAGCTCCAAAATGGAGACTTTCAACACTAGCCACAAGAAAAGACCACTGTAAACAGTACATAAGGCTACTATGGCGTCCACAATGACATTAAATGTCTTGACGCCAAGGAATACAACACCTTGAGGGAAAAGATGTACCTATTCCCTCTAACGGCTCTATTCCAAACAAGACAGCTGTCTCAGCCTATCTATGCACTATTCGTCCGACTTCAGGATGAAAAACAGGTGATTTGAAAAAACCTGGAGAATATATCGACGACCTCTATTGCTTTTCTTCAATAGGAGAGCCTGTACCTCCGCAAGGAGAGACTCTCTTGGAAAAATTTGCCGGAAGATATGTCCAAAACGAACTTGGTATAAGTGGAGCTTTGCTTGGACTGATAGCGGCAAGCCTGTCGAGACTACATTCTCATCCACTGATCTTACGCAATTTTCATCCACTTTTTGCAAGGTTGATAACCTTCCGCTAAGTGGAAAGCAACAGAAGTCTATTCTCGATGACCTCTATTGATTCCTTCCATAAGAAAGTCTGTACCTTCACTAGGAGTGACTCCCTTTTGAAAGGATCCACTGGGAGATTTGTCCAATGCGGACATCCTGTAAGTGGGGGTTTTGTTCGGAATCATAGCCGTAGGCCTTCCGAGACAACACTTTTACCCAATGATCTTCCATGACATAAATCCAGTTTCTCGCGAGGATGATAACCTTCCATCAACTGGTAAGCAATAGAGGTTTTATTCATCACCTATACGACTAACAAGGCTTACGGAAGGAGAAACTACGACCACCCTGAAAAGAACCTTGTCCCGTCGGCTTAGGGGTATCTGACCTATTAGTCAGGAGGATATGGCACGTGAGGCGGAAATGTAGTACAGACTTTTTGTTGTTGATTGATATGAGTTGATATACACCAAAGGTTGGAATTTCCGGAGGGTGTGCAAAATTTCGCCTGGTGCTATTTTTAGAAATCCAAGATGGCCGCCAACATACTCAAAATTAGCTTAATTGACTATAACTCCCGAACTACTTGTCGTAGAGACATAGTTTTTTGTTCTATACCCAGGTTTTCGAGCATGAGGAATCCAATGGTAGTGGTGCTAATGAGACCAGGTGACTCTGACGTCAGCAAAATTCAATATGGCCGCCAATATAACCCAGTAGTGGCTGAACTGGCAGTCGTGTGTGGCCAAATTACTAGAATGACGATCGATCAATCAATCATTCAAAATCAATCAATCAATCAACCAGTTATTGAAAATCAATCAGTCAATCGATCAATCAATCATTTCATTCAGTCAATCAAATAATCAATCGACAGATAGTGAACTGAGTGACCATTTTGTTCTAATTTGGGCTATATTCGGGTGGTTGTTTTTGAATTATAAACCACTTGGCTAGTTACTTGAATCAAATTTATTCACAGCCTGGTCGTTACTGAGACATCTGTTTAATCATCTCCATCAGTCTCTGATACGATGCTTCCAGATTCATCAAGGTCGTGATGTGACTTCGTTAACGGATTCAAGCAACCATCTCAACCTTCACAAGCACAAAATACAGTGCATCCTAACTTCGAGCAGCTGCAAGCTGCTGTCCGGCAACTGGATGTCTTACAGTTGCATCGAATCAGCTGCAGGACACTTGAGTGTGCATAAAGTGTTTCAGGTGGTACAGTTCGAGGAACCAGCACACCCTGATGATCCAGTTCCCAGCTGTACGAAGTAGGATCCATTTCCGAGGATGGTGACTGTCCGAGTGAAGATTTCCAGTGGGCCACCTGCAAATGACATCTCTTCGCATTTTCAACGAAAGAAGCAGTGGTTGGTGGAAGAGAGTTGAGCTTGATCGATGTCTCACCATTTTTTCCTGTTTTTGTCTTCCATATTTTCAATCTGCACTCAGTGATTGATGAACATGATTCGCTCACCTTGCCGTACGCCGCACAGATGAATTTTGTAGCCTGAGCTATCACAGATTCCATATCAGCTTTGGTATCACGATCAGGGAGAGGGAATAATCACCCTTCTTATGAAGTTTGAGGACACCAGCTTTCCCGATTCCATGCAAGGATGCGACTGTATCTGCACCAGATAGGCCATGGATAGCAAGAAGATCATCTGCCACATCACTGTGTTCTTGTACAGTTGCCCGGAAATCTATCACGGCACGTTCCTTAACAGGAGATGACATGAACATTGGAGCTGGGTTTTCCCCTATGCACTGGCTATTGTAAGAGTGGCAGAGCAGAACAAACACTCTGTGTCATCACAAACAACACGGACAGTCTTGCCTGACAAGGAAGAAGATATTGCATGTTGTGCGATGAGAATATCAGCCTCCTCATGCGTCGAACAAAGATCCTGACGATCTATTCTAATTCCACTTGCTATCTCAATGGGTACGTCACTGACACCGGCAATCATCAGCGAGTGCTTCTGTGTTGCTCCAGTAACAAAGTCTGTATCAAGAAGGCTCTGGACGAGAAAGGCATTCAGCTGGATCTTGTTCTTTGTATTGGTGAGAACAACCTGCTTCGGCGGAGCATGCATCTCCAGCCTGAGTTTATGCACACGACTTGCTGATTTATGCCACTTCATTCTGGTAGAGTTTTTTATGCTGTTTGGGAAGTGTCAGTCAAAAACCAGTCTCACATCTGCTGACTGCAAAGCCTGGAAGACGAATGCCTTAAAAGTGTCTATATAGACTTTAAGTTTGTCAGATGGCCACGGAATTGTCCACACAAGTGCTGAAACATCATAGTTCACAACATCGGAGCCGACGCAAGTTTGGTCTGATACGGTGATCTGCAGCTTCTGTTTCAGGATTGACTTTGACTTGCAAATTTTCATTTCGCCATCTGAATTAAACATTGATGGTGGGTATGCGGCTAATTTTATATGCCAAAACATATCCAATTTGATATCTCCTGAACTCGCAAGGAGGCCAATAACACGAGCATATATCAATTCCTGGTCATAAACACGTTCTTTACCTACCAGCACGTGTTTCTTATGCGCATCCATTGTTGTCACTAGTTTTCCAAGAGAATCATAAAAACTACCAGGCCATCCATTTCTGAATTCACTTATCGCTTGTTGCCCAAGGATGGTGGCTTTCTCTGCATTGACATCAGAGCAATCTGCAATGTTCATCAATGACCCGTCTAAGGGATTTATACACATATCCAAAGTGTTCCGTAGACTTTCGCGATCAGCATGATCCGCCTTCCTGCGACCTGTTGCTTCCTCTTTGTGTTGCATGTGGATGACATTTTGATGAGTGTTGCTCATACTCTTGACGTGTTGTGACAATTCTCCACAGAGGGCGAAACTCGGAGCCCACTTTACCATTTGGTGATAGTCTGTTGCTACACCTACAGCACCGGCAGGACCATGCCCCATCCTCATGTAGGTTGTTTCAATGAACATATATGTGCATCTGGATTTATAGATGCCTGGAATGTGACGCACGAACTCCCCGTCCTGCATTTTCTTCATACTTATTGTGTGTTCAATTCCATGAAAACTGGATCATGATGACGGCCATATTGGATTTTGTCGACGTCAGAGTCACCTGATCTCATTAGCACCACTATCATTGGATTCCTCGTGATCGAAAACCTGGGTATAGAACAAAAAATTGTGTGTCTACGATACGTAGTTCGGGAGTTATGGTCTATTTAACGATTTTTGGGTGTGGCGGCGGCCATCTTTGATTTCTAAAAAATAGCAACGGACAAATTTTTGCACACCCTCTGGAAATTTCAACCTTAGATGTATATCAACTCATATCAATCAACAAAAAAAGTCTGTACTACATTTCCAACTTCACCCCCCATTTCCTGGAAATTCCTCCTGACTATATAGTCTGGATAAAACCTGCGCCCCTTTACCGAGTCGCTATACTGGTGACCTCCGGAGTAACAATAAGAGCATTTATTGTACCCTCACGAGGAGTTCCCTTGGCTGATTAAGTGGAACGGCCTCGCTTACCCCAGTCTGCTGAAGCGTGTTTTTGAGGCGCAGACTTCAGTAGCCGTGTATTGGAAGCTTTCTTGTAGCCTTTACACAGACTAACGAAAGCACTTCGTCAATAGAGTATATCCGGAGACTGGAGCAACTCGGAGAGAGCTTTTCACCTTGTCATCTATAAGTGATGACGACGCAAGGGCAACATCTCGTTGGATGAACTCCCAATTTGCCACTGTCAGGGCGGAGTTGTACGTGGCATACATGACTGCCCTGGAAAGAACTCTAAGCGAGGAACAAACATCCTCTAATTCCTTCCCATTAAGACGTTGCACCATAGCTCTGGTGAGGTGATCTGTGTAGGACATCATGTCCAGATTCGCTCTATTGGATGAAATAGCACATTCCATCACTTCCAAGCGTATAATGAATGGTGCAGGTGGGGACATATTTTCATCACCGGCCTGCTCATTTAAACGCAGAGGAGCTCTCTCAACATCTTCTCCAGCCGTTTTAAATGAACATAGTCCCAGGAACTGTATATTTATTGAAGATGTCGATAAGAAACCACCTTTCTCTTAGCACTAGAGAGGTTGAATATGGTGTCGTTAACATGGCCGAAGGCCTCCAACACCTGTCGAGAACATCCTCTTTCCTCCACACGAAATCTGCTTCAGAGACGACAGCCGTTTCTCTATAATAGTCGTAGCTTGCTGATCAAGTGGAACGAAGTCAGTATAGTATTGATAAATAACATTCATCACTACCATATGCTGTTCCAAAAGGGAAGGGTAATCCTCTTCCTTGTCCCTTTCACCATCCGACTGATTCAGCTGTGGCATTCGGTCATTTGCATCTGCATGTACAGATGACTGGACCAACCCAGCACTGTCCGACAGCTCACCACTGAAGTCTGCAGGAGACTGCTCTTGCATTTGCTGGGATGCTGTGATTAGCTGCGCATTCTGTGGCAGTAAGTCTGTTACCGAGGCTTGAGGAGTAGCAGTCTTCTGTTTTTTCGCCGCTTGCTACTCCTGGGACTAAGATCCGCAGATAGATCTCTTCTCTGAACGTCCCGATGAAGAAAACCTCGGATCGCTAGCTACCGGATGGTCCGACTTCACAGGCGAAGATTGCTCTGTCTTCGCACAACTGGCTGGATATCCAAAGATGGGTAGCTAGCAAGCGGTTGTGTGTGCTTTTATAACGTAGCGGAGGAAGCCGTGACTGCAGCCGCCCTCGGCTGCAGTCTAGACGGAGCGTCCCGAGTGGCGGGCGGATGTATGCTCCGACTCATGCAGGTTTCTCAAAACAACATTTGGTCCCAGATGTTGTTGGGTAAGAGAGGGACCTCTCCTGCTCGTGGTCTTATCAGACCTCGCCGAGCCTCCCGACAAGAAAACTTTGGTCCAGCTTGTGCAAGTTTCTCAAAACAACATTTGGCCCCAAATGTTGTTGGATTAGAGAGGGGTTTGTCTATGAACAGGCTACAAGAAAGCTTCCAATACACTGCTACTGAAGTCTGCGTCTTAACACGATTCAGCAGACCGGGGTAAGCGAGGCTGTTCCACTTAATCAGTTAAGGGAACTTCTCATGAGGGTACAATAAACCCTCTTATACGTACCAGACTCTAGGAAGATTAGTGGGAAAAGTGTTGTCTCGGAAGGCCTACAGCTATGATTCCGAACATAACCCCCACTTACAAGATGTCCGCATTGGACAATTCTTCTGGCGAATCCTTTCAAAAGGGAGTCGCTCCTAGTGGAGGTATAGGCTCTCTTATTGAAGGAAGCAATAGAGATCGTCGAGAATAGACTTCTGTCACTTTCCACTTAGCGGAAGGTTATCAACCTCGCAAAAACATGGATGAAAATTGCGCAGGATCAGTGGATGAGTATGTAGTCTCGGCAAGCCAGCGGCTATCAGTCCGAGCAAAGCTTCACTTATTTCAAGTACATGTTGGTCAAATCTTCCGGCATATACTTCCAAGAGAGTCTCTCCTTGTGGAGGTATAGGCTCTCCTATTGAAGAAAAGCAATAGAGGTCGTCGAAATATTCTCCAGGTTATTTCAAATCACCTGTTTTTCGTCCTGAAGTCGGACGAATAGTGCATAGATAGGCTGAGACAGCTGTCTTGTTTGGAATAGAGCCGTTAGAGGGAATAAGTATGTCTGTTCCCTCTCGGTGTTCTATTCCTTGGCGTCAAGACATTTAATGTCATTGTGGGCGTCATAGTCGCCATATGTACTGTTACAGCGGTCTTTTCTTGCGGCTAGTGTTGTAAGTTTCAATTTAGTGAGCTTTCAAGGCCGGAAGTGACACAGATATGCCTTCAGGTAGACGAAGACACATATCTGCGTAGCTACCTTGAGATTACTGTCTCTTTGGGAATTACAGCTGTTAGTATTACAGCTTGTCATTCCCCACCTTGCGCGGCGATGGTTGTAAGTCTCCATTTAGTGAGCATTCAAGTCGCTAGTTACACCGAGATATCTGTCTTCACGGAGAGGAAGACTACTAGCTACGTTAGCCAGGCTATGACCGCTGTCTTTAGGGAATAAAACCGATAAGGCACAGTGCTTTTCGGTTTGTTTCCATAGGTGTCATAGACTTCAGTCTTATTGTTTACACCATAGTAGCCTAGCTAGAATCATAAGCGAGATTGTTTCAGTAATTATGCAGTGACAAAACTGAATTAATTTTCTCTTGGGACTGCTGTCTCTTTGGGAATTTAGGGCTGTTAAATAGCGGCTCTTCATTCCCTACCTTGCATGACGATAGTTGTAAGTCTCCGTTCAGTGAGCCTTCAAGGTCGCAACTTACACCGATATATCTGTCTTCACGGAGATGAAGACTTATAAGCTATGCCTAGCATTGTAAGTCTCCTCAGTGAGCTTCTAAGCCTGCAGTTATCAGCCTTTTATTGCCTTCACGTATAGAAAGACCTTTAGCTGCTTCAGCTAGGCTGAGTTTGTTGTCCTATCGGGCATGATACCGTATGTTAGAAGAGGTTATTCTCTTCCTACCAGTATGGTTTGGTGTTAGTTATATGAGGCGATAAGCTCTATTAATGACGCCATATTTACCTAGTGTGATTGTCAATACAGTGTATTTGTTCATCATGTCCCTTTCCATCCTTAGTGGCATTATGGAGTCAGTCAGACGTGAGGAAGCCCTGCAGTTCCTATTCTATTTGATGACTAATACAAGAGCGATTCAAGTAATACGGGTGAGGGGGTTCGATATGAATGTTTTGTCTAAACCCCCCCACCCCCCACCAATGTGTTAAGAGGCGATTACAGGGCAGGACTTAGTTTTCCTCCTGTAAGCCTCGTATGCATTTAGTATATACATGCCTTTCATAGCTTCTCGATTGGCAGCTGGGGCATGTTCTAACGGCGACCTCATGGGCACATCCACTTTTTAGTTGGTTTGTTTCCTGTGGTTGTTCGTTTATAAGTCATATACTAGCATATGATTCTTATTAATAAAATTGCTAGCCTTCGTGTACCTGTATGGTTTACATGTTGGTTATCTAGGCGACATTCTCCAATGTGACAATTAGTCCACTCTGAAAAGTCTTGCTCAGAGAGGTCTGGCCTTTCTTACAACGTATGAGTTTATTACTTAGTTAACTGCATATTCACGTCGTATTATTCATTCAGTTTCCTGGTTAGACTTGTATCACTCGGTCATACCGTGGTTACAAGCTGTATTCAGATGAGTACATGCGATATTTCATTGCTCGCGTACATAATATGTGTATTATTAGGCAGACGCATTGTTGACAGACTATATAAATTCTTGCTCTGTTTATGGAGCTCATGAGAATTTGGGGGCTATTTGGATCAGTTATGGAACTGCCAATAGGCCGTCTCTGTATATGTTCTCATTTTTTGGGATCATTATTCGGAGTAATATGTTCTTCTCCGAACACTGATTGGTTGTTATGGACCTAAAAACCTATGAATTATTTCGGGGACAGTCCGTGACGGGTCTGTTAATCGTAGCCCGTTCAAGGTTCTAATCCAGGTTTCTATGAAGATACAGTACACATTCTTGTATATTCAAACAGTTCATTGGAGTCTTATTATTGGAATCAATTGTACACATGAACGGGGCTGCCTGTAGGTTGCCTTAGAAGCGTGTTTGCTCTTCAGATGCTGTTTAATTGGTACAAGTGTATGGTCGTACACTTTGTATTACCGGTTTTCATCCTATCTACGTATTCCAACTCTGGTATACATGAGAAGCGTGCTCTGTTAATTACTGGAACTGCCACAATAGCCCTAGCTTCTAAAGTGGCGTTAAGCACCAATAATTAATAACAGGGTGCTTATTGGGGGAATATATTTGGATTATTTAGTATCACTTTGCACTGATTCCAGAGCTCTTCCCTCTTTGTTTTGAAGAATATTCCTTCAAAAAAAAGGGTGGGGGGGTGATTTTTCTTGGAAAATCTCCTTCGTCTTGATAAGTGTGTAACTATGAGTGAAGCTGTTTTTGTCTGTAGATTATATCTGATCCTAGATACAGCTTGCTTATTATACCCCCCGCTTCGAAGAAGTGGGGGCTATATAGGAAGCGCCCTATACGTCCGTACGTCCGTCTGTTCGTACGTCTTTCCATCCGGACAAATTCTTGTGTGCACAACTCCTCCTACATTAATGAACCGATTTTGATGAAACCTTCATCTCTACTAAGTGAACATGTGCATATTCCAAACTTTTTGATCTGCGACAATTTTAACCAGGTTATCTCTCTTGAACTTTGATTTAATATGGGTTTCTATATGAAATTCTTGTGTGCGCAACTCCTCCTACATTTATCAATCAATTTGGACAAAACTTTTCAGACATCATCACTACTAAGTGAACATGCGCATCTTCCAAGATTTTTGATCTGCGACAATTTTAACCAGGTTATCTCCCTTTGACTTAGATTTATTATGTCTTTCCGTTCGAACAAATTCTTGTGTGCGTAACTCCTCCTACATTAATGAACCGATTTTGATGAAACCTTTCAAACATCATCTCTACTAAGTGAACATGTGCATATTCTTAACTTTTTGATCTGCGACAATTTTAACCAGGTTATCTCTCTTGAACTTTGATTTAATATGGGTTTCTGCATGAAATTCTTGTGTGCGCAACTCCTCCTACATTTATCAATCAATTTGGACGAAAGTTTACAGACATCATCACTACTAAGTGAACATGCGCATATTCCAAAATTTTTGAGCTGTGGCAATTTTAACTAGGTTATCTCCCTTTAACTTAGATTTATTATGGGTTTCTAAATGAAATTCTTGTGCGTGCAACTCCTCCTACATTTATCGATCAATTTTGACGAAACCTTTCAAACATTATCACAACTAAGTGAACATACGCATATTCCCAAATTTTTGATCTGCGACAATTTTAACCAGGTTATCTCCCTTTAACTTGGATTTATTATGGGTTTTCAAATGGGATTCTTGTGTGTGCAACTCCTCCTACATTAATGAACCGATTTCGAATACATGTTGCACATTGTAAATGTGTTTTTCCAAATGTAAACCTTATATGTGTGGGCTCTTTAAGTATTCAGTGCTGTTCTGTGGAAGGCCACATGCAAATACAAATTTCAACAACAAAAAATGATCTTTATGTATACATTTCCTTATGACCTTCGCCTACATGATCAGAAGTGCATTCCTCTAAAAACCCAAAGCGGGGGTATTAATCACCTTCAGTGATAGTTCTAGTTATTTATATATGGCATATATTTGTGAGGGTTAGTCTCTCACTCTCAAATATGCCATCCTAATTTATGGGGCTTAGTCCTGACTAGCCTTAGAATTGGGGGCTCATTACACCCAATTAGCATAATCATTCATGCTAAGAATATGGATTTACTTGGATATGGTTCCTTATTTATGATATGTCTTATCTATTATTGTACAGAGAGACATACATGTAATTCCTTTTAAATTTATTTTCCTTTCACCTTCGAATGCAGGTGTAGGAGCTATATTTGATCTGCTAATTCTTAAGTCCTAGGCCCTCCGCCATTTTACGATTCAGCTAGACTTGGCCATTGTTATATAAAAATATGTTAAATTTTAAGTAATTTGTATATTTTTTATACTTACCAATGGCCCAGACAGGTATGGCCCTCCCATAAGTGGGCACTCATACCTCCCCGAGTTATTATTAGTACGCTCATCTACAGTGAATGATGCTGGCGCCAATTCCGGTTTCTTCCTGACCACTGTGCATGTGCAGAGAGTAAAAGTATGGAGGGCCAGATAGGACTTTTAATTTTCGGTTCTGTATGCAAATTTTGGGGACTGGGGGGTTCAAAATTTGTGTTTGGCCCTTGATAATATTGAGTTTGCACCCGCTAGTCTGGGACATTGGTAAGTATAAAAAATAAACAAATTAGGCCCAAAAAAAAAGGGGTTTTGGTTCTCAGGCACTGCTGCGTTGGAAAATATCCCCCCCCCCCCCCCCCCCCCACATTGAATTTTTTTATGGAGGTTCGAGATTTTCCCAAAAGTAAACAATGCACCACCAATCTCAGACGTTCATTGCAGTATAACAAAAATACCATATATGTCTGTGTATACGTCTCCCCTGTGTATACGTCACACCCCCAACCCAACTCATGCTTGGAATTCCTCCCTTTTGCCTAAAGCTCATGTTTTGGTCACACACCCATTTTCAAGTATATGCAGTCAACAAGAATTAGTTGGAAGTTTATACGTTTTGCCAATTTGGGATGCAACGGAAATAGGTAAGTTTTCATGAGTTACTACGTGTTGAATAAGATAAAAGAATAAACCAATGTTTATGTGCCATAAACCTGTGCAGTTGTTGCGTTTATGTTGGTTTTTCCGAAACGTGACAGGAAAAACCAATATAAATACAATAACTGCGCAGGTTACAGCGCAAATTGTTGTCCTACATGAGCATTGTTGGTGCTATTGAAACTGAGGTAAAACGAACAGTAAAAACCCTCCTGACTTTCTATAACACGCCAGGTATGATTACATTAATATGTCGATGCACAACTGAACTTGATCTGTAGCTTCCCATATTTGCCCCCCCCCCCCCCCCCACTACCCTGCACCTGTCCATTGTACTTCTAACGGGGTGAGCCGTCACTGCAATTGACATGCATTAAATAGTTGCCTTAAGCATTGAAACATCTATTTAATGGTCTATCAATAATGTTACAATCACATTATTTTACCACAAGGGCGAATCCAGTCGTCGGCGCACTTGGTATGCATCTTCCCCCTACACCCCCACCCCTATTTTCTCCCGGAGACAGGTTGTGCATTGTGGATATCTGCTTAGGGTGCGAGGTAATCACATCTTTTAGGATTAAATTTCAAAATTTGGTTGACAATACACTCCGCTAAACTTGGGCCTAGGTGCGGCACCCACCCCACCCCCCCCTGGACTCACCCTCACAGCTTTTAGTAAAGTCCTTCCTCTGCCACTGAACCAACACGGTTCGAAGTGGCATTGGGACATACAAACAGCTCACCAGAAGCATATTAAAAAAGGTATTTTTGTACTGTTGAATGGTAACTAATGGAAGGGAGGTAATCACATTAATTTTGAATAACTCTCTTTTTTTCATGCAGGGGAAATTGCTGACAGTGATTTACGCCTAATGTGACGTTACCCCCCCCCCCCCCCCCCCCCCCCCCCGGACCGACCCTCACAGCTTTTAGTAAAGTGCTTCCGCTGCCACTGAACCAACATGGTTCGAAGCGGCATTGGGACATACAAACAGCTCACCAGAAGCATATTAAAAAGTGTATTTTTGTACTGCTGAAAGGTAACTAATGGAAGGGAGGTAATCAGATTAACTTCGAAGAACTCTCTTTTTTTTTTGACAGTGCTTTATGCCTAATGTGACTCCCCCCCCCTCCAAAATTCCAAAGGTCCAGTGTGGGTATTGTCAGGCTATATGAATAGGGTATACTTGGTGTGTTGAAAAAAAATAAAAATAAAAACTGCCCTCCCTCACTAAATTTGGAAAACCAATTGCCTGAGAACTAAAACCATTTTTTTTTTTTTTGCCTTACTTGTAATTTATCATTTTTTATCCGGCCCCATGTAGCGCCACTTTTGTTGTTAGAGTATCGGGTTCCAGCAGAAGGATCCTAGGGGTTTTAATTTGAAATGTTGAAAGTGTGTTCAATATGAATATTGAATATTTAATATCAGACATTAAAAACCCTCAATATACTGTTTCTTTTCATCTAATTTAACGTATATGTTTGCCTTGGTGTAAATAATAAAAGTAATAATAAAAAAAAAAATTATTGATACTTACAAATCATAAGGTGTGCATAAAGGTGTTGAAATTTTGTATCCAGCCATGTATAACTCCAATCACACCACTTTTGTTGTTAAAGAATCGGTTTCCGGCAAAACATCTCAAGAGTGTATTATTCAAAATGATTCAAGTGTTTTCATATGTTTTGATAGGGTTCACAGATTTGCATGGAGGATTCCTAGTTTTATAAAGCCCATATTGCCTGAGTGATAACATTTAGAGTTGTATGCAGGGACCAGCCGTGAGGGTGACTAGAGCGATTATGTCGCCCTTCTAAGCCCAAAGTCGCCTAGAAAAATAGTCGGGGCGATTACAAGTCGCCTTTTAAAAATTGGCCAAAATGAGAAAAGGCTGAACAGAGTGATCAGAGGTTTACATAAAAACGATTATTTTCAAGAATTGAATGTGCTTGAGTGTGATAAATGGGCATTTTCATTCGTCAAATAAGTGACCATTTATTTGAAATCACACGACAGTCAATTGTCCATTGTCGCTTTTTGCAGATTTTTTTTTATTCCTATTTTGTTCCGTTTCAGTCAGAGCTTCAAGTGTCGAAACGAAAATAGGTGACTTACGCGACTCAACAAAATAACCCAGTTTGAAAGTAGGTTACGTCGCTTAGGATGTCGAAAATTCTCTGCTGAAAATGTATACACAACAGATGTATTTTCTAACACTGTATTTTTATTTCGTTTTGCTGATGACTGTTAACTGTTGGGCTGTCTATTCCCAGAAAAACCTGAATGGAATAGAAACACATGAAAAAAAAGCTTTAGTGATGACATGAAAAGCTTTGTACAGGGCACAGGTGTGCATATGAAGGATCTTGAAAAAGGGGGTCCTCCTAAACACCGGATAGCTTTGTACAGGGCACAGGTGTACATATGAAGGATCTTGAAAAAGGGGGTCCTCCTAAACACCGGAATGATGCGGAATGACACCAGAATGCCATGAAAATGATGCGGAATGACATTTATTTTACAAAATACTCGACCCCAGAATGTATTTTGTTTATTAACTAACAAAGTACCTTCCAAGCAACCTTCTTACATCTGGTCCTGTTCAGACTTTCAGACTTAGGAAATTATTAGCTTAGTAGACTTTGGTGAAAGGCAACCACATGAGGGTGCTGGGGGGATTGGCATGAAGAAGAGGGGAGGGGTCATGAAGGAGAGGGTAGCAGTGGGGGATTTTCAGTCACTAATTACTTTGTGATTTTTTAACCTGGCATAGATGCATCATAGACAACTGGACCTGGATTATTCGGACGTTAATGGAGGACCAGCGAGCTGAAAATATGAAGGGATGGTACATAAATGTTCCTAATTTTCCCCACTTGCCTATGAAGTCTCCCTACTTGACACTGCAGTCTCCATATTTTTTCTGGAGGGAGACATTAAGTCTCCCTAAAATTCTCCCCTAGGCTGGTCCCTGGTTGTATGTGAATTGATTTGTGGCCTTCGTGATGGTAAACTGAAAGTGCGGGGATACACCATAGTGTGCTTTGAACACAAATGACACCGTTTTAGTTGTCTTTGTAATGGGAGGTGCAAGATTTTTGGCACTGCCCAAAATTCTTATTTTCTGCACTGATAAGCCGATTTAAACCAAATTTTGTACATGATATTATTGAGTCATCAGTGTTCTTGATTTATGTGAAAAAAAGAATTTCACACAGCATATAGCAGAGTGACAGATCAAATATCTTCAACCAATGATAACCCTGCATATGTCATATAACCCTGTGCATAGCTAGCAAATCAGAGTCCAAAAGTTATTCTCTCTTGGTACTCTGGCTTTCTCCACCCATAAAACTGTGACAGTGATATGACCCTGACTGTTGAAAGTGTCATTAAACTCCAATACTGAAACAAACAAATAGTCCGCAATAGTTATGAATTGGAGCAAATGTATATTTGCTATTGAAAAAACAATATTCTATTAAAAATATAGTTATTCTGAAATTATTTTTGCAGTTATGCAGTTAAATACTGCTTTAGTATTAAGCTTCTTGCAAATATGAAGAGTTGAAAAAGGAATGGTGTGTAAATGAAGTGTCCATATTATATAATGGCTTTTCTGTTTAAGGATGTCATGATGAGAAAGAAGGCTGCACTACATTTGGAGACCCGATATCAAACCATGATTGAGAATGCCTATTATTACAGTAATCCACCTGATGTTCAGATGATTGCAAAGAAAATACGACCACCTCTTCATGAATATATCAGGAAACTGTTGTACAAAGATTTGTCAAAGAATACTACAGAGAAAGTACTTATATTTTATCACATGGGTATTCTATTAGTGTAATGAATATTATGTTTACACTTTCATTGTGAAAGTATCTCATAATGGCCAAGATCAAATTTGCTTATTGTTGACCTTAACTGATACCTCTCAAAGGGAAAGAGTCGGCATCTTAATATTCTCACATGCAAGAGGAGACAAATTAATTTATTACATGTAATTCATAGCATGTTAAGCTGGGATGTAAGTTACCTGCTGTTGAATTTCTGGCCTTTCATTTTGTTCTGGGTTCTTTTGGAGAAATAATTTGACCGACGGTGCATTTTGTTCTGTGTTCTGAACTTTTCCATGTGTTCCATGTTCTGAACATCTTGCAATTACATCTTGTTAGGCCTTGAAAACAAGTTCCATTTATGAAAAACACATGAGAAAATTTGCTTTTGTCAACAACTTACAAAACTGTATGTTTCAATTGAAGATTTACCATGAGTAAGTGAGTTAAGCAGACTGTAGAACAAATTCAAGTGATATTGGCCAGAGAAGGATTCCAACATTGATTCTCATTCCAGGTATGATAAAAAAACTTTGCCAGGAATTTTCTTTACATACTGATGGTAATTTGGTAACGATTTCTTGGATGATTTAGACCCTGTACAAATCAGACCTTGGACAATTTGTACCTTTTTTGAATGATTTGGGCTCTGGTCTATACAGACCTCCAGGTTCATATGATTCAGACCTTCATCTCAGATGACCCTGACTTTGACTGAGGAACAAAATGTCCAAGGTATGTACTGTCCTGTATTTGAATAAGTTGTGAATCTTCAAGGAAAAAAGTGCTCCACAGTTACACAGAGATTTAATATTTTTACACTGTAAACCAATGGCCCAGACTAGCTGGTGCTTAACTCAGTTATTAAGGGCCAAACACAAATTTTGAACCCTACATCCCCAAAATCTGCTTGCAAAACCAAAAATTAAAAGAGCTATCTGGCCCTCCATACATTTACTCTCCGCGCATGCGCAGCCGTCAGGAAGTGACCGGAATTGGCGCCAGCATCATTCTTTGTTTGGCCCTAAAGTCAACAACAATGAAATGACGTGCTTTAAAATCTCCTTTTTTGAGGATGCCAGACACAAATCAATGCAAGAATTGGTGGATTCAAGGCTGTTATTGGATGAAGGAAGTGTTCAACGGTGGTTTTGGACATTCAGGGCTGTAACTTTATAATATTTATAACATTATTTTATGTTTCTCAATTTCGGGACTTATGCCTGATGTCATCATTTTTGATAATGATTATTCCACTGTTTGTTAAGTATTCCTTCCCTATCCTTCCATGAACCCTTCCTGTTAAACTCTTAAGCTTTTGGGCTATTTTTTATTGAAATTTTTTATTAAATTTCTTGGGAGTTTAACATATGTTACAGAATATTATTTTGTTTCTTCCCCAGGGTTACGTCCTCACCCTAGGGGTGTTAGGTTGTTTAGTCTTGCATCTTCTATCCGATGTATCGTTTTTTCTTCGTATGAAGATCTAGCTTCGCATCTGATAGCATTTCAATAGGTTCTGACTTTGGGCCTTTTTGTGTGTCTGATGTCTTGTTTACATTGACGTTGTTTACATTGTCAATGTCCTCATATATAGGTTGTTTTTAGCTCAACTTTGGCGAAGCCAAATTTGAGCTTATGCCATGGCCAGTTGTCTGTCGTCTGTCCATCTGGCTGTCTGGCCGTCTGTCCGTCAACAATTCAATACGGCTCGGGCTAGAGGCCGTATTTATGAACCGATCTTTACGAAACTTCTTGGGTATCTTTGTTATGGCTGTGGGACGAGAACGAGTGTTTTGGGGTCCGATTCGAAATTCAATTTGGCCGCCAACCTCCATTTTGTACCGACGATGAAGAAATCTGTTTTTTTGTACAGAACTTCCATATGAAAGTGCTGATTTGAATAATTTTTTGTATGAATGTTTAGTACCATGGGATGCATCACATATAATATGGGTTTTTTTCTCGTACGTAAATTATGCAAATTAGACTAACTTTGATGTATTTAGTGTTACTTTCAGCACTGTAAGTGCAAATGCCAATACGGCTCGGGCTAGAGGCCGTATTTATAAACCGTTCTTTACAAAACTTCTTGGGTACCTTTGGTATCACCGTGGGACGAGAACGGGTGTTTTTGGGTGCGGTCCAAAATTCAAGATGGCCGATGGCAGCCATTTTGTACAAAATTAGGTGCAATCAGATTTTTGCACAGAACTTCCATATGAAAGTGCTGAATTGAATAATTTTTTGTGTGAATGTTTAGTACCATGGGATACATCACATATAATATGGGTTTTTTTCTCGTGCAGAAATTATGCAAATTAGATGAACTTTTGATATTTTTATACTGTACCAATGACCCAGACATAGCTGGTGCTAACTCTTAAAATATAGGGCCAAACACAAATTTTGCCCCCCAATCCCCAAAATTTGCATCTAAAACCAAAGAAAACATGTCCTGAATGGCCCTCCACACTTCACCTCTACTGCGCATGCGCAGTGTCAAGGACGTTCCGAAATTGGCGCCATTAATCATTCTAAGTTTGGCCCTTCATCAGTTAACATCTGACTGATCTTTGTGCTTGTAAATCTCAGTTTAAATGATGCCAGACACATAAATATTAAGTGGTGATTCTAAGGAGGATAGAGAAGGAGGAGAGGAAAAATGTGTGACAGAATATTATCAGGGCTGTAACTTAAAATTTTTTAATGAAATTATGTTAAGTTACCTATTTTCGAGGCAGCAGCCATTTTGTTGTCATTCTGATTATTTAGTTACACTGATTTTTCAGTGTTTTCCTCTCTCCCTTTCCTTTAAGTCCCCCCTTGCTATTCTCCCATGCTTTTGGCATAGTTTCTGTAATTATTATTACTAAATTTTCTTGGGAGTTTTAGCTGAATAACAGAATGAATTCTGTTCTTTTCCCCATGTTTACGTCTTCACCTACGGGTGGTTAGGCGTTGTGTTCTGCATCTACCATCTGATGTTCTGCAGTTTCTTCCCTGGAAGTCTCTGTTTTGCATCAGATAGTGTATTTTTGGTAACTGATTCCGGGCCTGGGTGCCTGGAGTCTTATTTTAGTGTTTTTACATTCATTGTTTACATTTACAACAGCCCTCTGTGTGAGGGGGGGATTTCTTGAAAATAATGTCTTGATGTTATTTTAATCATAACTAGATACATTATTATTGTTCGTAAGTGTTGAATAAATTGTTTAAAATATTTTTAAAATTTTTGTCCACACTTAGGCTTGGGATCCATTGGGGCTCAATGTTACTTTTCAGAAACTTGGGCTGTTCTGAAAAAATATTTTTTCAAAATATTTTGATTTAAATTATTTTTTCTATATTAATGGATCATATTATTATTATATATTTTGATTGCCAGGGGTTGGTGCGAGTACCAGGACTTGTTTTCTTTTCACATTGAAAGGATTTTTGTAATAAGAGGAAGTCTTCCTCTGACTTTTATAATCATTCTATATGTGGTCAGTGTACTCGCATTAACTCCTGTTCTGTATCGTATGATTTCGATGACAACATGGGAAGCGTATGTCACGGTATGTTAGTGGGGAATTGGACACTCCGGTCCTTTCCCCGCAGGGTCACTCTACTTTATCAATTTCTATTTCAGACGATCAAGATTAGGGTGATGTCTCTGTGATGTCTTCCAACAGTGTGCCTCCGTTGTCACAATTAATGAAGGGCTAGCGGAAAAGTGCTCATGTAAATACGCCAATTGCCTAAGAGGACCCTAGAAGGTTCGACGGCCTTTGACGTCCGCTAGCTCGCCCGGTGTAGCGTCCATTCATCGAATGGTTCGGCAGCCGGGTTCGTCCGTTGCGGTCTAGAAGGAGTTTTGGGGTGATGCGAGCACTATAAATCAACCAAATGCACACCCAGTGACGGCGGATTAGAGGGAGAATGGAGGAAGCCTTTTAGTCCGGTTCATAGCTCGTTCGGGTCCATCCGGACGGCGAGCGAGAGAGGCCCCTCTCTCGTACAACAACATCTGGCCCCAGATGTTGTGGTACAAATGTTTCGCATTCGGAGCATACGTCCGTCGCTCGGGACGCTCCGACATATAGTCAGTCCGGAGTAGACTGTCAATAAGGCTTCCTCATTCTCATGGTAGCGCACACGACCGCTCTTGGCTACGTGACCTCGGATATCCAGTCAGCTTCGCCAGTCAGAGAATCATCGGCGACCAGGTCACACCATCCGGTAGCCAGGGACACGAGGCCTGCAGACTCCGGACGTTCGCATAGGAAAGTGTGTGGGAGTCAACGTACACGAAGCTTCCGGCGGCAATGCATCGTAAGACCGCTACTGCACAGGCCTCGGGAATGGACGTGCTTTCCTAAATAGCACAGTTTATCGCAGCATCCCAGCATCAACTGAATCTGTCGCATATTTTTTATCCGACGATGCTGGGTCGGGACGCTCCGCGGAAGCGGGTACGGACGTCCGAAAATTTCATCCGGTCCGACGGGATACCGAAAGGGATTTGGAGGATTTCGAACTTTCCCTTTCGGAACAACATATGCTGTTGTGTATGTCATCTGACTTGATCTTCCACAGCTTCTTTCGTCGGACCAGAATGCTGCGATGCCGGATAAGAAACTGATAGCGTCGGTGGACTTAGAAATTTTTGGTTCGGTTCAGGGACATCATCCCTCAGTTCCGACATATTCCAATAATGTCACACAAACTTTCGAATTATTGAACGACGCTATATATATTATTATTATATGCTTGCTATAACCAAGCATTTCTGGTTTCTTGTTCGCAAAGTTATGGAGATGTCTTTCAAAAGTGTGCCTCTGTCGTCATAGTTAATGAAGAGCTAGCGGCAATAAGTGCTCATGGAATATGTCTATCGCCTAAGAGATCCCTTGTAGGATTGACGGAGTGACATTCGCTAGCTCACCCGGTGTAGCGTACATTCATCGAATGGTTCGGCTGCCGGGTTCGTCCGTTGCGGTCTAGGAAGGAGATTTGGGTGATGCGAGCACTATAATTACTTTAGTACTCACCCAGTGACGGCGGATTGAGGACAGATCGGAGGAAGCCTGTTAGTCCGGTTCCTGGCTTGTCCAGGTCCGTTCGGGCTGTGAGCGAGAGAGGTCCCTCTCTCGTCCAACAACATAGGGGACCGCATGTTGTGGTTCAGATATTTTACATTCGGAGCATATGTCTGTTGGTCGGGACGCTCCGTTATATTGACAGTCCGAGAGACTGTCGATAATGCTTCCTCATCCTCACAGCAGGGCACACGACCGCACATTGGCTACGTGACCTCGAGTATCCAATCAATTTCGTCATTCAGTGATTTCACGGTGAATAGGTCACGCCATCCGGTAGCCAAGGGACACGAGGCCTATACACTCCGTTCGCTCGCATTTTGGTAGTATGCACGGGGTAACGATCACGGAGCTTCCAGCGGCAATGCATTGTAGGACCGCTTCTCCTCAGGCCTCAGTGACGGACGTGCTATCCGAGTTAGCACAGTTGTTTCGCAGCATCCCAGCAATCGACAGTTTCTTACTCGAATCAGGAATTATCTGACGGCGCTGGGTCGGTGCGGTCCGCGGTTGCATCAGGTACGGACGACCGAACGCTTTATAGGGTCCGACAGGATGGCGAAAGGGATTCGAAAGATTTCGAGTTTTTCCTTTCGTACCATCGGATGCTGCCATTCATATCTTCTGGCATTATCTTCCAGTGATTGTTATTTCGGACTACATTGCTGCGATGTTGGATAAGAGACTTATAGCGTCATTGGACACGGAATTTTGGATCGGTTCAGGGACATTGTCCCTGACTTACCGACACAGTCCAATAATGTCATTACAACATGTGTTTTATTTTTCGACTCTATATATGCATATAAGCCTGCTACCAAGCATGATAGTTTAGTTTCTTGTCCGCAATGCTCATTTCTGCCGTTTTATCATTTATACAAATAATTTATTTTGGCAGAGCAGGGCATACCGAGAGTTCATATGCGTCTAGACGGCGTGGTTAAAGACTGGAAATATTCTTTTCCGCCGTCTATGTCTTTTCCAACCACAATGTTGGAAACGACAATGATGTCTAGTAGACTTAACTTAGACGCTTTATCATACGTAATCCACCTTACTGAGGTGTTATCATTACGTCTTCAAGAAAAGATTTACGGGATATTATTCTCAATGTGATTTCTTTTGAGGGCAGTAGTTTGTTCACGTATAACTCCGCCCTTCAGTGGCTGATTGGAGTTGGTTAGACGTGACGCAGCCCTAGCTACATCCACGCACGTGGATAGTAAAGTGATGAACTCTCTCAGAGTCGCTTCGTTCTCGGAGAAGCCTCTCTTCGACGGCAACTTTTCAGCAATCCATGAATTGCTCGATTTACACGTTCTCTTGTCTATCTAGTGTTACAAGAGATTCAGACTGGGGCAAACATTCGGTGGTTGACTCAGAGAGTGCCACTGCAGTTGCCGGATCCGAGTGTTATAGTTATGACGGTTGCCAGTCAAACAGATTGGGATATAATATTGATCCCAACGGATTCAAAGTGCCGGGGTCTTTGGGTTCCGCAGTCTCTAAGCAAGCAATTATCTTCCCCAGAATAATGTTTTTTAGGCTTGCTTTATGTCATTGCATGAACATTATTCAGAAACGCATGTCCAAATCCTGTCCGTTAATTCGACAGTAGTGGCGTATCTCCGGAACCTGGGAGGCACTCATTCGTTTCCGTTATTCAATTTAATGGAAAGAATCCGTCTGTTGGTTATAGTACACCAAGTTCTGTTTCGGTCCGTCATATTCCGGGTCGTCTGATTGTTTTACCGGACTCCCGTTCACTTGGGGGTCGCTTGTTGCCGTCAGAATGGACTCTCAACAAACAAGTATTCAATCAGATTTGCTATCTGTGGGAGCGCCCAATGATAATTTATTTACGACACAGCTTGCTAATCAATTGCAGACGTATGTGTTGGCTTGTCCGGATCTCTGAGCTAATGTTGTTTACGCTCTATTGATCTAATAGGACGGAATGATAGGATACGCGTATCCTCCGGCGCTGTTGTTTTGGCAGGTATTGCTAAGATAAACAACCACAATATATTTCTGTTGATAGCATCTCTGTCTTCACAGAGACCGTGGGTAATTTACTCTGATGTCTATTGTGGGACTTAACGCGAAATCTTCCTCAATGAGAGGATCTTTTTTCGCTGGGTAAATCGTGTCATCTTTATCACAACCCGCAAGGTCGCAACCTTCACGTATTCCGTTGTGTGGTCCGTATTGCATTGTAAGCATTGTACTGGACGAGCTTTGGACGCGATTTCTTACTATAGGAGATCCTCTTCTTCGCTATTCTATGCGGCTAAAGTGGAGGCTCTTCCGTCGTTGGTGTAGGGATCACTATGTTCATATTGTTGATCCCTCCATACTACTCATTGCAACTTTTTAGTATACTTGTTTGACAAGATCTACTGCAGCCTGTTATTATTAAGGTTATAGGTTTATGTTACCTCATACCTATGCACTCTATGATAGTTTACAATTGAGTCTTATGTCTCTTTATCTAAGTCAGTTAGTAACTTTTTGATAAATAGACTTAGAATCTTTAGATTAAATTCCTATATGGAATTTAACTTCGGTTCTTATTTAGCTAAGTAATCATTTGAGCCTCTGGAAACAGTAGTTTTCAAATTCTGACCTTTTAGACAGTAATTCTGTTGGCTTCTCTTTTACTGAAGAGTCAGTGAGTTTCATGCACTATCGATGGATGATTTTCACTTTCGTAGTTTCGGAATCACTACTTCCTTTACTATTTAGGTTGGATTTTTGCATAAGAGTTAGGCTCCTAATATCCGGAACCTATTGTTATTAAGGTCCTTCCGTCTTCGTACGGGCATAGGCCTTTACTCTGTCCGGTTAGAGTTTATGTATTTATAAACAGATATCTGTTTATTACTACGGGCGTAAGCTTCTTCTGTCCTTGATGCCTAATAGAAGGATTTTACGCTCCATTCTATTGCTAATGGATTCAATTAACTTTTGGTACTGCTTATGGTATATCATTGACTCAGCAGTTGTGCTTAAGATTTCGGCTCATGAAGTAAGAGTTCTTCTACATCTTGGGCTTACATTAATAGTGTCGCTATTATAGATTTTTGAAGGCTGCTCATTGCGCTCAGCCATCCACATTCATGAATTTTTATCTCAGAAATATCGAGTCCATTTCTGGAGGCCTCTATTGTTAGGTCTATTATCTTCTGCTCAGAATGTCATTCACTTAACAGTTGCTACTATAGCTAGCTAGGTAGGCTGTCTGTTTCGGCAGTGACTCCGTTCTGCTGCCCTCTTCGCTCTGGGCATTTGACCCAGGGCAAGAAAAAGGGGGGGGGGAGGGTGTTCCCTTGGGTCACCTGTTTTACTATGAAAACAAGGGGATACCTTCTCCGGAGTTAGTAATTCTGAGCTGTTATTGGGATGGTTGTTTAGTGAGAAGTTTATGTTTTAAAAATTCATTCAAGTCTTAGTTTTTAAAGTATAGCTTTTGAATATAGCACGTGTCAACGGACATGATTATGCAATCCTCAGACACTTTTAAGGAGTATAAAGAGTCTCTATTCTCTAGACTTACTTTATTTATTGGCTTACTTTAAAAATTATTAGTATAAGGATTATATTGGATATTAATAGAGTACATGGATGTATGATGCTCAATTTTGGAAGGTGTTGTATCTTTCTAATTTATCATAAATAAGAAAGATACATGTAAGGCCTATTACTTCTTTTTCCCTAGAGGGGATGACTCTATTTTATATTATTGAGCGTATTCCATCTTGCTCTATGTCCTTGGCCCTCCAGCCTTTTTACTATTCAGCTATGTCTGGGTCATTGGTACAGTATAAAAATGTTAAAAAATTTATAGTAATTTCTATATTTTTTATACTTACCAATGACCCAGACGGGGATGGCCCTCCCAGGAGTTGGGAACTCTTGCCTCCCCGCTGAGTACATAGCGCTTACCAGGCACTGGTTATTAGAATGATTAATGGCGCCAATTTCGGAACGTCCTTGACACTGCGCATGCGCAGTAGAGGTGAAGTGTGGAGGGCCATTCAGGACATGTTTTCTTTGGTTTTAGATGCAAATTTTGGGGATTGGGGGGCAAAATTTGTGTTTGGCCCTATATTTTAAGAGTTAGCACCAGCTATGTCTGGGTCATTGGTAAGTATAAAAAATATAGAAATTACTATAAATTTTTTAACTTTTTCAGTGCTACTTATACACTGTAAGTGCACATGTCAGTATGGCTCGGGCTAGAGGCTGTATTTATCAACCGATCTTCACGAAACTTCTTGGGTACCTCTGTTATCACCTTGGAATGAGAACGAGTGTTTCTGAGTGCGGTCCAAAATTCAAGATGGCTGCCAGTGGCCATTTCGTACCGAAATTAGGTCAAATCAGTTTTTTGTACACAACTTCTATACGGCTCAGACTAGAGGCTGTATTTATGAACCGATCTTTACGAAACGTCTTGGGTACCTTTGTTATCACCGTGGGATGAGAACGAGTGTTTTTGGGTGTGGTCCAAAATTCAAGATGGCCACCAGCAACCATTGTGTACCAAAATTAGTGCAATCAGTCTTTTGTACAGAACTTCTGTATGAAAGTTTTGATTTGAATAAATTTTTGTATGAATGTTTAGTAAAATGGAATACATCACATATAGTACGGGTTTTTTTCTCGTGCAGAAATTATGCAAATTAGATGAATTTTGATTTATTTAGTGCTACTTATACACTGTAAGTGCACATGTCAATACGGCTCGTGCTAGAGGCTGTATTTATGAACCGATCTTCACGAAACTTCTTGGGTACCTTTGTTATCACCTTGGGACGAGAACGAGTGTTTCTGAGTGCGGACTAAAATTCAAGATGGCTGCCGAAATTAGGTCCAATCAGTTTTTTGTCACAACTTCTATACAGCTCGTATTTATGAACTGATCTTCACGAAACTTCTTGGGTACCTTTGTTTTCACCTTGGGACAGGAATGAGTGTGTTTTGGGGTGCCTTTGTTATCACTGTGCTGTGAGAACAAATATTTTGGGGTTCAGTCAGACCCACTCTGGGATTCAAAGATTTGTTTTCTATTTAGCATCTGACTGTCACCCACCTTTACAATACTTTACCTATACATTTGTTACAGGCTACGGCCAGTATTTATGTACAGACCGTTACAATACTTTATATGTACATTTGTTATCAGGTCATTACCTAGATGTTTGTCATTGCTGTGTCACATACTATACATGTACATGTCTTGACAAGTTGAGCTACAGTGTCATTGACACTTTCATTCTGCTTTTTAGCTCACCTGTCTGAAAGTAAGGGTGAGCTACTCTGATCACTTTTTGTCCATCTTCCGTCGTGAAGATGGTGTTTGGGTCTTTTTCTTCCAAACCACTGGCCACATTTTAATGAAATTTCACATGAGTAGTGGTTATATAGGGGCATTTGGGTTTTTCTTCAAATCAGGTTTCTGCTCATATTGAGGAGGGGGTGGGGCCAAAATGCCTCAATTTTTTAAAAAATATTCTCATGAACCAGCTGTAGCAGAGACTTGATATTTGATATACAGCTTCCTTTGGAGGTGTAGACTCAAATTAGTTCAAGAGAAGTTCGAGGGGAAATATTTGTCGTCGTTATGGGAGGGACAAGAATTTTTGCCCCACCCAAAATTTCTATATTTTTAGACTAAAACCAATAGCCCAAACTTGGCAGGTGCAAAGTCAGTAATATCAAGGGCCAAACACAAATTTTGAACCCCCCCCCCCCCCCAATCCCCCAAATTTGCATACAATACCTCAAATTAAAAGTCCTATCTGGCCCTCCATACTTATAGTACTGTGCATGCGCAGCACCCAGGAAGAGACCAGAATTGGCGCCAAGCATCATTCTTTTATTTGGGCTGTAACTTTGAAATATTTAAATAAAATTATTCATGTTTCTCATTTTTAGCTCAACTTGACAAAGTCAAGCTGAGCTATTGCCATCACTTCTCGTCCGTCGGCGTATGTACATACGTACGTACGTACGTTTGTACGTTAGTATGTTAGTACGTTAATACGTACGTCCACAATTTCCTTTGGCACACCTCACAGGTCGTATTTATGATCAGATCGCTTTGAAACTTGGCATGCTTGTTTGGGGTGACCTCTAGATGGGAGCTATCAATTTTCTTCAATTTCCGTCAAAAAATGTTGCCGCGGCAAATGTTTGTAGAACTTAGTTTAGTCAAACCTCAATATTTCCCTTTGGCACACCCTACAGGGCACATTTATGATTGAATCGCTTTGAAACTTGGTATGCTTGTTTGGAGTGACCTCTAGATGGGAGCTATCGATTTTCTTCAATTTCCGTCAAAAAATGTTGCCGTGGCCAATGTTTGTAGAACTTAGTTTAGTCAAACCTCAATATTTCCCTTTGGCACACCCTACAGGGCACATTTATGATTGGATCGCTTTGAAACTTGGTATGCTTGTTTGGGGTGACCTCTAGATGGGAGCCATCGATTTTCTTCAATTTCCGTCAAAAAATGTTGCTGCGGCAAACGTTTTTAGAACTTAGTTTAGTCAAACCTCAATATTTCCCTTTGGCACACCCTACAGGGCACATTTATGATTGGATCGCTTTGAAACTTGGTATGCTTGTTTGGGGTGACCTCTAGATGGGAGCTATCGATTTTCTTCAATTTCCGTCAAAAAATGTTGCCGCGGCCAATGTTCTTAGAACTTAGTTTAGTCAAACCTCAATATTTCCCTTTGGCACACCCTACAGGGCACATTTATGATTGGATCGCTTTGAAACTTGGTATGCTTGTTTGGGGTGACCTCTAGATGGGAGCTATCGATTTTCTTCAATTTCCGTCAAAAAATGTTGCCGCGGCCAATGTTCTTAGAACTTAGTTTAGTCAAACCTCAATATTTCCCTTTGGCACACCCTACAGGGCACATTTATGATTGGATCGCTTTGAAACTTGGTATGCTTGTTTGGGGTGACCTCTAGATGGGAGCTATCGATTCTCTTCAATTTCCGTCAAAAAGTGTTGCCGCTGCCAACGTTCTTAGAACTTAGTTTAGTCAGACCTCAATATTTCCCTTTGGCACACCCTACAGGGCACATTTATGATTGGATTGCTTTGACACTTTGTATGCTTGTTTGGGGTGTCCTCTAGATGGGAGCTATCGAATTTCTTCCATTTCCCTCAAAAAATGTTCCCGCGGCCAACGTTCTTAGAACTTAGTTTAGTCAGACCTCAATATTTCCCTTTGGCACACCCTACAGGGCACATTTATCATCAATTTGGTTTGAAATCTGGTATGCTTGTTTGGGGTGACCTCTAGATGGGAGCTATCGATTTTCTTCCATTTCCGCCCGTCAAAAAATGTTGCCGCTGGCAACGATCTTTGAACTTAGTTTTGACAGGTATCAATATTTTCTTTTGGCATGCCCTGCAGGGCACATTTATGATCAGATCGGTTTGAAACTTTGTATGCTTCTTTGGGGTTTCCTCTAAATGGGAGCTATCGATTTTCTTCAATTTCCGTCAAAAAATGTTGCAATGACCTTCGATGAACTTAGTAAAAACTAAGTGCAGTTAAGCATCAATATTTCTCTTTGACACACCCTGCAGGGCACATTTATGATTGGATCGCTTGCAAACTTGGTGTGCTTGTGTGGGGTGACATCTATATGGGAGTTGTCGATTTTCTTCCATTTCTGTCAAAAAATGTTGCCGCTTACCTTTGAACTTAGTTTAGTCAGGCCTCAATATTTCCCTTTAACACATCCTTCAGGCCACATGATCGTATCACTTTGAAACTTGGTATGTGTGTTCGGGGTGACCTCTAGATTACTCTGACGTTGTGCACACACAATGCTGTTATGTTGAAATTTCATCAAATAACATTGGTACTGATGATCTTCAATTTTGCCATTTCATTTATAACTTACCAAGTTCAAGTTTGTCAAGTTGACACTTTCATTGGGACATGCGCCTGAACATCTTCATTCTTGTTAATGATTACACTACTGTTTGTTAAATGTTCCTTCCCTGTCCTCTCCTGAACCCTCCTGTTAGATTCCCAAGCTCTTTCCGCATTTTTATTGAAATTTTTTTATTAAATTTCTTGGGAATTTAACGTGTATTACTGAATGGGTATTCCATTTACCCCCGTGTTTACAACCTCATCTTTTGGTGTTTAGGATGTTTTGTAGTCTTGCATCCTCTACCAGATGCATTGTTTTTTTCTTCCTATTAAGATCTAGCTTTGCATCAGTGATTGTTGATCGGTACTGACTTTGGGCCTCTGTTGTGCCTGTTGTTGGTTAGTTTCTGTTTTTTCCTCTTGACGTCTGTTCAGTAACGTTTTGGATACGTATTAATTCAGTGTTTAGTTACAAAAAATTATTGTTTTTTCTATTAGGATACATATTATATCTTATCCTGGTAGTTTAGCTTTAATTAGGTAGTGCTTGTCCACACTTAGGCTTTATCGGAATGCCCTTGGGCTCATGAGGTTCACATTTTCCTTTAGCACAGGCTGCACATAGTTCTTATCCGATCGTCATGAAATTTCATATGCAGGTTTGATGAGAATGTCCCCTTTTGGTTGCAGTCGATCAACCGTGATGGCTGCCCGAGCCAAAACCCAAAAACCTTTAGCACAGTCTACAGGTCGTATTTATGGAGGGATTTCATTGTAACTTGGTATAATATCTAGATGAGAATGTCCCATTTTGGTCATGATCTGTCAACTGTGATGGCTGCCCAAGCCTGAAACCCAAAAACTTTTAGCACAGTCTGCAGGTCATATTTAATATGGAAGGATTTCATTGTAAATTGGTAGGATGACTCTGTATGATGTGTAGATGAGAACGTCTCCTTTTGGTCACGATCGGTCAACCTTGATGGTTGCCCGAGCCCAAAACCCAAAAACCTTTAGCACAGTCTACAGGCCGTATTTATGAAGGGATTTCATTGTAACTTGGTAGGATGCCTCTGTATCATATCTAGACGGGACTTTCCACATTTGGTCGTGATCTATCAACCATGACGACTGCCCGAGCCCAAAACCCCAAAACCTTTAGCACTGTCCACAGGTCATATTTATAGAGGGATTTCATTGTAACTTGGTAGGTTGACTCTCTATAATGTCTAGATGAGAATGCCCCCTTATGGTCATGATCATTCAGCCGTAACAGCTGCCCAAGCCCAAAACCCGAAAACTCTTAGCACATTCTACAGATCATATTTATGGAGGGATTTCATTGTAACTTGGTAGGTTCATTCCATATAATGTCTAGATGATATTGTCCTCTTTTGGTCACAGTTGGTCAACTGTGATGGCTACAGGGGCCCGAAGCCTGAAAACCTTTAGAACAGTCTACAGGTTATATTTGTGAAGGGATTTCATTGTAACTTGGTAAGGTGACTCCAGATAATGCCTACATGAGAACGTCCCCTTTTGGTCACGATCATTCAACCATGCCGTCTGCCCAGGCCCAAAACCCGAAAAGCTTTAGCACAGACTGCAGATCATATTTATGAAGGGATTACATTGTAACTTGGTATAATGTATCAGTATAATGTCAAGATGAGGACGTCCCCTTTTGGTTGCGATTGGTCAACCATGATGGCTACACAGGCCCGAAGCTCCAAAACCTTTAGCACAGTCTGCAGGCCGTATTTATGAAGGAATTTCATTGTAACTTGATAGGATGACTCGTTTTGGAAGATGCGAAACGTTGGAAGCGGGTGTCAGCCTACGTGGTGGGCGATGAAGTTCCGATGCCAGAACTTTCACCGCAGGCTAATTCTAGTCTTTCAGTTTCTTTTTCAGAGGAACAAGAACATGTTGATGGTTCTTCGACACCTGTCCATAATGTGCAAGCGTCGTAGTGCTCTGATGAGCAAACAGAGCTAGCTGTCAAGGTGCTCATGAATATTAAGCAAGGGATAAGGCCTCTAGTTAGTGCTCTTAATCCTTTACAGGCAGCTAGCTCGACCAGTGAAGCGGTTCCCCAGTTAGTGGGAGCCGGGTATGTCCATAGCGGTTGAGGAGAGTGTAGTCGTGGGTTGAGCGAGCACCTCAAAATCGAAAGCTCACCCAGCGACGATGGCAAAGGTGAAGAAGCTGCAAGTTTCTCTACAGGACGCTTGGCGAGATCTGGAGTCAGCTTCTCCTTCCCATCAGCAGTCGGGGTCGAGTGTTTCCAGCGTGAGAAACTTAAGTGAGCCAGGGCACTTGTCCATGCTTGCGGTCTGGATGCTCTTTCCACTCAGCATCCGGGGACCGGCGGCATTTATGGCTTCTTCCTCTTCAACGACAAAGCACGTTTGACTGCAGACTAGCTTTCCGACTTCGGAGTTCCTGCTGTTTCACGGTGACGTTCCCGGTTTTCACCGCCGAAGTCGGATCAACCTGTAGCTAGTGGTTTGAGGCTTGTACATACGGGACATGCGTCGAAAAGATCTGGGGTCAGATCTCTGTCCTGTGAGCAGCATATGGTGAAGAAACAGAAGACCACTGCTCCGCAAACCTCGGTTACGGACCTGCTGTCGCAGATTGCGCTGCTTATCACAGCATCCCAGCAGTCACAGGTTCAGCCGTCAACAGACTCCGGTAGTGAGCTGTCCAATGGTGCTGGTCGGTCCGGTCATCTGTTCATTCAGATGGTGTTGACCACAATTCTCAGATGGAACAGTCAGATGGCGAGAGGGCTACGGAGGAGGATTCTCCATCCCTCGTAGAACAGCACATGGAGACTATGAATTTTATTCATCAGTTCTTTCCAGTTCTTGTTCCATCTGATCAGCAGTCTTCGTCAGCTAGGCAGAAACTGTTATCTTCCCTTGATAAGGGTACCATGCGGAGGAAAGAGGAGGTTCTTTCCTTCCTGGTCAATCTGGTCAGGTGTTGAAGGCCTTCGGTCTGCTTGACGATGCCACCTTTGGCCTAGCAAATACTAAAAAGAAAGGCGGTTTCTTATCTTCTGCTTCTCTACAATTACCGTTCTCTGGATCACGTTATTTGAAAACGGTAGAAGATGTTCAGAGAGCTCCTGTGTGCTTAGATGACTCTGCATCAGAATTAGATAGTTCATTGCCCGCTTCATTCAATGTCCGTTCAGACGTTCTGGAATCTTCCATTGATTCCAGTCCTGCAGTTCTGGATGCAATGTCTTACGCAGATCATATCACTAGGGCTTTGGCTCAGCGTCTTAGTGGAAAGGATTTTGACGATGTTACTCTGTTGCTCCGAGTCCTTTCTAGGGCAATCATGTATGCCACATATCACTCTGCCTGTTCAGTGGCGAATTTGGGGTTGATGTGACAGAGCCTTGGCATCGTCTGCCTTGATTGACAAACAGATGAAAAGCTCTCTCAGAATTTCGCTGGTTTCTGGTCATACTTTGTTTAATGACAAATTATCCTTTATGTACGAGGAAACTACCAAAAAGGCTACTAACACTTTGCTGTTAAGATCAGTTTCGCAGCAGCAGTCAACTGCGGGACGTGGAAGGCAGTTTCCTTTTCGCAGTCAGGGTTCCTCACGTGGTTCTAAGAAACCCTCGTACAGTAATTCGGGAAACCGTCAATCTAGCGACTCTGGTAAGGGGCGTAAGTCTTATAAGGACTTTAAGTCTGATGCCTCTAAGCCAACGGTGCGAGGATGTTCTCGAGGATGACGTAGTTTCTCTTCCCGGAAGCCTCGTAAGTCCTGCAAGTGATGTTCTAGACCTCTATTGCTCGCCAGTTGGCAGAAGGTTATTGAAATTTGCAAACAACTGGATAGAAATAACGGAAGATCATTGGGTAAGGAATGTAGTTGAAAAGGGTCATCGGCTATCATTCCGATCAAAGCCTCCCCTCACAAGAAGTCCTCATTGGATGAATCTTCCGGCAAATTCTTCAAAGAAAGTCTTATTTTAGAAGTTCAATTTCTCTTAGAAAAGGAGGCAATAGAGGTTGTAGATAATCCGAGTTCTCCGGGATTCTACAGTCATTTGTTCCTTGTGACGAAGCCAGATGGCTAGTTTTGACCAGTAATAGACTTGAGCTGGATAAACGAATTGATAATAGCTCCAAAGTTTTACATGGACACTATTCGGTCAGTAAGAGCTAGCATCCGAGTGAACGACTTTGTGGCAAGATAATAAACTTGGTCATGTCTTATTTCCGAGCTCATTCGGCAGTAATAACGTCAGCTTATCTGGATGACATTCTTCAAAGATACGGCAACAAAAGCATGCTTCAGAATGATGTGCAGAGTCTGCTTCTGTTATTCCGACGTCTGGGTTTCATTGTAAACGAAAAGAAGTCGGATTTGACTCCGTCGAGGTCTATTCACATGGGAATGAGTTTCGGGACTCACAACAATCTGGTTTGTCTTCCCACAACCAGGGCGAAGTTGGTCAGTTATTATGCTTGTTTTCTCCTAAACTCTCTCACAGCATCAGCGAGGGAGTTTATGAGATTGATGGGACTATGCAGAGCGGCTGCAGAACTGATTCCACAAGGTCATTTACGCACGTGTCCTCTCCAGATTTGTTTCATTCAGAACTGGAGTGTCAAGACGCATTCGCTCGAAAGTCAGATTGTTTTAACGGACCTTGTAAAACAAAAGATTCAGATTTGGGCGGACCTTCAATGGTTGATTCAGAGAGTTCCTCTTCAAGTACTGGATCCTGTCTTCACTATTATGACGGATGCCAGTCAGACGGGTTGGGGTGCCTCTCTGATTCCTGCAGATCTAAAGTGTCAGGGTTTTTGGACTCTTGGTTCCTGGAAAAACACATAAACATCAAGCAGATGATGTCCATTTGGCTAGCCCTAAAGCATTGGATTGTTCACATAGCGAACATCCATGTTCAGATTTTATCAGACAATTCCACAGTAGTGGCTTATCTCAGGAATGAGGGTGGCACTCATTCCATTCCTCTATTCAAATTGACGGAGAAAATTCTCCTATTTGCTCTGGATCATCACATTCTTATTTCGGTCTGTCATATTCCGCGCCGTCTGAACACAGTTGCAGAATCACTTTCAAGGAAAGGTCACCTGTTACCCTCGGAGTGGACTCTCAACAGTCATCTCTTCAGGCAGATTTGCTACCAGTGGGATCATCTCATGATAGATCTTTTTGCCACGAACCTGAACAATCAGCTTCCGACGTTCGTGTCGCCGTGCCCAGATCCTCGGTCGTTTGCAGTGGACACTCTATCAATTTCTTGGAACGGAATAATAGGATATGCATTTCCTGCAGCTCATCTTATTCAGCAGATCCTGTTGAAAATCAAACAGTCGCATTGCAAGATTCTGCTGATAGCATCTCTATCAACACAGAAACCTTGGATCAGTCTCGTCAGGTGTCTGTTGTGGGGCATCCCTCGGAAACTTCCTCCACTCAAGGATCTTCTGTTTCAGGGAAAGCCCCACAAACTGCATCACAATCCGGCAGGTCTCGGCCTTTACATATTTCCGTTTTGCAGTCCTTGCACGGAAAGCAGCTTTCAGGACGAGCAGTGGACGCAGTTTCTAACTGTAGGAGGACTTCCTCTTCGTTAAACTATGCGATCATGTGGAGAGTCTTCTTCCATTGGTGTGCGGACTAGTCAGTGGATATCTATAATCCATCTATACCACAAATTGCTAATTTTTGGTCTACCTTTTTGACATATTAAAACTGCAGCCTGTTACTATTAAGGGCTATAGGTCTGTGTTATCAGACACATATGCTCATCATGATCATTTGGCTATTGGATCAGATCTTTCTTTATCCAAGCTAGTTAGAAATTTCTCTGTCAATAGACCTAGAACCCTAAGATTAATTCCCAAATGGAATTTAGCTTGGGTTCATCTGAAGTTGCAGGAAGCTCCTTTTGAGCAGCTAGATGAGGTGGAATTTAAATATCTTACTTATAAAACAGCCTTTCTCTTAGCCTTTGCTTCTGCTAGAAGAGTTAGTGAACTTTAGCTTTATCAGTAGAAGATTCTCATTTCTTATCAACCTACCTTACAATTGTTTACTACAGGCTTGCACTACAGTGGAAGACCCTAATTCGGATAAAATACTCTCTATTTTAATAATTCCCAAGAAATTTGGGAAAGAAAAGTGGTATAAAAACACCACGAAAAAATAAGCCAAAACTGGGTCGAACGCCATCGGCGCACACCCAGTAAGGGATGCTCTTCTCTTAGTACAATTCCACGACTTCCGTTAGCCAGTGCACAAGCCGTCATCAAACCATTCTTATTTTGTCCGTGCAACGTGGTTGACGTGTTGCCATCTTTGCATTATGATACAGTGATAATTCCACTCGTCGATAATGGTTTACCTGTGACTGGATTATGGATCTGAAGATCGTATAATAACAGGACTGTGTTTTATATATTCTCGTTAATATTTTCAACCTCATTCTCATTGTATTTTATTTATATATTCCGTTTTTGCGAATGTTTTTTCGACATCGTGTCAACGGGGTTCGGCAATGAAATTTTTCGGTTGATAAATTTTTATTGTTATTGGAGTTTGGTGTCGATGAGGGACTGTCTGGACAGGATTTCTTCACTCTGTTGAGGGCTGAATTTCTATTTTTTCGGTCCCTGTCGGCCGTCTGGGTTCTGTCGTGTACCCACTGGTTATTTTTTCCTGCCACCTTCTCTCGTAGTTGAGGGTGTTCTACTTTCTGTATCTGTTGAGTTCACCTTTTTCTGCTCTCACCTCTGTTATTTCCAGTTCGGTTCCTTTAGGGCAATTCCTTTTGCTCTCGACTTTGGTGCGTTCTCGTGGCCGTTCCTACCGCACCCACGTTGGGTGTGGAACGCTGCCGTTTCGGGGCCTCCCGACTCGACCACGTCTGGTGTGAGTTATACCTCCCTCCGTGGGAGATGTGCAGCTCCTCCCGCACCTGCGAGGGATGGGGAACGCTGTCGTTTCGGGGCCTCCCGACTCGACCACGTCTGGTGTGAGTTATACCCCCTCCGTGGGGGATGTGCAGCTCCTCCCACACCCACAGGGGGTGGGGAATGCTGTCATTTCGGGGCCTCCTGACTTGACCATGTCTGGTGAGAGTTACTCCCCCTCCGTGGGGGATGTGCAGCTCCTCCTGCACCTGCTTTGGGTGTGGAACGCTGTCGTTTCGGGGCCTCCCAACTTGACCACGTCTGGTGAGAGTTATTCCCCATCCGTGGGGGATGTCCAGTTTTTAGCTCAACTTTGACGAAGTCAAATTTGAGCTATTGTCATGGCCCGTTGTCCGCCGTCTGTCTGTCTGTCCGTCCGTCTGTCCATCTGGCAGTCTGTCCGTCTGTCCGTACGTCAACAATTGGCTATGGCTCGGGCTAGAGGTCGTATTTATGAACCGATCTTTACGAAACTTCTTGTGTTCCTTTGTTATGACCCTGGGACGGGAACGAGTGTTTTTAGGTCTGGTCCGAAATTCAAGATGGCTGCCAGCGGCCATTTTGTACCGATGATGCAAAAATCAGTTTTTTGTACAGAACTTCTGTATGAAAGTTCTGATTTGAATAAAGTTTTGTATAAATGTTTAGTACCATGGGATACATCACATATAATACGGGTTTTTTTCTCGTGCGTAAATTACGCAAATTAGACTGACTTTGATTTATTTAGTGTTACTTTCAGAGCTGTAAGTGCCAAGCTGCTATGGCTCGGGCTAGAGGCCGTATTTATGAACCAATCTTTACGAAACTTCTTGGGTACCTTTGTTATGACCCTGGGACGGGAACGAGTGTTTTTGGGTGTGGTCCAAAATTCAAGATGGCTGCCAGTGGCCATTTTGTACTGATGATGCAAAAATCAGTTTTTTGTACAGAACTTCTGTATGAAAGTTCTGATTTGAATAAAGTTTTGTATAAATGTATAGTACAATGGGATACATCACATATAATACAGGTTTTTTTCTCGTGCATAAATTATGCAAATTAGACTAACTTTGATTTATTTAGTGTTACTTTCAGAGCTGTAAGTGCCAAGCTGCTATGGCTCGGGCTAGAGGCCGTATTTATGAACCAATCTTTACGAAACTTCTTGGGTACCTTTGTTATGACCGTGGGACGAGAACGGGTGTTTTGGGGTGCAGTCCCAAATTCCAGATGGCTGCCAGCAGCCATTTTGTACCGACGATGCCAAAATCTGTTTTTTGTACAGAACTTCCATATGAAAGCTCTGATTTGAATAATTTTTTGTATGAATGTTTAGTACCATGGGATACATTACATATATTACAGGTTTTTTTCTTGTGCGTAAATTATGCAAATTAGGCTAACTTTGATTTATTTAGTGTTACTTTCAGCACTGTGAGTGCAAATCCCAATACGGCTCGGGCTAGAGGCCGTATTTATGAACCGATCTTCACGAAACTTCTTGGGTACCTTTGTTATCACTGTAGGACGAGAAGGAGTGTTTTGGGGTCCAGTCTGAAATTCAAGATGGCCGCTAGCAGCCATTTTGTTCAAAATTAAGTGCAATCAGATTTTTGCGCAGAACTTCCAAATGAAAGATCTGATTTGAATAAATTTTTGTATGAATGTTTAGTACCATGGGATACATTACATATAATACAGAGTTTTTCTCGTGAATAAATTATGCAAATTAGGGGTCCGGGTGGGACTTAGAAAATTTTGGACCAAAATCCGGAAATTAGTTTTTTGTGTTTTGATGCATTTTGGTCAATTTTAAGAAGAAGAAGAAAAAATTTTAGTCTGAAAATATTTTGTTTGGGACTGAAAATTTCCACACAAAAATAATAATCTACAATGATTGGTCTTAATCTGTAGTCCATTACAGTCACCTTGTAATTCTTTTATTATTGTTGACTGGGCCAAAACAAATACTAATTCCTGTCATATTCATTATTCAGTTGTCTTGGTCACAGCAAGTACTAATTCCTGTCATATCCAAGTTGAGCTACAGAGTCATTGACTCTTTCATTTTTTTTACCGCGGTGGATACTGCGGGAACTGTTGGATTTCTGGTGAAGAGATGCCTGGTTCTGGGACTATGCGCCCTCTCCAGTCGACATCTGAGGCTGTCACTAGGGTTGTGGCTCCTCCTTTGGAGGCCGAGCTAGGTGGCTCTCTCCCCTTTTCCGCCAGTTCCAACAGCTCCTGTCGTATCTGCTCCTACTGCTGTTCCGTCTACACTGTCATCGGGCACTGTTTTTAGCCAGCCACGGCTTATCCCTCCAAGGGTCTGCAGGGATGTCTGTAGTGTGGTTGTGGGGTATCTGCATCAGTCTTCCCCGACTTCAACTCGGTGACATCGGAAATTTGCTGCCGACTGAACCCCCTGCTGTGTCCTCTCAGTCGTTGAGCAAAGCAGTTTTATACCTGCAGTGGTCTGCAGCGGTGTCTGGTAGTGTAGACATGGGGTATCGGCCTCAGCCTTCCCTGACTTCAACTCGGCAAAGTTGGAAGTGGCTGCCGGCCGAACCCTCTTCTGTGGTCTCTGCGCTGTCGAGTACCACAGTTTTGTAATTGGCGTTTCCGTCCACTCATTCTGGCCACATGGCCAATTTTGCGGGACCAATGCATTCTGTGCAGCCTTGACCTTCTGCCCCGCAGAGGCCCCGGCGACTCTCCTGAGTTCCCGCTATGTTGATCCTTGGGGTGTGTCGTACCCCTATACACGTCTGCCCTCAGATGTTTCGGCTGCCGCCAATCGCCCCACTTCGGGTGTATTGGAGGATCATGACCCTTTGCTGGTTAAGAGGGTCAGGTGTGAAGCCACTTTGCTGGTTCGTCCCCATGTCGAACCGGCCGGTACGGGCAGTGAGCTTAGGGAGGCCCTCTCCTTACTCGCTCAGGTTCTGTCCAAGAGCCTTCCTGTTGCTTCCAGCGAGGCAGCGAGTGGTTTCCAGGCGCCCCCTATGGCGCCACCTCCCAGGATTGGAAACAGGCCGCTTTCTGATCCCCCTGGTGTGCCTAAACCATGGGAGGTGTCGGCTGGTTTGCCCACGATGGGCTATGTGTCTTCCGGGGAGGAGTCAGACATCCTTGATGTCGAGAGCCCAACAACAGTCTTCTGACTTGGGGGCAGCTCTTGACTTTGGGTTTGGGTTCCTTCCGGATCTCAAACCATTAAACCAGCCGACAGTGTCAGCCAGGCCGCGATCATCGGTCGCGTGCCTACGGCCTGTGGAGCAACCTGCTTCTGGGCGTCTTTGACCGTGCCAGTTGGTACAGGTGGTTGAAGCATTTTCAACATTGGACTCCAAGCTGAGTTCCAAGGCTATGAAGGCTCCGTTCTTCACCAGGGTTGACACCTTTTTGCCTCCGGTGCGTTATCATTACTACGATTTCGCCAATCCGTCAGTCTGCCAGACTTTGACGGTTTTGGATCAGGACTCCAATTCCCTCGGGCTTTCCATGCCCAAGTCTGCTGTCATTCCTATGATGACTCTGGAGTCCATGTTGGGTTTATTGAGAGAAATGCTGGGTTTGCTTTCTCTCTCTGATCACATCGTCTCTGCCTTAGCTGCTTATCTGCCTCCAGATAGGTTTGACGATGTACAGGCTCCTTTGCATTTGCTGTCCAAGGCGCTCATGCATCTTACTCACACGCATTCCTGTGACACGGCTATTTTGGAACTAGTTCGAAGGGACTGCTGGACACAGGCTGGTCCCTTCCTGAGGAGCAGCGCGCTGCTCTTCGATCTGCTTCTTTGGCAGGTCCGCTACTGTTCCATGTCCTACGTCATTCCAAAGATCAGCTGCTGCTTCATCCGCTTGATCAGCCTTCTAGGGGAGGCAGGGCCCATTCAAAGCCTAACAAGTACCCTTCTGCTTCCTCTGCGAAACAAAGGGCGGATCCTTCTGCCACCACTTTTACTTCTTACTCACGGGGTAAGGATAAGCATCGGCAGGCTAGAGGGAAGTCTCAGGATTCTTCATTCAGTAGAGGAGGTGGTTTCTCCTCTCGTGGGCCTCGTCGGGGCTCGAACTGAAGGTCCTCACTTCGATTTGTCCCAGGTTGGAGGAAGGATAGCAGAGTTCGCAGACCGTTGGGCCACCATCACATCTGATCTCTGGGTGTTAGATGTTGTTCGGTCCGGGCTGCGAATATCCTTCCGGAGGCACCCCACTCTCTCCAGAGTGCCTCTTCCAACCACAGCTCCTTCAGACGTTTTACGTCGGGAACGTTTGTCCACGGAGATAGACAATCTCCTGGCCAAGGGGGCAATTGAGGTCGTCAAGAACATTCAGTCAGTAGGGTTTTATTCCCACCTGTTCTTGGTGCCGAAGAAGGACGGCCGACTCTGACCAGTTATCGACCTGAGTATCCTGAACCAGTCTATCATTGCTCCCAAGTTCAGCATGGAGACTTTCAGGTCATTCCTCCTTTCCATTCACCAGGGAGATTTTGCTTCCAGCATTGACCTGTGAGACGCTTACTTTCACGTTCCGATTCATCGGGCATAGCGGAAGTATCTCAGGTTTGCTTTTCTGGGGCGAGTTTACCAGTTCAAGGCCATGCCTTTCAACCTCGACCTGGCTCTCTGAGCCTTCACCCGACTGATGTCGCATGTGATAGCCTTCCATCGCACACAGTCCAGGGTGACTACTTCGGCATATCTAGACGATATCCTTCAGAGGCATTCCAATGCTGCCTTACTGGAGTCGAATGTTGACACTCTGTTGAGCTTGCTCACGTCGCTAGGATTCAGAGTCAACGAGGAGAAGTCGGATCTGGTCCCTTCTCAGGCATTTTGTCATCTGGGGATGTCCTTCCGCACTCAGTTCAATATGGTGGCGGTTCCCCAGGCCAGGGCTGTGATTCTCTCAGCTTTTGCTCTGACTCTGTCCCAGTCCGCGTCTGCGACAGCTCGGGGTATTCTCCGGCTGCTCAGTCTCTGCGGTTCGGTGACAGATCTCATTCCTCTAGGTTGGCTGCATGTCAGACCTCTCCAACACTTTCTGCTCAGTCGTTGGAGGCCGAATGTAGATTCTCTGGATCTGGTGCTTCAGTTACCAGAATCTCTTCATCCTCACCTTCTCCACTGGACGGACGTTCACTGGATCACGCAGGGTATTCCGTTGGACTTACCCACGTCCGATCGCGTTCTGATGGCAGATGCCAGCGATCCCGGATGGGGTGCGACGTTGGATCCTCTAGGCCTTTCCCTTCACGGGTGTAGGACCAGGATCAGGCATCTCTACACATCAACCAGAAGGAGCTTCTTGCTCTTCTTCTGAGTTTCAGGCAGTGGATCCCTCACCTGTCGAATCGCCAGGTCCTTCTGTTGTCCGACAATTTGACAGTAGTTGCTTACATTCGGAACCAGGGCGGCACGCACTCGGTTTCAATGTACGAATTGGCTCGGGATCTTCTACTTCACGCTCAGGATGTCAACAGCGGGGTGGTTGTTCGTCACATTCCCGGTCGTTTGTACGTCCTATCCGACTCCCTGTCCCGATGGGACAGGTTCTTTTCCACCAAGTGAATGCTCCACATGGCAGTGTTCATCGATCTCTTTGCGACTTGTTGGTACCATCAGGTGGACACTTTCATGTCCCCGTGTCCAGATGCTCTGGCTTTTGCCGTGGACGCTCTGGCCCTCCTTTGGGATGGTCTTGTTGGCTACACCTTCCTGCTGGTTCCAATTCTGCCTCAGGTTCTAGCCCAGATATGAACCTGCAGTCGTCGAATCCTTTCGATCACACCCCTGTCTCCTCCTGGGTGTGGATCAATCTGCTCCGCTCTCTGTTAGTGGCGGCTCCGGCATGTCTCTCTCTATGTCGCGACTTTCTTTCCCAAAGTCATCCGAGGAGGTTTCAAGTTGTCCCGACTTCATTGTGCCTTCGCGCATGTCTTTTATCAGGTCTTGTTTCCTCCGTAGTGGTTTTTAGAGACAAGCCGTGGAGTTGCTTTTCTTCTTCAAGGAGGCACTCACTCCACTGGTTTAGCCTCTGTGGCTCAGTAGAAGGTTCTTCTGTCGATGGTGTGCGATCACTCTGTTGCTTCTGTCACTTCTTCGATCACACCGATTGCAGAGTTTCTGGTATATGTTTGTTTCTGGGGGTCTCCAGCAATGGGTACACGTCCATGCTTCGGAGACCTTTTTTCATATGTGGTACTGCATTGTTTCGACACTCATCCTTGTCTCTCCAAGATTGTTCAGCTCTTTTCCTTGAAAAGGCCTTGGACTTTGCAGTTTACTCCAAGATGGACACTTTCTTGGGCACTGCTTTGCTTGGAATGGGGGGGGGGGGGGGGGGGGGCGTTCACGCCTTTATCCCAGATGGATATGCGTTTTCTCACATGCCAGATCTCTCCTGCATCCATTTCTCAATGGGTTGTCTTGCTATTCGTGCAGCTTCTGCTTGTCTAGCTACTGGCGATTGTATTACCAATTGTTTTTTTCTGCCACGAGGTGCGTGCATTGTCTTCCTCTCGGGGCTTTTACTAACTCCGTCATGCTGTCGGATGTTATACTGGCAGGCAGCCTACTGGTGAAATGCTACCTTCTCCATTTATCTGTGACTGTTGCAGGAGCCGACAGAGGACCTTTGTCCTACGGGCCCTCTTTCTTCGGATCAGGCTGTTTTCTATCCCAGCCATTCGGCTTCTTACAAGGTCAGTTCCAGCTCTGTGCTGTTACTGCCCTTTCTGTCTGTGCGTCGCACTTCACCATACGCCTCATCTTTCATTGTCTTTTACTAATGTTTGTGATGCTATGGTTTGATAGGCCTAGGGATCTCTTCCTCTGTCTACGGTTCCAGTGCAATTGAGTTATGTGTGGTTGGTTATGTGATTCCCTCCATCCTATTGTCTATTCAGCCTATAGTAAACAATTGTAAGGTAGGTTGATAAGAAATATAAATTTTACAGTAAATTTCCTTTCTTATTATACCTACCTCAATTGTTTACATGGAGGCCCTCCCGTCTTCTTATTCGGGTAAGAATCCTTCCTCCCCGCTGATCACATACCTCCTATGTTGGCAGACTCAGAAGAATGGTTTGATGACTGCTTGCACACTGGTTAACGGAAGTCGTGGAATTGTACTAAGAGAAAAGCGTCTCTTACTGGGTGTGCGCCGATGGCGCTCGACCCAGTTTTGGCTTATTTTTTCGTGGTGTTTTTACACCACTTTTCTTTCCCAAATCTCTTGGGAAAGATTAAAATAGAGAGTATTTTATCCGAGTTAGGGTCTTCCACTGTAGTGCAAACCTGTAGTAAACAATTGCGGTAGGTATAATAAGAAAGGAAATTTACTATAAAATTTGTATTTCTGTAGTGTGGGTAATACTATTACTCTTACTATGGAGGTGGGATTCTTGGCTAAGAATCAGGTTCTGGATAGGCAGCCCTAGCCTATTGTTATTAAGGCTTTACCATCTTCGGACCACTTTAGACCAGTGTTGTGTCCAGCAAGAAGCAATGCGTATTTATAAACGTCGTTCTAGCTTTATTGAAAAAGGCAGAAGAGATTTTTTCTTTCTCTTATTCCTAACAGAAAAGATTTTTCTGTACATTCGGTTGCCAGGTGGATTCAAATGGCAATATGTATTGCCTTTGAGAATCTTTCTTCAGATCAGCATTCTGTAAATAAGATTTCAGGTCACGAAGTTAGAGTATTGTCTTCTTCTTGGTCTTATTCCAATAGTATTGCCATTACTGATTTAATGAAAGCAGCTTACTGGACGTAACCTTCTACTTTTACTAAGTTTTAGCTTAGAAACTTAGAGTCTATTTCTGGTGACCTTAGATCCTTGGGTCCTCTTTCTGTCGCACAGAATGTCGTCCATTAATGTAACATCTTTTAGATGTCTTATGCACCCCGCTCAAGCACTGGGCCGGTCCGAGGCCCTCTTCGTTCTGAGGATTCTTCCTTCAGAACAAGGGGAAGGGGTGGGGGACGGTTTTTCCCTTAGTTTCATCTGGCTTTAAAGTGAAAAGCAGGGGAATGCCTCTCCCAAGGACAGTAGTTGGGTGTCGATGCTGGGTGGTTTTAACGTGTAGCTCAGTGTGTAGCAACAAATTTGCCTTATTATGTATTGTTCTTTTAAAGAGTAGCTCGATGTGAGGCATTTTGTATGTGTTGCATGTCATACAAGCATTTATATACAATCCTCAGACACTTTTAACTCGGTATAAAGCATCTCATTCTCTGGATTAGCTTTATAATTGGTTTCCTTCAGCGAATTAGCATAAGGGTTATGCTGGCATTAAATGGAGAATTTATAAAATATTACTCTTTAAATTGTGGGTGTTATGTCTTTCTCTTTTTTTAATAGAGAAAGGCATATGTAATTCCTCATTTATCTCCTATTCTCTTATTGGAGTCCTCTTTTCAGTCGGAGTAATAGAGTTATTTTGTTTCCTTTAAAGTCCTAGGCCCTCCAGCCTTTTTACTATTCAGCTAAGTCTGGGCCATTGGTTCTAGTATAAAAATATGAAAAATTTAAAGTAATTTGTATATTTTTTTATACTTACCAATGGTCCAGACAGGGATGGCCCTCCCATGAGTGAGCACTCATACCTCCCCGCTGATTTATAACATTTAGCAGGCACAACTAGAAAGATTGATGTTTGGCTCCAATTTTGGTATCTTCCTGGTTTCCACTCATGCGCAGTACAAAAAGTATGGAGGACCAGATAGGACTTCGAATTTTCGGATTCGTATGCAAATTTTCGGGGTTGGGGGGGGGGGGGGGTTCAAAATTTGGCCCTGGATGTTATTAAGTTTGTACCAGATAAGCCTGGGCCATTGGTAAGTATAAAAAATATACAAATTACTTTACATTTTTCATTTTTATTGAAAACATAACATACAGGTAACAGAAATTAACATATTCTCAATTATCACAATTCTTGTCGTATTTTATAATCCTTTCATAAACATTGAACATTATCCTTTTCATCAAACACAACAGACAGTCAAGTTAAGCTACAGTGTCATTGACACTTTTGTTTTAAAATTTACTTCCCTCAAAAGATTTCTATGTTGAACACAATTCTGCAGGGATGACGAGATGGAATTCAATAATATTTTGCACATCTTAGCTTAAGCTAGCCTTAGGCTATTGCTGTGTTCAGAGGTGTGGAATAGGTGGTTGCTCTGTTTGTATAAGTTCATCAGTCTTTCAGTCGAAGGCCAGTGATACTCGTGTTTTTTTAAGTGATCAAGAAAAAAATGAAATCAGGGGGAAAGGTCCAGAGGATTTAGTTTTTATACCCCCACAAAACTTGTGGAGCAAACTATTTCCACAGTTTTAGCCACATTTTCATGAAACTTCACAAAAATGATCAACATGATGAGGGGAAGTGTGTGACATAATTTTTTTCTCGCTCAGTTTCAAGATGGCCGACTGGTGGCCATATTGGATTTTTTTTTTCTTTGAAAAATTGAATGCCCCTTTTCAGTCACTCACACTAGGTGGTATGCCACAGTTGGGGTATACCGAGTGACAGACCATCTCTAGTTCGATAATCTCACTATTGCAAGTAAGACTCAAAAAAAAATATTCTGTGTTTTCACATAATATATGCTCTAATGGTTTTGAAGATTTTATAGTATAAAGCGCAGCAGACTGAAAAAAAACCTTTATCATTCTTGTGTTTCAAAATTTACATTGTAATATGTGACAGTGTCTATCACAAGAAAATAGTAAATCACTAGATGTTGGCTATATTGTTCTCTACATTGAAAGGATTAACACTTTACTAGTCAAATATGGTTGCAGTGTAGGTTACAAAATATGGTTTTTTTTTCTGTGACAAATACTGACACTATCTCCTCAATCCCTCGGTAATTTGCCTCTCAGTTCTATCTCACAAGAATCTGAGAGTCTCATTTTTTCCAAATCTGTGTAATGCCCATCTCAAACAAGTCTATCATGGCATTCAAAGACTTTCAAAGCCACAATTTTATAAACGTGAAATAAAAGCTTGAAATGCCTTGGTTCTGAACACTCTCTGGACAAACATCCATACTTTCATTCTTGTTTACATTTCAGGTGTTATATTCAAATTTAAAAGATCCACTGTCGTATTATAAACAAATTATTGCAACAGTCATTTAAGCTGGGTTGTCATATTCTGTCTTACTGGTGACATCAGATCAGCCAGATCAAACATGTTGACAGCGGAGTCTTGTTTGTTTTAGTCTAATCAACTCGGTGTAATCAAATGGCTCAGATCAACTGGCTTCTAATAATCTGTATGTACTCTTGAAACAGATAAGCCAGGGTTTGTACAAGGCCTTCAAATTTTCACCAGTAACTAATATTCCATGAAAATGCATGAAAATCAATCTTTTTAGGTCAACTTGACAACGTCAGGTATGACCTATTGGTATCGCTTGTGATCTGTCATCCGTACATTCATCTGTCCATCCAGAATTCCTTTAACACACCCTACAGGCGACAGCTGTCACCTGAGCAATTCCAAATTTAATACGAGGCTTTGGGGCAATTTCTAGATGGGAACTATTCAATTTCTCCGAATTTCATTGAAATACATGGCTGCCAGCAGCCGCCATCTTGGATTTGGATATAAATGATCCTTCAACTTCTTTAGCACACCCTACAGGCCACAGTTCTGACTTGCTCAGTCCCTTATTTCATACGTGGCTTTGGGGCAATGACTAGATGGGAGCTATCGAATTTTTCCAAATTTCTATGAAAAACATGGCCACCAGTGGCCATCTTAGATTTGACAGATAAATTGTCCACAATTCCATTAACACACCCTATAGACCGCATCTCTTACCTGTTCTTTTTCAAATTTCATATGTAGTTTTGGTGTGAAGTGATGTCTAGATGAGAGCTATCGAATATTTCTCAATTTTGTTGAAAAACATGGCTGCCAGCAGCCATGATTTGGATATAAATTGTCCAACAATTCCTTTAGCACACACCCTACAGGCCATGCCTCTTATCCGATCAATCCCAGATTTCATATGTGGCTTTGGGGCTATGTCTAGATGGGAGGTATTGAATTTTTCCAAATTTTCTTGAAAAACATGGCCACCAGCAGCCATCTTAGATTTGTAATATAAATTGTCAACAATTGCATTAGCACACCCTACAGGCTGCATCTCTCACCCGATCTTTTTCAAGTTTCATATGTAGCTTTCGTGTGATGTCTGGATGGGAGCTATCAAATATTTTTGAATTTTGTTGAAAAACATGGCCTCCTGCAGCAGTTATCTTGGACTAGAATATAAATTGTCAACAATTCCATTAGCACACCCAAAAGGCTGCATCTCTCGCCTGATCTTTTTTTAATTTTATTTATAGCTTTGGTGTGATGTCTAGATGGGAGCTATCAAATCTTCCTTAATTTTGTTAAAAAATATGTCCGCCAGTAGCAATCTTGGCATATGAATTGTCAACAATTCCATTAGCACATCCTGCAGGTCGCATCTCTCACCCAATTTTTTTTTCAAATTTTATATGTAGTTTGTGTGTGATGTCTAGATGGGAGCTATCAACTTTTTCTGAATTTCGTTGAAAAACATTGCCGCCATTGGATTTGGCATATAAATTGTCAACAATCCCGTTAGCACACCCCACATCTCCCATCTCTCACTCATCTTTTTTGAAATTTTATATGTAGCTTTGGTGTGATATCTAGATGGGAGCTATCAAATTTTTCTGAATATTGTTGAAAAACATGGCTAGCGGTGGCCATCTTGGATTTGGCATATAAATTGTCAACAATTCCATTAGCAGCCCCTACAGGCCGCACCTCTCACCTGATCTTTTTCAAATTTTATATATAACTTTGGTATGATGTCTGGATGGGAGTAAGCAAATTTTTTTTTGCATTCCTTGAAATAGATGGACGCCACTTGACATATAAATTGTCAACAATTCCATTAGTACACCCAACAGGCTCCATCCCCCGCCCAATTTTTTCATATTTCATATGTTGATTTGGTGTGATGTCCTTTTTGTAAAAACTTGAGTGAATGACTTTGCATAACTGGATCTTTATGAAAAATATATTTAGGTGAAAGTTCAACTCGATGTGATAAAAATGTGTAGATGTTAGTAAGTTGTCATGTTTTTTGTGTTTTTGGTTCCTAATTGCATTTTAAATCCTCTCAAATGATACCTGCATCTAACACTAATCTCAAGAAAGCTCTCCAAGAAGGTTTTTTTATGGTTTCATGTTAGGTGCAGTCATTAATATGAAATATGTAAATGAGAATGTTGACCAGTATGTGTACAAATGGCAGAGATTAAATAATTGTAGATGATCATCTGGGAAAGTGTTTGAAAAGTCCTTGATTTTTCTTCTTGGGTAGGGTGGGGGGAGGGGGCGGTTATGAACCTCACTGATCTCTATACAACTGGATTGCTGGAGTAAAAAACATTGCAACTTAGTCTGCTCATCCATCCAAGATGACATCAAGTCAGTCAGTGCAGTAACTCCTCCCTTTAATGATGATGTGGAAGCTGTTCTCATGTCCTCAAACTTCAAAACGAAAGCCTTGCACAAAAACTAGTAACATTTCATTAACTTTCCAATCTCAGCACTTGCTTTTCGACCATAATAATTAAAATATGTTGTAAATATTAAATTTTTATTGCTGCGAAAAATGTGCACATCAACAACATATTAATTTTTCACAGACATGAAAGTATATTTCTCAAAAACTGATCGACAATTGCATTGAAAATATGAAAACTTCTGAGAAAAATTCTGTTTTTGAGCATTGTCTATTTATATTAGCAATTATTGCCTCCCCCCCCCCCCCCCCAAAAAAAAAAAATAAAAAGAAGAAAAGATGGCAGCAGGTGGGACACTTTCTATATGTAACAAACAAGCGATCCACCAATCCATTTGTTTACGAATCAGTGATGAATCCTGATAAAAGCTTTTTAACTGTTTTAGGGCCAATATCAATCTGTTTGGCTCGAAGCACTGCATCTCATCTCATCTTATCTCATCTCAATCTTCAATGAAAGTGAGAGTATGCAGTTGGATGACATATTGTTTCAAAGCGTCACATAACATATAGTCAGCATTTAGTGCTTTGCAGATAAATGATTTATTTGAAAAACAGTTTTAAAGTTTTGTAATATTAATTGCAGCTGATTGGCTGAAGTTGAGCATAATAATAATAATAATAATAATAATAATAATAATAATAATAATAATAATAATTTATTTATAAAATGTAACACCACACAGCACAGCAGCTGCTATACATAAATAAGGATGCATATAATACTATTTACAATGTCTAAAATAAAGTTGGGGTGAAACAGTGCCCAAAGTGATAAGAATCATATTAAAAAAATACTCATGAGGATGTAAAACAAAGTCAGGTGTTACATGAAGTACAAAGGACTAATGGATATTGATTAAAATCTTCTTTAAATAGCATAGTTTTAATATTCTTTTTAAAAACACTTGAAGACTGATTTTTTTTGTATTAAAATATAATCTATTCCACATGCAAAGCACAGCAAAATGAAAACATGGGAACAGTGCCAAAGAAGATCCTGAAAATGACTCAACCATTAGGAATTGATACTCAGGCCAAAGAGAATGATCACTTCTGAAGAAGCAATTCCATCATAGCACCTTTAACTCTTAACCTGTGGAGTATTTTCAAGATATTTTTCATCAAATCTAGTCATGGCTGCTGTGAAGCAGCCATGACTGGATTTAATGGAAAATTCATCTAAGTTCTACTCAAGAAATCATTGGTGAAAAAGTCCATTCAGTTAACAGAGGGAAAATTTGTTTAAATGTGCCCAACTTATACTTATTTCAGTAGCAGGAGAAATTCTGTTCTGGGCAGGAATATCCGCCAGCAGCATGTAAGGAGTTAAGTGAGGACAAAAATTTTAAAATTTATTTTGTCTCTGACGATGAACCATTAAACTTCTAACACAAAACTCAGATTCAAGCAAATAACGGTTGACAAACAAACCACGAAATTACATATTATTCTGTTGAGTAAGATTTTCTTTGCCTCTGTGTGTGAAATTATTATTGTTACATTTACTATATCATCTCTTGTGGACTTTATTTTTATACATTTATCTTTTGAAGGTTTTGCGGCAAATGAGGAAACTTGAGTGGGATGATCAAGATGTGAGTACTTGATAATAGTATGTTCTTCCCAACACTTTTGATTTAGCTGTTGATGGTAGAATTTTCAGGTCTCTTGTCTGAAAGTTGGAGTGAACTATTGGCATCTGTTGTGCATATCAGTCTTCTTCCGATCCACTGGACCAAACCCAATCAAACTTTGCATGAATTATTTTGTGGCAATAACCTTCCAGATTTGTTCAATAGAAGTAGCTGAGCCCATTGGACTGGGAGCAGCACCTGAAAACCCTGGGATTCTTCAAAAATCTCATATAAACCACCAGTTATAAAACTAATAATAATTTTAATCATAGTCATAATAATTTTGTGGATAGTTTCTGGATTTGTTCAAGAATCAAGTTTCTTCAAAGAAACTTTGGTGGGAAATGTTTGGACTTCTGCATGTAGGGGCAATATTTGGTGCCCTTTCCCAGATTTCTATTTTCCAACATGGTGAGCCAGATTTGCTGTGTAGTAGTGTTAGGGAACATGTTCTGGATTCATGTCTGAAATTTTTTTTAGCCGCCCTGTGGGAAACTCAAAAGGTAAAAACAGAAAAAAAATTGAAATGCCCATATTTCCCAAGCTGCATGGAAAAAATGAATTGTTAGTTGGTATACAGCATATGTTCTAAAAAAATCTCAATGAGTTCTGTCATGGGGTGCCATATTGGGGTGGTAAAGGATGAAGGCCAAGTTTTTTAAAAAATTCAAAAATTCTTTCTCCAGAACTAGCAAACAGAATCTTTCAATATTCGGTATACAACATCCTTAGTAGGATTGGATTCAAGATTGAGCAAATCAAGTCCCTGAGTTCTTAGTTGGGCTCCCTATGTGAGCCTGAATTGTAATCTAGGGCTTTATGAGGAATATTCTTTAAAAATCATCTTTTTCAGATCCACCAGTCAGAATCTTTTCATATTTGGTATACAGCATTCTTGTGGGGGTCAAATTCAAGTTTTTTCAAATTGAGTCCCTAGTTCATATTTGGGCTATATGTGGGAGCCCGAATTTTAACTTAGTGCAATATGAAGAAAATTCTTTTAAAATCTTTTTCTTCAGATCCACCATATGAAGAAAATTCTTTTAAAATCTTTTTCTTCAGATCCACCAGTCAGAACTTCACTTATTTGGTATACAGAATCCTTATCGTGGTCAATTTTTCCAAATAATGTGTATGTTTTACATATATGGGTTCCCTTATCCTATTCTGTATTCAGTATTTCTTGGAGGGTGGGGAGGGGGGGGGGGCAGATTTAAATTTGTTCAAACCAAGTCCCTGGGTTCATGTATTTTTCTACTGTACCAATGGCCCAGACTTAGCTGGTGCAAACTCATAAGGCCCAGACTTAGCTGGTGCAAACTCATAACTTTTAAGGGTCAAACACAAATTTTGAACCCCTCGACCCCCAAAATTTGCATAGAGATTCAGAAATTTAAAGTCCTTTATGGTCCTCCATGTCTTTATACACTGCTCATGCACTGAAAGCAGGAAGCAAGGAAATCTGTGCCAGCCATCTTTCTTTTGTTCGACCTTATGTCAGTAACATCTAACTGACTTCTGTGCTATAAACTTAATTTCTGAAGATGCCAGACACATATCAATGAATATATTGGTTGTTTCAATGGTTTTATAGGATGTTGCAGGATAACAGTGGTGTTTTCGAGCGTTCAGGGCTGTAAATTTTAATTTTTAATGATAAAAATTATGATTCCCATTTTCAGGATATATGCCTGATATGTTTATTTTCTCCTTAGTGTTCTCCCCTGTCCTTCCATGAACCCTCCTGTTAAGTTTCCAAGTGCCTTTGGCATTTTTTAAGAGAATTTTTTTTTTTCAAAAATTCTTGGGAATTTGACGTTTTAATCGAAATATTAGTTCTGTGTAGCCTCTTGTTTACGTCCCGGTCAGATCGACATTTGGGGGACGTCTGTCTTACATCTTACATCTTCTACCGGCTGCATTGTTTTATCTTCCTGGGAAGATTTAGTTTTGCAGTTGGTAGTTTTATACTGATTGTGGGACGTTTTTTATGTGCCTGTCTTGTTATTATTTATTAATTTATTGCCGTTTGTGGTCATATACTTATGCACAATGGCTAATCGTGACTGTGCCTGTCTTGTTAGTTCCGGTTTGTTTTCTGACATTGTTTACTTTTTCTCAAAGTTTTGGTAAGTTACTGTGACGGTTTACTGTAGTACAGTTATAGTATTAGTGTGTTGCATTACATGTTAGGCTCTATCCCGATGTCCTTGTCCTAGTTGTGGGGTGGTATATCCACACTTAGGCTCTATCGGGGTGCCCTTGGGCTTATCAGGTTTCCATCTGTCCGTCCGTCAGCTATTCAATATGGCTTGGGCTAGAGGCCGAATTAATGAACTGATCTTCACAAAAATTCTTGGGTACCTTTGTTATCACTGTGGGTCGAGAACAAGAGTTTTTTGATTTGAATAATTTTTTGTATGAATGTTTAGTAACATGGAATACATCACATATAATACGTTTTTTTTTTTCTCGTGCAGAAATTATGCAAATTAGATGAACTTTGGTTTATTCAGTGCTACTTATACACTATAAGTACACATGTCTATACAGCTGGGGCTAGGGGCTGTATTCATGAACCGATCTTCACGAAACTTCTTAGCTACCTTTGTTATCACCTTGGGATGAGAACAAGTGTTTTGGGGTCCAGTCTGAAATTCAAGATAGTTGCAGGTGGGCATTTTGTACCGAAATTAGGTATAATCAGTTTTTTGTACAGAACTTCTACCTGAAGGTTCTGATTTGAATAAATTTTTGAATGAATGTTTAGTAACATGGAATACATCACATATAATACAGGTTTTTTCATGTGCAGAAATTATGCAAGTTAAATGAACTTTGATTTATTCAGTGCTACTTATACACAGTAAGTGCACATGTCAATACAGCTCGGGCTAGAGGCTGTATTTATGAACCGATCTTTACGAAGCTTCTTGGGTACCTTTGTTATAACTGTGGGACGAGAACGAGTGTTTTTGGGTGTGGTCCAAAATTCAAGATGGCCACTGGCAGCCATTTTATACTGAATTTAGTGCAATCAGTTTTTTGTACTGAACTTCTGTATGAAAATTCTGATCGGTTACTGACTACGGGCATCTGTTGTGCCTGTTTGATTTGTTAATTTCCGGGTTTTTCTCTTGACGTGTTTAACAACGTTTTCAATGCGTATTATTTCTGTGTTTAGTATAGCACAGTTATTGTTTTTCTATTAGGATACATATTATTCCTAATTCTGGTAGTTTAGTTTCAATTACGTAGTGTTGTCCACACTTAGGCTCTATCGGGATGCTCTTGGGCTCATGAGGTTCTCTTGGGGAACTAAGGTTTCATTCCAAAAATTTTCGAAAAATTTTTTTTTATTTCTTTTTGGAAAATGTTTGTGAGTGTCTATGTTATGTATCCTTGCTATGTATAATTTCTGTATTATTATTTGGGAATGCAGTGGACTTACGATTTTGGCATCATCATTTATTGTATCTACTATGGAAAATATTCTACCAAGTGTAAGTCCAAGAAGTCTGCCTCGGATTTACATGCTTGCTGTCTTGCCTGTAGTCCTTCAAATACTTGTTCTATTGGATGCGAAAGTTGGAAGCGGGTGTCGACCTGCGTGGTGGACGGTGACGTTCCGATGCCTGAACTTTCACCGCAGGCTAATTCTAGTCTTTCAGCCTATTTTTCAGAGGAACAAGAGCATGGTGATGGTACTTCAACACCTGTTCATTACGTGCTGCCGTCGTCACGCTCTGTTGAGCAAACAGATCTAGCTGCAAGGTGCTCATGATTATTAAACAGGGATTAAGGTCTCTAGTCAGTGCTCTTGATCCTCTGCAGGCAGCTAGCTTGACCGGTGAAGTGGTTCCCCAGTTAGTGGAAGCTGGGATGTCGGGTAAGTTCATTACAGTCAAGGAGAGTGTAGACGTGGGTAGAGCGAGCACCTCAAAAACAAAAGCCCACCCAGCGACGACGGCAAAAGGGGAAGAAGCCTGAAAGTTTCTCTCTGGGACGCTTGGCAAGATCTGGGGTCAGATCACGAGTTGGAGAACCTTCTCCATCCCGTCAGCAGTCGGGGCCGCCTGTTTCTGTCTCGAGAAACTTTCGTGCATGGGGCGTTCATCCATGCTTGCGGTTGTGGATGCTCCTTCCGCACTGCAGCCGGGATAGGCTGCTGTTTTGGTTTCTTTCTCTTCTTCCATGGCAAAGCATGTAGACCGCAGACTAGCTGTCCGACGTCAGATGTTCCAGCTGTTCTTCGGAGACAGTCCCAGTCTTCACCACTGAAATCCTGATCAGCCTGCAGCTAGTGGTTCGAGGCTTATACATACGGGACATGCATCAAAAAGATCTGGGGTCAGATCTCTGTCCCGTGAGCAGCATATGGTGAAGAAGTAGAAGACCGCTGCTCCGCAAGCCTCTGTCACGGACCTTCTGTTGCAGCTTATCGCAGCATCCCAGCAGTCTCAGGTTAAGCCGTCAGCAGACTCCAGTGGTGAGCTGTCAAACAGTGCTTGGTCTTGTCCAGTCATCTGGTTCATTTGGATGGTGTTGACCATGTTTCTCGTCCCTTGGTGAGAGGGCTACGGAGGATGATTCTCTATCCCTCGAGGAACAGCACATGGAGACTATGAATTTTATTCATCAGTTCTTTCCGGAATTTGTTCCTTCTGAACAAAAGTCTGCACTGCTAGGCCAAAACCGCTATCGTCCCTGGATAAGGGTACCATGCACAGGAAAGAGAAGGTTCTTTCCTCCCTGGGTCATTCTGCTCAGGTGTCGTAGGCCTAGCAAATAGTATAAGAAAGGTGGTTTCTTATCATCTGCTTATCTTCAATTACTGTTTTCTGGATCACGTTTTATGAAAACTGTAGGAGAAGACATTTAGAGAGCTCTGCGTTGCATGAGCGGGCATCGGAATTAGATATTTCATTGCCCAATTCATTCTATGTCCCTTCCGATGTTCTGGAATCTTCTATTGATTCCAGTCATGCGGTTCTGGATGCTATTCCATACTCAAGCCATATTATTAGGGCTTTGGCTCAGCATCTTAGCAGAAAGGATTTTGACAACATTACTGCCACTCGGAATCCTTTCTACAGCAATCATGTTTGCTACGTATCACTCAGGCCTTCAGTGGCTAATTTGGAGTTGTTTAGATGTGATGGAGCCTTAGCATCGTCTACCTTGATTGACGATCAGGTTAAAAGCTCTCTCAGAGTCATGCTGATTTCTGGTCATTCTTGTTTTATGGCTAATTATCCTTTATGTACGAGGAAGCTACCAAAAGGCAACTAACACCTTGTTGTTAAGGTCTGTTTCGCAGCAACTGTTGTCTCCTTAACATGGTAGGTGAGGAGACTCCTTTTTGCATTCGTTGAAGAGGGGTTCCTCACGTGGTTCTAGATCCCTCATACAGCATTTTGAGAAACTGTCAATTTAGTGGCTCTGGTAAGGGGCGTAAGGACTATAAGTCGGACGCCTCTAAGCTGACAGCTTGAGGAGGTTCTTGGGGAGGACGTAGTTTCTCTTCATGTAAGCCTCGTAAGTCCTATTAGTGATGTTCTAGACCTCTATTGCTTTCCAGTTGGCGGAAGTTTATTGAATTCCGCATCCAACTGGATAGAGATAACGAAAGAGGTCTTCAGCTGTCATTCCGATCTAAGCCTCTCCTTACAAGATGTCTGCATTGGACAAATCTTATGGCAATTTCTTCAAGAGAGAGAGTCTCTTCTTTTAGAAGTTCAATCTCTCTTAGAAAAGGAGGCAATAGAGGTTGTAGAGAATCCCAAATCTTCGGGATTCTACGGTCATTTATTCTTTGTGCTGAAGCCAGACAGCTCATTCCGATCAGTTATAAATTGATTATAGCTTTGAAGTTTTACATGAAACTATCCGGTCAGTAAGAGTGAGCCTTCGAGTGATTGACTTTGCAGCAAGCATAGACCTAAAGATGCATACTTTCACATCTTGGTCTATTCGGCATTCAGAAATATCTTCATTTTGCTGTTCATGGGAAGTTTACCAGTTCAGAGTGATGTGTTTCGTTCTGAATCTGGCCCCTTCATTGTTCACACGCATAATGAACTCAGTCATCTCTTATTTCCGATCTCATTCGACAGTGATAACGTCGCCTTATCTAGACTACATTCTTCTAGATACAGCGACGAAAATATGCTTTAGAATGATGTGCAGAGTCTGCTTCTGTTATTCCGACATCTAGGTTTCATTGTAAACAAAAGAAGTCGGATTTGACTCTGTCAATGTCCTTCATTCCCTTGGGAATTAGTTCCAAGATTCACTGTAATCTGGTCCGTCTTCTCATAACCAGGGCAAAGCTGGCCAGTTACTATGCTCATTTTCTCCTAAATTCTCTTACAGTATCAGCAAGGAAGTTTATGAGATTGATTGGACTGTGCAGAACAGCTGTTGTGGAGCTGATTCCACTAGGTCAATTTCGCAAGCATCCTCTCCACCAGATTTTTAGCTCACCTGACTTTCAGTCAGGAGAGCTATAGTGATCACTCACCGTCCGTCGTCCGTGAACATGGTGTTTGCGTCTTCTCCTCCCAAACCGCTGAACCAATTTAATTGATATTTGAGATAATAGTTTGTTATGACATCGCAATTTGATTTTGTTCAAATCAAGTTGCCTCGCCCGTGGGTAGGGCCACACCCAAAAAGTGTGCTGAAATCTTACAAAATCTTCTTCTCATGAACCAGCAGTAGCAGAGACTTGATATTTGGTGTGCAGCTTCCTTTTGAGGTGTAGACTCAGATTTGTTCAAGAGAAGTTTGTGGGGCTATACTTGCGTCGTAATGGGAGGGGAAAGAATATTTGCCCCGCCCAAAATTTCTATTTTCCAAACCGAGAGGCAAATTTTGACCAAATTTGATATGAGGGCTTATTGGGTCATAAGTACTTAATTTATGCCAAAAATTTTTTTCCCATCGCTCCATGGGGACTGCAGGAGCTAAAAATAGAAAAAAATGAAAACGCCCATATCTCCAAAACTACACGGCACTGAGAATTCTTATTTGTTGTGAAGCTTCCTTAGGACCAACAGAATGGAATGGTAAAAACAAATTGCCATCGGTTTTATCATGGGGTACTTTTTGGGGACTTTGAAAAAGTGCTGAGTCAGCATTTTTTAACACTGTGGGTAATGCATTGGAAAAACATATAAGACTACTTTTCTCCCAAACCACTGCTCCAAAAGCTTTAAAATTTCACATATAACATCTTTGGAAGATTGTTTCACATGTTTATTGAAATCAATTGCCTGGGTTCATATTTGGGCTCTCTGTGGGAGCCCAAATGTTTAAATTAGTGCAGTATGAGGAGTATTTTTGAAAAATCTTCTTCTTCAGATCTAGCAATAAGAATGTTTTGATATTTGGTATGCAGCATCCTTAGGGGGGTGAGATTCAAATTTGTTGAAGCCAAGTCCCTAGGTTCATATTTAGGCTGAAAATTTGGGGTCCCGTTGCGGACTTAGAAATTTTGGACCAAAATCCGAAAAAAATTTTTTTTGTTTTTTATGCATTTCTGTCAATTTTAAGACAAAAAAAAAAAAAAAAAATATTTTTTCCCCTGAAAATTTGGGGTCCGGGTGGGACCAAAATCCAGAAATTTTTTTTTTGGTTTTTTATGCATTTCTGTCAATTTTAAGACAAAAAAAAATTATTTTTTTTACCCTGAAAATTTGTGATCCGGGTGGGACTTTTGGACCAAAATCCCAAAAAATTTTTTTTTTGTTTTTTCTGCGTTTTGGTCAATTTTAAGACAGAAAAAAAATTATTTTTTTTCCCCTGAAAATTTGGGGTCCGGGTGGGACTTAGAAAATTTTGGACCAAAATCAGGAAATTTTTTTTTTTGTTTTTTCTGCATTTCTGTCAATTTTAAGACAAAAAAAAACAAAACATTTTTTCCCCTGAAAATTTGGGGTCCGGGTGTGACTTTTGGACCAAAATCCGAAAAAAAATTTTTTTTGTTTTTTCTGCGTTTTGGTCAATTTTAAGACAAAAAAAAAATTTTTTTTTTTCCCCTGAAAATTTGGGGTCCGGGTGGGACTAAAAATAGTCCCACCCGGACCCCAAATTTTCAGGGGAAAAAAAAAAAAATTTTTTTTTTGTCTTAAAATTGACCAAAACGCAGAAAAAACAAAAAAAAAAAATTTGGTCAATTTTAAGACAAAAAAAAAATTATTATTTTTCCCCTGAAAATTTGGGGTCCGGGTGGGACTTTTTTGGACCAAAATCCGAAAAAATTTTTTTTTGTTTTTTATGCATTTCTGTCAATTTTAAGACAAAAAAAAAAAAAAATTTTTCCCCTGAAAATTTGGGGTCCGGGTGGGACTTAGAAAATTTTGGACCAAAATCCGAAAAAAAATTTTTTTTGTTTTTTATGCGTTTTAAGAAGAAGAAAAAAATTTAGGCTGAAAGTATTTTGTTTGGGAAAAAAAAATCTGTTTTTTATGTGTTTATCTCAATTTTGGGACGTAAAAAGTGCTGGAACTGAAAATAGAAGGAAAAAACTTGGGTATTGTGTGGGGACAATCGCTTCATCTAGTTGGTATATGCTTTTCTTAGGAGGGGCGTATGCAGCTTATTCAAGTCAAGTCCCTGGTTGGATATTTAGACTACCATGTCAGGTGAGCGCCCTCAGGCCCCCTGGGGCCTCTTGTCTTCATTCAGAACTGGAGTGTCAAAATGCATTCACTCGAAAGTCAGATTGTTTTAACTGACGTAGTTAAACAAAAGATTTAAATTTGGGCGGACCTTCAGTGGTTGATTCAGTGAGTTCCGCTTCAAATACTGGATCCGGTCTCCACTATTATGGCAGATGCCAGTCATTCGGGTTGGGGTGCCTCCCTGATTCGTGCAGATCTTAGTGTCAGGATCTTTGGGACTCTTGGTTCCTGGAGAAACACTTAAACATAAAGGAGATGTTGTCCATTTGGCTAGCCCTTAAGCATAGATAGTTCATGAAGGGAACGTTTATGTTCAGATTTGTCGGACATTTCCACAGTAGTGGCTTATCTCAGGAATCAGGGCAGTACTCATTACTTTCCTTCTTACCGCAGGAGGACCTCCTCTTCGTTTAACTATGCGACTAAGTGGAGAATCTTCTTCCGTTGGTGTACGGACCATTCAGTGGATATATTTATAATACATCTAGACCTCAAATTGCCAGTTTTTTGGTCTACTTATTTGACGTATTAAAAATGCAGCCTGATATTATTAAAGGCTATAGGTCTATGTTTTCTGACTCGTATGCTCTTCATGATCATTTGGCTATTGGATCAGATCTTTCTTTATCCAAGCTAGTTAGAAACTTCTCAATCAATAGACCTTGAACCTTAAGATTAATTCCCAAGTAGAATTTAGCTTGGTTCTTCTGAAGTTACTGGAAGCTCCTTTTGAGCCGTTAGATGAAGATGAAGTTAAATATCTTACTAATAAACGTCCTTTCTCTTAGCCTTTGCTTCTGTTAGAGGAGTTAGTGAACTTCATGCTTTATCAGTGGAAGATTCTCATTTCCGTAGTGTGGGTATTACTATTACTCTTTCTAAGAAGGTGGGATTGTTGGCTGACCAGATTCCGGATAGCGGGCTTGAGCCTATTGTTATTAGGCTTTACCGTCTTCGGACAACCTTAGACCAGTGTTGTGTCCAGTAAGAGTGCGTCATATTTATAAACGTCGCTCCAGTTTCTTTAGAAAAGACAGAAAGACATTTTTTCTTTCTCTTATTCCTAACAGAAAAGATATGGCAGTACATTCGGTTGCCAGGTGAATTCATTTGAAAAATTTATAGTAATTTATATATTTTTTATACTTACCAATGGCCCAGATGGGAATGACCCTCACGTGAGTGGGCTCTCACACCTCCTCGAGGGATTTTCAACTTTATCAGTCACATAATGTGGTAAGAATGATGGCTGGCGCCAATTTCCATTGCCTCCTGCTTGCGGCACATGCGCATTGTATGGAGGACCGTATAGGACTTTAAATTTCTGGATTTCTATTCAAATTTTGGGGGTTGGGAGGTTCAAAATTTGTGTTTGGCCCTTAAAAGTTATGAGTTTGCACCAGCTAAGTCTGGGCCATTGGTAAGTTTGAAAAATATTTAAAGTACTATAAATTTTTCATATTTTTATACTTATAACCAATGGCCCAGAATTAGCTGGTGCCATCTCAATATTATCAAGTGCCAAACACAAATTTTTAACCCCCCAATCCCCAAAATTTGCGTACAATACCGAAAATTAAAAGTCCTATCAGGCCCTCCATACTTTCACTATCTGCGCATGCGCAGAACTCAAGAAGAGACCAGAATTGGCGCCAACTTCATTCTTTGTTTGGCCCAAAGTCATTAAACATCTCAACTGACATCGGTGCTTTAAACCTCTCTGTTGGTGGATGCCAGACACAAATCAGTGAAGTATATGGTGGATTCACAGCAGTAAATGGTTGATGGAAGGGAACAACAGTGGTTTGAGATGTTCTGGGCTGTAACTTGTTAATAATATGAAAATTATTTCATGTTACCCAATTTTGGGATATACGCTTTGACGTCATTAGTTTTGCTAATGATTTACCTACTGTTGATTATGTGTTCCTTCCCTATCCTTCCATGAACCCTCCAGTTAAACTCCAAAGCTTTCTGGCTGGGAATGAGCTTCAAGACTCACAACAATCTGGTTCGTCTGACGTTACCCAGAGCGCAATTAGTAAGTTGTTATGCTCACTTTTGTCTACACTGAGATGCATTAACAGCAAGGGAATTCATGCGACTGATGGGGCTGTGCGGAGTGGCTGTGGATCTTATACCGACGGGCCGTCTGCGCACGTGCCCCCTCCAGATATTCTTTACTCAGAACTGGAGTGTGAAGACGCATTCGCTCGGAACCCGTATTGTTTTAACGGACCTAGTAAAACAAAAGGTTCAGATTTGGGCAGATATTCAGTGGTTCCACTGCAACTGCCCAATCCGGCTTTCACGATTTTGACGGATGCGAGTCAGATGGGTTGGGGCGTGACCCTAAGTTCCGCAGACTTGAAATGTCAGTGTCTTTGGAACTCTCGGTTCCTAGAGAAACACATAAACATCAAAGAGATGATGTCAATATGGCTAGCTCTTCAACATTGGATTCACCTAATAACGAACATCCATGTTCAAATCCTGCCAGGCAATTCGACAGTAGTAGCTTACATCAGGTACCAAGGCAGCACTCATTCGATTCCATTATGCGAATTAACGGAGAAGATTCTCCTGTACATCATGAATCATCATGTTCATCTTTCTGTCTGTCATATACCAGGTCGTCTGAATGTATTAGCAGACTCGCTGTCTCGGAAAGGTCGCCTGTTACCATCGGAATGGACTCTCAACAAGCGAATATTCAGACAGATTTGCTACCAGTGGCATCGTCCCATGATAAATCTGTTTGTGACACGTCTGAACAATCAGCTACCAATGTTCGTGTCTCCATGCCCAGATCATCGAGCGTATGCAGTAGACGCTCTGTTGATCTCATGGGACAGAATGATAGGATATGCATATTGTCCAACTCCGTTGATTCAGCAGATTCTGTTAAAGATCAAACAGTCTAGTTGGCAAAATTCTACTAGTGGCACCTCTGTTATCACAGAAACCTGGATCAGTCTTCTCAGGTGTCTGTTATGGGATGTTCCACAGAAGCTTCCTCCACAAGAGGACCTTCTTTATCAGGGAAAGTCTTGCGCACTGCATCACAACCCGGAAGGTCTCAACCTTCACGTATTTCCATTGTGTGGTCCTTCATGCACGGAAAACAGTTTACAGGCCGCGCAGTGGACGCAATTTCTAACTGCAGGAGGTCCTCCTCTATATTGAACTACTCAGCAAAGTGGAGAGTTTTCTTCTTTTGGTGTCAGGATCAGTCAATAGACGTATACGATCCGTCCATATCAAATATTGCCAATTTCTTGGTCTACTTGTTTGATGTTCTCAAACTGCAGCCCGTCACTATTAAGGGCTATAGGTCTATGTTATCAGATACTTACGCTCATTGGATCAAATACTTCATTGTCCAAGCTGGTTAGAAATTTCTCTCTTGATAGACCTAGAACCCTCAGATTAATTTTCCTAAGTGGAATTTGGCTTGGGTTCTGTTGAAACTCAAAGAAGCTCCGTTTGAGCCATTGGACATTGTAACATTCAGATTTGTGACCTATAAAACGGCGTTTCTCTTAGCCTTTGCATCTGCTAGAAGAGTCAGTGAACTTCCTGCTTTATCTGTTGATGAATCTCACTACCATAGTGTGGGTAATACCATTACCCTTACTAAGGAAGTGGGATTTTTGGCTTAGAATCAGATTTCAGAGATGCATCCAGAGCCTATTATCATTAAGGCTCTGCCGTCCTCGGATAACCATAGACCTTTGCTGTGTCCAGTCAGGGCTATGCGCATTTATAAACGTCGATCAGATTTTATTAGAAAAGGAAGGAAACGTTTCTTTCTTTCATTGATTCCTAACAGAAAGGATATTCTGTTCATTCAGTTGCTAGATGGATTCAGTTGGCAATACACATTGCTTATGAAAATCAATTTTCAGATCAATGTTCGGTTAACATCATGATTGCTGTGTACTGGGCACAGTCCTCTTCATTTACCAAGTTTTACCTGAGAAATTTAGAGTCCATCTCCGGTGACCTTAGATCTTTGGTCCTCTTTCTGTTGCTCAGAATGTCGTCCACTAATGGTTACATCTATAGGTATTTAGGCTGTCCGTTCCACCATTGACAATGTTCCACTGCCCTCTTCGTTCTGAGGATATTTACCTCAGAACAAGGGGAAGGGGGGGGGGGATGGTTTTTTCCCTTATGATCATCTGGCTTTATAGTGAAAAGCAAAAGAAGACTTCCTCCGGTGTCAGTAGTCCTGAGTCGGTGCTGGGATGGTTTTAATGTGTAGCTCGGGTAAAGCAAATACTATGTCTCATTTCTGTATGGTTTTTAAAGTGTAGCTCACTGTGAAGCATTTGTATATGTCACGTGTCAAACGGGCGTTAATGTACAATCCTTGGACACTTTTAAATGAGTATAAAGAGTCTCATTCTCTAGACTATCTTTATATATTGGTTTTCCTTCACCGAATGGGTTATGCTGGCAGTAAATGGAGAATTATATATTATGTAATACTCAAATACATTGTTGGTGTTATGCCTTTCACTTTTCTCGTAAAGGAGAAAGACATATATAATTCCTACCTTCTCCTATTCTCCTGTAGGAGCTATCCTTTACTGAAGTAATTGAGAGATTGGATTTTCTTTTATGTCCTAGGCCGTCCAGCCTTTTTACGGTTCAGCTAGTCTGGGCCATTGGTTGTTGTATACTTACCAATGGCCCAGACAGGTATGGCCCTCTCATGAGTGGGCACTCATACCTCCCCGCTGTTTATAACATTTAACAGGCAATCTGTAGAAAGAATGATGGTTGGCGCCAATTTCGTTTCCTTTCTGGATACAGCGCATGCGCAGATCTGAAAAATATGGAGGACCAGATAGGACATCAATTTTTAGCTGCGACTAGCAGCTCTATAAGTGGCAATGTCGGTCTGTCTGTCGGTCGGTCTGTCGGTCTGTCTGTGACCAACAAGTTTCAAAACTCAATAACTTTTGATATACTTGATGGAATGACTTTATATTTGGCATGTAAGTGTATCTTATTGATGTCTAGCCACTGTTCAATGCATGTGTTGTTCCAAATATTTTTCTTGGAGTTATGGCCCTTGATGGACTTAGAATTTTGTGAGATTGCACCACCTGTCGCAGCTACAGTGTCGATGTCGCGATTTTTTGGTTTTGCATGCAAATTTTGGGGATTGGGGGGCAAACTTTGTGTTTGGCCCTGGATTAAATTTTGAGTTAGCACCAGCTAGTCTGGGCCATTGGTAAGTATAAAAAAATATACAAATTACTTAAAATTTATAATTTTCCGATATTTGGTAAGGTAGAATACTTACAGGTGGCAGATTTAAGTTTATTCAAATCAAGTCCCGGTGTTCATATTTGCAATTGCTTATAGGCACACAAATCTTAACTTCGTGCAATATAAGGAATATTTTTTAATTTCAACTTTTTCACATCCACCTGTCAGATTCGATCAGTATTTGGTATACAGCATCCTCAGGTTGCAGGAGGGGTACACAGATTCGTATTTGTTCAAATAAAATCTCTGGGTCCATATTTGGGCTCCTTGTGAGATACAAATTTTTACTTAATGCAACATGAGGTATATTCTTTAAAAATCTTCTTATTCATATCTACCAGTCAGAATCTTATTTAGGGGTGCATGTTGGGTTCTGTAGTTTCAAGTAGCCATGGATGCTGGATATGACCTGATTAGGAATGCATTTTGGGCTAATAGCTCAAAGGCTAAGGTTACTTACTCAAAGCTGTACCCAGCATTGCTTTTGTGCAAATTGTTACATTTTAGAACATATTCAAGCCATTGCTTCCATATTTTGTTATTAGTCCCCCAAGGATTATGGTGAGGGGACTTATGGATTGCACTCCATCCATCTGTCTGTCTGTCTGTCTGTCTGTCTGTCTGTCTGTCTGTCTGTCTGTCTCTGTCTCTCTGTCTGTCTGTCTGTCATCCATCAGTCCATCTGTCCATCCATCCATCCTTCCATCCATCCTATTATCATCTGTATCTCAGAGATGCTTTAGCGCACTTGTTTCAAATTTCCAGTATTGATCAAACATTATATAAAATTGATGCACGTCAATTTGTCGAAATAAAAAAATTTAAGATAGCCCACTGTTGGCCATTTTTGTTGGAAACTGTGTGTAATTAGTTTTCTGCCTAGAACTTATGAACAACATTTCTGATTTCAATAATTTTTGGTATGGAGGCGTATTAGCATCAGATAAATAACATCATACAGGGTTTTTTGTATGCATGAATTATGCAAATAATACAAATTTAAGCTTTTTTCAGTCATATTTGTACATATGTCTTTGTGTCCTGTTAACACCTGTATCTTAGAGACGCTTTGATGCTTTTGTTTCACATTTTTAGCAATGTTCACACATTATGTAAAATTGATGCACGAGAATTTAAAAAAAAAAAAAAAATTCAAGAAGGCCAACTAGCAGCCATTATGTTTGAAATGGTGTGTAATTAGTTTTCTGCCTAGTTCCATCTGTGTCTATATTTAGTTAAAAAACCAGCCGGGTCTGGCACTTCAGGTTGGTCTTCCACTACTTGTAGTACATTTTCTTATAATGACAAGCCTTACAGGTGTGAAAAAGACTCTACCCCCATATCGGTGATGCGTAAACCTTGACCTTGTTCCATCTGTGTCTATCCATGGGGGACTTTTGTCTGTTCACTGGTGATAGATTCCATATATTTTTATACTGTACCAATGACCCAGACTTAGCTGGTGCTAACTCCACAAAAACCAGGGCCAAACACAAATTTTGCCCCCCAATCCCCAAAATTTGCATCCAAAACAAAAAGAAATCATGTCCTAAAGGACCTCCATAGTACGACTCTACTGCGCATGCGCAGTGACGCAGTCGTCCCGAAATTGGCGCCAAATATCATTCTCTGTTTGGCCCTTCATCAGTCAACATCTCACTGATCTTTGTGCTTGTAAATCTCAGTTTAAAGGATGCCAGACACGTAATTCTTGGAGAAAATGTGATTCTAAGGAGGATAGAAGGAGGAGAGGAAAAAAGAAGTGGCAAAAAATAATCAGGGCTGTACTTAAAATTTTTTGTTAAAATTATGTTAAGTTGCCTATTTTCGAGGCAAACGCCTCTTGTTGTCATTCTTGCTAATTGTTGCACTGCTTATTCAGTGTTTCCTCTCCCCTAACCTTCTAAAGTCCCCCCTTGCAATTCTCCCATGCTTTTGGCATATTTTTGAGAAGTTTCATTTCTAAAAATTCCCTGGGAGAGTTGCTTGGTTACAGAATGTTTTCTGTTATTTTCCCCATAGTTACGTTTTCACCCATGGGTGTATAACGTTTGTGTTCTGCATCTTCCATCTGATGTTCTGCAGATTCTCCCCTGGGAGTCTCTGTTTTGCATCAGATAGAGTGTAATTGAGGACTGATTCCGGGCCAGTTTTTTTCAGTGCCTGGAGTCATGTTTTCTTCTGTGTTTACACTGTTTGTTTTCATTGGCAACAGCCTTTTTTGAGGGGGGCTGTTTGCCTTTGAGGTAGTTTATCTCATTATAAGATACATTTATATTATCCGAAAGTGTCTCATTAATTATTTTATATAATTTTAAAATTTTTGACCACACTTTGCCATCGGATCCATCGGGGCTCAACGTTACTTTTCAGCAACTTGGGCTTCTCTGAAAAAATATTTTTTCAAAATTATTTTGTTTTGCAATTGTTTTTTCATTTATTAATGGATCATGTTATTATGTATCTTTGTGTCAGGGGTTTTTGCGAGTAACTAGGACTTATTGTTGTTCTTTCACAATGAAGGGAACTTGTTCAAATTGTAATAGGAAGAAATCTTCCTCTGACTTTCATGATTATTGCATAAATTGTAGTCAGTGTTCTCGCATTAATCCCTGTCCTGTATGTGAACATTGGGATGAGAAACATTGGAAACGTGTGTCACGATATGTTGTTTCTGGAGAAAGAGCGATGCCGGCTCTTTCTCCACAAGGTCACTCTACTCTCTCAGTTTCTATTTCAGAGGAACCAGAACAGGGTGATGTTTCCATGTTATCTTCTTCAAGTGTGTGTCCGTCGTCACAATTAAATACAGAGCTAGCGGCAAAAGTGCTCATGGAGATTAGACAAATGTCGTCCGCTAGCTCGCCCGGTGTAGCGTCCATTCACCGAATGGTTCGGCAGCCGGGTTCGTCCGATGCGGTCCAAGAGGAAATTTTGGGTGATGCGAGCACTATAAAAATAATAGATGCACACCCAGTGACGGCGGATAGTGAACGAGAACGGAGGAAGCCTTTTAGTCCGGTTCCTAGCTCGTCCAGGTCCAGCCGGGCCGCGAGCGAGAGAGGCCCCTCTCTCGTACAACAACATCTGGGACCAGATGTTGTGGTACAAAATGTGTCTTTAGCGGAGCATACGTCCGTCGCTCGGGACGCTCCGTTGTATAAGCAGTCCGCAGAGACTGTTAAGGCTTCCTCTTCTCGCCGGCGCACACGACCGCACCTTGGCTGCGTGACCTCCGATATCTTGCCAGCTTCGCCGATGAAGGATTATTCGGTGACCAGGTCACACCATCCGGCAGCCAGGGACTCGAGACCGATGGACTCCGGACGTTCGCATAGGAAAAGTATGCGGGAGCCATCTGATGCGGAGCTGCCCTCGGCAAAGCAGCGAAAGACCGCTCCTCCGCAGGTCTCGACGTCGGACATTCTAGTGCAGATAGCACAGCTTATCGCAGCATCCCAGCAGCCGACAGAGACGGTGTCGGATCGAGAATTATCCGACGGCGCTGGGTCGGTACGCTCCGCCGAAGCATCGGGGGCGGACGACCGGGAACATCGGGAGGTCCGACCGGATGGTGAAAGGGATACGGATGAATTGGAGCTATCCCTTTCGGAACAACACAAAGCTGCCGTAGACTTCATCCGGCACTTTCTTCCTCAAGTTGTTCCGTCGGGCCAGACTGCTGCGCTTCCGGACAGGAGAATTATAGCGTCATTGGACTCTGATTTTTTCGAGCGGTTCAGGGACATCGCTCCCGAGTTTCCGTCGCAGTCCAATAATGTTGCAAGAACATTTGAATTATTGAACGACGCTATTTTTAAACTTGCTTCCAGGACAGGGAAAGCAGGCTTCTTGTCCGCAAATACTCTCAACCTGCCTTTCATTAATGCAAGGAATAAATTCGACACGGCAGGTCAGGGTATACCGAGAGTTCCTCTGCGTATGGACGACGAGGCGGAAGACTTAGAGCTATCATTACCGTCGTCAGCTTCTATTCCAACCGCAGTGTTGGAAACAGCTATTGCGTCTAACAGAGCCAATTTAGATGCCTTATCTTACGCAGATCACCTTACGAAGGCGTTATCACTGCGTCTTCAAGGGGAAGAGTTTCAGGATATACAATCCTCCTTAAGACTTCTTTCAAGGGCAGTAGCTTATTCCACGTGTAACTCCGCCCTTTCAGTGGCAAATCTGGAGTTGGTTAGACGTGACGCAGCCCTGTCTACATCCACACTAGTGGATTCTAAGGTGAAGAACTCTCTTAGAGTCGCTTCGGTCTCAGGAGATCTTCTCTTTGACGGCAAGCTTTCCGCTATTTATGATAATATTAAAAAGAAAGCTAGTGATTCTCTGTTGTTTAGATCCGCTCCTAAAAGGTCGGATTCAGCAGACACGAATAAGGCGGGCACTTCTGGGTCTTATCCGCCCAAGAGAGGTTCCTATAGAGGTTCCGGTGCGTCCTCTAGCTCTTATTCGAGAGACCGTCAGGATAGCGACTCTCGTTCGGGACGTCCTTCAGGCCGGGACAATCGGTCGGACGCCCCGAGGTCGACGAGGCGAGGTGCGGGTCGTGGAAGACGTGGTTTCTCCTACCGCAGGCCTCGCAGATCCAGGAGGTGATGGCTCAAACCTCTATCGCGTTCCGGTTGGCGGAAGGTTGTCGAGTTTTTCTCAAGAGTGGGCGTCGATTACGGACGACCCGTGGGTGAGAGGAGTGACTTCGGAAGGTCTAAAGATATCCTTCAAACGAAAGCCTCCATTAACTCGAAGTCCAAAGTGGACTCATCTTCCGTCAAACCCTCAGAAAAGAGACGCTCTGCTATCAGAGGTGCAGTCTCTTTTAATGAAGAACGCGGTAGAGGTCGTAGAAAACCAGGAATCGCTGGGATTCTACAGCCATCTGTTTCTGGTTCCGAAACCAGACGGCTCGTTCCGTCCAGTCATAGATTTGAGCTGGATAAACAAGCTGATCATCGCTCCGAAGTTTTATATGGAGACGATTCGATCGGTCAGAGCGAGTATTCGGGTGAACGATTATGCAACGAGCATAGATCTCAAAGATGCGTACTTTCACGTCATGGTACATCCGACATTCCGAAAGTATCTACGCTTCGCAGTCCTAGGAGTGGTGTATCAGTTCCGGGCCATGTGCTTCGGATTGAATCTAGCACCCTGGGCTTTCACTCGGGTAATGAACTCGGTAATGATCTACTTCCGAGCTCATTCGTCTGCGGTAACGTCGGCCTACCTGGACGACATTCTTCAGAGGTACGGCAACGAGTTAACGCTTCAGAACGATGTTCAGAATCTTCTTCTATTGCTCCGACGTCTCGGTTTCATAGTAAACGAGGAGAAGTCGGATCTGGTGCCGTCCAAGTCATTCACTCATCTGGGAATGAGCTTCGAGACGCACAACAATCTCGTTCGTCTGCCGTTAACCAGAGCGAAATTAGTCAGTTGTTACGCTCGCTATTGTCTAAATACAGACAAAGTCACAGCGAGAGAATTTATGAGACTGATAGGTCTGTGCGGAGCCGCTGCGGATCTCATTCCGATGGGACGGCTACGCACACGGCCTCTTCAAATTTTCTTGACTCAGAATTGGAGTGTGAAAATTCATTCGCTCGATGTAGACGTTCTCTTGTCAGATCAAGTGAAACAAGAGATTCAGACTTGGGCAAACATTCAGTGGTTAACTCAAGGAGTTCCGCTGCAGTTGCCGGATCCGAGTTTTACCATTATGACGGATGCCAGTCAAACAGGTTGGGGTGCATCATTAATCCCAACGGATTCGAGATGCCAGGGTCTTTGGGATCCGCAATTCCTGTGCAAGCACATAAACATCAAGGAAATGATGTCAATTTGGCTTGCGTTACGTCACTGGATGGACATTATTCACGATGCTCATGTCCAAATCCTATCCGACAATACGACAGTAGTGGCGTATATACGGAATCAGGGAGGCACTCATTCAGTTCCGTTGTTCAATCTAACGGAAAGAATCCTTCTGTTTGCGTTGGAACATCACGTTCTTCTTTCGGTCCGTCACATACCGGGTCGTCTGAATGTGCTAGCAGACTCCCTTTCTCGAAAGGGTCGCTTGTTGCCGTCGGAGTGGACTCTCAACAAACAAGTATTCAATCAGATTTGCTACCAATGGGAACGGCCAATGATAGACTTATTTGCGACACATCTCAACAATCAGTTGCAGACGTATGTGTCCCCGTGTCCGGATCCAAGAGCATTTGCTGTAGACGCTCTATCGATCCCTTGGGACGGAATGATAGGATATGCGTATCCTCCAGCGCCGTTAATTCAACAAGTATTGCTAAAGATAAAACAATCTCAATGCAAGATTCTGTTGGTAGCATCTCTGTCGCCACAGAGACCGTGGATAAATCTACTCAGGTGTCTGTTGTGGGACCTACCGCGGAAGCTCCCTCCACGAGAGGATCTTCTTTGGCAGGGGAAATCGCGCCAACTGCATCACAACCCGCAAGGTCTCAACCTTCACGTTTTTCCGTTGTGCGGTCCTTCTTGCATGGCAAGCACTTTACAGGACGAGCAGTGGACGCGATTTCTAACTGTAGGAGGACCTCCTCTTCGCTAAACTATGCGGCTAAGTGGAAGGTTTTCCGTCGTTGGTGTAGGGATCATTCTGTTGATATATTTGATCCCTCTATACCAGACATTGCTAACTTTCTAGTATACTTGTTTGACGAAATCAAACTGCAACCGGTTACTATAAAGGGTTATAGATCTATGTTATCTGATACCTATGCACATCATGATAGTTTACAAATTGGATCTAATGTCTCTTTATCGAAATTGGTTAGAAACTTTTCGATAAATAGACCCAGAACTCTTAGATTAATTCCTAAGTGGAATTTAGCTTGGGTTCTCCTTAAATTGAAGGAAAAGCCATTTGAACCTCTTGGGACAGTAGATTTCAAATTCTTATCTTATAAGACAGCTTTTCTCTTAGCTTTCTCTTCTGCCAGAAGAGTCAGTGAGCTTCATGCACTATCGGTGGATGATTCTCATTATCGTAGTGTTGGGAACACTATCACCTTCACTACTAACGTCGGTTTTTTAGCTAAGAATCAGGCTCCTAATAAATATCCGGAACCTATTGTTATTAAGGCTCTTCCGTCTTCAGACGGGCGTAGGCCTTTACTCTGTCCTGTTAGAGCACTACGTATCTATAAACAGAGATCTCAGTTCATCAGAAAGGGACGGAAACGTTTCTTTCTGTCTTTGATGCCTAATAGAAAGGACATTTCAGTCCATTCTATTGCTAGATGGATTCAGTTAACTATCCGTACTGCGTATGAAGATTTATCTTCTTCTCAGCAGTCTGTGCTTAAGATTTCTGCTCATGAAGTAAGAGCTCTTTCTACTTCCTGGGCTTATGCTAATAGTGTTGCTATTACAGATTTAATGAAGGCTGCTTATTGGTCTCAGCCATCCACATTTACTAATTTTTATCTCAGAAATATTGAGTCCATTTCTGGAGACCTGCATTGTTTAGGTCCGTTATCTGTTGCTCAGAATGTCGTCCACTAAACAGTTGCAACTATAGTTATGCAGGCTTTCTGTTCCGGCAGTGACTCCGTCCGGCTGCCCTCTTCGCTCTGGGCTATTTGACCCAGGGCAAGGGGAAGGGGGGGGGGGGCGGGTGTTCCCTTAGGTCACCTGCTTTATAGTGAAAAGCAAGGGAATGCCTCCTCCAAGACAGTATTTCTGAGTCGCTTCCGGGATGGTTTTAAAGTGTAATATTAATGTTTAATTTCATTCATGTCTTATTTTTAAAGTGTAGCTCGGTGTGAAGCATTTGTATATGTCAAGTGTCAAACGGGCTTTAATATACAATACTCGGACACTTTTAAATGATTATAAAGAGTCTCAATTCTCTGGACTACTTTATTTATTGGCTTGTTTTAAAAATAATTAGTATAAAGGTTATACTGGATGTTAATAGAGAACATGAATGTTATTGTGCTCAATTATTAAGGGTAGTGTATCTTTCTAATTTAAATATTAAATAAGAAAGATACATGTAAAGCCTAATACTCCTTTTCTCCTTAAGGGGTTACCTCTTTATTTTATAATTGAGCTTATTGGATTTTCCTCTATGTCCTAGGCCCTCCAGCCTGTTTACTATTCAGCTAAGTCTGGGTCATTGGTACAGTATAAAAATGTTAAAAAATTTATAGTAATTTATATATTTTTTATACTTACCAATGACCCAGACGGGGATGGCCCTCCCTGAGTTGGGAACTCTTGCCTCCCCGCTGAGTACATAGCGCTGACCAGGCACTGCCAGTAAGAATGATATTTGGCGCCAATTTCGGGACGACTGCGTCACTGCGCATGCGCAGTAGAGTCGTACTATGGAGGTCCTTTAGGACATGATTTCTTTTTGTTTTGGATGCAAATTTTGGGGATTGGGGGGCAAAATTTGTGTTTGGCCCTGGTTTTTGTGGAGTTAGCACCAGCTAAGTCTGGGTCATTGGTAAGTATAAAAAATATATAAATTACTATAAATTTTTTAACTTTTACTTGCTTTTAGCCTCATTATTCCTATTTTGTGTTTTGATGAAGTCAGATTTTACTTCTTGTTTGATGAAAGTGAGTGGGCAAGCAGGGGAATAGGCAGATGTAAATAATTGCCTATATAACAAGAATTTTCATCAAGAAATATTGATGTTGGCAATTGTATTCGGTTAACATTAACTATGTTTTAACAACTAAACATTTCAGCATGAACTCCCATTAAATTGATAGTTTTTATTATTTTCACAAGTACCAACTATTCACTCTGGAAAATTGGACCTAGTATGATAAATATTTGCTTGAAAAATTAATTTTACAAGAAAAACCTTCATTTTCAGATTTGTTTGGTTTTAATTATTTTTCCTTGCATTTTCATGTTATTTATTGATAGAAATTCTTTAAAAATGACCTTAAAGTCTTGTCTGCAATTTCAGATTACATTTTACATTACGAAGTGTTTAACAGCAGTGTGGAATGTGAAATACAATGCCATTCATTCTCTAGCAAATCTACTAGCCGGACTTGCTCCATATCATGTGAGTATCGTGAACATAGTATTCACCTCTTCTACTCTTAAACTTCTGGACCAATTGCAGTGTAATTTGAGGGAATTGTTTGTTTTTACACCGCATTTTGATTTTGTTCAAATTATATTGCTGCTTTCTATAGGGAGATTTGACGGAGAATCCCCAGAATTATAAAAAAGTATTATAAGTACTCGATTCATGCAGGAAACAAATATGTTTGCATCCCTGTGGAAATTAAAAATGATGCCCAAATATCCAAAACTGCATAGAACAGAGAATCAGTGATGTAAGTTTTCCATTCCTGTTTTTCGATTCATTCCGTGTCCCTTTTTTTTCTGCATTTTCAAACTGCCCATCAGTGAAATGGATTTCCATTTTTCCTTTTCATTCAGTATCCATTTTTTTCTGCATTTTCAAATTGTCCATCAGTGAAATGCCCATTTAATTGGTGGGTTTCCCTATTTTTATTGCTCCCCTATTGGAAATGGATCCATTTTGCAGAGAGTTGGGTTCCCAAAGATTAATGAAACCACATGCTTTCTGCTTTCTCACCACATGGTTTCTGTGTTTACAAAATACACTTGGATGAATCTTCTATTATGATGAAAGCGGTGTTATGAATCACGATTTGTCAATCGAGGATTTTGACTGTGGATTGAAAAGTAAATTTAAGTGGAGCTGGCTTGAAGATAAAGATGTACATGGAGAGTTTTTCTTGGATTAAATGAAAAGTGGAATATTTTTGTGCAGTTATTGTGGTGATTATCTCTCTGCAGATAAGAAAGCATTCCATAGTCATTCCAAGTCAGAAAAGCACTAGAGCTGAAATGGTTAACTGTGTTAATTATGACTGGCCACGAAATCTGTAACTGCGGTTAACCGTTACGTATATTTACAATGTGCAGTACACAAGTAGAATGTAATTAAAATGATAAATATCTTCAGTTTAAGGTCTCCCTATTGAATAGCACACATTAGAATTAGAAATAATGTTTTGTAACTAATGGTATCTGTTTTCCTTTCCTGTTGTTAGCTCACCTTGACGAAGTCAAGCTGAGCTTATCAGATCGCTTTCCACCCGTCGCCCATCGTCCATCGACACCATGTTTTGGGCTACTCTTCCAAAACTGGGCCAATTCAAGTGAAAGTTTTTGTGAGTGATGATGCTGAGGGGGCATTGCATTTTTGTTCAACTCAGCATGCCTAGCCCCACAGGGAGGAGGTGGGGGAAAATGCTCCAAATTTTTTTTAACACCTCATGAACCAAAGGGTACAATGACTTGATATTTGGTATGGAGCTTCCTTTTGAGGTGTAGATTCCTGTTTGTTGAATCGAAGTTCGTGAAGGAATAATTTGCCTTAGTAATGGGAGGTGCAAGATTTTTGGTCCCGCCCAAAATTTATGTTTTCTGAACTGATGGTCTCATTTGAACCAAATTTGGTTTGTAGTATTATTGGGTCATAAGTACTTAATTCATGCAAACAAAACTTTTCCTATGCCCCCGTGGGAACCCCAGGAGCTAAAAATAGAAATATTTTCAAACTCAAATATTTCCCAAACCACACAGAACAGAGGACTGTTCTTTGGTATGAAGCATCCTTAGGACCAGTAGAACTGAGCGGTAAAACAGAAAATTGCCATCGGTTGTGTAGGGGGCATCGAAAAAATACTGAGTCAGCATATTGCAAAAGTTTTTTCTCCTGAACCAATGTTTGGAATCTTTTGATATTTGGCATACAGCATCCATAGGGGGGTTCAAATATAAGTTTGTTAAAATGAAGCCCCTTGGTTCATATTTGGGCACAATATAGGAGCCCAAATTTTTAACTTGGGGCAATGTGGGGAATAATCTTTAAAAATCTTCTTCTTCAGACCCACCAGTCAGAATGCTTTCATATTTGGTACATAACATCGCTAGGGGTTTAAATTCAAGTTTGTTCAAATCTAGCTCCTGGGCTCATATTTGGGCCCCCTATGGTAGCCCAAATTTTAACTTAGTGCAATATGAGGAAATGTTTTTAAAGATTTTCTTCAGATCCACCAGTCAGAATCCTTTCATATTTTGTATACAACATCTCTAGGGGGGGGGGGGGGGGGGGGGGGGGGGTCAGATTCAGGTTTGTCCAAATCGGGTCCTGGGCTTATATTTGGGCTCCCAATGGTAGTCCGAATTTTAACTTAGTGCAACATGAGGAAATTTCTTTAAAAATATTTTTCTCCAGATCCACCAATCCGACAGGTTTCATATTTCATATACAACATCTCTGGGGGATCAGATTCAAGTTTTTTCAAATCGAGAGCCAGGGTCAATATTTGGGCTCCCTATGGGAGCCAAATATTAACTTGGTGTAATTTGAAGTAATTTCTTTGAAAATCATCTTCGGATTCACCAGTCAAATCCTTTCATATTTGTATACAACATCTCTAGGGGAGATCAGATTCAAGTTTCTTCAACTCAAGTGCGTGGGTTAAGATTTGGGAGCCTGAATTTTAACTTCGTGCAATCCTGGGGATAATCTTTAAAAATCTTATTTAGATCCACCAGTCAGAATGCTTTCATATTTGGTATACAACATCGCTAGGGGGTCAGATTCAAGTTCGTCAAATGGGGTCCCTGGGTTCTTATTTAGGCTTGGTAGCCCAAATTTTAACGACGTGAAATATGAGGAAATTTCTTTAAAAATCTTCTTCTTCAGATCCACCAGTCAGAATCCTTTTCTATTTGGTATACAACATCTCTAGTTCACTACTCAGAACTCCTAGTCTGATTTTAAAAAAAATTGATATGCAGCAATAAGTGGGAAACAGATATTTGATTTATATGTAAAAAATTAACCCTAGCTATTGTGTGACTGAATGTGTGCTAAAAATAGAAACATAATTCCAAGTTAATTTTAAAAGGCGCCATGTAGTTGAAGAATTAGAAACTTTTTATTAAGTACCCTCTGGAGGTGTGTAACTAATTTGAATCCACATAGGTTGTATATCAAGGGGCTCCATAGGGGAGCTCCACTTTTTAGCTCACCTGACTGAAAGTCAGGGTGAGCTATTCTGATCACTTTTCGTCCGTCGTCCGGCGTCCGTCGTGAAGGTGGTGTTTGGGCCTTTTTCTCCCAAACCACTGGCCGCATATTAATGAAATTTCATGTGATTAGGGGTTATATAAGGGCTTTTTGATTTTTGTCAAATTAGGTTTTGGCTCATATTGAGCAGAGGGATGGGGCAAAAATGCTCCAATTCTTAAAAAATCTTCTTCTCAAGAACCAGCAATAGCAGAGACTTGATATTTGGTATGCAGCTTCCTTTTGAGGTGTAGACTCAAGTTTGTTCAAGAGAAGTTCAAGGGGCTATATTTGACGATGTTAAAGGAGGGGCAAAAATTTTGGCCCCGCCCCAAATTTCTATTTTCCAAACCGCGAGGCCGATTTGAACCAAATTTTACGTGAGTGCTTATTGGGTCATAAGTACCTAATTTATGCAGAAAGTTTTTTTTCCCATAGCCCCGTGGGAACCACAGGAGCTAAAAATAGAAAAAAATGAAAACGCCCATATCTCCAAAACTACACGGCACTGAGAATTCTTATTTGTTGTGAAGCTTCCTTAGGACCAACAGAATGGAATGGTAAAAAAAAATTGCCATTGGTTTTATCATGGGGTACTTTTTGGGGACTTTGAAAAAGTGCGGATTCAGCATTTTTTAACACTGTGGGTAATGGGAAAAACATAAGACTACTTTTCTCCCAAACCACTGCTCCAAAAACTTTAAAATTTCACATATAACATCTTTGGAAGATTGTTTCACATGTTTATTGAAATCAATTGCCTGGGTGGATATTTGGGCTCTCTATGGGAGCCCAAATGTTTAAATTAGTGCAGTATGAGGAGTATTTTTGAAAAATCTTCTTCTTCAGATCTAGCAATAAGAATGTTTTGATATTTGGTATGCAGCATCCTCAGGGGGTTGAGATTCAAGTTTGTTGAAGCGAAGTCCCTAGGTTCATATTTAGGCTGAAAATTTGGGGGCCCGTTGCGGACTTAGAAATTTTGGACCAAAATCCGGAAAAATTTTTTTTTGTTTTTTCTGCGTTTCGGTCAATTTTAAGACAAAAATTTTTTTTTCTTTTTTTCCCCTGAAAATTTGGGGTCCGGGTGGGACTTAGAAAATTTTGGACCAAAATCCGGAAATTTTTTTTTTGTTTGTTTTTTATGCATTTCTGTCAATTTTAAGACAAAAAAAAAAAAAAAAATTTTTTCCATGAAAATTTTGGGTCCGGTTGGGACCAAAATCCAGAATTTTTTTTTTTGTTTTTTTATGCATTTCTGTCAATTTTAAGACAAAAAAAAAATTATTTTTTTTACCCTGAAAATTTGGGATCCGGGTGGGACTTTTTGACCAAAATCCCCAAAAAATTTTTTTTTGTTTTTTCTGCGTTTTGGTCAATTTTAGACAAAAAAAAATTATTTTTTTTCCCCTGAAAATTTGGGGTCCGTGTGGGACTTGAAAATTTTGGACCAAAATCCGAAAAAAAAGTTTTTTTCTTTCTTCTGCGTTTGGTTTGTTTTTTCTGCGTTTTGGTCAATTTTAAGACAAAAAAAAAAATAAATTTTGGACCAAAATCCGGAAATTTTGTTGTTGTTTTGTTATGCATTTCTGTCAATTTTAAGACAAAAAAAAATTTTTTTTCCCCCCTGTAAATTAGTGATCCGGGTGGGACTTCGAAAATTTTGGACCAAAATCTGAACATTTTTTTTTTTGTTTTTTCTGCGTTTTGGTTAATTTTAAGACAAACAAATTTTTTTTTTTTTCCCCTGAAAATTTGGAGTCTGGGTGGGACTTCGAAAATTTTGGACCAAAATCTGGAAATTTTTGTTTTTGTTTTTTATGCATTTCGGTCAGTTTTAAGACAAAAAAAAAAATTTTGTGTTCCCCTGAATATTTGGGGTCCGGGTGGGACTTCGAAAATTTTGGACCAAAATCCATAATTTTCTTTTTTTTTTGTTTTTTATGCATTTCTGTCAATTTTAAGACAAAAAAACATTTTTTTTTTCCCCCCTGTAAATTTGTGATCCGGGTGGGACTTCGAAAATTTTGGACCAAAATCTGAAAAAATTTTTTTTTGTTTTTTCTGCGTTTTGGTCAATTTTAAGACAAAAAAAAATTTTTTTTTTTCCTCTGAAAATTTGGGGTCTGGGTGGGACTTCGAAAATTTTGGACCAAAATCTGGAAATTTTTGTTTTTGTTTTTTATGCATTTCGGTCAGTTTTAAGACAAAAAAAAATTTTTTTGTTTCCCTGAATATTTGGGGTCCGGGTGGGACTTCGAAAATTTTGGACCAAAATCCATAATTTTCTTCTTTTTTTTTGTTTTTTATGTGTTTCTGTCAATTTTAAGACAAAAAAACATTTTTTTTTTTACACCGAAAATTTGGGGTCCGGGTGGGACTTAGAAAACTTTGGACCAAAATCCGGAAATTAGTTTTATCGTTTTTTATGCGTTTTAAGAAGAAGAAAAAAATTTAGGCTGAAAGTATTTTGTTTGGGAAAAAAATCTGTTTTTTATGCGTTTATCTCAATTTTGGGACGTAAAAGTGCAGGAACTGAAAATAGAAGGAAAATCCTTTGTATTGTGTGGGCACAATCACTTCATCTAGTTGGTATATGCTTTTCTTAGGAGGGGCGTATGCAGCTGTTTCAAGTCAAGTCCCTGGTTTGATATTTAGACTACCATGTCGGGTGAGTGCCCTCAGGCCCCCTTGGGCCTCTTGTTACATTATGATTAACTGAAGAAAAGTATGATGCTTAGACTATTTTGGTCACTACTGAGGGGCTCAAGGATTGACAGTGGATCATACGGAGATTGATTGCTTAATGTAGATTCATTATTGGCCTCGGTTTATATCTGGTTCTATTCAAGGTGATCGCTTCAGGCCCCATGGGGCATCTTGTTTTTTATTGTCATTGCACAGCTAAAACAAAATGATCTGAATGTGATAACTTTCAAGAGGTTTTGAACTCTGCAACATTGTTCGATGTGGATTTGAAGTCGCTGATTTAATCATAACATTATATCACGATAGATGTTGAAGGAACAACTTCCCCACCCCCAGCCAGATAGCTCGATCCATGGATAATTCTGCGGTTCGCAATTTCTCAGTTCCTGTAATTTTAGTACTGTTTACAGCATCTGACAGCCAGTGACAAAATTATCTGCGCGACGTATCATGCTTTCAGTAACACTGTCCAGTTTTTAAAGTGCACAAGAGTTGACTGTTTACCCTGTTTGAATACAAAATTTAATGCATAATTGTTAAATGGAATTCTTGAGAACAGTGGATTGTATTGTGGAATTATGACTTAAAATAATTCAGATGTCATTTTCACAAAGGGAGGCACATACAGGTTGCTTTAATTTCTTCCAACAATCATCATTTGTTGTGCGTTACATGGTCCTGTAGCATGGCATGTTCTTACCCAAATTTATCACTGATTCTATCAAAGAACCATTAACTGGTCATTAACCGGTTTTCCCAATCAGTTAACCAGTTAAGAAAAATGCATAACCATTTCAGCTCTAAAAAGCACAAAACTAGGAGGAAAACTTGTGTTGAAAATCAGTCACTTCCATGTGCGTTCTCAAATACAAAGCAATTGGAGGAAAAAAGTTTGCCTAACAACAATTTTGTGAGTATGTCCTAATGGTGCTTCTGTCAATGTGTTGCATTAACTGTAAACCATCTCACTTCAAAGCCTTCAAAGTCTCTTCCAGGTGTGAATATAAATGACAGAATTTCCCATGCAGAGGCCTTAACATGCAGTTTTTATTGATGAACACTCACTCTCACTATTGTGTGTGTGTCGGAAATAATAAAATTGTCACAAGAACTTAGCAGAGACAAAAGTGTTCTGGATACAATTGGAAAGACAGGCTGCTACTTACAAGCTCAGGGAGGACTTGGCAGGTGTGAAGAGAAAGGGACTTATCAACAACCTTTGTATGCACCCATTTTCTATAAAACTGGATGAATGTACTCGTAAGATGAATAAGAAAAAGGTTTTGAATAGTCATGTTACTACAGTTATTCTTTGACTATGACTTGTGAATGTAGCAACTGTATATAATGCATGAACTGACTGTTTTGGAAGAAGTCAACATTCCATGCAGTAACCTCATTTCATGGGCAGATCGTGGAATTAAAATACGTGGGGTACTGATGTGATCCGACAGAGTCCTAGCATCAGTTGCCGAAAGTGATTTTCAGGTGCTCTGAGGGGGCTTCTAAATGCACTCTGGCCTCCAATTGAATATGATGAAAGGAAATTCAAAACATACATTTTTCGTTGTATAAGTTAAAATTATGAAATTTCATCAATTTGCCTCTGCTATTATAGGAGTTATGACCCAGATCACAATGGACATCTGACCGACCCACTGAACGACCGACCCATCGGCGGACAGATGCAATCCAGTATACCCCACTTTTTCAGAAAGTGGGGGTATAATAAGTTTAAAGATTGTTGTAGTCACTGCGGCGTGCCACAATGAGAACTCGACCGGTCAACTCAACTGGCCATTCGCAGATTCGGGCGGATGGCCAGTTGAGTTGACCTGGTGAATGCCAGAAGCCCTCAATAAAATTAGAACTGGGAAACATACGCAACTGGAAATATTGGCTCCCCATTAACATTAACTTCAAGTTTGGGGTATGCGATGTAAAAATAATGATACCAGGAACATACTATTTCTTCGGCCTTGTGGCGACAAAATATTCTTTTATATTTTGCTTCATTGCGTCCCACTTTCGACTATCGATTTTGAGTGGATACTTGCAGACATGACTGTCGTCAGTTCTATAAATAACCGATATTCTGCAAATTCTAAAAGAGGATCATGTCCTTTATTTGGCAACATGGTGTCATTAGTTAAGGAGGGGCGTTATAGGACAAGATTGTGTGGACTTTTATTAGTGGGCTCGGGGAGGGGGGAGGGGACTAGTACCCCCCTCTGGATCGCCCTTGCATTTCAGTCCGACTCATTGAATTACATGAGGGGAAAGGTTGGTGAATGTGAGACCTGTCTATGTCAGAAAATTCCATCCCTCCTGGATATAGATGGAAATATATGTTGTCATATTCACAACACAGAATTTATAAATTTTTTCTTGATGTCTTCACACCTTCTCTTATTTTTATACGACAACCAATGGCCCAGACTAGCTGGTGCAAACTCGATATTATCTAGGGCCAAACACAAATTTTGAACCCCCCAATCCCCCAAATTTGCATACAAAAGTCTTATCTGGCCCTCCATACTTTTACTCTGCACATGCTCAGTGGTCAGGAAGAGACCAGAATTGGTGCCAACATAATTCTTTGTTTGGCCCTAAAGTCAGTAACGATGTTCTGACATCTGTGCTTTAAAATCTCCTTTTTTGAGGATGCCAGACAAAAATCAATGCAAGAATTGGTGGATCCAAGGCTGTTAATGGATGATGGAAGTGAATAACAGTGGTTTCAGACGTTCAGGGCTGTAACTTTATAATAATTATAAAAATTATTTCATGTTTCCCATTTTCGGGACATATGCCTGACGTCATCATTCTTGCTAATGATTAATCCACTGTTTGTTAAGTATTCCTTCCCTATCCTTCCATGAACCCTTGCTGTTAAACTCCCAAATTTTTTGGCTATTTTTTATTGAAATTTTTTATTAAATTTCTTGGGAGTTTAACGTATATTACAGAATATCTATTCTGTTTATCCCCATGGTTCCGTCCTCACCCTAGAGGTGTTAGGTCATTTTAGTCTTGCATCTTCTATCCGATGTATCGTTTTTTCTTTGTATGAAGATCTAGCTTTGCATATGGTAGCATTTAAATTGGTTACTGACTTTGGGCCTTTGTGTGCCTGATGTCTTGTTTCTATTTCTTTCCTTGACGTTACTAATAATCAATGTATCCTAATGTAATTCTACAGTAATATAATATAAAATACTACATATATTTGAGGACGTTGCCAATGTAAACATTAGTTTAAACATATTTATTTGCCAACAAAAATATAGCAAAAGGATTGGAGGACAAGTGCTCAACACTTAGCAAACTCTCCTCTCCATTACATGTAACATTTAGTAACATTTAGTAATATATTTATTGTAATAATGGTAGCAATTAAATAATGTACAAAACTTTACAAATAGATTTACACTGATATTTTCTGCCATACATTGATTATTATTCCGTAAGTGTAGCTCATAATATTTGGATTTTGTCTACACTTTGGCTCTATCGGGATGCCCTTGGGCTCATAATGTTCCCTTGGGAACTTAGGCATTTTTTCAGAATTTTTTTTATAAATTTTTAGCCTGACTGTTTACAGTGAGGGCTATAGTCATGACTTTTGTCCGTCCGTCTGTCCGTCTGTCTCTCCGTCTGTTAACATTTAGAGTTTTGGTTAAAGTTTGTGGTTAAAGTTTTTTTTACTGAAAGTTCAAGTGTTTTGTTTTTTTTTCCCTGTTTAGTTATCATTTGGAGTTTTGATTAAAGTTTGTGGTTAAAGTTTTTTATTCAGCCTTCAAGTACAGTCGATGCCCCGTAGTTCTTGTCTGATCGTCACAAAATTTCATATGCAGGTTTGGGGTCATGTCTAGATGAGAACGTCCCCTTTTGGTCGTGATCGGTCAACCGGTATGGCTGTCCGAGCCCAAAACCCAAAAACCATTAACACAGTCTACAGGTCATATTTATGAAGGGATTTCATTCTAACTTGGTAGGATGCCTCTGTATAATGCCTAGATGAGAACATCCTCTTTTGGTCATGATCTGTCAAACGTGATGGCTGCCCAAGCCCGAAACCCAAAAACTTTTAGCACAGTCTGCAGGTCATGTTTAATATGGAGGGATTTCATTGTAACTTGGTACGATGACTCCTTATGATGTCTATTGAGAATTTCCCCAATTGGGCATGATCTGTCAACTGTGACGACTACCCGAGCCCAAAACCCAAAAACCTTTAGCACAGTCTACAGGTCATTTATGAAGGGATTTCATTGTAACTTGATAGGTTGATTTCATATAATGTCTAGATGAGAAAGTCCCCTTTTGGATGTGATGGGGCAACTGTGACGGCTACAGGGGCCCTTAGCCCAAAAACCTTTAGCGCACAGTCTACAGGTCATATTTATGATGGGATTTCATTGTAACTTGGTAGGATGACTCCAAATAATGTCTAGATGAGAATGTCCCATTTTGATCACGATCATCCAGCCTTGATGGCTGCCCGAGCCCAAACACCTTTAGCATAGTCAAAAGGTCATATTTATGGAAGGATTTCATTGTAACTTATTTGATTGACTCCATATAATGCCTAGATGATGACATCCTCTTTTGGTCGTGATTGGTCAGCTATGACGGCTACAGGTGCCCGAAGCCCGAAAACCTTGAGCACAGTCTACAGGTCATATTTATAAAGGGATTTCATTGTAACTTCGTAGGATCACTCCAGATGATGCCCATATGGTAATGTGTCCCTTTGGTTGCGATCATTCAGCCAGGATGGCAGCCCGAGCCCAAAGACCGAAAACCTTTAGCACAGTCTACAGGTCATATTTATGAAGGGATTTCATTGTAACTTGGTAGGTTAACTTCATATAATGTCTAGATGAGAATGTCCCCTTTTGGACACGATTGGGCGACTGTGACGGCAACAGGGGCCCAAAGCCTGAAAACCTTTAGAACAGTCTACAGGTCATAATTATGAAGGGATTTCGTTGTAGCTTAGTAGGATGACTCCAAATAATGTCTAGATGAGAACGTCTCCTTATGGTCGCGATCATTCAGCCTTGATAGCTGCCCGAGCCCAAAAACCTTTAGCATAGTCTATAGGTCGTATTTATGGAAGGATTTCATTGTAACTTGTTAGGTTGACTCCATATAATGCCTAGATAATGACATCACCTTTTTGTTGTGATTGGTCAACCTTGATGTCTACAGGCGCCCAAAGCCTGAAAATTTTGAGCACAGTCTACAGGTCATATGTATGAAGGGATTTCATTGTAACTTCATAGCATCACTCCAGATGATGCCCAGATGAGAATGTCCCCTTTTGGTTGCGATCATTCAACCATGATGGCTGCCTGAGCCTGAAGCCCGAAAACCTTTAGCACAGTCTTCAGGCCATATTTATGAAAGGATTTAATTGTAACTTTCAATGCAAACAAACAAAAATTGACTACTATAACACACCACCACAAATCCCTCCCCCCCCCCCCACACACACACACACATACATACTCACACATGTATCACATACACACACATGTGTCACTTAGGCTATTATTCCCAAAATGCATTTTGAAGGATTGGGAGTTATTACATGCAAAAAAGAAAATTGCCTCCTATAGCCCAACATTGCTTTATGTACTGCACTTTCATCCTTTTACTTACACATGTTGAAGCTAACAGTACAAATTATTTTTCTGAAACATCTGATTTTTTAATTTTTTATTACTTCTAACCATGGCTTGTTAGACCTTACTGGAACAAGCTCATCAAGCTTGTTCCATTAATAGGTCATGAGGTCTGTTTTGGAGTAGAGAAATAAAAAACATAAAATTTGTATAGAAAATTTTGTACATCACGAGTGCAGATATGGCAGATTCGTAAGGTAAACAGTTAACAAAAAATGGCACCGACTATTTTGTGTCTAAGCATTGCCATTGCTGAGACAGTCGGGCTGAATGCGTGACATCACTCTAGTTGAATTTAATTTTGACTGCGATTATTCATGTGTCTTTATCATATATTTTGTTTGTAGGAGTGCTATCGACTTTGTCTTTTGATTGTAATTATGAAAGCTTACTGCTCTTAATGCAAGGCGAAGAAGTCTTACTCGGATTTACATGCTTGTTGCCTTGCCTGTAGTAGTCAATGCACTCCTGCGGATTCTTGTCCTACTGTGTACATTGACATGACAGATGTTGGAGACGGATGTCGCAATACGTTGCTGGCGGTGAGGTTCCTATGACGGAACTCTCACCGTAATATAACTCAAGTTTTTCAGTTTCTATTTCAGAGGAACATGAACATAGTAATGGTATTGTGACACCCATCCAAAGTGTGCTACCGTCTCCATCTGTTGAGCAAATAGAGCTAGCTGCAAGGTGCTCATGAAATAAGCAAAGGTTAAGGCCTCTAGTTAGTGTTCTTAATCCCTTGCTAGCAGCTAGCTTGACCTGTGAAGCGGTTACTCCATCCGTGGGAGCCGTGACGCGGGTAAGTCCTTTGCAGTCGAAGGAAGTGTAGATTTGGGTAGAGCGAGCACCTCAAAATCAAAAGCTCACCCAGCGATGACGGAAATAGGGAGGAAGTCAGCAAGTTTCTTTTAGGGAGGCACAGCAAGGTCTAATAGGACCGCAAACAGGAGAGGCCACTCTCTAACCCAACAACATTTGGGGCCAAATGTTGTTTTGAGAAACTTGAACAAGCCGAACCAAGTTTTCTTTTCGGGAGGCTCGGTGAGGTCTGATAAGAGAAACTTGCACGAGACGGAGCATACGTCCACCTGCCGCTCCAGAGGCTCCGTTTAGACTGCAGCCGGGGTCGGCTTCAGTCACAGCTTCCTCCGCTACGTTATAAAAGCACACACGACCACATGCTAGCTACCTGACTTCGGATATCCAGCCAGTTGCACGAAGATGGAGCCAGTCTTCACCTGTGAAGTTGAACCATCCGGTAGCTAGCAATCTGACGCTTTGTTCGGAGAAGAGATCTATTTCCGGATCTTAGTTCTAGGAGTAGCAAGCGGTGAAAAAACAGAAGACCACTACTTCTCAAGCCTCGGTAATGGACTTGCTGTCGCAGATTGCTCAGCTGATCGCAGCATCCCAGCAAGTGCAAGAGCAGCCTCCCGCAGACTCCGGTGGTGAGTTGTCGGATGGTGCTGGGTTGATCCAGTCTTCTGTACATGCAGATGCGAATGACCGAATGTCACAGCTGAATCAGTCGGATGGTGAAAGGGACCAGGAAGAGGATCACCCTTCCCTTTCGGAACAGCATATGGTAGCGATGAATTTTATTCATCAATACTATACAGACTTTGTTCCACCTGATCAGCAAGCTGTGACTACTAGAGAGAAACCTCTGTCGTCTCTGAAGCAGATTTCGTGTGGAGGAAAGAGGATGTTCTTTCCTTCCCGAAACAGTCTTGACAGGTGTCGGAGGCCTTCGGCCATGTTAATGACGCCATATTCAACTTCTCTAGTGCTAAGAGGAAGGTGGATTTTTAGCGACATCTTCAATAAATATACCGTTCATTGGACCATGTTTATTTAAAACGGTTGGAGAAGATGTCCAGAGAGCTCCTCTGCATTTAGTTGAGCAGGCTGAGGATTTAGATATGTCCCTACCTGCATCATTCAGTGTATGCAGCAGACCGGGGTAAGCAAGGCCGTTCCATTTCAAAATCAACTAAAGGGAACTCCTCACGAGGGTATGAGAAACCCTCTCATTCTTACTCTGGAGGTCGTCATTATAGTGACTCAGGAAAAGGGCGCATGTCTGATCAAGACTATAGGTCAGACGCCCCTAAGCCGACAGGACGAGGTACTTCGTGGGGAGGACGTAGTTTCTCCTCACGTAAGCCTTGTAAGTCATACAGGTGATGGACAAGACCTCTATTGCTTGCCAGTTGGCGGAAGGTTTTCAAACTTCGCAAGAAACTGGATAGAAGTCACGGAAGATCAGTGGGTGAGAAGTGCAGTCTCGGAAGGCTTACGGCTATCATTCCGAGCAAAACCCCCACTTACAAGATGTCCGCGTTGGACAAATCTTCCGGTGTATCCTTTGAAAAGAGAGTTTCTCCAAGCAGAGGTACAGGCTCTCTTATTAAAGGAATCAATAGAGGTTGTCGAGAATCAAAATTCTCAAAGTTATTACAATCACCTGTTCCCAGACGGCTTCCGACTGGTAGTAAACTTGGGCTGGATAAACAAGTTGATCGTAGCTCCAAAGTTCTATATGGAAACCATTCGGTCCGTAAGAGTGAGCATACCAGTGGACGACTATGTGGCAAGCATAGATCTAAAGGATGCCTACTTTCATATCCTGGTACATCCTGCATTCAGAAAGTACCTGCGTTTTGTCGTGCAAGGAGAGGTTTATCAGTTCAGAGCAATGTGCTTCGGTCTGAACCTGGCTCCTTGGGCTTTCGCGTGAATAATGAACTCGGTAATGTCATACTTCTGAGCTCATTTGTCTGTGGTAACGTCGGCTTACTTGGACGACATTCTTCAGAGATACGACAACAGAATTATTCTTCAGAACGATGTTCAGAGTCTGCTTCAATTGTTCCGACATCTCGGTTTCATAGTAAACGACAAAAAGTCGGAGCTAGCTCCGGCCAAGTCGTTCATTCACTTGGGAATGAGCTTCGAGACTCACAACAATCTGGTTCATCTGCCATTACCCAGAGCGAAATTAATCAATTGTCATCTTCGCTTTTGTCTAAACTCCTGCAGTAACAGTGAGGGAGTTTATGCGACTGATGGGGCTGTGCAGAGCAGCTGCGGATCTTATTCCGATGGGCCATCTGCACATGCGTCTTCTCCAGATATTCTTTACCCAGAACTGGAGTGTGAAGACGTATTCGCTCGAAACCAGTATTGTTTTAACAGACATAGTAAAACAAAAGGTTCAGATTTGGGCGGATCTTCAGTGGTTGACTTAGGGAGTTCCGCTTCAACTGCCGGACCCGGCTTTCATGATTATGACGGATGCGAGTCAGACAGGCTAGGGCCGTCCCTATGTTCTGCAGACTTGAAGTGTCAGGGTCTTTGGGACTCTGGGTTCCTAGAGAAGCACATAAACATCAAGGAGATGATGTCAGTCTGGCTAGCACTAGAACATTGGATTCATCAAATAGCTAACGTCCATGTTCAAATTCTGTCGGACAACTCAACAGTAGTAGCTTACCTCAGGAACCAAGGTGGCACTCATTCGATTCCATTATGCAAATTAGCTATTCGTTCTGAATAATTATGTTCTTCTCTCAGTCCGTCATATACTGGGTCGTCTGAACGTACTAGCAGACTCGCTCTCTCAGAAAGGTCGCCTGTCACCATCGGAGTGGACTCTCAACAAGGGAATATTCAGTCAGATCTGCTACCAGTGTGATCGTCCCATGAAAGATCTTTTTGGGACACACCTAAACTATCAGTTACCGACGTTTGTGTTGCCATGTCCAGATCATCGAGCGTACACAGTAGTTGCTCTATCGATCTCATGGTAGGATATGCGTATCCTCCTGCTCTGTTGATTCAGCAGATTCTGTTAAAGATCAAACAGTCTCACTGCAAAATCCTGCTAGTAGCACCTCTGTCGTCACAGAACCTTGGCTCAATCTTCTCAAGTGTCTGTTATGGGACATTCCCAGGAAGCTTTCTCCTCAAAGGGATCTTCTATATCAGGGGAAGTCATGCGCACTGCATCACAACCCAGAAGGTCACAACCATCACATATTTCCGTTGTGAAGTCCTTCTTGCACGAAAAACATTTTACAGGACGAGCAGTGGACACAATTTCTAACTGTAGGAGGGCCTCCTCTTCGTTGAATTATGCAGCGAAGTGGAGGGTTTTCTTCCGTTGGTGTACGGATCAGTCGGTAGACATCTATGATCCATCCATTCCACAGATTGCCAATTTCCTGGTCTACCTGTTTGACAAACTCAGACTGGAGCCCGCCACTATTAAAGGCTATAGATCTATGTTATCAGACACTTACGCTCATCATGATAACTTGGCTATTGGATCAGATTCTTCTTTATCCAAGCTAGTTAGAAATTTCTCTATTAATAGACCTAGAACCCTCAGATTAATTCCTAAGTGGAAATTGGCTTGGATTTTTGTTGAAGCTTCAAGAAGCTCCTTTTGAGCCGTCAGACGATGTAGAGTTCACATTCATGACCTATAAAATGGCTTTTCTCTTAGCCTTTATATCTGCCAGGAGATTGAGTGAACTTCATGCATTATCTGTTGATGATTCCCATTACCGTAGTGTAGGTAATACTGTTACCCTCATTACGGAAGTGGGATTTTTGGCTAAGAATCAGATTCCGTATAAGCGGCCGGAGCCTATTGTCATTAAGGCTTTACCATCCTCGGATAACCGTAGACCTTTGCTGTGTCCAGTTAGAGCAATGCACATTTATAAACTTCAATCAGATTTTATTAGAAAGGGAAGAAAAAGGTTCTTTCTTTCTCTGATTCCTAACAGAAGATATATCTGTTCATTCTATCGCTAGATGGATTCAGTTGGCAATACATATTGCCTATGAAAGTCTATCTTCAGATCAACGGTCTGTCAGATCTTTTGGTCCCCTTTCTGTTGCTCAGAATGTTGTCCATTAATATTACATCTACAAGGTCTTTAGGCAGTCTGCTCGAGCACTGACGCCGTTCTGCTGCCCTCTTCGTTCTGAGGAATTTTACCTCAGAACAAGGGGAGGGGAGGGGGGGGGACGGTTTTTCCCATTATGTTATATAGCTTTATAGTTTAAAGCAAGGGAATACCTCCTCCAGAGACAGTCCAGCGTCGGTGCTGAGTGGTTTTAATGTGTAGCTCAGTGTGAAGCAATAACTATGTCTCATTTATGTACTGTTTTTAAAGTGTAGCTCACTGTGAAGCATTTGTATATGTTATGTGTCATACGAGCGTTAATATACAATCCTCGGACACTTTTAAATGAGTATAAAGCATCTCATTCTCTGGACTAGCTTTATATATTGGTTTCCTTCACCGAATTAGCAGGGTTAACGGGTTATGCTGGCATTAAATGGAGAAATGTAATTCTCATTTACATTGTTGGTGTTATGCCATTCTCTTTTCTTGTAAAAGAGGACATATGTAATTCCTATGTCTTCTCCTAGGAGCTATCCTTTATCGAAGTAATTGAGAGATTGGATTTTCCTTGAAGTCCTAGGCCTTCCAGCCTTTTTACGATACAGCTAGTCTGGGCCATTGGTTGTGGTATAAAAATATAAATTTTAAGTAATTTATATATTTTTTATACTAACCAATGGCCCAGACGGAGATGGCCCTCCCATTAGTGGGCACTCATACCTCCCCGCCGTTTATAACATTTAGCAGGCACTGTAGAAAGAATGATGGTTGGCGCCAATTTCAGTACCTACCTGGATACTGCGCATGCGCAGATAACAAAAGTATGGAGTACCAGATAGGACTTTTTTCAGTTTTGTATGCAATTTTGGGGGATTGTCCTTGAATTAAATTGAGTTAGCACCAACTGGTTTGGGCCATTGGTAAGTATAAAAAATATACAAATTACTTAAAATTCATCATTTTTTTGCCACCATCAACATAATTTTGTAAGCCACGGAGATTATGTGTTCATGTCATTAACGTCGTTATTTTATCTGGTCGGGTAAATTTCCTTATTTTTCGCAGTTTTGTGGGGTGGTTGGAGCACTCTGTCATTTTTAGGGGGGGGGGGGGGGGGGGGGGAGGGGCATGGCCCCATATCCCCCCACCCCCCACCCCAAACCCCCCCACCCACCCCCACCCCCACCCCCCACCCCCTATTTATGCCACTGCATGTGAGTAAAATACATGTAATTGATTTCAAATTTCATTTTCTCTGAAATTATAACCTAAAAAAGTTATATTTTTTCGTTGATATTTTCCAGCAATTTTCTGCTCAGGATAGCAAAATTAAACATTTTCTTGGTTGAAGCCTCCAAATCCCCCTATCAAGCTACCTCTAATACCTTCTGACTCCTCGGCCATTGACCAAGGGTTTCACTTTTTTCACCAACAGTCCCTTACATCCCGACAGAATTGTTATTTGGTTTGAAACTTCCTAAGAACCAGTAGAATTCAGTGGGTCAAAAAAATTGCAATTTGTTGTGTCATGGGGTGCTGCAAAGTGAACACCCATTTTAACACTGTTGATAAGGGAACACACTGGGTCACTCTCTTTCTTGCAGACCACCAACTTCAGTCTTATTTTGTAGAACCATAGGGCCAAATCTAAACTAACTTGGCATGCATCATCTTGAGGGAGTATACTATTCACGCTGTTTTTCATAAAAAGGCACTCCTCCTCTTTGGGAAATTGCAATTGGTTGAGTCATGAGGTACATGTAACGTATGGTAATGGAAAAAATGCTGAGTCACTCTCTTTCCTGAGAATCACTAACTCCAGTCTTCTTTTACAGAATTACTGGAGTAAATCTAAACAAACTTGGCACACAACATCATCCATAGGGAGTATACTCTTTTCAGTTTTTGTATAAAAAATGTGCTGCTCCCTTGGGATGGTGGTATTGTCCCAAAAGCCTAAACAACTTTTTAACAACCTTCTCATAAACCACCAGTAAAATTACTTTGATATTTGGTATGCAACTTACAATTCAAGTTTTGTTCAAAGAAAGTTTCTAGTTCAGCATTTGGGCACAACATGGGTGGATCCAAATTGTTGACCTCTACCCAAATTTCCATCTATTTTCAGAGCCTTGAACCAAATTTGTTATGCATTATTTTGGATCATAGGTATTTGATTCATGCAAAATAAACATTTCTCCCACATCCCCATGGAAATCCCAGGAGCAAAAAATAGAAAACTTTTCAAATGCCATATTTCCCAAACAGCATGGAAAGAATTGTATGGAATGAAGAATCCACAGGGCTAGTAGATTGAATGACTAAAACAAATTGTAATTGGTTTGGTCATGGGGTACCAATTGAGGATGCCCATTTTAAGACTGTTGGTTATTGGAAAACGCTGAGTCAGCATGTTTACAAAATTTTTAAAAATTTTCCTCTCCAGAATGATATATCATGATCTTCTGATAATCAGTTTAAAACGTCAAACAGTTTTATATAAAAAAAATTTCTTCTGTCTAGCAAACATATCAATCAGTTTAAAGTTTGTTGAAATCAAATCCATGGGTTCATATATACAGAAGTCTGAATTTTAATTTAATGAGGACAATATCTGGAAAATTCTTTAAAAAGCTTTTTGTTCAGAAAAATTCCCTGTGGGAACCCCGGGAAGTAAGCAGCACTTGTTTACTGTGGTAAACCAGTTCCGCTTTACTAGTAAAATAGGACCCAGTCACCAATGCTTGGGGTGAAAGTCCTCTAAAATGGGCAACATGTTGATCAACGATTGACTAAACTTGACTTCATCTCCATGTTGTGTCACGATTAGCCATGGTGCATAAATATGTGATGTTAACCACCAACAAACAAACAAACTTCAGAAAAATATTTCAATATTTGTAACATCCTTGGGGTTGGTGGGGATTGATGGATCAGATTAAAGTTGTTCAAATCAAGTCATTTTGTTCATATTTGGACTCCCCATTGGAGAAATTTTGAAATGGTGCAATATTCTTTAAAAATGTTTTTCAGATCCACCAATCTAAATGTTTTGATATATGACATACAGCATCCTTAGTGGGTTCACATTCACCATTGCATTGTTTAAATCAAGTCCCTTGATAACTGAAATGTTCACTTATTAATTGGGCTCCATATGGATAACCCAAATTTTAGTTTAGTGCAGTATGAGGAAAATTCTTTAAAAATCTGCTTCTTCAAATCTCCAACTGAAAATCTATTGATATGTGGTATTCAGCACCCTTTGGGGCCAGATTCAAGTATTTAAAATAAGTTTCCTGGGTTTATATTTGGGCTCCCCATAAGAGTTCTAATTTTAGTTTATGAGGAGTTTCTTTAGCTCACCTGATTGAAAGTCAGGGTGAGCTTTATTTATCACTCTTCGTTTGTCATCCGTCATCCTTGAACATGGTGTTTGCAACTTCTCTTCCCCAACCGCTGAACCGATTTAAATGAAATTTGAGAAGATTGTTTGTTATGACATCGCATTTTGATTTTGTTCAAATCAAGTTGCCCCTCCCCTGGGTAGGGTCACGCACAAAAATTGTGCCCAAATCTTTAAAAAACTTCTACTCATGAACTAGCAGTAGCAGAGACTTGATATTTGGTGTGCAGCTTCCTTTTGAGGTGTAGACTCAGATTTGTCCAAGAGAAGTTCGAGGGGCTATATTTGCCATCGTTATAGGAGGGCAAGAATTTTGGCCCCGTCCCAAAATTACTATTTTCCAAACCGATAGGCTGATTTGAACTGAGGGCTTATTAGGTCATAAGTACTTAATTTATGGCAAATTTTTTTTACTGTCGCCCCCCTGGGAACCGCAGGAACTAAAGATAGAAAAAATTTAAAATGCCTATATCTCCAAAACTACATGGCACTACACAAATTTTTATTTGGTGTGAAGTTTCCTTAGAACCAGCAGAAAGGAATGGCCCAAAAAAATTGCCATTGGTTTTATCATAGGATACTTTTCCGGGACTTTTGAAAAAGTGTTGATCTTTTTTTTTAACACTGTGTAATGGGAAAGCATTAAAGAATCTTCTTCTCCCAAACCACTGCTCCAAAAGCTTTCATTTCACATATAACATCTTTGGAAGATTGATTCACATATTTGTTGAAATCAATTCCCAGGGTCCATATTTGGGCTCTCAATGGGACCCGAAATGTGCAAATTAGTGCAATATGAGTAATATTCTTTAAAAATCTTCAGATCCACCAATCAGAATCTTTTGATATTTGGTATGCAGCATCCTTAGGGGGGTGAGATTCGAGTTTGTTCAAGCCAAGTCCCTGGGTTCATATTTGGGCACCCTGTGGGTGCCCGAATTATAACTTAGTTCAATATGAGGAATATTCTTCAAAAATCTTCTTCTTCACATCCACCAGTCAGAATCTTTTGATATTTGGTATACAGTATCCTTAGGGAGGTGAGATATAAGTTTGTTAAAGTCAAGTCCCTGGGTTCATATTTGGGCTTCTTGTGGGAGCTCGAGTTGTACCAACATTTCTATTTTCTGAACTGAGAGGCCGATTTGAACCAAAATTTGATATGAGGGCTTATTGGGTCATAAGTACCTAAAAATTTAAAATGCCCATATCTCCAAAACTACACAGCACTGAGAATTTTTATTTTGTGTGAAACTTCCTTTGGAACAGCAGAAAGGAATGGTCAAAAAAAAAATTGCCATTGTTTTATCATAGGGTACTTTTTCAGGACTTTGAAAAAATGCTGAGTCATCATTTTTTAACACTGTGAGTAATGGGAAAAACATTAAAGAATCTTCTTCTCCCATACCACTGCTCCAAAGGCTTTCATATTTCACTTATAACATCTTTGGAAGATTCATTCACAGGTTTGGTGAAATCAAATCCCTGGGTCCATATTTGGGCTCTCTATGGGAGACCAAATGTTCAGATTAGTGCAATATGAGGAATATTCTTTAAAATTCTTCTTCTTCCAATCCATCAATCAGAATCTTTTGATATTTTGTATGCAGCATCCTTAGGTGGGTCAGATTCAAGTTTGTTCAAGCCAAATCCCTGGGTTCATATTTGGGCTCCATGTGGGAGCCCAAATTATAACTTATTTCAATATGAGGAATATTCTATAAAAATATTTTTGTGTCGCCGCCCCACGAAGTGGGGAGCGACATGTAGGGATTACTTTTGTCGTCTTGCGTCGTCCGCATCATCTGCGTCGTCGTCCACGTCTTCCGCGTCGTCCACGTCACACTTTCTCTTATCCGCCACTCCTCTTTAACCTATGAATGGATTTTGATGAAACTTTCAGTGATTCTTTATCACATAATGGCATTGTGCACCTCCTATTTTATTTTTTGATCCGCTGTATTTTTTCCAGTGTTATGCCCCTTTTCCACTTAGAATTCTGTCTAAAATATTAAAATATAGTGCAGGCGACACACGTCTTCCATGGAAGACTCACATCTAAGTTCTTCAGATCCAGTACTCAGAATCTTTTGATATTTGGTATACAGCATCCTTAGGAGGTGAGATTCAAGTTTGTTAAAGTCAAGTCCCTGAGTTCATTTTTGGGCTCCCTGCGGGAGCCCAAATTATAACTTAGTTCAATATGAGGAATATTCTTTAAAAATATTTTTAGCTCACCAACGAAGTTGTGTGAGCTTATGTCATGACCCAAATCATGTCGGCGTCAACACTTGTGTTAAAGTTATTGTACCAGTCCACTTTGACTTTCAGTTCTGTTGCTATGCACCTCATACGTGTTTCTGTGGTTTATGTCGGCATCAACACTTGTGTTAAAGTTATTGTACCAGTCCACTTTGACTTTCAGTTCTGTTGCTATGCACCTCATACGTGTTTCTATGGTTTACAATTACCCACAGACCCTTAACCAGTGATATTTTATTGATATGTAGTGTTTTTGCAATGTTAGACAATTTTGTCAGTGTGGACTTTCTGACCTGTTTGGCTATACATGAGTGGAGGCTACCACTGGTATGCTATGGCTTTTATATTTTATATTGTTAAATGCATTAATATAACATGACATTAACCCTTGGACGGACATATTTTTATACTATAAACCAATGGCCCAGACTTAGCTGGTGCTAATTCAAAATTATCTAGGACCAAACACAAATTTTGCCCCCCAATCCCCCAAATTTGCATGCAAAACCGAAAATTAGAAGTCCTATCTGGCCTTCCATACATTTACTCTCCACGCATGCGCAGACGCCAGGAAGTCACGGAACTGGCGCAAAGGATCAAATCGACAGACCAATCAGCAGAACAATCAACAGAATAACAAACAGCCAATTATAGCCAAATTCACGTCGAGACAAATAAAAAGTAAAGTTATCGCAAACCGAAAACTCCTAAAAGGTACTGGCATTACAATTAGGGACGATTTGACAAAACTTAACTCATTTCTCTTAAACAAAGCATTTTCGATCTTCTATGGTTGCAAACTCCTGGTCCTTGAATGAAAAACTTCTTGTAAAAATGGGCAGTGGACAAATTCACCGATTTCGAACCGAGGAAGAACTGGACAATATCTTAGGCGTTGTAAATACTGTTGACCAATCAAATTATCAGAACAACCCGTTTCCGGACGGAAGTTTTTTATTAAAACCGTATAAGACCGTACGCTGATATGCCCATATACACCCCCCCCCCCCCCCCCAACTGTACTCATCTACTTTTACCCTTATCCAGTGTAATGGCCATAGCTAAACAGCTCTGTCCCTATAAATCTCTCTTATTACATCGCTTATTACATCTTTTTCCTTCCAATTATTGTCAGATTGTCAGATTGACATTGCCTATGACCCTTCAATGGAATGAGTTAACTAAGCCCATTCCAATGGGGAGTTATGAGCTATGTTTCCTGCTAACGTGGAAATCTTTAGTTGGCTGACCAAGAAATCGCTATAGGCTGTACAGAAACTTACAAGTGGGCATTATGTGACGCTAATCAGGAAAAAAAAAAACTTTCAAACTGTATTTCTTTCCAACTATTCCCACAAAAGCATATCTCATGGCCCCTCATTGGAATGAGCTCATATGGGAGCTCGTTCCAATGGGATGTCATGAGATTATATCGCCAAAATGTGTTAATGTTCACAAGTCAGTTGTTAAAAAAATCACTACTGACTATTCTGAAACCTGTATCTATAGGGTTCGTGGGAAATTTATGAGTTATACTGTCGACAAACTTGGACATGTTCAGCGAACTGTTCAAGAAATGACTGTGGACGGTACTGAAATCTATATTTATAGTGTTCGCTCGCTCGCTAGTACATTCATTTATTTGTTCTTTTATTTAGTCGTTCATTTATTTATTCATCTATACATTAATTGGAATGAGTTAACTGAGCCCATTCCAGTGGGGAGTTATGAGCTATGTTTCTTGCTAACGTGGAAATCTTCAATCGGCTGACCATATACAACATATGTCATGGCCACAAAAGCGTATCTCATGGCCCCTCATTGGAATGAGCTCATATGGGAGCTCGTTCCAATGGGGTGTCATGAGATGTATGTCGCCAAAACGTGTTAATGTTCACAAGTCAGTTGTTCAAAAAATCACTACTGACTATTCTGAAACCTGTATCTATAGGGTTCGTGGGAAATTCATGAGTTATACTGTCGACAAACTTGGACATGTTCAGCAAACTGTTCAAGAAATGACTGTGGACGGCACTGAAATCTATATTTATAGTGTTCGCTCGCTCGCTCGCTCCTACATTCATTTATTTGTTCTTTTATTCAGTCGTTCATCTATTTATTCATCTACACATTAATTTATTATTTGGAAATCCAGCTTACAGCTTACATGGCCAGAGCAACTTGTTTTCTGACGGAAGTTTCTGTTTACCACCTGTCAAAATCTACCCCAATATACTCGTTTACCTCAAGCCCTCTCCACCCCCACCCATATCTCCTTCATTCACTCATTGAAAATACAGCTGACCACCCAAATGACCGGCATAAACTGTTTCTGGACGGTATTTTCTACACTCATACTCACCATGCCCCTCAGTATGCACCAATTTGACCCCTTCCCCCATGCCCCAATATACCCTTTTACCTCCAGCCCTCTCCACCCCAACCCCACCCCAACCCCACCCCTTATTTCACTCATTGGAAATACAGCTGACCACCCAAATGACCGGCATAAACTGTTTCTGGGCGGTATGTTCTACACTCATACTCACCATGCCCCTCAGTACGCACTAATTTGACCTCTTCCCCTATGCTGCGGGCAAGGCTGGGCAGTCTTGTTCGCAGAAATTTTCATTCAAATTTTACTGTTTCACCGCCACAAAATATATTTTTGTGACAATTACCACATCCACCCCCCCCACCCCCACCCCCCCCCCCCCCCCCCCCCTTATCGAGCTTGTCCCAATGGGAGCTATGAGCCATGTTTTCGATAAAAAAATAGAGAGCCATGAGCTATGTCTTCGAAAAAAAGTAGATATGTCTAGCTAGTTGTTTAAGTAATCGCTTTAGGGTATATCGAAACCCATAAGAATAGGAGGTGTTAGGAATTGACTAATTGGCTCACTCGTCAAATCTTAATCCAGTTTATTGTACAGTTTATTGTATTGTTTCTTTTTTCCCAATTATTGACACTTTATATGCTAATATCGTACAGAACCTTTACTTGGATACACCCATTTACCTCATAACCACCCCGCCCCTCCTTAGTCTGTTACTCAAAATCACTTTGGTCTGTATGGAAACCCCTCAAAAAGGTGGTGTTACATTCACCCCCCCCCCCCCCCCCCCCGCCACCATCCGTTTGCATTAAATTGACCTTTACCCCATGTAACGGCCATAACTGCTATTGAAACCTCTCAAATAAGGCGGTGTAATATCCCCCCCACCCTACCCACCCCCACCCTAGTATGCATCAAATTGACCTTTATCCTATGTAATGGCTTTTACCTGCCAGCATTGTTGCCTTGGGTTTTTTTTTTTTTTTTTTTTTTCGTATCGTTTCCAACTATTGCCACTAATAAAATATCTCATGTCCCCTCATTGGAGGGAGCTCACCAAGCTTGTTCCGAAGGGGGAATGAATTATGAGCTATGTTCTCGACAAAATCATCTACAAAAGGCAGTATCTATTCATCCATTCATCCACTTATCCATTTATTCGTCATTTGTTCACTCATTTATTCAGTTACCTATTCGTTATTCTCATTGCTCGTTCATTGACCCAACATGCACTTGACTGTTAATCGCTTATCTATCTCTGATTTGTTTCCTATCAGTATTATCTTCACATGAAGTTTTCATGTTATCATCCGCTGGATGTGACTTCTAGTTAGCGTACATTTTTAATCAAGATTTGCCTTGTTACAGTCGACTGGAGAAGGGATTATATTCCGTCTCCAGTGGACAATAACAAGGCAAGTAATTAATGTGTATTGACAAGCACCTCGCCCAGTGATATTCTAACAAAACGTCTGTTTTCCGACGGAAGTTGCTACCACCATCAAGTGATTCGTTCCCCCATTCATGTAATACCTATTCATCCATTCATTCACTTATCCATTTATCCGCCATTTGTTCATTCATTTATTCAGTTACCTATTCGTTATTCTCATTGCTCGCTCATTGACCCAATATGCACTTGACAGTTAATCGCTAATGTATCTCTGATTTGTTTCCTATCAGTATTATCTTCACATGAAGTTTTCATGTTATCATCCGCTGGATGTGACTTCTAGTTAGCGTACGTTTTTTATCAAGATTTGCCTTGTTACGGTCGACTGGAGAAGGGATTATATTCCGTCTCCAGTGGACAATAACAAGGCAAATAATTAATGTGTATTGACTAGCACCTCGCCCAGTGATATTCTAACAAAACGTCTGTTTTCCGACGGAAGTTGCTACCACCATCAAGTTATTCGTTCCCCCATTCATGTAATATCTATTCATCCATTCATTCACTGATTCATTTATTCGTCATTTGTTCATTCATTTATTCAGTTACCTATTCGTTATTCTCATTGCTCGTTCATTCACCCAACATGCACTTGACTGTTAATTGCTAATCTATCTCTGATTTGCTTCCTATCAGTATTATCTTCACATGAAGTTTTCATGTTATCATCCGCTGGATGTGACCTCTTGTTAGCGTACATTTTTTATCAAGATTTGCCTTGTTACAGTCGACTGGAGAAGGGATTATATTCCGTCTCCAGTGGACAATAACAAGGCAAATAATTAATGTGTATTGACAAGCACCTTGCCCAGTGATATTCTAACAAAACGTCTGTTTCATGAACAGTATGATATTCTTCCCTCCATACCAATTTGGCTTACAATCACTCCTTTTATGAAGTCTACATTTATCTTTCTATATCTTGGCCCATAAATTTGCCCACGCACTTGACCATGGTATTTAAGGTTTGTCTTAAATACCTAATCCATTACTTTTATCTTTTTTACTTTTTCATTATTTTTGGATTTCTCGCGCTGAACAGCGGATTCCGAAGACCATTTAGCAACTGTAAATTCTCACAAAACAGTGACATATATCCTAAAAAGTACCCCCAAAGTGTTATTGTAGGTTTATTCACCATTCTCAATAATGGATAATAAGTTATCCCTAGATGAGATCCAGAATGAAGATGCCTTTGACTTCGTTACTGTATTTAATAACGAAATCTCGCCCATGTCTGAAGATGATCCAATTACACCATTGACTGTTGACAAAGATAACTGTAAATATCATACACCAGAAACTTTCTCGACCACGATAGTTACCAAAAAGAAGTCAATAGCATTGCTTAATATTAATTGTCGTAGCTTAAACGCTAACTTTGATCAATTCAAATCGCTCATTTCCGACCTCCAGTTAGACCAGACTTTCTTTGACATCATCGGCATAACAGAGACATTCAGCATTAACAAAGACATTTCATATACTTTAGAAGGTTATCAACCGCTCTTATTATGAACACGACCGATAGACGATGACGGTAGAGGCGGAGTTGGTATGTTTGTTAAAGAAAGGACAGCCTATAAAATAAGACACGATCTAAGTATATTCATTCCCCATGTATTTGAATCCCTGTTCATAGAGCTTACCGACACCGGTAAATCCATAGTAGGGGTCATATATAGACCAAATACAGCTCCAAAAGGTGACATAGACTTGTTTTTGTCAAAATTTACCAACTTACTTGACCAAGTAAATTCCGAAAATAAAAACACATATTTAATGGGCGACTTTAATTTAGATCTACTTAATTTTAATCAACATAATAAAACCAACCTGTACCTAGATTTATTATTTAGTGCTGGATTCACTCCAACTATTACCAAACCTACAAGAGTGACAGATCATTCGGCTACCATAATTGACCATATATTTTGCAATAACTTAAATCAATTTACCTCAGGAATAATCATAACAGACGTAAGTGACCACTTCGCAACATTTTACATCGATAGAACAAACATATCAAGACCCAACATCGCCACGGAATACAAACGAATTTTCAGTACTAGGAATATCGCTTCATTTAAACGCCTACTTTCCGAATCAGATTTCTCTAACATATCTTCAGAGATTTGTCCAAATGACGCCTATGAAAAATTTCTTCTGATTTTATCACATTCATTTGAGAAGTCATTTCCCATGCAAAGGGTTAGTACTAAGAATAAATATGTAAAACGAGAACCATGGATGACCGCAGGTCTAATGCAGTCATCCCGAAACAAACATAAACTCCTAGTTAAAAATTAAAACACCCATCTAATGACAACATTTCCCGATACAAAGTCTATTGCAATGTCTTTAACCATCTTAAACGCAAACACAAACAAACTTATTACAAGCAAGTATTAGAAAGATAAATTCAACAATTATTTTGTTAACATTGGAAAAGGTATAGCTAATAATATGACAGAACCTACCAATCATTTCACTGACTACCTAAAAAACGGAGTGTCAGATTCTTTCTTTGTATCGCCTACTAGCGTCCAAGAGGTTATCCTCTGTACAAAAAGCCTATCTCCAAAGTCATCATTAGACTGTCATAATATCTCCTCGAAAATATTGAAAGAAATCATACAGGAGATAGCAGTACCCCTTACGCATATAATAAACCTGTCATTCGCCACTGGTATTGTACCTCAGAAAATGAAAACTGCAAAAGTAATACCCATTTTCAAGTCAGGAGATAAACACTTATTCAATAACTATCGACCCATAAGCATCTTGCCATCTTTTTCCAAAATTTTGGAAAAAATAATGCACAAAAGACTAACAGGCTTTCTGGATGAACATAAACTTATTTCTAATTACCAATTTGGCTTTAGAAAAGGACACGCTACTATTCACCCCATTCTACATCTTATTAATCATGTTGCCAAAATGAATGACACACCTTCGAAAGACTGTACATTATCTATATTTTTGGATTTTTCCAAAGCATTTGATACAATTGACCATAGTATTCTGATTAAAAAACCAGAGCACTATGGTATACGAGGTATAGCAAACTCATGGTTTAAAAGTTATCTATGCCAACGAACCCAATTTGTTCAATTCATGACCAGTTCTTCGGATGCGCAAACTATCACAACAGGTGTTCCTCAAGGTTCTGTTCTGGGTCCCCTCTTATTTCTTTTGTATGTGAACGATATTTGTGAGTCCACAAGTTTGAAAGTATTATTATTTGCTGACGATACTACTGCTCATACATCTGGGAATAACCTAAACAACATAAGTAGGGAAGCCAATTATGAACTATCAAAAATTAGTGACTGGTGTCTAGCCAATAAACTGGCACTGAACGCGAGCAAAACTAAGGCCATTCTACTGCACCCCCAACATGACAATTATAATTTTGACCAAAATATCTCACCTATATCATTAAATAGTACTGAGGTTGAGGTCGCAGGAAATAACAGGAAAATTAAATTCATACAATTTCTTGGAATCAACATGGATGAAAACCTAAAATTTAAGCATCACATATCGACGGTCGCCACAAAAGTGGCCAGGGCAGTTTACGTGTTGAATAGAGTCAAACATTTGTTACCCATCAAATCTCTAAAACACTTATATTTCACCTTGATCCAAAGTCACCTAATCTATGGTGTCCAAATCTGGGGCAATTCGTCTTCTACCAGTAGGCTATTAAATCTTCAAAAAAAGGCTATACGGATTATAACCAACAAAAAATTTAATTCTCACACTGACCCACTTTTCAAACGGTTAGAAATTTTGAAAATACACGACTTGTGCAAGTTATATTCCCTATTATTCATGCATGACTGGTCGAGCAATAACTTACCAAGAAGTTTCGACGACTGTTTCCAGATTCATACAAACCCTTCTGGAAGGGTAACCAGACAAACCAGAAATCTAGCAATACATAAACCACGAACCCAATTCTCAATGGCCCTGCCACATTTCACCTTTCCGAAAATGTGGAACGAACTCGACTCGTTCACAAAAGCCCTTACCCGGTCAGCATTTAAGAAAATACAAACAAAGAAATATCTTGATTCATACCAATCCACTATCCACTGTACTAATCCATCTTGCACTGACTGCTTGGCTAATTCTGGATCACTATCATCTACCTACTTTCCTAACACAAGTGCCCCATCTTTCCCGTAATGATTATCATTATCTTTCTGATCGTTTTTGCGTACACTCACTTCGTTCGTAAAGATATCTTAATTTCGGAATTCCTAATGGGGCAAACCTCAATTGCTGCTTTGCATTCAAATCTGGTAACATATGTGGGGAAAAAAAAAAAAACCCAAAAAACAAAACAAAACAAAAAAGGGGGTCAAGAAATAAAAAGTAAATAAACAATATAAATATGCAAATACAATTAAAAAGAGAAATAATCTTTAAAAAAATACAACAATAAAAAAGAATACTAAAAATAAAATTCTGTAAAATCGGATTCTGCTGTTCAAAAAAAAAAAAAATGAATAAATAAATAAATAAAATAAGATAAGGATCAAATAAAATAAAATAATTCATTTTTATTTTTATTTATTTTTTTTTCTCTTCTTTCAGGTTTTATCTATTTACCTTAATATTTATTTTATCTTAATATTTCACCATATACCATTTTCTCTGCATGTTTCAATATTGTATATATGTACATATTTTACCCTGGGAATGACGGGAAGACAGTCACTAATATTTCACCATATACCATTTTCTCTGCATGTTTCAATATTGTATATATGTACATATTTTACCCTGGGAATGACGGGAAGACAGTCACTAGACTATGTCATTTCCCAGCAGTATACATATAAACACTTTTCAAAAAAATTCTGTTATGCACTATTATTGTAAAAATATTTGTATACTGCGAATAAATTTCATTTCATTTCATTTCATTTCAACATCATTCTTTGTTTGGCCCTCAATCAGATAACAACAAACTGACTTCTGTGCTATTTAACTCTCAGTTTTAATGATGCCAGACACAAATCAATGGTTAATTTGGTGGATCCAAGGACACAACTGGATGAAGGAAGGAAGAAACGGTGGTTTGAAACGTTCAGGGCTGTAACTTTATTAGCCCCCCACGCTTTTACCGTTTTGGGGGACTATTGAATTGCACTCCATCTGTCCGTTTGTCAGTCTGTCAGTCTGTCCGTCTGTCCGTCTGTCCATCTGTCTGTCTGTCCATCTGTCTGTCTGTCTGTCCTCATTTATGTTACCACCTGTATCTCATATATGCTTCAATGCTGTACTTTCATTTTTATACCATTGGTGACACATAATAGGAAGATGATGCACGTCAAATATTTTTGAAAAAATATTCAAGATGGCCAACTGGCAGCCATTTTTGTCATCATTTTTTGCTTCATTTGATGCTATCACCTGTATCTTAGACATGTTTTGATATATTTGCTTCAGGTTTCTAACATTGTTCATAGATGCTCTGAGGATGATGCATGTCAAAATTGTTTGAAAAAAAAGTTCAATATGGCCGAATGACGTCCATTTTTGTTCATATTTTGCATTTTCAAGTTACGTTATCACCCGTACCTTAGAGATGTTTTGAGATATTAGTTTTAAGGTTTCAACATTTGTCAGACATCATAGGAGGAGGATGCATGCCAAAATCGTTTAAAAAAAAAAATTCAAGATGGCTGAATGGCAGCCATTTTTGTTGTCATTTTTTTGCTTTCTTTGACGTTACCACCTGTATCTTAGTTTATGTGGGGGCGCGGTGGCGTCGCAGTAACCGGTTCTCGTCAGATCACCAAAGTTAAGCAACGTCGAGCGCGGTTAGTAGTCGGATGGGTGACCATTTCAGCGACTGATTTGTGCTCCTGCGTTGTGTCCTTGGGCAAGGCACTTAACCCTGATTGCCTACATGGGGGCACGATGATGCTGTGTACTAAGGCGTACTGCACGTTGATGGTGCACATGTCTCCAACCAATCTAACCCTGCCTGTGCCGAGGTGCAGTGTTCAAAGTTACGATGTTGGAGAGCTGACAGCTGCTCGTCGTTGCTCGGTGGTTCTCTCCGGGTGCTCCGGCTTCCTCCACCCGTAAAACTGTCACCGACATGATATGACCTTGGCTGTTAATGTGTCGTTAAACCATAATAAATAAATAAATAAATCTTAGTTTATGTTACCACCTGTATCTCATAGATGCTTTGACACTGTACTTTCATTTTTATGCCCTTGGTGACACATAATAGGAGGAGAAATCCTTTCAAAAGTTTTAGAAAAAAAATTCAAGATGGCCGACCAGCGGCCATTTTTGTCATAATTTTTTGCTTCCTTTGAAGTTACCACCTGTATCTTAGACATGTTTCAGTATATTCGTTTCAGGTTTCTAACATTGTTCATGGTTGCTATGAGGATGAAGCACGTCAAAATTTTTTGAAAACAAAAAATTCAAGATGGCCGGGCCATGTTTGTTCATTTTTAGCTCAACTTCGACGAAGTCAAATTTGAGCTATTGTCATGGCCCGTCATCCGTCTGGCCGTCTGTCCGTCTGTCCGTACATCAACAATTGGCTATGGCTCGGGCTAGAGGTCGTATTTATGAACCGATTTTTACGAAACTTCTTGTGTATCTTTGTTATGACCCTGGGACGGGAACGAGTGTTTTTAGGTGTGGTCCGAAATTCAAGATGGCTGCCAGTGGCCATTTTGTACCGATGACGCAAAAATCAGTTTTTTGTACAGAACTTCTGTATGAAAGTTCTGATTTGAATAAAGTTTTGTATAAATGTTTAGTACCATGGGATACATCACATATAATACGTTTTTTTTTCTCGTGCGTAAATTATGCAAATTAGACTGACTTTGATTTATTTAGTGTTACTTTCAGAGCTGTAAGTGCCAAGCTGCTATGGCTCGGGCTAGAGGCTGTATTTATGAACCGATCTTTACGAAACTTCTTGGGTACCTTTGTTATGACCGTGGGACGAGAACGAGTGTTTTTGGGTGCGGTCCGAAATTCAAGATGGCTGCCAGCCGCCATTTTGTACCGACGATGCAGAAATCTGTTTTTTGTACAGAACTTCCATATGAAAGCTCTGATTTGAATAATTTTTTGTATGAATGTTTAGTACCATGGGATACATCACATATAATACGGGTTTTTTTCTCGTACGTAAATTGTGCAAATTAGACTAATTTTGATGTTTTTTGGGGTTACTTTCAGCACTGTAAGTGCAAATGCCAATACGGCTCGGGCTAGAGGCCGTATTTATGAACCGATCTTTACGAAACTTCTTGGGTACCTTTGGTATCACCGTGGGACGAGAACGAGTGTTTTAGGGTCCGGTCCGAAATTCAAGATGGCCGATGGCAGCCATTTTGTACAAAATTAGGTGCAATCAGATTTTTGCACAGAACTTCCATATGAAAGCCCTGATTTGAATAATTATTTTGTGTGAATGTTTAGTACCATGGGATGCATCACATATAATAAGGGTTTTTTTCTTGTGCAGAAATTATGCAAATTAGATGAACTTTGATTTTTTCAGTGCGACTTACACACAGTAAGTACACATGTCAATACGGCTCAGACTAGAGTCTGTATTTATGAACTGATCTTCACGAAATGTCTTGGGTACCTTTGTTATCACCTTGGGACGAGAACGAGTGTTTCTGGGTGCGGTCTAAAATTCAAGATGGCTGCCAGTGGCCATTTTGTACCGAAATTAGGTCTAATCAGTTTTTTGTACACATCTTCTATACAGCTCAGACTAGAGGCCATATTTATGAACAAATCTTTACGAAATTCTTGGGTACCTTTGTTATCACCGTGGGATGAGAGCGAGTGTTTTTGGGTGTGGTCCGAAATTCAAGATGGCCACCAGCAGCCATTTTGTACCAAAATTAGTGCAATCAGTCTTTTGTTTTGAACTTTTGTATGAAAGTTCTGATTTGAATAAATTTGTGTATGAATGTTTAGTAACATGGAATACATCACATATTGTAAGGGGTTTTTTTTCGTGCCGAAATTATGCAAATTAGATGAACTTTGATTTATTCAGTGCTACTTACACAATGTAAGCACACATGTCAATACGGCTCAGGGTAGAGGCTGTATTTATGAACCGATCTTCACAAAACTTCTTGGGTACCTTTGTTATCTCCTTGGGATGAGAATGAGTGTTTCTGGGTACGGTCCAAAATTCAAGATGGCCGCCAGTGGCCATTTTGTACCGAAATTAGGTCCAATCAGTTTTTTGTCACAAGTTCTATACAGCTCGTATTTATGAACTGATCTTCACAAAACTTCTTGAGTACTTTTGTTTTCACCTTGGGACAGGAACGAGTGTGTTTTGGGGTGCCTTTGTTATCACTGTGCTATGAGAACAAATATTTTGGGGTTCAGTCAGACCCACTCTGGGACTCAAAGATTTTTTCTAGTTCAGCATCTGACTGTCACCCACCTTTACAATACTTTACCTATACATTTGTTACAGGCAACGGTCAGTATTCATGTACAGACTGTTACAATACTTTATATGTACCTTTGTTATCAGGTCATTACCTAGATGTTTGTCGTTGCTGTGTCACATACTATACATGTACATGTCTTTGTCTTGACAAGTTGAGCTACAGTGTCATTGACACTTTCATTTGCATTCTCAAGTTACGTTATCACCCATATCTTGGAGATGTTTTGAAATATTAGTTTTAAATTTTCAACATTTGTCAGACACCATACGAGAATGATGCATGCCAAAATCTTTTGGAAAAAAAATTCAAGATAGCCGAATGGCAGCCATTTTTGTTATTTTTTGCCATACTTGACGTTACCACCTGTATCTTAGACATATTTATTACTTTCAGATTTCTAACATTGGTCAGAGATGCTTGGAGGGTGATGCACATCAAAATTTTTTGAAAAAAATTCATGATGGCGGAAATCTTTTGAACAAAAATTCAAGATGGCTTGTCATTTTTTTGCCATATTTGACATTATCACCTGTATCTTAGACATGTTTCGAGCTATTACTTTCAGATTTCTAACATTGGTCAGAGATGCTAGGAGGATTTCTAACATTGGTCAGAGATGCTAGGAGGAGGATGCACATCAGTAAGAGGATTTCTAATGTTGGTCAGAGATGCTAGGAGGATTATGCACATCAAAATTTTTTTGAAAAAATATTTAGAATGGCCAAAGGACGACCATTTTCATCGATTTTTTTGTGTTCCTATTTTATGGTTACCACCTGTATCTAATAGATAGATGCTTTAAGACTGTACTTTCATATTTATACCATTGGTGACACGTAATAGGAGGATGATGCACGTCAATAATTTTGGAATAAAAATGCAATATGGAATGATTACGTTGTTGTTCCTGTTGTAAAATGGTAGGTGCCTGAGAACAGATACATGATGGGACAGAGAGGACTTCAGTTCCCACTTGCTGTTGAAATCTTTTATCCATTTCATAATGTGCAACTTATTTTTTAAATGCCCAACAGGCCTAAAAAATATTTTGAATGTTTTATAGAACAGACCATCCACCATGGGGGACTAGAGTCTGATTGTCTGCGATCGGCATTGCACTTGTTATATTTTTTAAATTATTTCATGTTTCCCAATTTCAGGAACATGGGCCTGACGTCATCATTATTATTAATGATTTTCCATGGTTTGTTAAGTATTCCTTCCCTATCCTTCCTTGAACCCCCCAAGTTAAACTCCCAAGCTTTTTGGCTTGTTTTATTGAATTTTTTTTTTTATTTTATAAAATTTCTTGGGAGTTTAACATATTATACAGAAGGTTTATTCTGTACATCCCCATAGTTACGTCCTCACCCTAGGGGGTGTTTAGGCGTTTTGGTCATGCATCATACATCCGATGTATCATTTTTTCTTCTGCTAAAGATCTTGCTTTACATCGGACAGTTTTAATTCTAATTCTGTTGCTGACTTCGGGCCGTTTTGCCTGGGGTCTTGTTTCCGGTTTTTATTCTGAAGTTGTTTACATTGACAATGGTTTATTTGTATAGGTAGTTTCCTATTATTTTTAGGGAAATGACGCTTGTAAGTAACATAAAATATTCCAGTAGTGTGGCAATTAATTTTTGGGATAATATAATAATTTTGTCTACACTTAGGCTCTTTTGGGCTCATCGTTCCCTTTGGGAACTTGGGCTCTTATATAAGAAAAATTTTTTGAAAATTTTTTGCGAAATATTTTCTTTTGGGTTTAATTATTTCTCGATTATATATTTTAATGTTAGCTTATATTTAATGTAGACTTGGTGGTAGTACAATCGACCTATTTAGGCTTTTATGTAATAATATTTCTCAAATAGCATGGCAAAAAGAGGAAGCCTTTCCTCTGTTTACATGGTCGTTGCCTTGCTTGTAGTCGATGTACTTCCACTAATTCTTGCACAACATGTGTCAGATTTAGACAACGATGGAGGCGGGTGTCATGGTTCGTTGTTTGAGGCGAGAGGACACTGCTGGTCCTTTTGCCAAAAAGTTACTCTAGTTTTTTAGTTTCTATTTACAGAGGAACAAGAACATGGTGAGGTTACATGTCGCCGTCAGAGAGTGTGCTTCCGTCATCGTAATAAGATATACAGTTAGAGCTAGCGGCAAAAGTGCTCAATAATATTAGACAAGGAACTAGTCCTTAGCATTTAAGGTTTACTTCCTTGTCGCCAGCTAGCTCAACCGGTGGAGCAATTACTCAGGATTTCAGTAACGTGACACCGGATAGGTCCGTAGTAGTCGAGGAGAGAAAAAAGGGTGTAGCGAGCATTATAAAATTCAAACATGCTCACCCTGCGACGACGGAAAGGAGGAAGCCAGCAAGTTCTGAGGTATGCTCGGTCAGGTCTGCCACGACCACGAGCAAGAGAGAGGCCCCTATCTCTTACAACAACATCTGGGGTCAGAGGTTGTTGGTAGGAACCTGCATCAGTCAGAGCTTACGTCCATGCTTCCTGTCCGGGACGCTCCTTCTAATAGGCTTAGTCGGCTAGTCTTATGGCTTCCTCTATGTCTGAAAAGCACACACAACCGCACAAAAAAGTCTGTTGTCGCATTTAGACAGGGCTAAAAACCATGGCGCATGGTTTTAGTCCCCTGTCGCCAGCTAGCTGGACCGGTGAAGCGGTTACTCAGGCCTCTGAGGAATGTGACACCGGGTGTGTCCGTTCTGGTCTAGGAGACTAAAAAGGGTGGAGTGTGCACTATAATATACAATCATGCTCACCCTGCGACGACGGAAGGAGGAAGCCGTCAAGTTCTGAGGTACGCTAGGCCAGGACCGCGAGCAAGAGAGAGGCCTCTCTCTCTTACAACATCATCTGGGGCCAGATGTTGTTGGTAGGAACTTGCGTCAGTCGGAGCTTACGTCCATGCCTCCTGTCCGGGACATTCTGTCTAATAGGCAGCTGGGGTCGGCTAGTCTTACGGCTTCCTCTACCTAATGGCTAAAGTGCTCTCAATATTGCACAGGGCTATAAACCACGGCTCGGGGTTTCAGTTCCCTGTTGCAGGTGAAGCGGTTACTCTTGAATATGAGGGCTGTGACACCGGGTGTGTCGCATTTACATAGTAAATCAAAGCTAGCGGCAAAAGTGCTCAGTAATATTAGACAAGGAACTAGACCTTAGCATTTAGGGTTTACTTCCTTGTCGCCAGCTAGCTCGACCTGTGAAGCAATGACTCAGGTTTTGAGTAATGTGACGCTGGGTGTGTCCATCACGGTCGAGGTGAGAAAAAAAAGTGTGTAGCGAGCACTATAAAATCCAAACATGCTCACCCTGCGATGACGGAAAGGAAGAAGCCGGCAAGTTCTGAGGTACGCTCGGCTAGGTCTGCCAGAACCACAGGCAAGAGAGAGGCCCCTCCTCTCTCTTACAACAACATCTGGGGCCAGATGCTGTTGGTAGGAACTTGCGTCAGTCGGAGCTTATGTACATGCCTATTGTCCGGGACGTTCCGTTTAATACACAGCCGGGCTCGGCTACAATTCGGCTTCTTCAGCGTCTACTAAGCACACACGACTGCACCTTTGCTACGTGACTTTGGATATCTAGTCTGCATCGTCAAATAGGTCCACTTTTTGTCAAGGAAGTTGCACCATCTAGTAGCCTAGGAGACGAGGCCTCATTCATCGGGACGTCCGCAGTTAAGAGCAATCTCGGACACACTGTCCCAGGAGCAGCCGGCGGACAAGCAATACATGACCGCTGCTCCTCAGGCCTCCGTAACGGACTCGCTGTCGCAGATTGCGCAGCTTTTCACAGTATTCCTGAAAATGCAGAAGCACTCAACATCAGTCTCAGCACTTGAGCTGTCGGATGGTGCTCGGTCGGTCCAGTCTTCTGCGTGTTCAGATGTCATTGACCGTTATTCTAAAACTGATTTAGACAGATGATGAAAGGGATACGGAGGAGGATTAACCTTCCCTTTCAGAACAACACATAGATGATATGGATGTTATCCATTATCACTACCTTGAACTTGTTCCAGTGAATCAGAATGCTGCGAGTATTTGTGAGAAACCGCTAGCGTTGTTTGTTAAACGCTGACTTCATCCGGACAAAGAGGAGGATATGTCTTTTCTGGTTAAGTCTACACGGGTGTCACAGGTCTTTGGTTATTTAGACGTCGCCATATTCAAACTTCCCGTGGAAAGAAGTAATACAGTTTCTTATCGTCATCTTCTGTATTTTTTACCGTTTTTTGAACAACATTCATTTAAAAAATGGTCGGAAGATGTGTTGAGAGTTTCTCTGCATTTGAATGAGCAGGCTAAGGTCTTAGTTGTGGCCTTACCTTTGTCATTTCACTGTTCGCTTGGATACAATTGAGAAGATAATTTCTTATTCCGCACGAATTTAGACTCACTGTCTTATGGAGATCACCTTCAAGAACTGTGACGCAACGTCTATAAGGAAAGGAATTTTGTGGACATTTGCACCTCTTTAAAAATTCTTTCCAGGCCTATTTATCACATATATCTCTGTCTTAACAGTTGCTAAGTGGGAGTTATTCTGATGTGACGAAGCCTTGCATCTACGGGTCTCTCTGGTTTTCCAGACACTAAGTCTTTGACGATAAGCTTTCATTAATGTAGGATTAAGCTACAAAGAAAGCATCAATACTCTGCTCTTTAAGTTGGTGTCTAATTGACCAACAACAGCAGAAAAGAGTAAGAGAGGATGTCCTAGACACAGATCTAAAAAGGACCCATAGCAAGGGTATAGGTAACCCTCCTATAATTACTCTTGGGATCGTCAATACAGCGACTCGGATAGGGGGTTTAGGTCTGTTCGAGATTGCTGATCAGACATCCCTAAGCCGGTGGCTCGAGGCTCTTCAAGAGCTCGGTCTGACCGATAATTTACTAGAACTGGATAACATGTTTATCATGGCTCTAAAAGGTTATTTATGGTAATCATTCAGTCTACAAAAGCGAGCGTTCAAATGATCGACTGTGCGGCAAGTATAGTTCTTAAGATCACCTGAATAATGAACTAGATAATGTCTCATGGGATAAATGATAGGATACACGTATCCTACAATTCATTCTCAACAAGCTGGTTTGTCTGTTGTTTCACAGAGCGAATTAGCCAGTTGTTAGGCTCGCTTTTGTCTTCTATCAGACACATTAACAGCAAAAGATTTTGTGCGTCGGATGGGGTTGTGCGGAGTGGCTACAAATGTTATTCCTATGGATCGCTTACGCACACGTCCCCTCCAGTTATTCTTAACTGGAGTGGGAAGAGACGCTTTTCGCTCAAGACCTGTATTGTTTTAGCGAATCTAGTAAACATAAAGTCAAGTTTGGGCAGATATTCAGTGGTTAACTTAAAGAGTTCCGCTACAGCTGCCAGAATTTGGTTTTCTCAGTTATGACGGATGTGAGTTCATAAATTGGGTTACAACCCTGAGTCCGACAGACTCGATATGCAGGGTTCTTGGGACCATCAGTTCCTGGAGATCACATATTCATCAAGAAATGATGTCTTATTGTTTATGCTACATCATTGGATTTACATTATTAGCGAACATGCATGTGGAATCGCTCCAGGATAGTTAAGTTTGTGACGCACAGGAACAATAGTTTTCGTCATTTGAGTTGCCAGTGTTAGACAATTGTGCACATGCAGTTGATGCTCAGCCGTATTCATGGGAATGAATGGTAGGATACGCATATCCTCCAATTCATTCGATTCAGTAGATTATGTTAAGATTAAATAGTCTCAGTGTGATTCCTACTAATAACATATCTATCGTCACAATAACCTTCTATCAGTTTTCTCAAGTGCCTGTTATTGAACTTTCTCCAGAAGCTTCCTCCACGAGAGGGCCTTCTTCTTCAGGGGAAGTTTTGTTCTTCATGTCATTCTCCGCCCATAGTGGCATAATGGAGTCTTGTTAAACGTGAGGGAGCCTTTGCGGTTCCTATATTTTTGCTGACTGGAACAGCAATGATTAAGTAATGTGGGTGAGGAGGTTTCGACATGACTTCGAATTCCCCCCCCTTCTCCCACACTCACACACTGTGCATTTGGATCGTGTTTGATGGCGCCCTCATAGGCATATACGCAGTTTTGTTGCATTAGTTTCCTGTGATTATTTGTTGATTTTTGATATACAAGCGTTTATTAAAATCATCATAATTGCTACTATTTGAGTTCATCGGTGGCTGCATAACCAGTTATTGGTATTTAGATGATTACATGCTGGATTTTAATGCCCTCACACAATAAATTATTAGGCTATCGTTTTGGTGGACCTTGAAATTGCTATATATTTCAGGGGTGTTCCGTGTCGGAGCCTGTTAATCATACCTACTTCCATTTCTAGATCCTGGTCTCTATTTTGTCGGTTCTCAAATCGCATATTCTCACATGTTTATGGTTGTAGATATCGAATAGTACACGTTGGAGAGTGTTGTTACTGGATTTTATTGTACAGAGGCCGCCTGTGGATTACCTTGGAAGTGTGTTTTCTCTGCAGAGATTGTTCAGTGTATCTCGATTTAATATGTGTATATTATATTTTATATCACCGATTTTGTCATACCTGTGTACGCCGGTTGTGGTGTACGTTTTGTAGCAGACAATAATAATTACCAGAATCGTTGCTATAGCCTTGGCTTGTGAAGTGGCATTAAGCACCATTTATTATTCATGAATTAAATCCTGTGTGCCTGATTGATAATTATAGTGTTTTTTGGTACCGCTTTTATTGATTCCAGAACTCTCTCCTCTTTCTTTTGAAGATATGTTCAAAAAAAAGGGTGGGGGGGGGGGAGGGGGGGTCATTTTCTCCTCTTCTCTGGCTTAATGGGTATGTAACTATGAAGGAAGCTGTTTTGTCCGTAATTATATTCTGCATACAGCTGTAGTGTTATTGTAGGACACAGGTTTGTGGGCAATTTTCTCTCATTCTCAAATAAGCCATCCTCATTTTTGGGGCTTAGTCCAGACTAGCCTTAAAAATTGGGAACTCGTTACATCCTAATTAGCATGGTTTCATGCTCAGATTTAGGATTTTTATAAATTGGGATCCATATTAGGATATGTCTCCACTATTATGGTATAGAGAGACATACATGTAAATCCTAATTATTCTAAATTCCTTCATCATGGATTGAAGGATTTGATCTATGTTGATCAACTATTTCGGAAGTTCTAGGCCCTCCACCTTTTTATGATTCAGCTAAGTCTGGGCCATTGGTTTATAGTATAAAAATAAGAAAAATTTTAAAGTAATTTATATATTTTTATACCCCCGCTTCGAAGAAGTGGGGGCTATATAGGAATCGCCCTGTACGTCCGTACGTCCGTCCGTCCGTCCGTCCGTCCGTCCGTACGTCCGTCCGTACGTCTTTCCGGACATGAAATTCTTGTGTGCGCAACTCCTCCTGCATTTATCAATCAATTTGGACAAAACTTTTCAGACATCATCGCTACTAAGTGAACATGCGCATATTCCAAGATTTTTGACCTGCGACAATTTTAACCAGGTTATCTCCCTTTGACTTAGATTTATTATGTCTTTCCATCCGAACAAATTCTTGTGTGCGCAACTCCTCCTACATTAATGAACCGATTTTGATGAAACCTTTCAAACATCATCTCTACTAAGTGAACATGTGCATATTCCAAACTTTTTAATCTGCGACAATTTTAACCAGGTTATCTCTCTTGAACTTTGATTTAATATGGGTTTCTACATGAAATTCTTGTGTGCGCAACTCCTCCTACATTTATCAATCAATTTGGACAAAACTTTTCAGACATCATCACTACTAAGTGAACATGCGCATATTCCAAGATTTTTGATCTGCGACAATTTTAACCAGGTTATCTCCCTTTGACTTAGATTTATTATGTCTTTCCATCCGAACAAATTCTTGTGTGCGCAACTCCTCTACATTTATCAATCAATTTGGACAAAACTTTTCAGACATCATCACTACTAAGTGAACATGCGCATATTCCAAGATTTTTGATCTGCGACAATTTTAACCAGGTTATCTCCCTTTGACTTAGATTTATTATGTCTTTCCATCCGAACAAATTCTTGTGTGCGCAACTCCTCCTACATTAATGAACAGATTTTGATGAAACCTTTCAAACATCATCTCTACTAAGTGAACATGTGCATATTCCAAACTTTTTGATCTGCGACAATTTTAACCAGGTTATCTCTCTTGAACTTTGATTTAATATGGGTTTCTGCATGAAATTCTTGTGTGCGCAACTCCTCCTACATTTATCAATCAATTTGGACGAAAGTTTACAGACATCATCACTACTAAGTGAACATGCGCATATTCCAAAATTTTTGAGCTGTGGCAATTTTAACTAGGTTATCTCCCTTTAACTTAGATTTATTATGGGTTTCTACATGAAATTCTTGTGCGTGCAACTCCTCCTACATTTATCAATCAATTTTGACGAAACCTTTCAAACATTATCACAACTAAGTGAACATATGCATATTCCCAAATTTTTGATGTGCGACAATTTTAACCAGGTTATCTCCCTTTAACTTGGATTTATTATGGGTTTTCAAATGGGATTCTTGTGTGTGCAACTCCTCCTACATTAATGAACCGATTTTGAATACGTGTTGCACATTGTAAATGTGTTTTTCCAAATGTAAACCATATATGTGTGGGCTCTTTAAGTATTCAGTGCTGTTCTGTGGAAGGCCACATGCAAATACAAATTTCAACAACAAAAAATGATCTTTATGTATACATTTCCTTATGGCCTTCGCCTACATGATCAGAAGTGCATTCCTCTAAAAATCCAAAGCGGGGGTATTAATCACCTTCAGTGATAGTTCTAGTTTATACTTACCAATGGCCCAGACGGAGATGGCCCTCCCATGAATGGGAAGTACTGGGCACTCATACCTCCCTGCTGAATTATTATATAATATTCTCTTTTACAAAAAATGATGTTGGTGCCAGTTCCGGTGACTTCCTGGCGGCTGCGCATGTGCGGAGAGTAAATGTATGAAGGGCCAGATAGGACTTCTAATTTTCGGTTTTGCATGCAAATTTTGGGATTGGGGGCCAAAATTTGTGTTTGGCCCTAGATAATTTTGAGTTAGCACCAGCTAAGTCTGGGCCATTGGTAAGTATAAAAAATATATAAATTACTTTAAATTTTTTCATTTTTCGGAGATTTTGGACTTTTTTTTATGCAATGTTAGACTTTTTTTTGTCAGTGTGACCTGTTTTGCTGTATATGAGAGGAGGCTACCACTGGTATGCTGTGGCTTTCATATTTCATTTATGTTTTAAATATAAGATGACATTAACCCTTGGCTGGACATTTTGTGGAGATTTTGGACATTTTTAGCTCCCCTGACTGAAAGTCAGGGTGAGCTTTTCTTATCACTCTTTGTCCGTCATCTGTCTGTCCAACCATCCGTCTGTCCGTCCGTCCGTCCGTCCGTCGTCCTGGGTGAATGTGGTGTTTGAGCCTCTTTCTCCTAAACCACTGGCCATATTTTAATTAAATTTCATTAAATTTCATGTAAGTAGTGGTTATATAGGGGCATTTTGATTTTTATCCAAATTAGGTTTCGGCTCATATTGAGCAGAGGTGTGGGGAAAAAATGGCCAAATTTTTTGAAAATCTTCTAATGAACCACCAGTAGCAGAGACTTGATATGTGGTATACAGAGTCCTTTTGAGGTTTAGAATCAAGTTTGTTCAAGAGAAGTTTGTCGGGCATTATTTGCCTTCGTTATGGGAGGGGCAAGAAATTTTGCCAGTCCCAAAATTTATATTTTCCAAAACGAAAGGTACATTTGAACCAAATTTGATATGAGGGCTTATTGGGTCATAAGTACTTAATTTATGCCCAAATTTTTTTTCCCGTCGCCCCATGGGAACCATAGGAGCTAAAAATAGAAAAAAATTAAAACGCCATATCTCCAAAACTACACGGCACTGAGAATTCTTATTTGGTGTGAAGCTTCCTTAGGACCAACAGTCAAAAAAAATTGCCATCAGTTTTATCATGGGGTACTTTTTTGGAACTTTGAAAAAGTGCTGAGTCAGCATTTTTTAACACTGTGGGTAATGGGAAAAACATATAAGACTACTTTTCTCCCAAACCACTGCTCCAAAAACTTTCAAATTTCACATATAACATCTGTGGAAGATTGTTTCACATATTTATTGAAATCAATTGCCTGGGTCCATATTTGGGCTCTCTATGGGAGCCCAAATGCTTAAATTAGTGCAGTATGAGGAATATTCTTTAAAAATCTTCTTCTTCAGATCTACCGATAAGAATCTTTTGGTATGCAGCATCCTTAAGGGGGGTGAGATTCAAGTTTCTTCAAGCCAAGTCCCTGGGCTCATATTTAGGCTGAAAATTTGGGGCCCTGTTGCGGACTTAGAAATTTTGGACCAAAATCCTGAAATTTTTTTTTGTTTTTTTATGCGTTTCGGTCAATAATAGACAAAAAATTATTTTTTTTACACTGAAAATATGGGGTCCGGGTGGGACTTAGAAAATTTTGGACCAAAATCTGGAAATTAGTTTTTTGGTTTTTTATGCGTTTTAAGAAGAAAAAAAAAAATTAGGCTCAAAATATTTTGTTTGGGAAAAAAATCTGTTTTTTATGCGTTTATCTCAATTTTGGGACGTAAAAGTGCAGGAACTGAAAATAGAAGGAAAATCCTGTGTATTGTGTGGGCACAATCGCTTCATCTAGTTGGTATATGCTTTTCTTAGGAGGGGCGTATGCAGCTTATTCAAGTCCCTGGTTTGATATTTAGACTACCATGTCAGGTGAGTGCCCTCAGGCCCCCTGGGGCCTCTTGTTAATGCAATGTTAGACTTTTTTGTCAGTGTGGACTTAGAAAATTTCTGACCTGTTTTGCTGTACATGAGCGGGGGCTACTAAAAGTAAGCTGTGGGGACCCATATTTTAACTTAGTGGAATATGAGGAATAATCTTTAGAAATCTTCTTCAGATCTACCTGTCAGAATCTTTCAATATTTGGTATACAGCATCCTTAGGGTGGTCAGAGTTAATAGCAGCCGTCATTTGATGTGATGAACAATTTTAAAAAATAATCTGCGAGTTAAAGGTTAAAGTGGGCAGCATAGGTATAAACGATTGGCTAAACCTTACTCATACCTATGTTGTTGTCATAATATAGCCATAGATGCTGAAAGTGCACCAATAAATAAATTTATGCTCACTTGTATGTGCAAGTCATTGGTTCCCCAACACATTTGCTCAGTTAAATTTGTACTTGAATTTATAATACATTTGCTTAAAACAACTTAATTAGTTGATACTTGTGAATTTTTATGCCTTGAATGCTACGCTTATAGCTATAAAATGTTTCAACTTTGATTATTTAATTTTGAGAGTGTTTTTTGCCTGCACTCAACTCACATCAAGTTATTTCAAATGTTGAGGCCACCATTTTTGAAAGCGATAATTAAATAATAAAGAAATCACCAGCTCAATGAAATATATTAGACAAGATCATTTTTTACCATGATGATATTATATAGGCCTACCAGGCATTAAACATGAAAAATAAAAGCACCACCCAGCTGAAACACTACTATAAGCCTTGGTGGTTAAAGTACTGGGAGAACATTGAATGGGGTTTACATCATGCAACATGCAAGAATGCATTACCATGATGTCATGATCTTCATTCATAACAAATTCAAATCATAGATGCTGAATGCTTGTTAAAACAGACACCGTTAAAAACTGTATTCAGTCCCTTATGTGAACAAGTCAAGAAAGGGGAGAATATTGTAAGATAAATTGGTTATTACCTAGGGCCTGGCAATACCGTTTTCTTTGCTCGAATCGAATATATCAAATCGAATAGGGCCATGGATTTCACATAGAATCGAATGTCAAATCAAATACCATCATGACTGTTCATGCTGCAAACTAGTGTGACAAAACAGCAACATTGACGGTGCATACTCAATTGTCCCGAAACATCGCTAATGTCAACATATAAAGTAGGCGCTCAACATAATTTTTGTCTCTGACTCTCTGAGATTAATGCCTTCGATGTGTTGAAATGTGCTATTTGTATGATCTAAACTTTTATAAGACCTGCATTTGCAAATTTGCATCGTGTAACCAGAAGGGATTGATATTATGTCTTCGTTGCGCATGCATCAGTAGCAACATTTTGGTTAACTTAATCATGGCCCGCTTTCACATGGTACTTCCAAGTTAGCCTATATCTACTCAGTTTTGATAGACAATAACACAGAAGAACCACGTTAACACAGGCCATGATTAAGTCTAGGATATTTTAAACCTAAAGTTACCGAAAAGCCGGTCAACTAATAAAGCCACACAATAACCTCTGATTTTAAATCAATCGGGTCATATGTCCGAAAATCGGAAAATTACTTCGAATTTTTTCAACGTTTGATGATCTGCAAGTCATACACGATTATTTAATATGTACCTAAGACCCCCCCTACATGTTTTACCTATAATTTGGAGATAAACTATGTTATTCGGGGAATCTTCTCCAAGACATGCACAAAATACGATAGTCGCTTCGATGACTAGGAAATTGCAGATATTTGATCCACTTCCGAATAGCAACGTGGATTTTGAATCAAATCAAACCAAGTTCAGGATTTCAAATCAAATCGAATATCGAAGCTTTGCCAGGCCCTTTTATTACCACCATGTGGGTTTCAGATATGGTGTATTGAAGCCTAGGCCCGCCTCTGGGATATATTTACTCATCCCAACAGACTCATCTGTAAATGCTCAGAGACAAGATTTCGACTTCAGACCACCATCTTGGAAACCCACATGGTGATAATAACCTATATTTAATCGGTCGAGTACTAGAAGCCATTATCATGGCTCAATTGAAATGTACTGGAAGCCACTTTAGTGGCTTTACATTCTATGCATTAGCTTGATGTTTGCTCAGCAGAATACAATTTTTCACATAAAATTGTTTTGTTGCAATTTATTGGAGAGTGCCTATTGGCACTCTCGAATAAATTGCAACAAGACATTTATAAACAAAATCTTGATAAACTAAGGCTCCTCTTGCTGGTAGCAAGGTATCTTTGAAAAAAAATACCCATGTTTCAAATCACCTTTGAAAAATAATTCAGCACTCAACCAGTTAAAAGAGTTTGGATGGAAAAGTATATATAGTGGAACCTACTTAACTGATATCTTTTAATTGGATAACCATCTTATTGAATATAAGTTCAAAAAATACAAAACTATTTTCCCCATTCAACCTATCACACTAACACAATATGCCTTGCTCCTTATTAATCTTTCTTCTTGTAAAATAGCAATTTAAGCAATTTTTCAAGGATAAACCCAGAAAAAAGGAAAAATAGAAAAAAACAAAGAATGGTCCAAACCGAATACCTTCAGTACAAATTTCACATGTTAATTACAGTATACAGTTTGAAGAGTAAGCTTGTGTTCATTGAATGAAAAATCTTGTAATGTGTATAAACAACCCTGACAGCCATCAAATTCCCCTTAGTTACAGACCTATTTGGCCTTAATACATCCGGTACAGACACATTTTCTATCATATCTTATTTAACAGAGTTTCATGAGCTCGTGTTAAACAAGATATAATAGAATAAATGCTCATTTATCTCAAGAATTCAGAAAATTGAGCATATGCTTGTTAATGGAATACTCCTATTAATTGGATAATTTTCTCTAGAAAAGTGGCTGTTCAGTTAACAGGGTTTCACTGTATTTATCAAGTCCGTGCAAATTCTTATTGAACCCTGTGTGGGAAGTGTTATGAAAGACTGGTCTTTATTATAAAATCTTTATAAAGTCATGCATGTATAAGGAATGTTTAAAACACATTTTGCATTATGTTTTTCACAGGAGCATGTTGCCATCCAGGTAGTAGATGGAGTTTTGGAGGATATAAGGTTGGGAATGGAGGTATGTTTTGTGTATTTTTAGTGATAAATTGCTGTTTGTTTTAAAAAGCAATTTTTGAAAAAAAATTTCCTGTCATTGCCACATTTTCATAAATGGACAGGACTAAGCATTCCCTGCTGCTTTGAAAAAAATCACTACAGTGAAACCTTGCCTGAGCGACCACCAGCCATTTACGACCACACTTTCAATGCACCAATCATTTTCACTTTATAATGACACTGCCATCCAGACGCGACCAGTGACCGCTGATTTTAGACCGAAGTTACAATTTTTACTTGTTATGAGCGACCACTTTTGTAAAGAGTGACTTGTTTCAAGAACGTTTTCATGCCTGAACATCACGGCAGTTGACATTATGACATTCAGTTGACTGAATGACAGTGTGGTTATATTTTGGTGATTAGCAACAAATTAAAATTATATTTGTCCCATATTATCAATAAATCATCAATCTTGTATATATTTAATGTAACTTCATTTGTTTCACTCAACACCAAACACTAAAAGGTTTTATTTTTTTTAACTCTGGCATCTATCAGAAATCATAGAAAACAAGTTGGTCATTTGTTACAAGGGAGGATTAAGCAATTGGTTCACGACCATCATGTGTATTCTGGGAACCAATTGCTTACATGTATTCTGAAAATGAACTTCTCTCAAAACAAAAGCTACATGTATTAAAGCTTTGTTATTGTACCGACAGTCTCGACGATTAAAGAAATTGGGAGCTTATTAAAATAGGAACCACAGTACATCATGACAAACCACGGTACTGTTCTAAAATACTGGTGTTTTAGGACAATACCATGTTTTGCTATGGGGCACTGCTGTTCTGTTTTTAGCTCACCTGAGCGAAGCTCAAGGGGAGCTTTACTAATCACTTTCTGTCCGGCGTCCGCCGTCCGTCGTCGTCCGTCCGGCGTTAACTTTACATTATCGACTTCTCCTCCTAAACCACTAGCCCAATTTTATTCAAATGTTGGCTAAATGTTTATTACCTAATGCCAATTCAGATTTGTTCAAATGAAGTTGCCCCTCCTCCTGGGTGGTGCCACACCCCCAAGGGGCACCAAAATCTTTGTAAATCTTCTTCTCATGAACCAGCAGTAGCAGAGACTTGATATTTGGTGTGCAGCTTCCTTTTGAGGTGTAGACTCAGATTTGTTCAAGAGAAGTTTGTGGGGCTATACTTGACGTTGTTATGAGAGGGGCAAAATTTTTTGCCCCGCCCAAAATTTCTATTTTCCAAACCGAGAGGCTGATTTGAACCAAATTTTATGTGAGGGCTTATTGGGTCATGAGTACTTGATTTATGCAAAAAAAATTTTTCCCGCAGCCCCGTGGGAACCGCAGGAGCTAAAAATAGAAAAAATTTAAAACGCCCATATCTCCAAAACTGCACGGCACTGAGAATTTTTATTTGGTGTGCAGCTTCCTTAGGACCAACAGAAAGGATTGGTAAAAAAAAATTGCCATCGGTTTTATCATAGGGTACAGTTTCGGGACTTTGAAAAAGTGCTGAGTCAGCACTTTTTAACACTGTAGGCAATGGGAAAAACATTAAAAAATCTTCTTCTCCAGATCCAGCAGGCAGAATCTTTTGATATTTGGTATGCAACATTGTAGGGTGGATCTGATTCAAGTTTGTTCAAATCGGCCCCCTGGGTTCATATTTGGGCTCAGTATAGGAGCCCGATTTCGAACTTAGTGCATTTCAGGCAAATTTCTTAAAAAATCTTCTTCTCCAGATCCAGCAGGCAGAATCTTTTGATATTTGGTATGCAACATTGTGGGGTGGATCTGATTCAAGTTTGTTCAAATCGGCCCCCTGGGTTTATATTTGGGCTCAGTATAGGAGCCCAAATTTGAACTTACTGCATTTCAGGCAAATTTCTTTGAAAATCTTCTTCTCCAGATCCAGCAGGCAGAATCTTTTGATATTTGGTATGCAACATTGTAGGGTGGATCTGATTCAAGTTTGTTCAAATCGGCTCCCTAGATTCATATTTGGGCTCACTATAGGACCTCGAATTCGAATTTAGTGCATTTCAGGCAAATTTCTTCAAAAATCTTCTTCTCCAGATCCAGCAGGCAGAATCTTTTGATATTTGGTATGCAATGTTGCGGGGTAGATCTGATTCAAGTTTGTTAAAATCGGCTCCCTGGATACATATTTGGGCTTACTATAGAAGCCCGAATTCGAACTTAGTGCATTTCAGGCAAATTTCTTAAAAAATCTTCTTCTCCAAATCCAGCAGGCAGAATCTTTTCATATTTGGTAAGCAACATTGTGGGGTGGATCTGATTCAAGATTGTTCAAATCGGCCCCCTGGGTTAATATTTGGGCTCAGTATAGGAGCCCGATTTCGAACTTAGTGCATTTCAGGCAAATTTCTTAAAAAATCTTCTTCTCCAGATCCAGCAGGCAGAATCTTTTGATATTTGGTATGCAACATTGTAGGGTGGATCTGATTCAAGTTTGTTCAAATCGGCCCCCTGGGTTCATATTTGGGCTCAGTATAGGAGCCCGATTTCGAACTTAGTGCATTTAGGCAAATTTCTTAAAAAATCTTCTTCTCCAGATCCAGAAGGCAGAATCTTTTGATATTTGGTATGCAACATTGTGGGGTGGATCTGATTCAAGTTTGTTCAAATCGGCTTCCTAGATTCATATTTGGGCTCACTATAGAAGCTCGAATTTGAACTTAGTGCATTTCATGCAAATTTCTTAAAAAATCTTCTTCTCCAGATCCAGCAGGCAGAATCTTTTCATATTTGGTAAGCAACATTGTGGGGTGGATCTGATTCAAGTTTGTTCAAATCGGCCCCCTGGGTTTATATTTGGGCTCAGTATAGGAGCCCAAATTTGAACTTAGTGCATTTCAAGCAAATTTCTTAAAAAATCATCTTCTCCAGATCCAGCAGGCAGAATCTTTTGATATTTGGTATGCAACATTGCGGGGTGGATCTGATTCAAGTTTGTTCAAATCGGCCCCCTGGATTCATATTTGGGCTCACTGTAGAAGCTCGAATTCAAACTTAGTGCATTTCGGTCAAATTTATTCAAAAATCTTCTTCTCCAGATCCAGCAGGCAAAATCTTTTGATATTTGGTATGCAACATTGCGGGGTGGATCTGATTCAAGTTTGTTCAAATCGGCCCCCTGGATTCATATTTGGGCTTAATATAGAAGCCCGAATTCGCACTTAGTGCATTTCAGGCAAATTTCTTCAAAAATCCTCTTCTCCAGATCCAGCAGGCAGAATCTTTTGATATTTGGTATGCAACATTGCGGGGTGGATCTGATTCAAGTTTGTTCAAATCGGCCCCCTGGATTCATATTTGGGCTCAATATAGAAGCCCGAATTCGCACTTAGTGCATTTCGGGCAAATTTATTAAAAAATCTTCTTCTCCAGATCCAGCAGGCAGAATCTTTTGATATTTGGTATGCAACATTGTGGGGTGGATCTGATTCAAGTTTGTTCAAATCGGCTTCCTAGTTTCATATTTGGGCTCACTATAGAAGCTCGAATTCGAACTTAGTGCATTTCAGGCAAATTTCTTAAAAAATCTTCTTCTCCAGACCCAGCTTCAGAATCTTTTCATATTTGGTAAGCAACATTGTGGGGTGGATCTGATTCAAGTTTGTTCAAATCGGCCCCCTGGGTTTATATTTGGGCTCCGTATAGGAGCCCAAATTTTAACTTAGTGCGTTTCAGGCATATTTCTTAAAAAATCTTCTTCTCCAGATCCAGCAGGCAGAATCTTTTGATATTTGGTATGCAACATTGTAGGGTGGATCTGATTGTGATTCATGAACGTATTTATTTGTAAAGTTGATAGAATCTTAGACAAAATTTGCAGAAAAGATCTACTATAGAAGGGGTGGTATCCAGGGTATACCCAAATCTAGCAGTACTAATGCATTATTCACACAAATCTTCGTTCAAATTTTATGACCCCTCATTGGAACACACGCATTCAGCTCATTCCAACAAAGGTCATATGCCATGTTTTCGAGACAAAGGAATAAAAATTTTAGTTATTCATGAAATTTTTAGGCAACTGTTGTCTGTTATTCACATTGCTTCATGAAATTTCAGTACTTTTAGAAGTTACCTCAGTAATCAAGGGTTAATTCCCCTTAATTAAATGTCGCCTCTAAAAAACAACCACTTTGCATATCTTACCTTTTTACCAGCATAACTGCCAAAACTTGTCAGCATTCTTCGCAAAAATCGCTATTCAAATTTTAATTTTTGTCTCTTAAACATACATGTACTTATCGCTTGTAAATACCCCATTGGAATGAGCTTTTTGAGCTCATTCCAATGAGAGGTCGCACACCATGCTTTTTGAGTCAAAAAAGCAATTTTTTTAGTTATTCCCGAATTTCGTACGTAAAACACAGCTTTATGACTTCACATTAAAATGAGCTCTCTAAGCTTGTTCCAATCAACATTCACGCACTATGTCTTTCACACAAAAAATAAAATTTTCCATTTATTCAGGAATTTTGTTTGCAAGAACACTCTTACCCCCCCCCCCCCCCCCCACACACACACACACAAACACACACACACACACACACACAAACACAGACACACACATCTAAAAGTTCGTCAGCAAAAAAACAGTTACTTCAATTTTTAAATGCATTATAGGAACAACTTGCCTAATCAAATTTAAATACTTTTGCATCATTCTGTATCTAGAACAAACCATTTACCATATCTTTACGCAAAATTCTCCAGCATCATTCACAAAAAAACACCATTATTTATATATTCACATTTCTGTCTCAAAAATATACCTGATCTTCCCATACCCCTATTGGAATAAGCTGTTTGAGCTTGTTCCAATGATGATAAAAAAAAATAAAATTTGTGAAAATTTTTGTTTTCTTGCATGCAAATATATACATGTAGCACATGGAAGATATCCACAGTTGGGGAGAGATGTCCAAGGCTATCTCTTCACATTCCTTGTTTGTGCTTCATGCTAAACCAGTTTGTCTGCAGAGATAAATTTGCTTTATTAAAAATCATTGGAGATTGGCCACACACCAATGATTTTAAATAAAACTAATTTTAGGTAACAAATGTTGAACTTCAAACAAAATCTATCACTCAACCATGACATGGTGAAGGTGACCTAAAATACTTCTTAGAGTCACTTTGTCAGGTGAGCGATTAAGGCCACGTGGGGCCTCTTGTTTATATTAAGCACTTCACTCCATGTTAGTCATCCCACTTCCATTTGCCACTGTCCAGCAAAAATGCAGTGTTAGCTGCAATTTAAAAATATGTCCATTTTTGAATAGCACTGACCGGTTTGGATCATTATGTTGCGTAAAAACTCAAATAACTGTCAGAATGTACAAGTAACCATAAAATATGATCGTGGTACGCCTTGGAAAAACATATTGTCCTAAAACTCTTTGGTGATTTATGGCAATACATCCTTTCCTATTGTATAGCATGTTACTATTTTTGGATAATGGTAATTGGAGGGGAAGGGGGGGGGGGGGGTGCATCATGAGGATAAATTGTTGAAGTAAATAATTAAACCCAGTGAACAAATTTATACATATCTGATGTGCCTTTTTCAACAGGAAACTCCATTTAAATCGGAGCAGAATTTAACATATTTTTATACTGTACCAATGACCCAGACATAGCTGGTGCTAATTCTCAAAAATCTAGGGCCAAACACAAATTTTGCCCCCCAATCCCCAAAATTTGCATCTAAAACCGAAAAAATGATGTCCTAAATGGTCCTCCATACTTTCCCTCCACTGCGCATGCGCAGTGTCAAAGAGGTCTCGAAATTGGCGCCAATTATCATTCTTTGTTTGGCCCTTCATCAGTTCACATCTGACTGATATTTGTGCTTGTAAATCTCAGTTTAAATGATGCCAGACACATAAATATTAGAGAAATGGTGGATCTAAAGAGGAAATAGAAGGAGGAGAGGAAAAATGAGTGGCAGGAAATAATCAGGGCTGTAACTTAAAATTTTTTTACGAAATTATGTTATGTTGCCTAATTTCGAGGCATGGGCCTGTTGTTGTCATTCTTGCTATAAAGTTACACTGCTTGTTCAGTGTTTCCTCTCTCCCTTTCCTTTAAGCCCCCCCTTGCTATTCTCCCATGCTTTTGGCATATTTTCTGTAATATTATTACTAAAATTTCTTGGGAGTTTTAGCTGGGTAACAGAATGAATTCTGTTCTTTTCCCCATGTTTTCGTCCTCACCCATGGGTGTTTAGGCGTAGTGTTCTGCATCTACCATCTGATGTTCTGCAGTTTCTTCCTTGGAAGTCTCTGTTTTGCATCAGATAGTGTGTTATTGGTAACTGATTTCGGGCCATGGTTATCAGTGCCTGGAGTCATGTTTCTGGTGTTTATACACTTCTTGTTTACATTGACAACGGTTTCTGTTGAGAGGGATTTTCTTGTCTTTGTATTAGCTTAATCATAACAAGATACATTATTGTTATACGTAAGTGTTGCATTAATTTTTTTGTAATAAAAAATTTTGTCCACACTTAGGCTTTTTGGGATCCATTGGGGCTCAACGTTACTTTCAGAAACTTGGGCTTTTCTGAAAAAATATTTTTTTAAAAAAATTTTTTGATTTCAATTATTTTTTCTATATTAATGGATCATGTTATTATGTATCTTTGTTTTCAGGGGTTGGTGTGAGTACTAGGACTTTTTGTGTTCTTTTCACAGTGAAAGGATATTGTTCAAATTGTAATAAGAGGAAATCTTCCTCTGACTTTCATAATCATTATATTAATTGTAGTCAGTGTACTCGCACTAACTCCTGTTCAGTATGTGTCAATTGGGATGACAAACATTGGAAACGTGTGTCACGGTATGTTGTTAGCAGGGAAAAGGCCATGCCGGTCCTTTCTCCGTAGGGTCACTCTAGTTTATCAATCTCTATTTCAGAGGAACAAGAACAGGGTGATGTTTCCGTGATATATTCCAAAAGTGTGCCTCCGTCGTCACAGTTAAATGAAGAGCTAGCGGCAAAAGTGCTCATGGAAATATGTCAATTGCCTAAGAGGTCCCTAGTAGGATTGACGGCATTGGCGTCCGCTAGCTCGCCCGGTGTAGTGACCATTCATCGAATGGCTCGGCAGCCGGGTTCGTCCGTTGCGGTCCAGGAAGGAGATTTGGATGATGCGAGCACTATAATAGACAAAGTGCACACCCAGTGACGACGGATCAGAGGAGAGAACGGAGGAAGCCTATTAGTCCGGTTCCTAGCTCATCCAGGCCCATCCGGGCTGCGAGCGAGAGAGGTCCCTCTCTCGTACTACAACATTTGGGCCCAGATGTTGTGGTACAAAACGTTTCGCATTCGGAGCATACGTCCGCCGCTCGGGACGCTCCGTTATATAGACAGTCCGGAGAGACTGTCGATAAGGCTTCCTCATCCTCACGGCAGCGCACACGACTGCACCTTGGCTACGTGACCATGGATATCCAGCCAGCTTCGCCAATCAGGGATTCCACGGCGACCAGGTCACGCCATCCGGTAGCCAGGGACACGAGGCCTGTAGGCTCCGGACGTTCGCATAAAAGAAGTATGCAGGAGTCAACGTACACGGAGCTTCCAGCGGCAAAGCAACGTAAGACCGCTACTCCACAGGCCTCAGTGATGGACGTGCTATCCCAAATAGCACAACTTATCGCAGCATCCCAGCAAACGACAGAATCTCTGTCGGATCAGGAATTATCCGACGACGCTGGGTCAGTACGCTCCGCCGAAGCATCGAGTACGGACGACCGAGAACTTCATAGGGTCCGACAGGATGGTGAAAGGGTTTCGGAGGATTTGGAGCTTTCCCTTTCGGAACAACATAAATTTTATCCGGCATTACCTTCCAGAGGTTGTTCCATCGGACCAGAATGCTGCGATGCCGGATAAGAGACTGATAGCGTCGTTGGACACAGAATTTTTTGATCGGTTCAGGGACATCGTCCCTGAGTTTCCGACACAGTCCAATAAGGTCACAAGAACATTTGAATTATTGAACGACGCTATTTATAAGCTTGCTACCAAAATGGGCAAGTCTGGTTTCTTATCCTCAAATGCCCTAAATCTGCCTTTCATCAATTCAAGGAATAAATTCGAAACGGCAGGACAGGGCATACCGAGAGTTCCTCTGCGTCTAGACGACGAGGCTGAAGACTTGGAATTGTCTATACCGTCGTCTATGTCAGTTCCAACCACGTCGTTGGAAACGACAATAATGTCTAACAGAGTTAACTTAGATGCCTTATCATACGCAGATCACCTTACTAAGGCATTATCATTACGTCTTCAAGGGAAAGAATTCCAGGATATTCAATCCTCATTAAGACTTCTTTCAAGGGCAGTAGCTTATTCCATGTATAACTCCGCCCTTTCAGTGGCAAACCTGGAGTTGGTTAGACGTGACGCAGCCCTAGCTACATCCACGCGCGTGGATGGTAAGGTGAAGAACTCTCAGAGTCGCTTCGGTCTCTGGAGAGCTTCTCTTCGACGGCAAGCTTTCAGCAATCTATGATAAGATAACTAAGAAAGTTTCGGATTCTCTGTTGTTCAAATCCGCTTCCAAAAAGCCGGATACAGCAGAAAAGAGTAAGACAAGCACTTCTGGGACAAGTACGGCCAAGAGAAGTTCCTATAGAGGTTCCTATGCGTCCTCTAGGTCTTATTCTAGAGACCGTCAAGGCAGCGACTCTCGTGCGGGACGTTCTTCTGGCCGAGATTACCGGTCAGACGTCCCTAGGTTGACGGGGTGAGGTTCGGGTCATGGAGGACGTAGTTTCTCCTTCCGCAAGCCTCGCAGGTCCAGGAGGTGATGGTTTGAACCTCTATCGTGTTCCGGTAGGCGGAAGATTATCAAGTTTTATAAACGAGTGGGCGTCAATTACGGACGACCCCTGGGTTCGAGGGGTGATTTCGGAAGGACTAAGAATATCCTTCAGACAAAAGCCTCCATTAACTCGAAGTCCAAAATGGACTCAGCTTGCGTCGAATCCGCAGAAAAGAGACGCTCTTTTATCAGAAGTACAGTCTCTTCTGAAGAAGAACGCGGTAGAGGTCGTAGAAGACCAGGAATCACCGGGTTTCTACAGCCATCTGTTTCTGGTTCTGAAACCAGACGGCTCGTTCCGTCCAGTCATAGATCTGAGCTGGGTAAACAAGCTGATCGTCGCTCCGAAGTTCTATATGGAGACAATTCGATCAGTCAGAGCGAGTATTCGGGTGAACGACTATGCTACAAGCATAGATCTCAAGGATGCGTACTTTCACGTCATGGTACATCCGACATTCAGAAAGTATCTACGCTTCGCAGTCCTAGGAGTTGTATATCAGTTCCGAGCGATGTGCTTCGGTTTGAACCTAGCTCCCTGGGCTTTCACTCGAATAATGAACTCGGTAATGATATATTTCCGAGCTCATTCGTCTGTGATAACGTCGGCCTACCTGGACGACATTCTTCAGAGGTACGGCAACGAGTTAACGCTTCAGAACGATGTGCAGAATCTGCTTCTATTACTCCGACGTCTTGGTTTTATAATAAACGAGGAGAAGTCGGATCTGGTGCCGTCCAAGTCATTCTCTCATCTGGGAATGAGCTTCGAGACGCACAACAATCTCGTTCGTCTGCCGTTAACCAGAGCGAAATTAATCAGTTGTTACGCTCACTATTGTCTTCACTCAGACAAAGTCACAGCGAGAGAGTTCATGAGACTGATAGGTCTGTGCGGAGCCGCTGCGGATCTTATTCCGATGGGGCGGTTACGCACTCGTCCTCTCCAAATTTTCTTGACTCAGAATTGGAGTGTAAAGATTCATTCGCTTGATATAGACGTTCTCTTGTCAAATCAAGTGAAACAAGAGATTCAGACTTGGGCAAACATTCAGTGGTTGACTCAGGGAGTTCCACTGCAGTTGCCGGATCCGAGTTTTACGATTATGACGGATGCCAGTCAAACAGGTTGGGGTGCAACTTTGATCCCAACGGATTTGAAGTGCCAGGGCCTTTGGGATCCGCAGTTCCTAGGCAAGCACATAAACATCAAGGAAATGATGTCAATTTGGCTTGCACTACGTCATTGGATGAACATTATTCAGAAAGCACATGTCCAAATCCTGTCCGACAATACGACAGTAGTAGCATATATTCGGAACCAGGGAGGCACTCATTCCGTTCCGTTATTCAGTTTAACGGAAAGAATCCTTCTGTTTGTTCTAGAACACCAAGTTCTACTTTCGGTCCGTCATATTCCGGGTCGTCTGAATGTATTAGCAGACTCCCTTTCACGGAAGGGTCGCTTGTTGCCGTCAGAATGGACTCTCAACAAACAGGTATTCAATTAGATTTGCTACCAATGGGAGCGGCCAATGATAGACTTATTTGCGACACAACTCAACAATCAGTTGCAGACGTATGTGTCTCCATGTCCGGATCCCCGAGCATATGCAGTAGACGCTCTATCGATCTCGTGGGACGGAATGCTAGGATATGCGTATCCTCCAGCGCCGTTGATTCAGCAGATATTGCTAAAGATAAAACAATCTCAATTCAAAATTCTATTGGTAGCATCTCTGTCTCCACAGAGACCGTGGATAAATCTACTCAGGTGTCTGCTGTGGGACTTACCGCGAAAACTTCCTCCATGAGAGGGTCTTCTTTCGCAGGGGAAATCGTGTCAGCTACATCACAACCCACAAGGTCTCAACCTTCACGTATTTCCGTTGTGCGGTCCTTCTTGCACGGCAAGCATTTTACAGGACGAGCAGTGGACGCGATTTCTAACTGTAGGAGGACCTCCTCTTCGCTAAACTATGCGGCTAAGTGGAAGGTCTTTTGTCGTTGGTGTAGGGATCATTCTGTTGATATTTTTGATCCCTCCATACCAGACATTGCAAACTTTCTAGTATACTTGTTTCACGAGATCAAACTGCAGCCTGTTACTATTAAAGGTTATAGGTCTATGTTATCTGATACCTATGCACATCATGATAGTTTACAAATTGGATCTAATGTCTTTTTATCTAAATTAGTTAGAAACTTCTCGATAAATAGACCTAGAACCCTTAGATTAATTCCTAAATGGAATTTAGCTTGGGTTCTTCTTAAACTAAAAGAAAAGCCATTTGAGCCTCTTGAGACAGTAGATTTCAAATTCTTGTCTTATAAGACAGCATTTCTCTTAGCTTTCTCTTCTGCTAGAAGAGTCAGTGAGCATGCACTATCTGTGGACGATTCTCACTATCGTAGTGTCGGGAACACTATTACCTTTACTACTAATGTTGGATTTTTGGCTAAGAATCAGGCTCCTAATAAATATCCGGAACCTATTGTTATTAAGGCCCTGCCATCTTCAGACGGGCATAGGCCTTTACTCTGTCCGGTTATAGCTTTACGTATTTATAAACGAAGATCTCAGTTTATCAGAAAGGGACGAAAACGCTTCTTTCTGTCTCTGATGCCTAATAGAAAGGACATTACGGTCCATTCTATTGCTAGATGGATTCAATTAACTATCCGTACTGCTTATGATAATCTATCTTCAACTCAGCAGTCTGTGCTTAAGATTTCGGCTCATGAAGTAAGAGCTCTTTCTACATCTTGGGCTTACGCAAATAGTGTTGCTATTACAGATTTAATGAAGGCTGCATATTGGTCTCAGCCATCCACATTCACGAATTTTTATCTCAGAAATATTGAGTCCATTTCTGGAGACCTGCATTGTTTAGGTCCGTTATCTGTTGCTCAGAATGTCGTCCACTAAACAGTTGCAACTATAGTTATGCAGGCTTTCTGTTCCGGCAGTGACTCCGTCCTGCCACCCTCTTCGCTCTGGGCTATTTTACCCAGGGCAAGGGGAAGGGGGGGGGGGGGGGTGTTCCCTTAGGTCACCTGCTTTATAGTGAAAAGCAAGGGGATACCTCGTCCGGAATCAGTAATTCTGAGTCGTTACCGAGATGGTTTTAAAGTGTAAAGTTAATGTTTAAAATTCATTCATGTCATATTTTTAAAGTGTAGCTCGGTGTGAAGCATTTGTATATGTCACGTGTCAAACGGGCGTTAATATACAATCCTCGGACACTTTTAAAGAGTATAAAGAGTCTCAATTCTCTGGACTAACTTTATTTATTGGCTTACTTTAAAAATAATTAGTATAAAGGGTTATACTGGATGTTAATAGAGAACATGAATGTTATTATGCTCAGTTATGGAGGGTGTTGTGTCTTTCTAATTTATCATAAATAAGAAAGATACATGGAAAGCCTAATACTCCTTTTCTCCTCGAGGGATGACTCTATTATATATAGTTGAGCTTATTGTATTTTTCTCTATGTCCTAGGCCCTCCAGCCTTTTTACTATTCAGCTGTGTCTGGGTCATTGGTACAGTATAAAAATGTTAAAAAATTTTTAGTAATTTATATATTTTTTATACTTACCAATGACCCAGACAGGGATGGCCCTCCCAGGAGTTGGGAACTCGTACCTCCCTGCTGAGTACATAGCGCTGACCAGGCACTGCTTGTAAGAATGATAATTGGCGCCAATTTCGAGACCTCCTTGACACTGCGCATGCGCAGTGGAGGGAAAGTATGGAGGACCATTTAGGACATGATTTTTTCGGTTTTAGATGCAAATTTTGGGGATTGGGGGGGGCAAAATTTGTGTTTGGCCCTAGATTTTTGATAATTAGCACCAGCTATGTCTGGGTCATTGGTAAGTATAAAAAATATATAAATTACTATAAATTTTTTAACTTTTTGATCGTAAGTCGCCTATATTTTTATACTGTACCAATGACCCAGGCTGGTGCTAATTCTCAAAAATCTAGGGCCAAACACTTATTTTACCCCCCAATCCCCAAAATTTGCATCTAAAACCGAAAATTACATGTCCTGTATGGTCCTCCATACTTTTACTCCACTGCACATGCGCAGTGTCATGGAGGTCTTGAAATTGGCGCAATTATTATTCTTTGTTTGGCCCTCAATTTAGTTACATCTCACTGATATTTGTGCTTGTAAATCTCAGTTTAAATGATGCCAGACACATAATTATGAGAGAAATGGTGGATTTAAGGAGGAAATAGAAGGATGAGAGGAAGAAACAGTGGAAGGAAATGTTCAGGGCTGTAACTTATAATTTTTTTTTACGAAATTATTTCATGTTACCTATTTTCGAGGCATGGCCCTGTTGTGGTCATTCTTGTTATGAATGTTCCATTGTTTGATCAGTGTTTCCTCTCTCCCTTTCCTTTATTCCCCCCTAGCTATTCTCCCATGCTTTTGGCATATTTTTTGTAATGTTCATTACTAAAATTTCTTTGGCTGGAGTTTTGGCTAATAATATTCTGTTTTTCCCCATGTTTATGTCCTCACCCTTGGGTGTTTAGGCGTTTTGGTCTGCATCTACCATATGATGTTCTGCAGTTTCTTCTCTGGAAGTCTCTGTTTTGCATCAGATAGTGTTTAAATTGGTAACTGATTTTGGGCCATGTTTATCAGTGCCTGGAGTCATGTTTCCGGTTTGTGTACACTTTTTGTTTATGTTGACAACGGTTACTTCTGATAGTGATTACTTGTCCTCTGCTTAGTTCAGTTCATAGCAAGATACATTAATATTGTCTGTTAGTGTTACATTAATTTTTTGAAATGGTTTTAAAATTTTTGTCCACACTTAGGCTTTTTACCTATTTTCGAGGCATGGCCCTGTTGTGGTCATTCTTGTTATGAATGTTCCATTGTTTGATCAGTGTTTCCTCTCTCCCTTTCCTTTATTCCCCCCTAGCTATTCTCCTATGCTTTTGGCATATTTTTTGTAATGTTCATTACTAAAATTTCTTTGGCTGGAGTTTTGGCTAATAATATTCTGTTTTTTCCCCATGTTTATGTCCTCACCCTTGGGTGTTTAGGCATTTTGGTCTGCATCTACCATATGATGTTCTGCAGTTTCTTCTCTGGAAGTCTCTGTTTTGCATCAGATAGTGTTTAAATTGGTAACTGATTTTGGGCCATGTTTATCAGTGCCTGGAGTCATGTTTCCGGTTTGTGTACACTTTTTGTTTATGTTGACAACGGTTACTTCTGATAGTGATTACTTGTCCTCTGCTTAGTTCAGTTCATAGCAAGATACATTAATATTGTCTGTTAGTGTTACATTAATTTTTTGAAATGGTTTTAAAATTTTTGTCCACACTTAGGCTTTTTTGGGATCCATTTGGGCTCATTGTTCCCATTGGGAACTTGGGCTCTTCTGAAAAATTTTTCAAAAATTTTTTTTTTGAAGTTATTTTCTTTCAAAATGTTATAATGGATTATATTATATTATGTATCTTTGTTTCAAGGGTTAGTGCGAGTAATATGACTGTGTATATTTTTTCTTGATGAAAAAATAATGATCAAATTGTTATGCGAGGATTTCTTCCTCTAATTCTCAGGTTCATTGTGTTTCTTATAGTCAATGTATTCGCACTAATTCTTGCTCTGTGTGTGTTGATTGGAATGACAACGTTGGAGACGTGTGTCACGGTATTTTGTTAGCAGTGAGGGGTCCATTCCGGTCCTCTCTCCGCAAGGTCACTCTACTTGATCAGTCTCTTTTTCAGAATTCAGAGTGATGTTTCCGTGATGTCTTCAACAAGTGTGTCTCCGTCATTGCAGTATTAGGGCTAGCGGAAAGTGCTCAAAGTATTACGACAATTTCCGAAGAGTTCCCTAGTAGGATCGAAGGCATTGATCGTCCGCCTGGATGGATCGGCATCCAGGTTCGTTCGTTGCGGTCCAGAGAAGCAGATTGGGTGATGCGAGCACTATAAAACATCGAATGTGCACACCCAGCAACAACGGATCCGAGGATAGTACGGAGGAAGCCTGTCAGTCCGGTAGCTAGCTCGTCCAGGTCCACCCAGACTGCGAGCGAGAGAGGTCCCCTCTCTCTTATATCAACATCTGCGCCGCGATGTTGTTGTATGTTTGTTCATTAGTCGGAGCTTACATCCCCTTTCCCTGCTCGGGACACTCTCGCATAGACAGCCCGATGCGGCTGTTATATTGGCTTCCTCATCCTCACGTCAACACTCAAGGCCGCACCTTGGCTATGTGACCACAGATTTCCAGGGGGACGTTCCCATATTATATAAATGCAGGATTGAATGTCCCTGGTGCTCCTGCTTTGCCGACCAAGGAATACATGTCGACCAGGTCACTCCATCTGCTAGCCAGGGACACGAGGCTTTTACAGTTCGGATGTTCGCATATTATATAAATGCAGGAATGAACGTCCCTGGAGCTTCCAACGGATAATTACGTAGGACCACGGTTCCACAGGTCTCATTGAGTAACATGAACAAGGTGATGTTACCGTGATGTCTTCGTGAAGTGTGCTTCCGTCGTCACAGTCAAATGAAGAGCTAGCGGTAAAAGTGCTCATGCAGATACGTTAATTGCCTAAGAGGTCCCAAGTAGGATCGAGGACGTTGGCATCCGCTAGCTCGCCCGGTGTAGTGACCATTCATCAAATGGCTCAGCAGCAAGGTTCGTCCGTTGCGGTCCAGGAAGGAGATTTGGGTGATGCGAGCACTATAAAATACAATGTGCACACCCAGTGACGACGGATACGAGGATGGTACAGAGGAAGCCTATTAGTCCGGTTCCTAGCTCATCCAGGTCCATCCGGGCTGCGAACGTGAGAGCTCCCTCTCTCGTACTACAACATTTGGGCCCAGATGTTGTGGTACAAAACGTTCCTCAGTCGGAGCATACGTCCACCGCTCGGGACACTCCGTTATATAGACAGTCCGGAGAGACTGCTCTTCCGGCTTCCTCATCGTCACGGCAGCACACGCGACCGCACCTTGGCTACGTGACCAGTAATATTCAACCAACATCGCCAACCTGGGATTCTACGGCGATCAGGTCACGCCATCCGGTAGCCAAGGATACGAGGCCTTCATACTCTGGACATTCGCATATCAGAAGTATGCAGGAGTCAACGTCCAAGGAGCTTCCAGCGGCTAAATCCTGTAAGACCGCAGCTCCACAGGCCTCCGTTATGGACATGCTACTGCAGATAGCACAAATAATCGCAGCATCCCAGCAACCGACAGTAACTATGTCGGATCAGGAATTATCCGAGGAAGCTGGGTTGGTACGTACCGCTGCAGGTTCAGGCACGGATGACCAAGAATTACAAGTGGTCCGACAGGATGACGAAAGGGATATGGAGGAGTTGTATTTTCCCTTTTCGGAACAACATAATTGCTGTAGAGTGCATCCGGCATTATCATCGGACGTTGTTCCTCCGGACCAAAATGCAGCATTGCCGGATAAGAGACTGATAGCGCCACTGGACATAGAATTCTTAATCAGTTTAAGGACATCGTCCCTCAGTTTCCGACATAGTCCAGAAATGTCTCACGGTCATTTGAACTATTGAATGACGCTATATATGACTTGCTACCTAAATGGGCAGGTCTGGTCTCTTATCGGCAAATGCTCTACATCTGCCTTTCATCAATTCAAGGAATAATTTTGAAACGGCAGGACAGAGCATTCCGAGAGTTTCTCTGTGTCTAGACGACCAGGCCGAAGACCTAGTATTGTCTATACCGTCGTCTATGTCAATTCCAACCACGATGTTGGAAACGACAATATCGTCTAGCAGGGTTTGCTTAGAAGCATTACCGTATGCAGATCACCTTACCAGAGCATTATCATTACGTCTCAAAGGAAAAAGAATTCCAGGATGTACAACCTCCTTAAGAGTTCTTTCAAGGGCCTTAGCATTCTCCACGTATAACTCCGTCCTTTTAGTGGCGATATGGAGTTGGTTAGACGTGACGCGGCCCTGGCTACATCCACGCGTGTGGATAGTAAGGTGAAAAACTCTCTCAGAGTCTCTCATTTAGAAATGTGCTTGAACTTTTATTTTGTTACTGCCTGTATGAACCATGGGTTGTGATCAGAATTTTCTTGATTTTCTCTTACAATAACAATGTATCGAGTTGTACTCAGTTCTTCCATGTACAACAATTATTACTGTTGCACAGAATATTGAAAAAAAAAACAAATATACACAGCTATTGCTAATTCTTTACATAAAATGACAACAAAACTTGTTCATATACTATACATGTACTCGCATATATGTATGTACTTTATTTCATTTATTTGTACATAGAATTACAGATTTTTTATGACTCATTACATAATAAAATATGATTGGATCTGAAGTATAAAATAAATTAATTAGTAAAATAAATATGTAAATCAAATAATGAATGTTTTGTTATTTTACCCCATACATAGTACATTGCATCTCCACTGTAAATGAATTAATCCCATCGGCTGGTGGCAGACCTGCTAAAATCTCATTACCTGTCAGGAGAGACCACCTGTCTTGAGAGACCGTTTTTGCCTTGCAGAAGGGGTGGTCTCTCAAGACAGGTTTCACTGTAGTTGTATCCCTGAAAGAAAACTTCAGTTAGTGTAAAAGAGTGTAACGGCACTGATAAAATTGTCCAGAAAATCTCAAGTTAGAATATTAAAAAACTTGGCTCTCTCAAACAAGATATAGTTGGTTAACTTTGAAACTCCAGTATGGGAAACATGTCTGCAGAAAACATTAGTTTTTCCACAACAGTGAGATGTGTTAGATGAATAACTATATTTTTATAGCAGAACCAATGGTCCAGACTTAGCTGGTGCAATCTCAATAATATCAAGGACCGAACACAAATTTTGAACCTCCAATCCCCCAAATTTGCATGCAAAACCTAAATTTGCAAGTCCCATGTGGCCCTCCATACTTTTAGTACTGTGCATGCGCAGTACCCAGGAAGAGACGGGAATTGGTGCAAAGCATAATTTCTTTTGTTTGGCCCAAGTCAGTAAACATTTGAACTGACATCTGTGCAATAAATTCTCATTTTTGAAGATGCTAGACTGATACACATACATTTCATGGAATCATCAGTTTAGCGGGATGTTGGAAGTGAATAATGGTGATTTTGGATGTTCAGGGCTGTAACTGTATAATTTTTATGTAAAATTATTCACGTTTCCCATTTTTGGGATATGCTTCTGAACATCATCATTTTTACTATGACTCCACTGTTGTTTTGTTAGTGTTACTTCCCTTTCCTCTCCTGAACCCTCCTGTTATACTCCCAAGCTCTTTTGGCAATTTTATTGAGAATTTTTTATTAAAATTCTTGGGAGTTCTTGTTTTACAGAATGGGTATTCCATTTATCCGCTGTGTTTACGTCCTGTTTGTTTACTGTTCTGGACATTTTGTATTCTTGCATCTTGTACCAGATGCATTGTTTTTTCTTTTTATGAAGATCTAGATTTGCATAAGGTGGTTGTTGATCGGTCACTGACTTTGGGCCTCTGTTGTGCCTGTTGTTTGGTCAGTTTCCGGTTTTTCCTCTTGACATTGCTGTCTCTTCAATAACTTTTTGGATACGTATTAATTCAGTGTTTAGTTAAAAATAGTTACTGTTTTTAGCTCACCAACTTTAGTTGTGTGAGCTTATGGCATGGCTCGATCGGTCGGTGTCAGCGTATGAGTCCAATAATTTTAAAGCTTCTGTTTAGGTCACTTACTCACCCTATTTCCATATCATGGCCTTCATAATGCTGCTATATGATGATTATTATCATCTACCATGATTTAACCCCCTCATACCCTGCATTTTAAACATTTTTCTTGACATTTTTAGTTGCATTTAGTTTTCTGTTTAGCTCAGAATTTCATGTTTAACTAAGTGTTTAGGTCAGCTGCTGTGCTCCTTCTCTTCCCATGGCACTTATATTCGTCATACATGTTCCTCAGTATCATTGTTCCATGATTAACCCCTCATATGCTGCATTTTAAACATTTTTTTTAACATTTTTAGTTGTGTTTTGTTTTCTGGTCAGGTCAGAATTTCATGTTTAACTAAGTGTTTAGGTCAGTTGTTGTGCTCCTTCTCTTCCCATGGCACTTATATTCATCATACGTGTTCCTCAGTATCATTGTTCCATGATTAACCCCTCATACTCTGCATTTTAAACATTTTTCTTGACATTTTTAGTTGCGTTTAGTTTTCTGTTTAGCTTGGAATTTCATGTTTAACTTAGTGTTTAGTTCAGCTGCTGTGCTCTTCTCTTCCCATGGCACTTATATTCATCATACATGTTCCTCAGTATCATTGTTCCATGATTAACCACTCATACTCTGCATTTTAAACATTTTTCTTGACATTTTTAGTTGCGTTTAGTTTTTTGTTTAGCTCGGAATTTCATGTTTAACTTATTGTTTAGGTCAGCTGCTGTGCTCCTTCTCTTCCCATGGCACTTATATTCATCATACATATTCCTCAGTATCATTGTTCCATGATTAACCCCCATACTCTGCATTTTAAACATTTTTCTTGACATTTTTAGTTGCATTTAGTTTTCTGTTTAGCTCAGAATTTCATGTTTAACTTAGTGTTTAGGTCAGCTGCTGTGCTCCTTCTCTTCCCATGGCACTTATATTCATCATACATGTTCCTCAGTATCATTGTTCCATGATTAACCCCTCATACTCTGCATTTTAAACATTTTTCTTGAAATATTTAGTTGCGTTGAGTTTTCTGTTTAGCTCAGAATTTCATGTTTAACTAAGTGGTTAGGTCAGCTGCTTTGCTCCTTCTCTTCCCATGGCACTTAATTTCATCATATATGTTCCTCAGTATCATTGTTCCATGATTAACCCCTCATACGCTGCATTTTAAACATTTTTCTTGACATTTTTAGTTGCGTTTAGTTTTCTGTTTAGCTCAGAATTTCATATTTAACTTAGTGTTTTTGCCAGTTTCTGTGTTTTACTTTTAAGAGGTTATGTTTAGGTCAGCTTTGTCGCATGTTATGAGCCTGTTTGATACAGTTCTTGTGTTTGCCAAAGTTTTCTATGAAAGAGGAATGTTGGTGAGCTATAGGGCATTGGCGTCATTCTTGTTTCTATTAGGATACATATTATATCTTATTCCAGTTGTTTAGCTTTAATTACGTAGTGCTTGTCCATATTTAGACTCTATCAGGATACCCTTGAGCTCATGAGGTTCCCTTCGGGTACTTAGGCTTCATTCAAACTTTTTCGAAAAAAATTCATTTAATTTTTTTCGAAAAATTTTGTGATTGTCTATGTTATGTATCCTTGCAATGTTTGTTCTGTATTATTATTTGGGAGTGCAGCGGATTTATGATTTTGGCTTCATTATTATTGTATCTATTATAAATAATTTGGTACCTAGTGTAAGTCCAGGAAGTCTGTCTCAGATTTACATGCTTGTTGTCTGCCTGCAGTCGCTGCACTCCTTTAATACTTGTGCTATGGGATGCGAATGTTGGAAACAGGTGTCGACCTGTGTGGTGAGCGGTGAAGTTCCGATATAGTGTGATGGTGTTGACCATGTTTTTCAGATGGAACATTCAGATGGTGAGAGGGCACAGAGGATGATTCTCTATCCTTCATGGAACAGCACATGAAGACTATGAATTTTATTCATCAGTTCTTCCAGATCTTGTTCCATCTGAACAAAGTCTGCGATTGCTAGGCAAACAAGAGATTTTGTCCCTCGATAAGGGTACCAGCTTTCTAAGGCCACAGTGTAACACACAGATGTGTCTGTCTTCATGGATATAAGACTTTTAGGCTGTGTTAGCTACGCAGAGACTGCTATCTTTTTGGAATAAGGCCGTTAGAAGGAAAGATTACGTTCTTTCCTTCCTGTTGTTGTATCCTTAGGCGTCACAGGCATTTAGTCCTGTTGTTGTAGCCTTAGTAGTCTTATGTGAATTAAGAGTGGACTGTTTCTATGACATTAGCAGCTAACGCCATAGTAGCCTTATGTAATTTAGAGCGTGAGCTTTATAAGGCCGCAGGTGACACAGATATCTGTCTTCATGGAGATGAAGACTTCTATGCTGCTTTAGCTAAGCTGAGACTGCTGTCTCTTTGGAATTAGGGTTGTTAGAAAGAGCGGCCTTTTTTCCTTAGCTTGAGCGACTAACATCGTATGTATCCGTTTAGTGAGCTTTTAAGGTCGCAAGTTACACCAAGATATCTGTCTTCACGGAGATGAAGACTTCTAAGCTGTGCTAGCTGTGCTGAGACTAATGTCTTTTTGAATTGGGGCCATTAGAAGGAAAGAGTACGTTGTTTCCTTCTCGGTGTTGTATTCTTAGGTGTCTGAGGCTTTTTGTTGACGCCATGGTAGTATTAAGAGCGGCCTTTTTTCCTTAACTTGAACTACTAACGTCCTAAGATATCTGTCTTCATGGAGATGAAGACTTCTAAGCTGTGTTAGCCAGGCTGAGACCACTGTCTTTTGGGAATAGGACTGCTAGAAGGAAAGAGTCTGTTTTTTCCTTCTCGGTGTTGTATTCTTAGGTGTCACAGACATTAGTCTTATTGTTGACACCATAGTAGCCTAGCTAGAATTATGAGTGGTGTTTTTTCTCTTTCATGAGTGGCTAGCGTTGTAAGTCTCCATTTAGTGAGCTTCTGGAGCCACAGTTTACAGCCATATAATTGTCTTTACGAATAGGAAGACCTTTAGCTGCGTCAGCTACGCTGAAACCACTGTTTTCTCAAACAAGGTACCATGTTTTTTTTTGTTTAGTTGTCAGGCTTTTAGCCCTATTGATGACACCATATTAGCCTAGTGAGTAATGATGAGCGTTCTTTCAGATGCCTGTAGTTAGTTCCTTTTTCAGGAATATATTTCCTGCAATAATTGGAATGAGGCACAAGGAGTTCAACTAGGTTTTATGACCAGGTGCCGGAACTTCGAAGTATTTCATCACCCGCTTCATTTTATATCCAATCTATTGTCGTGGATTATGATTCCACTCGGAGGATTATGGATATTAGATCTATATGGTGTGTTCATCATGTTCCTCTCCATCCTTTAGTGGCAATATGGAGTTGGTCAGATGGGATGGAGCCTTACGGATTTATACTATCCTAGATCACTAACACTAGAGCGTTATGAGTCATGCCCTGTCAAAAAAATGGTCATGCTTGGTTTTTGACCAGTTATTTTGTTATGATAAGCTTCTGTTCGCTGTTATTACTCTTTTATTGAGAATAGCAGCAGGAGCATAGCTTCGGGAATGTTGCGTGAGGTTTCCTTTTTCCTATAGTTGAAAAAAGGAATATTTTTATACTGTACCAATGACCCAGACTTAGCTGGTGCTAACTCTAAAATATTTAGGGCCAAACGTAAATTTTTTCCCCCAATCCCCAAAGTTTGCATCTAAAACCGAAAATAACATGTCCTATATGGTCCTCTATACTTTTACTCCACTGCGCACGCGCAGTGTCAAGGAGGTCTCGAAACTGCCGCCAAAAGTTATTCTTTGTTTGGCCCTCGATACAGTTACACTTCACTGTTATTTGTGCTTGTAAATCTCAGTTTTAAGGATGCCAGACACATAATTATGAGAGAAATGGTGGATATATGGTGGAAATAGAAGGTGTAGAGGAAAAAACAGTGGAAACAAATGTTCAGGGCTGTAACTTATAATTATTTTACGAAATTATTACATGTTACCTATTTTCATGGCATGACCTTATTGTGGTCATTCTTGCTATGAATTTTCCATTGTTTAATCAGTGTTTCCTCTCTCCCTTTCCTTTATTCCCCACTAGCTATTCTCCCATGCTTTTGGCTTATTTTTTGTAATGTTTATTACTAAAATTACTTCGGAGTTTTGGCTTGGAAACAGAATTATTTTCTGTTTTTTCCCCATGTTTACTTCCTCCCCCTAGGGTTGTTTAGGCGTTATGGTCTGCATCTACCATCTGATGTTCTACAGTTTCTTCTCTGGAAGCCTGTTTTGCATCAGATAGTGTTTAAATTGGTAACTGATTTCGGGCCATGTTTGTTTTAGTGCCTGGAGTCATGTTTCCGGGTTGTTGACACTTTTGCTTATGTTGACAACTGTTACTTCTGACAATGATTACTTGTCTTCTGCTTAATTTAGTTCATAGCAAGATACATTAATATTGTCCGTAAATGTTACATTAATTTTTCAAAATGATTAAAATTTTTGTCCACACTTAGGATTTTTTGGGCTCAGGGTTTCCATTGGGAACTTGGGCTCTTCTGAAAATTTTTTCAAAAATTTTTTTTTTTGAAAATTATTTTCTTTTGAAATGTTATAATGATCTATAATATATTATGCATATTTATTTCAAGAGTTAGTGTGAGTAATATGACGGTATATATTTTTTCTGGTTGAAAAAATATTCTTCAATCGTATTGCGAGGATATCTTCCTCTAATTCACAAGTTCGTTGTGTTTCTTATAGTCAATGTAGTCGCATTAATTCTTGCTCTGTGTGTGTTGATTGATATGACAAATTTGGAGACATGTGTCACGGTTTTTTGTTACGGTGAGAGGTCCATTACGGTCCTCTCTCCGTAGGGTCACTATATATTATCAGTTTCTTTTTCAGAACTCAGAGTGATGTTTTCATGATGTCTTCAATAACTGTGTCTCCGTCGTTGCAATATTAGGGCTAGCGGGAAGTGCTCAAGGTATTACGACAATTGCTGGGAGTTAGCTAGTTCTATCGAAGGCATTGTCGCCCACTAGTCCTCCCGGTGTCGTGACCATTCACCAGGAAAGAATGGCTCAGCACCCGGGTTAGTCCGTTGCGGTCCAGGGAAGCAGATTGGGTGATGCGAGCACTATAAAACTTCAGATGTGCACACCCAGCAACGACGGATCTGAGGATAGTACGGAGGAAGCCTCTCAGTCCGATAGCTAGCTTGTCCAGGTCCCCCGGACTACGAACGAGAGAGGCCCCCTCTCTCTTGCATCAACATCTGCGCTGTGATGTTGTTGTATGTTGTTCGCTTAGTCGGAGCTTACGTCCACTACTCCTGTTCGGGACGCTCCGTCGTATGACAGTCCGACGCGGCTGTTATATTGGCTTCCTCATCCTCGTCAACACACACGACCACACCTTGGCTATGTGACTACAGATTTTCAGGGGACGTTCGCATATTATATAAATTCAAGATTGAATGTCCCTGGTGCTCTTGCTTCGCCAACCAAGGAACACACGTCGACCAGGTCACTCCATCTGCTAGCCAAGGATACGAGACCTTTCTAGTTGGGACGTTCGCATATTATATAAATGCTGGAATGAACGTCCTGGGAGCTTCCAGCAGATTTTTCATGTAGGACCGCGGCTCCACAGATCTCATGGGGTAACACGAACGAACTAGATATTGTTACCGTGATGTCTTCGTAAAGTGTGATTCCGTTGTCACAGTCAGATGAAGAGTTAGCGGCAAAAGTGCTCATGTAGATACATCAATTGCCTGGAGTTCCCTAATACGATCAATGGCGTCTGCTAGCTTGCCCGGTGTCGCGACCATTCACCGAATGGCTCAGCACCCGGGTTCGTCCGTTGCGGTCCAGGAAGGAGATTTGGGTCATGCGAGCACTATAAAATACAATGTACACACCCAGTCACGACGGATACGAGGATGGTACGGAGGAAGCCTATTAGTCCGGTTTCTAGCTCGTCCAGGTCCATTCGGGCTGCGAGCGAAAGAGGTCCCTCTCTCGTATTACAACATCTTGGCTCAGATGTTGTGGTACAAAACGTTCCTCTGTCGGAGTATACGTCTACCGCTCGGGACGCTCCATTATATAGACAGTCCGGAGAGACTGCTCTTTCGGCTTCCTCATCCTCACGGCAGCACACGTGACCGCACCATGGCTATGTGACCTGTGATATTCAACCAACATCGCCGATCAGGGATTCTACGGCGACCAGGTCACGCCATCTGGTAGCCAAGGATACAAGGTCTTCATTCTCCGGACGTTTGCATATTAGAGGTATGCAGGAGTCAGCGTCCAAGGAGCTTCCAGCGGCTAAATCCTATAAGACTGCAGCTCCACAGGCCTCTGTTACGGATATGCTATCGCAGATAGCACAAATTATCGCAGCATCCCAGCAACCGACAGTAACTCTGTCAGATCAGGAATTATCTGACGAAGCTGGGTTGGTACGTTCTGCTGCAGGTTCAGGCACGGACGACCAAGAATTTCAAGTGGTCCGACAGGATGGTGAAAGGGATACGGATGAGTTGTAATTTCCCTTTTCGGAACAACATAATTGCCGTAGAGTGCATCAGGCATTATCATCGGACGTTGTTCCTCCGGACCAAAATGCTGCGTCGCCGGATAAGAGACGGATAGCGCCACTGGATATAGAATTCTTAATCGGTTTAGGGACATCATCCCTCAGTTTCCGACATGGTCCAGATATGTTTCACGGACATTTGATCTGTTGAATGACGCTATATTTATATAACTTGCTACCTAAATGGGCAGGTCAGGTTTCTTATCACCAATATGCTCTACATCTGCCTTTCATCATTTCATTGAATATTTTGAAACGGCAGGACAGCATTCTGAGAGTTCTCCGCGTCTAGACGACCAGGGCAGGAACTAGTATTGTTTTACTGTCGTCTATGTCAATTCCAACCACGATGTTGGAAATAACAATATCGTCTAGCAGGGACAGCTTAGACGCATCATCGTACGCAGATCACCATACCAGAACATTATCATTACGTCTCGAAGGAAAAGAATTCTAGGATGTACAACCTCCTTAAGAGTTCTTTCAAGGGCCTCATGTAAAACTCCGTCCTTTTGTGGCAATATGGAGTTGGTTAGACGTGACGCAGCCCTGGCTACATCCACGCATGTAGAAAGTGAGGTGAAAAACTCTCTCAGAGTCGCTCCGGTCTCTGGAGAGTTTTCTTTGATGGCAAGCTTTCCGCAGTTTATGATCAGTTAACTAAGAAAGCTTTAGACTCTCTGCTATTAAAATTCGCTTCCATATAGTCGGATTCAGCAGCGAAGAGTAGGACAGGCACTTCTGGGACGAATACGTCCAAGGGAAGTTCCTATAGAGGTTCCTATGCATCCTCTAGGTCTTATTCTAGAGACCGTCAGGGTAGCGACTCAGATAGGGGCCATAATTCTGACCGAGACATCCGGTCAGACGTCCCTAGATTGACGAGGCGAGGTGCAGGCCGTGGAGGACATGGCTTCTCCTTCCGCAAGCCTCACAGGACCAGGAGGTAATGGTTTTAACCTCTATCGTGTACTAGTGAGCGGAAGACTGTCGAGTTTCTCAATGATTTGGGATTAGATTACGGACGTCCCTTGGATTCAAGGGGTGATTTTGGAAGGATTAAATTGTTCCTCAAACGAAATCCTCTGTTAACTCGGAGTCCAAGTTGGACTCAGCTTTCATCAGTCAGTAGGATAGACGCTCGCTTCCATCAGAAGTCCAGTCTCTTCTGGAATGATCGCGATAGAGATCGTAGAAATCCAGGAATTTCCAGGCTTCTACAACCATCCTTTTCTGATTCCAAAACCAGACGGCTTATTCCATCCACTCATATTCCGAGCTGGATAACAAGCTGATCGTGGCTCCAAGTTTCTATATGGAGTCCATCCGATCGGTCAGAGCGAGTATTCGGGTGTACGACTATGCTGCATGCATAGATTTCTAGATGCATACTTTCACGTCATGGTACATCAGGCGTTCAGAAAGTATCTTTGCTTCTTTATCATAGGAATTGTGTTTCAGCACCGACCAATGTGTTTCGGTCTGAATCTAGTTCCTGGGCTTTCACTCGAATAACGAATTCGGTAATGATTCATTTCCGAGCACATTCGTCTGCGGTAATGTCGGCCTACCTGGACGACATTCTTCAGAGGTGTGGCAACGAGTTAACGCTTCAGAACGATGTGCAGATTCTGCTTCTATTGATCCGACGTTTCGGTTTCATAAGTAAACGAGGAGAAGTCGGATCTGGTTTTGTCCAAGTCATTTACCCACCAGGGGATGAGCTTCGAGACACATAACATTCTTGTTCGTCTGCCGTTATCCAGAGCACAGAACGATGTGCAAATTCTGCTTCTATTGATCCGATGTCTCGGTTTCATAAGTGAACGAGGAGAAGTCGGATCTGGTTTCGTCCAAGTCATTTACCCACTGGGGGATGAGCTTCGAGACGCATAACATTCTCGTTCGTCTGCCGTTAACCAGAGCGAAATTAATCAGTTGTTATACTCGCTATTGTCTTTGCTCAGACAAGGTCTCAGTGAGAGATCTCATGTGACTGATACGTTTTGCGGAACTGCCGTGATTTTATTCCAATGGGGCGGTTTCGCATTTGTCCTCTCCAAATTTTTTTTAATTCAGAATTGGATGGTGAAGATTATTTCGCTCAATACGGACATCTTCTTGTCAAATCAAGTGAATAAGAGATTCAGACTTGGGCAAGTTTTCAGTGCTTAACTCAAGTAGTTCCACTGCAATTGCCGGTTCCGAGTTTTACAGTTTTGACGGATGTCAGTCAAACACTTTGGGTAGTTTCATTAAACCCAACAGATTTGAAGTGCCAGGGTCTTTTGTTTTCGTAGTTCCTTATTAACAACACAAACATCAAGAATGATGTCATTTTGGCTTGCGCTACGTTATTGAAGAACATTATTCAGAATGCTTGTATGTTAATTCTGTCTGACAACTCGACGGTATTAGAGTATTTTCGGAATTATGGAGGCACTCATTCCATCTTGTTATTCATGTTAATAGAAGGAATCTTTCGGTTGGTACTAGAACATCAAGTTCTTCTATTGGTCCATCATATTCCGGGGTGTCTGAATGTATTAGCGGACTCCCTTCACGGATGGGCCGTTTGTTGCCACCAGAATGGACTTTCGACAAACCAGTATTCAGTCAGATTGCTACCAAGGAGAGCGGCCGATGATCGACTTTTTCGCGACGCATCTCAACAATCAGTTGCAGACGTATGTGTCACAATGTTTGGATCTTCGAGCGTTTGCAGTAAACGCTCTATCGATCTTGTGAAACGGAATAATAAGATATACGTATCTTCCAGTGCCGTTGATTTAGCAGATATTGCTCAATGTAATTATTTCAATGCAAATTCTGTTGGTAGCTTCTCTAGATCCACAAAGACTGAGGATTAATTTACTCAGGCATCTGTTGTGAGACTTGCCGTGGAAGCTTCCTCCACATTTTGGTCCATTCTGTGGTCAGATGGATTCAATCTACTATCAGTTCTGCTAATGATTATATCTTCATTCAGCAGTCTGTGCGTTAGTTTTAAACTCATGAAGTAAGAGTTCTTCTACATCATAGGCTTAAGCTAAAAATGTTGATATTACAGATCTAATGAGGGCTGCATATTGGTCTTAGCCCTCCATTTTCACGATTTTGTATCTAAGAATATTGAGTCCTTTCTGCAGATCTACATTGTTTTGGTCCGTTATTTTTTACTCAGAATGTCGTCTACTAAACAGTGGCAACTATATGTGTATAGGCTTTCAGTTCTGGCAGTGACTCTGTCCTGCTGCCCTCTTTGCTCTGGAGTATTTGATCCAGGGCAAGGGGAAGGGGGGGTGTTCCCTTGGGTCACCTACTTTATAGTGTAAAGCAAGGGAATACTTCCTTTGGAGTCAGTAATTCTGAGTCGGTTCTGAGATGATTTTAAAGGGTAAAGCCTATGTTTACTCATCTGTGTAATATTTTTTAAGTGTTGATTGGTGTGAAGTATCTGTATATATCACGTGATTAATTGGGCGTTAATATACTTTCTTCGAACACTTTTAAATGAGTATATAGAGTCTCAATTCGCAAGACTCCCGTATTTATTGGCTTTCCTTTAAAAAATATTAGTATAAAGGGTTATACTAGATGTTTTAGAGATCATTGAAGTTATTGTGCTCAATTACAGATTGGTGTTGTGTCTTTCTTTTTTTGATACAAATAAGAAAGATACATTTAGCGTATCTCTCCTTTTCTCATTGAGGGGATAGGTTTGTTATAGGTAATTGAGTCTATTGGATTTTCCTTATGTCCTAGGCCCTCCAACCTTTTTACTATTCAGCTAAGTCTGGGTCATTGGTACGGTATAAAAATGTTAAAAAATTTATAGTAATTTATATATTTTTTATACTTACCAATGACCCAGACGGGGATGGCCCTCCCAGGAGTTGGGAACTCTTGCCTCCCCACTGCGTACATAACGCTTACCAGGCACTGGTTGTAAGAATGACTTTTGGCGGCAGTTTCGAGACCTCCTTGACACTGCACATGTGCAGTGGAGTAAAAGTATGGAGGACCATATAGGACATGTTATTTTCGGTTTTAGATGCAAATTTTGGGGATTGGGGGGTAAAATAAGTCTGGGTCATTGGTAAGTATAAAAAAATATATAAATTACTATAAATTTTTTTAACTTTTTGCACTTCCAAGCTTCAATATTACTGCACCGGCCACATTTATATAGCGATTCAAGTAAAGCGGGTGGGGAGGTTCGATATTTGATTTTATGTCAAACCCCCCCCCTCCTTCCAATATGTTAGGCGATTACAGGGCAGGACATAATTCTCTTCCCGTAAGCCTCGTATACATTCAATTATATTCAAGTCTTTCATTGCCCTTCCACTGGCAGGTAGTTTTTGTTCTAATGGTGACTTCAGGGGTGCATCCACTCTTTAGTTGGTTTGCTTCCTGCAGTTGTTCATTCATAGTTCATATACGAGCATATGATTCCTGAACAGTAACTATTTTGGATTCCAAATTCTTTGATGAATACATTCAGTTGATATTGCTAGCCTTTGTGTAACCTGTGAGGCAGGCATGTCAGCTTATCTGGGTGACATTCTCCTAATATGGCAATTAGTCCACTCTTGAGAAGTTTCTTTCAGAGTCGTCTGCTTTTGTTACGACGTATGAGTCTATTCCTCATGTTATAAAATCTCATTAACGCCGTTTTATTCCTTCAGTTTCCTTGTTAAATTTTGTATCGCTCGGGTTACGCCGATGATACAGACTGTATTCAGGCAAGGGTACATGGCGGATTCTGTTGGTTGCGTGCTTAATATGTATTAATCATTGGGCAGCCATATTTCTTGAATAGATTCTCTTAAGTTCTTGCTCAGTGTCAGTATAAGAGCTTATGAGAATTTAGGGCTATTTGGATCAGTAATGGATATTTCTACAGGCTGTCTATGCATACGTTTTCTATTTTTGTCATCATGATTCAGAGTTGTATATTCATTCTCCGAGCAGTCATTGGTTTTAACAGACCTAGGGAACAATGATTTATTTGGGGACAGCCCTTGACAGGTTTTTTAATCATATCCAGTTCCAGGTTCTGAATCCAGTCTTCAACCAGAAGCGGAACAAAGGGGAATTCAACTCTCTCATTCTCATAGAATTGAATGGTTACAATTTGGAAGTTCATTATTGGGATGTACTTGTACAACGGAACGTGGTTACCTGTTAGTTGGGTCCAAAGCATATAAGTTCTCTCCGATAACTTTCCATTGGGATTCGATTGGAAAAGTTTAAGGTTATACATATTAATATCACCGATTCTCGTATCCAGATACGGCATACATTTTAGAAGTTTTCGATTTTAGTATATGAGAGCCTTTTAGGTGAATATATACTTCAGTTCGCCTTTTATTTCTCAGAGGAGATTCCTGTTTTAGGTTTCTTTTCTTATATTATTCAGTACTGCTTTATCATTGATTCCAGGCCACTTTCCTCCTTGTTTTGAAGGTTAATTCCTTCAAAAAAGGGGGGGGGGGATTTTGCCTTGCCTCCTCTGGCCTTATAGTAAGTGTGTAACCATGGGTGAAACTGTTATTGTCTATAGATGATACTGATCTTTATGTACAGCTCTTTGCATTGTATACGGCGTGTGTTTGTGGGCGTTAGTCTCCAACTCTCGGACGCACCTTTCCTAATTTTAAGCATCTTATTCTGGTCTAGCCTTAAAATTGGGGGCTTGTTACACCGTATTAGCATAATCTTTATGGTAAGGAATAAGGATTCACTTGGATATTGCTCCTTATTTTGATGGTATATCCTTCTCTATTGTTGTATAGAGAGGGATATATGTAATTCCTCATATTTTAATCTCCTTTTCTCAGTTGGGAGTCCTGCAGGCTTAGGAGCTGAAATTTAGTCTGCTATTCCTTCAAGTCCTAGGCCCTCCAGCCTTTTTAGTCCCGTACCGGCATCGCCTGAGGGGACTATAGGTTTGCACTCTGTCTATCCGTCAGTCTGTCAGTCTGTTAGTCTGTCAGTCCATCAGTCTGTCAGTCACACTTTCGTTTTCCGGAGTTTTTTTTGAAACGCTTCAACAGAATGATTTTCTTTTTGGTAAACTTTTATAGAACGATGACTTACAGATCAAGTTTGAGTTTCATGCTGATTGCATTATTCTTGTGTGAGTTACGGCCCTTGGAAATATGGAAAAGCACCAAAATATCAGTTTTCTGGAGTTTTTTTTGGAAATGCTTCATCGGAATGATTTCATTTTTGGTAAACTACTATAGAACGATGACTTACAGATCAAGTTCGAGTTTCATGCTGATTGCATTATTCTTGTGTGAGTTATGGCCCTTGGAAATATGGAAAAGCACCAAAATATCAGTTTTCTGGACTTTGTTTGGAAACGCTTCAACGGAATGATTTCATTTTTGGTAACCTACTATAGAACGATGACTTGCAGATCAAGTTTCATTTACACTCTGTCCATCCATCCGTCAGTCAGTCAGTCTGTCAGTCATACTTTAGTTTTCCAAACTTTTTTTGGAAATGCTTCAACTGAATGATTTCATTCTTGGTAACCTACTATAGAACGATGACATATAGATCAAGTTTGAGTTTCATGCTGATTGCATTATTCTTGTGTGAGTTATGGCCCTTGGAAATATGGAAAAGCGCCAAAATATCAGTATTTTTATACTGTACCAATGACCCAGACATAGCTGGTGCTAACTCTTAAAATTCTAGGGCCAAACACAAATTTTGCCCCCCAAACCCCAAAATTTGCATCTAAAACCAAAAGAAATCATGTCCTGAAGGTCCTCCATACTTTGCCCTCACTGCGCATGCGCAGTGTCAAGGACGTCCCGAAATTGGCGCCAATTATCATTTTTTGTTTGGCCCTTCATCAGTTAACATCTCACTGATCTTTGTGCTTGTAAATCTCAGTTTAAATGATGCCAGACACATAAATATTGGAGAAATGGTGATTCTAAGGAGGATATAAAGGGAGGAGAGGAAAAAGGAGTGACAGAAAATATTCAGGGCTGTAACTTAAAATTTTGTAATGAAATTATGTTAAGTTGCCTATTTTTGAGGCATGGGCCTGTTGTTGACATTCTTGCTATGAAGTTGCACTGCTTATTCAGTGTTTCCTCTCCCCTTGTCCTTTAAGTCCCCCCTTGCTATTCTCCCATGCTTTTGGCATATTTTTCAGTAAGATTACTACTAAAATTTCTTGGGAGACTTAGCTTGGTAACAGAATGAATTCTGTTATTTTCCCCATGTTTACGTTCTCACCCATGGGTGTTTAGACGTAGTGTTCTGCATCTACCATCTGATGTTCTGCAGATTCTCCCCTGGAAGTCTCTGTTTTGCATCAGATAGTGTATATTTTGGTAACTGATTTCGGGCCAGGATTGTCAGTGCCTGGAGTCATGTTTTCTGGTGTTTATACACTTCTTGTTTACATTGGCAACAGTCTTTGTTTTTGATTTCAATTGTTTTTTCAATGTTAATGGATCATGTTATTATGTATCTTTGTGTTCAGGGGTTCGTGCGAGTATTAGGACTTATTGTTGTCTTTTCACAATGAAAGGATATTGTTCAAATTGTAATGAGAGGAAATCTTCCTCTGACTTTCATGATCATTGTATTAATTGTAGTCAGTGTACTCGCACTAACTCCTGTTCAGTATGTGAATATTGGGATGACAAACATTGGAAACGTGTGTCACGGTATGTTGTTAGCGTGGAAAGGGCTATGCCGGTCCTTTCTCCGCAAGGTCACTCTAGTTTATCAGTTTCTATTTCAGAGGAACAAGAACAGGGTGATGTTTCCATGTTATCTTCCAAAGGTGCGCTTCTGTCGTCACAATCTAATGAAGAGCTAGCGGCAAAAGTGCTCATGGAGATACGCCAGTTGCCTAAGAGGTCCCTAGTAGGATCGACGGCGCTGTCGTCCGCTAGCTTGCCCGGTGTAGCGTCCATTCACCGAATCGTTCGGCAGCCGGGTTCATCCGTTGCGGTCCAGGAAGGAGTTTTGGGTGATGCGAGCACTATAAACATACTAGGTGCACACCCAGTGACGGCGGATAAGAGGAGAGATCGGAGGAAGCCTTGTAGTCCGGTTCCTAGCTCGTCCAGGTCCAGCTGGGCCGCGAGCGAGAGAGGCCCCTCGCTCGTACAACAACATCTGGGACCAGATGTTGTGGTACAAAATGTTTCGCAAGCGGAGCATACATCCGCCGCTCGGGACGCTCCGTTATATAGGCAGTCCGGAGAGACTGTTCAGGCTTCCTCATCCTCTCAGCAGCGCACACGACCGCACCTTGGCTACGTGACCGCGGATATTCAGCCAGCTTCGCCGATCAGGGATTCAACGGCGACCAGGTCACGCCATCCGGTAGACAGGGACAAGAGGCCTGTAGACTCCGGACGTTCGCATAAGATAAGTATGCGGGAGTCAGTTGATGCGGAGCTTCCGGCGGCTAAGCAGCGAAAGACCGCTACTCCGCAGGCCTCGATGACGGACGTGCTAGCTCAGATAGCACAAATTATCGCAGCATCCCAGCAAACGACAGAATCGTTGTCGGATCAGGAATTATCCGACGGCGCAGGGTCGGTACGCTCAGCCGAAGCATCGGGTGTGGACGACCGGGAGCATCATGAGGTCCGACCGGATGGCGAAAGGGATATTGAGGACTTGGAGCTATCCCTTTCGGAACAACATAAAGCTGCTGTAGATTTCATCCGGCACTACCTTCCGCAAGTTGTTCCGTCGGGCCAGACTGCTGCGATACCGGACAAGAGACTGATAGCGTCATTGGACACTGAATTTTTTGAGCGGTTCAGAGACATCGTCCCTGAGTTTCCGTCTCAGTCCAATAATGTCACAAGAACATTCAAATTATTGAACGACGCTATCTTTAAGCTGGCTTCCAAAACAGGCAAAGCTGGTTTCTTGTCCGCCAATGCTCTTAACCTGCCTTTCATCAATTCAAGGAATAAATTCGATATGGCAGGACAGGGCATACCGATAGTTCCTCTGCGTCTAGACGACGAGGCGGAAGACTTGGAATTGTCATTACCGTCGTCTATGTCCATTCCAACCGCAGCGTTGGAAACGACAATTACGTCAAACAGAGCCAGCTTAGACGCTTTATCATACGCAGACCACCTTACAAAGGCGTTATCACTGCGTCTTCAAGGGAAAGAATTCCAGGATATACAATCCTCATTAAGACTTCTTTCAAGGGCAGTGGCTTATTCCACGTATAACTCCGCCCTTTCAGTGGCAAACCTGGAGTTGGTTAGACGTGACGCAGCCCTAGCTACATCCACACACGTGGATAGTAAGGTGAAGAACTCTCTCAGAGTCGCTTCGGTCTCCGGAGAGCTTCTCTTCGATGGCAAGCTTTCAGCAATCTATGATAAAATTACTAAGAAAGCTTTGGATTCTCTGCTTTTTTAATCCGCTTCTAAAAAGTCGGATTCAGCAGATAAGAGTAAGACAGGCACTTCTGGGACAAATACGCCCAAGAGAGGTTCCTATAGAGGTTCCTTTGCGTCCTCTTGGTCTTATTCTAGAGACCGTCAAGGCAGCGACTCACGTGTGGGATGTTTTTCGGGCCGAGACAACCGGTCTGACGTCCCGAGGTCGGCGGGTCGTGGAGGACGTGGTTTCTCCTCCCGCAGGCCTCGCAGGTCCAGGAGGTGATGGTTTGAACCTCTATCGTGTTCCGGTTGGCGGAAGGTTGTCGAGTTTCACAGAAGAGTGGGCGTCGTTTACGGATGACCCTTGGGTGAGAGGGGTGATTTCGGAAGGACTAAGAATATCCTTCAAACGAAAGCCTCCATTAACTCTAAAGTCCAAAATGGACTCAACTTCCGTCAAATCCGCAGAAAAGAGACGCTCTTTTATCGGAGGTACAGTCTCTTTTGATGAAGAATGCGGTAGAGGTCGTAGAAGACCAGGAATCACCGGGGTTCTACAGCCATCTATTTCTGGTTCCGAAACCAGACGGCTCATTCCGTCCAGTCATAGATTTGAGCTGGATAAACAAGCTGATCGTCGCTCCGAAGTTCTATATGGAGACGATTCGATCGGTCAGAGCGAGTATTCGGGTGAACGATTATGCTACAAGCATAGATCTCAAAGATGCGTACTTTCACGTCATGGTACATCCGACATTCAGAAAGTATCTACGCTTCGCAGTCCTAGGAGTTGTATATCAATTCCGGGCGATGTGCTTCGGATTGAATCTAGCGCCCTGGGCTTTCACTCGAGTAATGAACTCGGTAATGATGTATTTCCGAGCTCATTCGTCTGCGGTAACGTTGGCCTACCTGGACGACATTCTTCAGAGGTACGGCAACGAGTTAACGCTTCAGAACGATGTGCAGAATCTGCTTCTATTACTCCGACGTCTCGGTTTTGTTATAAACGAGGAGAAGTCGGATCTGGTGCCGTCCAAGTCATTCACTCATCTGGGAATGAGCTTCGAGACGCACAACAATCTCGTTCGTCTGCCATTAACCAGAGCGAAGTTAATCAGTTGTTACGCTCGCTATTGTCTTCATGCAGACAAAGTCACAGCGAGGGAGTTCATGAGACTGATAGGTCTGTGCGGAGCCGCTGCGGATCTCATTCCGATGGGGCGGTTGCGCACTCGTCCTCTCCAAATTTTCTTGACTCAGAATTGGAGTGTGAAGATTCATTCGCTCGATACAGACGTTCTCTTGTCAGATCAAGTGAAACAAGAGATTCAGACTTGGGCAAACATTCAGTGGTTGACTCAGGGAGTTCCGCTGCTGTTGCCGGATCCGAGTTTTACGATTATGACGGATGCCAGTCAAACAGGTTGGGGTGCAACATTGATCCCAACGGATTCGAGGTGCCAGGGTCTTTGGGATTCACAGTTTCTAAGCAAGCACATAAACATCAAGGAAATGATGTCAATTTGGCTTGCGTTACGCCATTGGATGGACGTTATTCACAAAGCTCATGTCCAAATCCTGTCCGACAATACGACAGTAGTGGCGCATATCCGGAACCAGGGAGGCACTCATTCCGTTACGTTATTCAATTTAACGGAAAGAATCCTTCTGTTTGCTCTAGAACACCAAGTTCTACTTTCGGTCCGTCATATACCGGGTCGTCTGAATGTACTAGCAGACTCCCTTTCACGAAAGGGTCGCTTGTTGCCGTCAGAGTGGACTCTCAACAAACAGGTATTCAATCAGATTTGCTACCAATGGGAATGGCCAATGATAGACTTATTTGCGATACATCTCAACAATCAGTTGCAGACGTATGTGTCACCATGTCCGGAACCACGAGCATATGCAGTAGACGCTCTGTCGATCTCATGGGACGGAATGATAGGATATGCGTATCCTCCAGCGCCGTTAATTCAGGAAGTGTTGCTAAAGATAAAACAATCTCAATGCAAGATTCTGTTGGTAGCATCTCTGTCTCCACTGAGACCGTGGATAAATCTACTCACGTGTCTGCTGTGGGACTTACCGCGAAACCTTCCTCCACGGGAGGATCTTCTTTCGCAGGGGAAATCGCGTCAACTTCATCACAACCCGCAAGGTCTCAACCTTCACGTATTTCCGTTGTGCGGTCCTTCTTGCATGGCAAGCACTTTACAGGACGAGCAGTTGATGCGATTTCTAACTGTAGGAGGACCTCCTCTTCGCTAAACTATGCGGCTAAGTGGAAGGTTTTTCGTCATTGGTGTAGGGATCATTCTGTTGATATTTTTGATCCCTCCATACCAGATATTGCAAACTTTCTAGTATACTTGTTTGACGAGATCAAACTGCAGCCTGTTACTATTAAGGGTTATAGGTCTATGTTATCTGATACCTATGCACACCATGATAGTTTACAAATTGGATCTAATGTCTCTTTATCTAAGTTAGTTAGAAACTTCTCGATAAATAGACCCAGAACTCTTAGATTAATTCCTAAGTGGAATTTAGCTTGGGTTCTTCTTAAACTGAAGGAAAAGCCATTTGAGCCTTTGGGACAGTAGATTTCAAATTCTTGTCTTATAAGACAGCTTTTCTCTTAGCTTTCTCTTCGGCTAGAAGAGTCAGTGAGCTTCATGCACTATCGGTGGACGATTCTAACTATCGTAGTGTCGGGAACATTATCACCTTCACTACTAATGTTGGATTTTTAGCTAAGAATCAGGCTCCTAATAAATATCTGGAACCTATTGTTATTAAGGCTCTGCCGTCTTCAGACGGGCGTAGGCCTTTACTCTGTCCTGTTAGAGCTTTACGTATTTATAAACAAAGATCTCAGTTTATCAGAAAGGGACGAAAATGCTTCTTTCTGTCTCTGATGCCTAATAGAAAGGACATTTCGGTCCATTCTATTGCTAGATGGATTCAATTAACTATCCGTACTGCTTATGATAATCTATCTTCAACTCAGCAGTCTGTGCTTAAGATCTCGGCTCATGAAGTAAGATCTCTTTCTACATCTTGGGCTTACTCAAATAGTGTTGCTATTACAGATTTAATGAAGGCTGCTTATTGGTCTCAGCCATCCACATTCACGAATTTTTATCTCAGAAATATTGAGTCCATTTCTGGAGACCTGCATTGTTTAGGTCCGTTATCTGTTGCTCAGAATGTCATCCACTAAACAGTTGCAACTATAGTTATCCAGGCATTCTGTTCCGGCAGTGACTCCGTCCTGCTGCCCTCTTCTCTCTGGGCTATTTGACCCAGGGCAAGGGGAAGGGGGGGGGGAGGGTGTTCCCTTAGGTCACCTGCTTTATAGTGAAAAGCAAGGGGATTCCTCCTCCGGAGTCAGTAATTCTGAGTCGTTACCGGGATGGTTTTAAAGTGTAATATTAATGTTAAAAATTCATTCATGTCATATTTTTAAAGTGTAGCTCGGTGTGAAGCATTTGTATATGTCAAGTGTCAAACAGGCGTTAATATACAATCCTCGGACACTTATAAAAGAATATAAAGAGTCTCAATTCTCTGGACTAACTTTATTTATTGGCTTACTTTAAAAATAATTAGTATAAGGGGTTATACTGGATGTTAATAGAGAACATGAATGTTATTGTGCTCAATTATGAAGGGTGTTGTATCTTTCTAATTTATTATAAAATAAGAAAGATACATGTAAAGCCTAATACTCCTTTTCTCCTTGAGGGGTTGACTCTATTGATATAGTTGAGCTTATTGGATTTTCCTCTATGTCCTAGGCCCTCCAGCCTTTTTACTATTCAGCTATGTCTGGGTCATTGGTACAGTATAAAAATGTTAAAAAATTTATAGTAATTTATATATTTTTTATACTTACCAATGACCCAGACGGGGATGGCCCTCCCAGGAGTTGGGAACTCATACCTCCCCGCTGAGTACATAGCGCTGACCAGACACTGCTTGTAAGAATGATAACTGGCGCCAATTTCGGGACTTCCTTGACACTGCGCATGCGCAGTGAGGGCAAAGTATGGAGGACCTTCAGGACATGATTTCTTTTGGTTTTAGATGCAAATTTTGAGGATTGGGGGGCAAAATTTGTGTTTGGCCCTAGAATTTGAAGAGTTAGCACCAGCTATGTCTGGGTCATTGTTAAGTATAAAAAATATATAAATTACTATAAATTTTTTAACTTTCCGGACTTTTTTTGGAAACACTTCAACGGAATTCATGCTGATCACATCTAGGTTATAACATTTGTATAATTATTAATGCTCTTTAGTCCGGTAGGGGACATTGTATTGTTTAAGCGATACGTGCGCTCTTGTTACTATTCAACTAAGTCTGGGCCATTGGTTCTAGTATAAAAATATGATAAATTTAAAGTAATTTGTATATTTTTGTACTTAACAATGGCCCAGAGGGAGATGGCCCTCCCATGAGTGGGCACTCATATCTCCAAGGCCGAGTTATAACATTAGTAGGCACAACTAGGAAGAATGATGCTTGGCACCAATTCCGGTCTCTTCCTGGGTACTGCCGATGCGCAGTACTAAAAGTATGGAGGGCCAGATAGGACTTTCAGATTTTGGTTTTGTATGCAAATTTGGGGGATTGGGGGGGGGGGGGGGGTCAAAATTTGTATTTGGCCCTTGATATTATTGAGGTTGCACAAGCTATGTCTGGGCCATTGGTAAGTATAAAAATTATACAAATTACTTTAAATTTGTCATTTTCAAGACTGTTTTTGGAATCAACACAAAAAAGTCTCTCTCCCTCCTCATAAAATTTATGGAAATATGCTTGAGAAACAAGAAATCTTCTAAGATAAGCTTTACATTCATCATGGGATACAATGCCAGAGGACCAGTTCTACACTGGGCAGTTATCACTTAATCGTTCTTGTTTTGCTTGAGTCTTCAGCAAACACGATAGCATCCTTTTCAGTTTATGCATTCAGAGTGTAGAAACTTCATAGGCTTTAAAAATATTTTGATACTGTGTATGTAGCATCCTAAGTGAGGTGAGATTCAAATTTGTTCAACTGAAGACCCTGTGGTCATATTTGATTTCCCTATTGGAACTCTGAACTTTAACTTAGTGTAGCATGATGAATATTCTTTAAAAATCTTCTGCTTCAGATCTACCAATCAGAATATTTGATATGCAGTATCGTTTGGAGTTTCAGAATCACTTTTAAACAAATCAGTTCCACGGGGTCATATTTGAACTCCTTTTGGGAGCCGAAATTTTAACTTTAACTTACTACAATGGAGGAATATTCATTAATAAACCTTCTTCAGATCTACCAGTCAGAATCTTTTGATATTTGGTTTGCAGTATCCTTAATGGGGGTCAGGTTCCAGTTTGTTCAAATTAAGTCCCTGGGCTATGGGGAAATTCCTTTAACCGGTTGAGTGCTAGAAGCCACTATCATGGCTTTCTTGAAAAGTGCTGAAAGCCATTTTAGCAGCATTGCCCTTTAAGCATTTGCTTAATAGCAAGATTAATGTTTATATAAAATTGTTTTGTTACAATTCATTGGAGAGTGTCTGAGGGCACTCTCCAATAAATTGTTACAAAACAATTATTTATGAATAATATATTCTTGTTTAGCTAAGAATCCCTTGTTGGTAGCATGGTATCTTTGAAAAAAAATTGCGTGTTACAAATCATCTTTAAAAAATAATTTAGCACTCTACCAGTTAAAAATCTCCTTCGTCAGATCCACCTGTCAAACTCTTTTGATATTTGAAATATGGCATTTCTTTAGAGGTTCAGATTTCAGTTTGTTCAAATCAAGTCCTGTGGGTCATATTTGGGCTCCCTGTGGGATTCCAACTTTTAACTAAGTACAATATAAGGACTATTCCTTAAAAGTCTTCTTCACGCTCACATAGTATTGTCATCTTTTGTCACATAGTATTGACATCCTTAGTGTGGTGAGATTCCAGCTTGTTCAAATCAAATCCTGGGTTCAAATGTTGGCTCCCAATGGGAGCCCAAATTTTATCTTAGTGCAGCATGAGGAATGTTCTTGGAAGAGCTTCTTCTTCAGATCCACTAGGCAGAATCTTTTGATATTTGGTATATAGCGTTTTTATAACTCCTAGATTAATGTTTGTTCAGCATTGAGTCTAGTTTAAAAGAATGAAAGCAGTTTTAAAATGTATTAAAAAGGTTGATTACTTTAACCCTTTACCTTACACGAAAGGAAGATGGCACTTGCAAACAACATTCTTGTATAAGGCCATACAAAGTTGATTGTCTGTTTCTCAGGCCATTTTTTCCAAAAAAGCATGCGGGCGGGCATTTTTTTTTTTTTCTTTTTTTTTTCTCCCCAAGAGGTTGTTTGTAGTAATTTGACCCCCACCCAAACGCCTGGTGGACCACGCAAAATTTCGCAAATATATTGGTTATTCACCATAGGGGTGTTGGGTCGTAAATGAAGTGGGGTTTGAATGTTTGTTTTTTCAGTGAAACGTGAAAATTATAACACAGGACGAAAGTCACGAAACGCCTCGTGGGTGAAACGTCTCGGGTTGAAACGTCTCTGGGACAAAGCAAATGTCGAAGTGCCAACTTTCAGAGATTTATTTTACCAAAAAAAAAAATCCTTTCACAACCTGCCTAATAAAATCGTGAATCGCAATTTTTCCCCATTATATTCAAAATTATCACAACCCATTTGAACGGGCAGTTCATCCATAATCATATTTTTTTTAAATCTGAAAATGAAATACAAAACAAATGTTTGTGTGTTTTTATTAACCAATTCGCCCGCACATACCTGCCTATATGCGATTTATTTTCAACTATGACTGTTACTTTTATATCAAGCAATGGTTACTATTAGTTATCCAATTATCCTGCATCTCAAATGCATTTATTTAAATTAACTGGGAAACTCGTAACGGTTTCAAATAACAGTACACAAATTCCCAATGACGGCCATTTACAATACAAATGTTACTAAAAATAAATGCCAGGAGACTGTGTTCCATTCAACATAGTACCTGACTTTGCAGACTTTCTGAGGGTTGGTGCAAATCAAACGTGGTGCGAATCGACCATTCCTCTTTGTGACTGTTTGTTGTTAGACTGAAAGACACCTTCGTTCTTGCTGTCATTATGACTTACCTTTTACAGAATAAAACACTTTCTGTCGTGAATATTGCTAAAACCCACCCACTTTATTAAGGTATGATGTAGAAAAAGCTTGAAGTTTGTTAATTTAAAATTTGTGAACGCATCGATATTGATTTACCGAAATGAGCACAATATCTCAATTTTTTTTTTGAAGATTTTTTTGGTGTCATAAAAAGGTTGCATGCGCACCAAAAATGACCATGCGCGTGGGCCTGAGAAACAGAGGTTCTTTTTTTATGGCCTAACTAATTTTTTATAATTTTTTGCATCAAAAACAAGCTTATGACCCCACACTGGAATGAGCTGAACAAGTTTATTCCAATGAGGGGCCATTAGCTATGTTTTTGAGACAAAAAAAATAAAAAAATAATGAAAATTGAATGGTAATTTTTGTGAATAGAGCTGGGACCCTGCAGTGAAATACTGTCCTCTGGTATAATCAAAATTGCTGCAGTGTTAAAGAATGTGTTCCAATATCAACCCCTGCTGGCAAGGAACATACTCGCATATTACCCTCTAACAAAAAGGACTCTTTTGAATATAAATAATGCTACAAACAAGTATGTTTTCAACAGGTTATAACATGTTAATGGTACAATAATTCTGATTTCTAGATCAGTCTGTATTTTATTTTTGCCTGTATAAATGGTCCCATAAAATGTAATAAAATGCTAATGGTAAATAGAAGTGTGTGTTTCAAACTGACCCTGAACATTTTGTACATTTCCCACAAACGTATCTGAATAAAAGTTTTGTCTGCTGTGATATTTCAAAGTGTTAATTGATACTGTTATAGGTGAATCATCCTCGATATAATCAGAGAAGGGTTAGTTGTGTCAAATTCCTCGGAGAACTCTACAACTACAGAATGGTGGAGTCTGCGGTCATCTTTAAAACACTTTATTCTTTGATCACATTTGGGGTGTCAATGGAGGGTGAGTATATATGTAAAAGTCAAGAAATCATCTTGCACAACCTGTATAGAATGTTATTATCAAGCCTGAAAATTAGCAGACTGTCATCGGCAGAATGAGGTCTCCCTAAATTTATCCTGTGTGAACCTCAGTCTGAATCAAGTTGTCAAGCCTAAACAGAAAGAGGTACCCAGAGGATAAATTGGCCCACTGTATGTGATTGCATCAGCAAATTCACCCTCTGCGGAGCTCATTCAGCAAATGACAGATTGTTTATTTCCTGGTTATTATCTTCCTTCTTAAAAAGATATGAATAACAACTTTACCACTAAAAATATTCAGTGAACAATAATATTCACTTAAGCGTGTTTTGGTTAGTTCCATTACTCCTGATTTGTAACCAAAATGCATCTAATAGATCAAATCTGTACTCAAGATAGGGCAAACAGTTTGATGTTCAACAATGACATGTAGTTAACTGGGAGAGTGCTGGAAGCACATATTTGGGCTGTTTTCTGAATTACAGGTACTGAATCTTAAAGGTTTCATATTCAGTGGAAGCGCTTCATATTATCATTGAAGTTATATTATTTACTCTATAAAGATTTGAATTGTTATAAAATTATGGGAGTGTGCCATTTGGCACTTTCCCATAAATTGTAACAAAGCAAAGACAAGTGACCAAATTTTTCTGACCAAAAATAATTTAGCACTCTATCAGTTAACAGGGTTGTTCTATTAGTCAGTATTTAAATAATTAATATTTTGAATATCATTTTTTTCAAAAGGTGAAATGAACTTGAAAAACCAATTTGACGACATGAAAATAATATTTGTCTGTACCTTATATTTCTTTTACTTGATATTATTTCTCAAAAAAGTGATAGTTTTCTGAGCTTTAAGAATATGAATTAAATACCTGATATATGCACGAAACAACCATACTATCACTTTTATGTCAAGTAAAAGAATTATCAAATACAGACAAATATTATTTTCATGTCGCTGCCACCCCCCCCCCCCCCCCCCACCCCCCACCATCCCCCAACCATTCAGTTGATTCCAACTTGTATCATTCCCTGAAAGTGTCTGTAGAGTGATACACACATTTTTTCAGTACAAACAAATATTTTATCAATCAAATAAAGTATCTGTTCTTTTTCCTCTTTAGTTTGGCATCTACCTTTGTTTTACAGCATCACTGAATGTGTCTATAACTGATTGATTCCCTGGAAGTAGGGCAGTGCTTATATGCCCCTTCTGAGGCAGTATATAGTAAAGAGCTGCATATGTTTGAAAGTTAGTTATATGTTCATCCATAATACAACCTGCCTGGAAATAAGCAATCTCTCATTTGCAGAATTAGGTCTCCAGAGGGTGAATTTGCTTGTGCTATCCCATACACTGGGCTAGAATCCCCCAATTTATCTTCTGGGGTACCTCTTTCTGTTTGGGCCTGACACCTTGATTCAGATTGAGGTTCACAGGGGATAAGTTTACAGCAGGGAAGCATCACCAGATTCACCCTCTGGGGACCTCATTCTGTAGATGACAGTCTGCTTATTTCCAGGCTTGAATACATGTTCACTGCCTTAGCTCCACTACTATTTGTTGGATTCAAATAGTTTTTGGCATGCTCCTACCTTATCATGGGGAAACGATCCAGAGGCAAAAGAAATACCACTTCTTGAATATTTAAAGAGTTATTTTTCATTTGGCTGATTATTACAGATATGTTTGTCCAATATGTTTAGTGCTTTAGCATTATCACATTTTGTTGGATTAAAAATAATTATACACCCACTCAAAGAAAGGGGATAGACTGGATTATATCTGCCCAACAGTTTGTCCATAATCCATTATTTGTCTGTCCATCCATAAGTCTAGGCATCCGTTAATCCAAACAAACATACATGGATCAACAGACGAATGATAAGGCACAATGGAAGATATGACAATGGTGAGAGGGGATGAACAGGATGTCACATTTTGGGTTCTGACAGCCATCAATAGTTGCCTCATCAGCCATTTTGCTCTAAAAATTGCAGTTAAACTTTTCAAGCAAGAACTTCCAAATGGTGATTTGGTTGTTGATTATTTTTGGTATGGAAATTAAGTTACACAATCTACATAACATGGTATTCATTTTTTCTCTTGTGCAAAAGTATGCAAATTAGCCAGCCAGATAATGTTTTAATTTTAGAATGGTTTGTATACATGTGTGTTTGTTTGACATCTTCCATATGGATAGTTTGATTATCAACAGACTTGGCTCATGGGTGAATGTGATCCTCGTGATTGCCAGAGTGGGGTTAGATTTTATGTTCCTGCTTTGAAAGAACCAAAAAATACATGGAAATTTCCCCAAAATGTGGCTGTGTTTATCTGTTCTGTATCTCCGCCCATGTGGATGGTCCAGTCATCACCAGAGTTCAGTCACAGGTGTTTGTGGCCTTTACAATTACCACTAGGGTGGGGGTCCCTACTTTAAAACAAAGACAGTAGTTCCACATATCCCATGTGAATGGTGATGGTATATATGCATCTCTCAATTGCTAATGGGTGTTTCTTCTCTCTGCTGTAAAACAAAGGCAATAAGGTATGAGCCTATTATTACAAATTCTCCATCGTGGCATTATGGGAGGGGGCATGTGCCATGTTTGACATTTCTGTGGTTCAGGTTACATGACTTCATTCCTTTATAGTATTAACTGACCATAGATGCTGAATGTGACCTTATGTTCTGTGAACAACTTTTTCAGTTGTGCGATTAAGGCTCCTTGGGGCATCTTGATTTAGAAATATTTACCATCCAGACACAGTGCCATGCTCGGCTTAGCACTGTTGGGGTATGCCAGTACTTCTGGTGCAATCTCTTGTTTTTTCACCATTCTGCCTTAGATGGGGAAACAAATTTTATGGGCTGATGGATACCCTTGCATGTTTTGTTTCAATGTTTCTTCTCGTTTCCTTACTTGGAAGTACATAAAAAAATCTCTTGATTGCTTCACACTTATTGTTTGTAGCTTACCTTGATGAAGTCAATATTGTCCTGGTGCATACAGATGTCTGTCCACGATCTGCCCACAAAGCTTGCAGTTCTTTTTCAGTCTTCACCAAACTGATATGCATGTTCAGGTTCATGCCCAGATGAGAATGTCCCATTATGGTCACAGTCGGCCACCCACAATGGCCCCAATTTGGCCAATTTGGATTTCTTCAGCAGAGGTCACATTCATTTATCCATTTTTTTTTAATATGACAGGGTGACTTAGTATGATAAGTTGATCAGAACATCCTATTTTGTCAACGGTTGACTGGCAATAATGGCCACCACAGCAGCCCTCTTTAATATCTTCAAAACACTGTCTACAATTCTTTTGGCACATTTCTTGTTAGATTATCATGAAATTTTGTGTGCATGTTCGTGTTCATACCTAAGTGAGAATGTCCTATTATGGTCACAATTGGCTACCAACAATGGCCGCCACAGTAGCCATCTTGGATTTCTTCAGCACTGGCTACACCCCACATTTATGCTTAAATTTTCTTCAAATTTTGCAGGATAATTTATTATGATGAGCAGATAAAAACCTCCTATTTTGATAAAGGTTGACTGCCCATAATGGCTGCCATTTTTCCTAGACTTTTCATAACTTTCTACACAATTCATTCAGCATGGTCTGCAGCTTATTTTCCGATCATCATCAAATTTAATATACAGGTTCAAGTTCTTGCCTGGATGAGAACATCCTATTATGGTCACGATGGGCTGTCCATAATGGCTGCCACAGCAGCCATCTTGGATTTCTTCATATCACCCTTCAGTTGCATTTGTATCAATTTTCTTGAAACTCATATGATTTCCTTAGTATCACGAGTAGATGAGAACTCCCTATGTTCTGAAGATCTGGTGCACATCATGGTAGGCATCTTGTATTTGTTCAGTACACCCTACAGGTGCTTTTAGGCTTTAGATTTCTTGAAACATGGCAGGAAGAAAGTGTGATTAGTAGATGAGAATGTCATATTTCTGTCACAGTTGGCTGCCTAGAATGGCTGCAATGGCTTTTATTTTTTTCTTTTTAAGTTTTTAATTTCTGATAGATAAAACATCAATAATTATGTCACAGTTTACTTGAATGCAACATTAGTGAGATAATTACGAACTAAATCACATAAATCTACCAAGGTACACTACAGTGTTATTGACACTGTACTTTGTCCATGGGAAAATTTGTTAGCTCACCTGATAGAAAGTAGCATGAGATATTTCCAAGAATAGGCATCCATCAGCTTTTCATATCAATCTTCTTTTCAATCCAATCATATTGTCTTTGGGATACCCTTCAAAGTTTGATCAATAAAAGTTGGTAATCCCATGCGACTGGAGACAGTGCCCAAGAGGCCCGAAATTGTGTAAAGATTTTCTCAAAAACCACCAGTCACTATGCTTGCAAATGTGATATACAACCTTCTTATTATGTGCTGAAGATTCAAGTTTGTTTTTCAGGCAATATTTGGGCCTCTGCTGGGAGGGGCAAAATTGATGGCCCACTTTAAAATGTCTGTCCAAAACAGATGGCCAGTTTGAACCAAATTTGATATGTACTAATATTGAGGTGGGGGGACATGTACGTGATTTATACCAAAAATTGTGTTTTCATGCCTGTGTGAGTACCCAAAGAGTGAAAGTAGAAAAAAATTCAAACGACCATGTTTTGAGAAATTCACAAGACATTTTGTTTTGATATGTGGTATGAAGCTTTCTTGAGATTAGTAAAGCTCATAAAAGGCCCTATCAGTTTCTTCAAGGGGCTTCTTTTGGGGACCTCCATTTAACTCTCTTGGTAATGGGAAACTACTGGCTGCAGTGATTCGATATTTGGTATGTAGCCTCTTTTAATGGTGTAGATTTATCGATTGATATTTGTTCCAAAAAATGTTTCAACTTGCCCTTTGGGACCAAAATGTATGGCCCTACCCCAAATTTTGGTTTTTGGAACCGGTCAGCTGATTTGAACTGAAATGGTATCTACTATTAATAATTGGGAGGTATACTTGATTTATGCATGAATTTTTCCCCTGCACCATCACGGGAACCCCAGGAATTGCTTCAAGGGGCATCATGTAGGATTTCCCATTTAACACTGTTGGTAATAAGAAAAACACTAAAGTTTTCATCCAGCATATCTCTTGAAATACAGGATGCAGTGATTTCATATTTGGTGTTCAGTCTTCTTTAATGATTTAGATTTAGTTCAAAGAAAATTCCTTGGGCAATATTTGGGCAAAATTTTTATGTTAAATACAAGTTATCCAAATTGAACCAAATTTGGTATGTGGTACTATTTGGTGACATGTACTTGTTTTGTGCTGAAAAAAAAAAAAATTTCATTTTGCCCTGTGATCCTACAGTGGTAAAAATAGAAAAAAATTCAAATACCCATATTTTGAGAACTGAACAATACACAAGAACATACAACTAAACTAAAAATATGTTTGACATATGGTATGAAGCTTTCTTAACAGTAGTTGAATCAGGTGGCTGAAAAAAAATGCTGTCAGTTTCTCCATGAGCTGCCTATGGGGACCCCATTTAACACTGATTGTTATGGCAATAGCACGGAACTACTTTCTCGTAATCTCTTGGCTGCAGTGATTCAATATTTGGTATGCAGCCTTCTTTAATGGTGTACATTCATGTTTGTTAAAAAATAGTTTCTCAGGGAAATATTTGAACTTGTTCTAAGCCACACCCAAAATTTAAGATTTGGGAACCGAGTCTGCTGATTTGAACCCAAATTGGTAGGCAGTATTAATGGGGGACATAATATTTGATTTGTGCATAAAAATTGCTCCTGTGGGAACCCAAGAATCAGTGTCAAGGGTGCCATAAGGGTACTCCCATTTAACACTGTTGGTAATGGGAAAAACATTGAACAATCTGCTTTTCTTGAACTACTGGCTGCACTGATAGGATATTTAATGATCCAGGGAGGGGCATAATGTTTTCCTGACCCCAAAATTCAGTTTTTGCTGGTCGGCTGATATGACTGAAATTGATATGCAGTATTAATGGGAGAAATAAACTTGATTTCGCATCCGTATGAGAACCCCAAGAGTTACGTCAAAGGGCACCAGGTAGCCCCCGATTGGCTGATTTGATCCCATTTGGTATGTAGTATTGTAGCAGGGTTGTGTACTGTGGGTTCGTATACCAAGCTGACAATTGAAGTTTAACATCTCTTTATTTCACTGCATAGCACCAATTTTAAAATATTATACAATAACCCTGGAATATATACAAAAAGCACAATGTTATACAATGCTGCCAAAAAGGCACAATAAAAACAATCTCAACAATTGGGTATTCTATGGTCTTGATCTAACAAACTAAATGACGTCATGGACTATTCATGAAAGCACGTATTGCATACATGCTTCCTTCCGATATGCTGATCCATGTGAACAACTACCACTATACATTTATGGAATGATCAACACGCTACTTAAAGAGTATAAATTTACGATAACTGCCAGTTATCATGTCACAGTTACACGAACGGACTACCATAGAAGTTGACAGATTTCCACATTACCACCCTGTAAGTTGTTTCTTCACATTATCAAGCTTAGAAGTAAACAAATCAGTTTCGATCAGTGGTGCGAAGAATTTATATTTAATGTAAGAAATAAAAGCAGAGCCTTAACTCATTAATGTAAACAATTGCCATGTTGGCTACTGTATTGAACATAAACTTGCTACCGAAACAGAATACAGCTGCTTCGGTTTCCTGGTAGCCAAATGAATGAATATGAGGGTCATATCGTTTACTGCTACATATACAGATAAGCACTAGTTTATCTAAATATAAAAATAGGAACTCATCATACCCTATTGGTCAAACAGGGGTTTCATCTGAACCAACCTGTCAATTCATCTTACAATGACGTAATAGATCTACAACATAAAAGAAAGTTCTGTCATTTGCTTAGAATTTATCTATTGCAAGTTAAAGTCATTGTTGGCAGTTGTCATAAGTATAAAGTCAAGTTTCTTCCGATCGTTTATACCCATAATTTCATTACCAGCAACTTGGTTTAAATATTACCACATAGTATAAACCTGAACATTGTCAATCGTTTATAGCAGTATTGGTGTTTAGTGTCACTATTAGCAGCTGGGCTATGTTATGACAACATAATATAAACTTGAGTACTGCTAATCGTTTATAGCAGTATTGGTGTTTAGTGTCACTATTAGCAGCTGGGCTATGTTATGACAACATAATATAAACTTGAGTACTGCTAATCGTTTATAGCAGTATTGGTGTTTAGTGTCACTATTAGCAGCTGGGCTATGTTATGACAACATAATATAAACTTGAGTACTGCTAATCGTTTATACCCATGTTGCCCACATACTAGGGAGCTGCCTCCTAAAGGCACTTGCCACTACACCTTACTTTACCAGTGAGGGTGAACAACTCTACTTCCGAACATAAACAGGCTTTACCTTCCCCTCTTCTGTGTCCCTCAGGGGAAGTTGTTTTTAAGAAACAGACCAGCAGATCAGGGCTAAAAAATACAGGGACATGTTGAATATGCCACTGAAATCAGATTTAATTCTACACTCCATTCTATTTTCAAACACAAACATGTGACAAATTAAAATTGAACTTGGAGTGAGTCTCCTTAACTAATGTTTACTTTATTCAAACAACAATGGAGGCGAACCTCCTTAATTTGATTACATGACTGTCATCATGCGACAAAGCAACTTTCATATTCTATTGATAACATGGCATAAAGTGCATATCAATTAAATGCCTATCATCTTTATCATCAAACATATTAATGAAAGAATATTCAAACTCACCAATTTATCATCAAGTTGAAGATGTGGAAATTGTTGTTGATGAAGAGAAGAAAGCCAATTTCAACAATGGAGAAATCGCGCAATTTTTGAAGCTTAGTTAATCTTGGATTAACGTATCTTGATCTCCACACAGGTGGCGCTTATCCAATAGCCTTCTACAGATCAGTGTCTTCCAGCAGCTTATACAGTTGTGATAAAAATCAACTGTCAATCAGGGTTAACTGTTAAACTGCTGTGCCTCGCATGGCTCAACCACAAATGCTCAATTTCGCGAAGATATGTTTGTAGTTATATAAAATCTAATAATACAATTTATTTACATAATAAGCGATGGTACAGTTTGCACCAAATATATAAGCCTTCCACAGTATTATTAGGTAGCATGCATTTGGTATATGCAAAAATGAAATTCACACACCCTCGTGGAAACCTTGTAGCTTAAAATACAAAAGAATTCCAAATCTCCTTTTTAAAAGCTGCACACAAGGTTAGAAAAAAGGTTGACGAATATAGGAGATATTTTTCATTTTGCAGACGTAGGCACTCTCCATCCCCGTGGGAACCCCGGGAAGTAAGCAGCACTTGTTTACTGTGGTAAACCAGTTCCGCTTTACTAGTAAAATAGGACCCAGTCACCAATGCTTGGGGTGAAAGTCCTCTAAAATGGGCAACATGTAGATCAACGATTGACTAAACTTGACTTCATCTCCATGTTGTGTCACGATTAGCCATGGTGCATAAATATGTGACGTTAACCACCAACAAACAAACAAACAAACAGGCACTCTCCACCCCTAATTTTTGTTTTCAAACTTTTTTTACACAACATAGTTGGACACTCGCCCCCTTTCTCAGAAACAGTCATAAGAGCTTCAGGGAATTCTTTGCTGTCCTTCCATGCATTATGAATCCTGTGCAATACTATACTATGCTATAGGAGTCGCTTTTGGAAACCACATGTCTTGTTCAAAATTGTTTGTGTTTTCCCACTTTCAGTTCTGCCAAAAGCAACAGAGTTCATTTCTTTCAAAAAAGGTTAATCTAACAAAAAAATAAATGAGTCAAAAACAAAACTAGACCCGGCAGACCCAAGTTCTCATTCGTATGCTTTAATGGCTTTAAAAAAAGCGAGAAAAAATAAATCTTCTGCAAAACGTATGGCTGGATCAAATGTTAAAGAATTGGAACAAACTTAGCCACTATTAGCCCATAGAAACAGAATCAGAGAAAGAGATGCCATAACATTCCAAACCATCAATGCAGTGTTTAGTGGACTAAGTGATTTTTACAAAGGATCATTTTTATAATGTTCCAACTTATTGTTCAGTGCACTTTGTTTCACAATATTTCAGACTATGATAGAGATAGCCCAGGCTGACTGGTTACATAGATCATGGTTTGATCTGGATTACTTGTTGTGCATCTGTACATGCAGAAAAATTTAATATTGTTTAACATTTGCTAGTGCTGGCTAATATTTCCTGTTTCATCTATGGTTCTATTTTATACACCTACCTTCTGCTTTTGGTTGGCATATAGTCAAGTAGTCCGTCCATACCTATGTACGAACATTTTGCATCACAACTCAAGCATCAAAGGTCTGATTCTGATGTCCTTTGGCATGGTGATAGTCCTGTATGGGAGAATGAATATTCACATATTGCAGATATCGTCCACTCATACATACCAGACTTATGGGCCTTGTGCTGATAATCTCCACTTGTAATAGCAGTGATGTGTACATCTCTGAATATTAATATATTCATGATGGGTCAGGTTTGTGTTTTGAAGCCAGAACCTATTTTACAGGTCACTGCATCATATTTTTCATGGTTTAATAATAATATTTCTAATTCAGTTGGATGGAAAATAATAACAAAAATGGCTTGAGGAAAAAAACAATGCCAACAGGGGGCAACACAAGAGGCATAACTCTTTACCTCCCAGAGATTATTAGCTGAAAGTCAGGGTGAACTTTAGTGATCACTCTTCGTCCATCGTCCGTCCGTCATCCATGAACATGGTGTTTGCGACTTCTCCTCCAAAACTGCTGAACCAATTTAATTGATATTTGAGATAATAGTTTGTTATAACATTGCATTTTGATTTTGTTCAAATCAAGTTGCCCTGCCCCTGAGTAGGGCCATGCCCAAAAAGTGTGCCTAAATCTTAAAAAATCTTCTCATGAACCAGCAGTAGCAGATACTTGATATTTGGTGTGCAGCTTCCTTTTGAGATGTAGACTCAGATTTGTTCAAGAGAAGCTCGAGGGGTTATATTTGCAGTCATTATGGGAGGGGCAAGAATTTTTTCAAACGTTTTGACAATCATTCATACCCATAATACTACATTATGCGGACAAGCAACCCAGCTTGTCGGCGCCAGTACCAACCCACCAACCAACCTGTTCACCTGAGCGAACAAACAACAGTCTGTGTCACTCCCCTGAGTTCCCACCAGATTCATTTGAGAATAAACGGTCAGACAAAGCTTTTCTGGGGGTAGCTATTTTTATAAATAGATTTATATAATCTGTTTCAGTCGAATGGTGAAAGGGATTTGGAAGAGGATTACCCTTCCCTTTTGGAACAGCACATGGTGGCGATGGATTTAATTCATCAATACTTCCCTGAGTTCGTTCCTGAGAATCAGAAAGCTGCGACCGCTCAAAAGAAGCCGCTGGCGTTGTTGGATGCTGATTTTATCCAGACAAAGGAGGAGGTCCTGTCCTTTCCGGTACAGTCTAGACAAGTGTCGCAGGCCTTCGGCCATCTAGACGATGCCATATTTAATCTTTCCATTGGAAAGAAGAAAGGCGGTTTCTTATCATCATCTTCCGTACGTTTACTGTTTATTGGACCACGTTCATTTAAAACGGTCGGGGAAGGTGTCCAGAGAGTTCCTCTGCGTTTGGATGAGCAGGCTGAGGACCTAGACATGTCCTTACCTTCGTCATTCACAATTCTCTCGGACACAATTGAGATGGCAATTTCTTCTAACAGGGCGAATTTAGATGCTATGTCTTACGCAGATCACCTTACGAGAGCTATGGCACAACGTCTCAATGGGTATGAATTCGAGGACGTTCGTTCCTCTTTAAGAGTTCTTTCCAGGGCTGTTATGTTTACCAGATATAAAACCGCCTTAACTGTGGCTAATTTGGAGTTAATTAGATGTGATGGAGCCCTTGTGTCGTCATCCTTAATAGATGACAGGGTGAAAAACTCTCTTAAAGACGCTCTGGTATCTCGTCATAATATCTTTGCCGACAAGCTTTCTTTGGTCTACGACCAAGCTACAAAGAAAGCGTCAAACACTCTGCTACTTTAGTCGGCGTCTAATAAACCCGCAACAGCAGAGAAAAGTAAAGGAGGAGGTTCGGGACAAAAAACGTCCGAAAGGAACTCCTCGCAAGGATATAAGAGATCCTCTTACACTTACTCTAGAGATCGTCAATATAGCAACTCGGGAAGGGGGCGTGGGTATGGCCAAGGCTACCGGTCAGACGCCCCCAAGCTGGTGGGTCGAGGCTTTTCACGAGGAGGACGTGGTTTCTCCTCCCGTAGGCCTCGCAGATCATACAGGTGATGGTCAGGACCTCTATTGCATTCTAGTTGGCGGAAGGTTATCCAGATTCGCGAGAAACTGGATAACTATTACGGAAGACCAGTGGGTGAAAAGTGTGATCTCAGACAGCTACGGCTATCTTTCCGAGAAAAACCACCACTTGCCGTCTGCCGTCGTCCGCCTGGCATCGTGAACATTTTTCAAACGACTTCTCCTCTGAAACCACTATGTCGATTTACTCGAAACTTGGCATGGATGTTCATTTCCATATGTCAATTCAAGTTTTTTCAAATGAAATGGACATGCCCACTTGGGGCTCCATAGGGGGCAAAAATCTGATAGCACCCTATGTATATTAGAGAAATTACTCAAAAATCTTCTTCTCCAGCACAAGTGGGCAGAATCATTTGATATTTGGTATACAGCATTATGGGATGGATCTGATTCAAGTTTGTTCAAATCGGCCCCCTGGATTCATATTTGGGCTCACTATAGAAGCCCGAATTCGAACTTAGTGCATTTCAGGCAAATTTCTTAAAAATTTCTTCTTCTCCAGATCCAGCAGGCAGAATCTTTTGATATTTGGTATGTAACATTGTGGGGTGGATCTGATTCAAGTTTGTTCAAATCGGCCCCCTGGGTTCATATTTGGGCTCAGTATAGGAGGTCGAATTTGAACTTAGTGCATTTCAGGCAAATTTCTTCAAAAATCTCTCTCAAGATCGAGCAGGCGGAATCTTTTAATATTGGGTATGCAGCATGCTTGGGGGGGGGGGGGGGGGGGGGGGAGGGGGGGGGAGATTCAGGTTTGTTCAAACCAAGTCCCTGGGTTCATATTTGGGCTCACTGTGGGAGCCTGAATTATAACTTAGTTCAAAATGGGAGCCCAAATGTTTAAATTAGTGCAGTATGGAATATTCTTTAAAAATCTTCTTCTTCAGATCTACCAATCAGAATCTTTTGATATTTGGTATGCAGCATGCATAGGAGGTGAGATTCAAGTTTGTTCAAACCTAGTCCCTGGGTTCATATTTGGGCTCACTGTGGAAGCCTGAATTATAACTTAGTTCAAAATGAGTAATTTTCTTTAAAAATCTTCTTCTTCAGATCCAGCAGTCGGAATGTTTTGATATTTGGTATGCAGAATCCTTAGGGGAGTGAGATTCAAGTTTGTTCAAGCCATGTCCCAAGGTCCATATTTGGGCTCAATGGGGGAGCTCGAATTGTAACTTAGTTCAAAATGAGGAATTTTCTTAAAAAATCTTCTTCAGATCAGCACTCAGAATGCTTTTGATATTTGGTATGCAGCATCCTTAGGGGGGTAAGATTCAAGTTTGTTCAAGCCATGTCCCTAGGTTCATATTTGGGAATATGCAGCTTATTCAATTCAAGTCCCTGGTTTGATATTTAGACTGCCATGTCAGGTGAGCGTCCTGGGGCCTCTTGTTTAGAATAGCACTGGCCGATTTGGGCCGTTAGGTTGGGTAAAGGGTTAACTTAATGTTCAATTATTTCTTTTACCTCAGAGGCTCTTGCACTTGGTTTATTTCATGTTTTTGGCTCACCTGACTTTCAGTCAGGAGAGCTTTTGTGATCACTCACCGTCCGTCGTCCGTGAACATAGTGTTTGCGTCCTCTCCTCCCAAGCTGCTGAACCAATTTAATTGATATTTGAGATAATAGTTTGTTATGACCTCGCAATTTGATTTTGTTCAAATCAAGTTGCCTCGCCCCTCGGTAGGGCCACGCCCAAAAAGTGTGCTTAAATCTTAAAAAATCTTCCTCTCATGAACCAGCAGTAGCAGAGACATTATATTTGGTGTGCAGCTTCCTTTTGAGGTGTAGACTCAGATTTGTTCAAGAGAAGGTCGAGGAGCTATATTTGCCTTCATTATGGGAGGGGCAAGAATTTTTGCCCCGGCCAAAATTTCTTTTTTCCAAACTTGAGAGGCAGATTTGAACCAAATTTGATATGAGGGCTTATTGGGTCATAAGTACTTAATTTATGCTAAAATTTTTTTTTTCTGTCGCCCCCATGGGAACCGTAGGAGCTAAAAATAGAAAAAAATTAAAATGCCCATATCTCCAAAACTACATGGCACTGAGAATTCTTATTTGGTGTGAAGCTTCCTTAGGACCAACAGAATGGAATGGTAAAAAAAACATTGCTATTGGTTTTATCATGGGGTACTTTTTGGGGACTTTGAAAAAGTGCTGAGTCAGCATTTTTTTTAACACTGTGGGTAATGGAAAAAACATTTTAGACTACTTTTCTCTTAAACAAACCTCTGCTCCATAAGCTTTCAAATTTCACATATAACATCTTTGGAAGATTGTTTCACCTGTTTATTGAAATCAAATCCCTGGGTCCATATTTGGGCTCTCTATGGGAGCCCAAATGTTTAAATTAGTGCAGTATGGAATATTCTTTAAAAATCTTCTTCTTCAGATCTACCAATCAGAATCTTTTGATATTTGGTATGCAGCATGCATAGGAGGTGAGATTCAAGTTTGTTCAAACCAAGTCCCTGGGTTCATATTTGGGCTCACTGTGGGAGCCCGAATTATAACTGAGTTCAAAATGAGGAATTTTCTTTAAACTCTTCTTCTTCAGATCCAGCAGTCGGAATGTTTTGATATTTGGTATGCAGCATCTTAGGGGGGTGAGATTCAAGTTTGTTCAAACCATATCCCTAGGTCCATATTTGGGCTCACTGTGGGAGCTCGATTTGTAACTTAGTTCAAAATGAGGAATTTTCTTAAAAAAATCTTCTTCTTCAGATCCAGCAGTTGGAATGTTTTGATATTTTGTGTGCAGCATCCTTAGGGGGGTGAGATTCAAGTTTGTTAAAGCCATGTCCCTGGGTTCATATTTGGGCTCCCAATTCAGTTTCCAACAGTGATATTAAGAAATTAATATTGGACCTTGAGAGAAAATTTTCTGCAAACTTTGAGAGTCTAAAAGGGGAGATGAGTGATTTGAAATCTGAAATGACCTTGGTAAAAACTGAAATGTCTTTCTTGAAGACAGAAGTAACACTCATTAATAAAACCATAAGTGATATGAAATCTGATCATCAGCAGCTCTCTAGGAATTTTGAATATGCTGCACAACGACTAGAAGTTATGGAAAACAATACCCTACCCGACCTGGCGGTTCAGTTAGAAGCTAAGTGTTGTGAGCTTGAGGAAAAATGTCTGCTTGTAGAGATCCATGATAGGAAATACAATCTCCTACTGTATGGAGTTCCCGAAGTTCGTAATGAGGAACCATATCAGACTATTGAACAATTCTTTACAACAAACCTGAAACTTGAGGAATCAATCTCATCTGCTATTGTGAACCTGCAATAATGCCCACAGGCTTTCCTCTTCCATGCAAGGCGAGCCACAGTCACCTCCCTCACCAAAACCATTCATCGTAAGACTTGCAAACGACCGTGACAAACAATGCGTGTTGAAAGCTGCATCGAACCTGAGAGGAACGAAAATGTCCATAAGGACCGATCTCCCACCTTCTCTAAAGAGAGAAAGAGGCAGACTGTCAGGTATTGCCTATCGTCTGAGAGTAAACAAAGGCTACCAAACCAGAATCAGGGTGACAGGAGTAAAAGTTATCTTGAAGTTTCAAGTCAAGGTCGAACACATGGAAAGAGTATGTGGAGTAGTAGAATGGAGCACTAAAATAGAACAGAGCCAAAAAAGCAAGGTTATAGTTGTACAAAGTTGGTTTAAAACTACTAAAGCTACTAATCAGTTAATCGATGCAGGGGTCATGTGAAAGACAGTACTCATGCTCTGGAGGACGATCATGTGAATCACATTTATAATTTGTCTCTACAGAAGCTAACCCTTGTTCACAACTTCTGCGTTTAACTGCAATGTACCCGGTGACCTCATTAAGTAATCCATTTGTACCCCAAACCTCTAGTGGCCCACTTGTCCTATAACATATGATGCCAGACATGTGGAATGCACTATCTCTTTAGAATTTGATATTTGTTCATAATTTCACTGTATACCTATAAGAAGCCAAGTTACCTCACATTGTGAGCGCAGTGGCCTCACCCAGGGATATAACTGATGTGTGTAGCTGTGGTGAGCCCAGTGACCTTACTCAGTGACTCAAGTGTACCCCAAACGTAACACTAGAACTATGAAACCCAACGATTAAACAAACCCAAAAAAAAAACCCCCCCAAAAAAACCAAAGTCCATAATCTTTGTGTATAACTGCAATGAGCCCAGTGACACAAAAGTATCCCAAAAAAAAAATAAAATAATAAGTAATTTCAGACTTATTTTCAACACATCCCCAATAAATGTGACATGTACACATTGGCTTTTGAGCATAACTGTATTGCACATGGAGATCCACATTGTCAAAGTTGGCAGTGTGGATGATCATGTGGAATACAATCACAGACTCTCTCTATATAAGCTAACACCTGTACATAACTTTTGTGTTTATGTGTCATCTGCCCAGTGACTGCATTCAGTGGCCCAATTGCACCCTAAACTTTTATTGACCCACTTATCCTATAAGACATGGTGCCAGACTGGTGTAACCCAAGAACTATGAAATTTTCTAAACAAATGTAACTTGTCTATAGTAGGGTTTGAACATAACTGTATTGCACATGGTGATCTACATCGCCAAAACTGGCAATGTGGGTTATCATGTGAAATTTAGTCACAAATTATCCCTATAGCAGCTAAGAATTGTTTATAACTTCTGTGTTCACCTTCAATGAGTTCAGTGACCTCACGCAGTGATCCAACTGCAACCCAAACTTCCAGTGACCCACTAGAACCTTTAGACATGATACCAGAGTGATGTAATCCAAAAACCAGGGATGTCCAAATAATGTAACATCTCCATATTAGCTCCTCTATCAGCTCCTGAGCATAACTGTATTGCTCATGGGGATCCCTATTGGCACAATTGGCAGTGCGGATGATCATATGAAATACGGTTATATATTCTATTACAGCTAACATTTGTTCATAACTTTTGTGTGCAAGTGTAATCAACTCAGGGATACGCACTTAATTATCCATTATATTGTACCCCATAATGTAATAAATGTAACATTTCCATAATAGCTTTTGAGCATAACTGTATTGAGCATGGTGATCTAGATTGCCAAGAATGACAATGTGGATGGTCATGTGAAATACACCGCCACTTTAGCGTTTGATAGTTGTTCATAATTTCAGTGTATACCTGTAATGAGCCTAGTTACCTCAAATTGTGAGCCCAGTAGCCTTACTCGGGGAAAAAACAGACGTGTGTAGCTGTGGTGAGCCTAATGACCTCACTCAGTGACTCAAGTGTACCCCAAACATAGCACTAGAACTATGAAACCCAACAACCAAACCCCCACCACACCAAAAACACCCAAAATTCAAAGTCCATAATCTTTGTTTATAACTGCAGTGAGCCCAGCGACCTTACTCAGTGAATCAAAGGTATCCCAAACATAGCGCTAGAATTATGAAAATCAATAACTTTTCACCCCTCTCTTCCAAAAAAGAAAAATAATAAGTATTTTCAGACTTATTTTCAACTCATCCCCAATAATGTGACATGTGTGTACAGGCTTTTGAGCATAACTGTATTGCGCATGGGGATCTTCATTGCCAAAGTTGGCGGTGTGGATGATCATGTGGAATACAATCACAGACTCTCTCTATATAAGCTAACACCTATACATAACTTTTGTGTTTACGTGTCATCTGCCCAGTGACTCCATTCAGTTGCCCAATTGTACCCTAAACCTTTAGTGACCCACTTGTTCTATAAGACATGATACCAGACAAGGTTGGCAGTGTGGGTTATGTGAAATATAGTCACAAATCATCCCTATAGTAGCTAGAATTATTCTTAACTTCTGTATTTACCTGTAATGAGTTCAGTGACCGCACACAATGACCCAATTGTAATCCAAACTACTTCCAGTGACCCACTTGAATCTTTAAACATGATACCAGAGTGATGTAATCCAAAAACCAGGAATTTCCTAATCAACTCACCTCAGGAAGACGCACTTAATTATCCATTTTACCCCATAATTCGTGTCATAGGTGACAATGTGGATGATCACATTAAATACAGATGCAAATTGCTTCCATAGTAATTAATACCTGTCCATATCTTTTGAGGGTAACTATAGAGAGCCCAGTGGCCTTACTCAGTGCCAAATTGACAGTGTGGATGAACATGTGAAATACAGACACATGTGACATACAAAAAAACCCAAAAAAAACATGGATTTTCTAATAAATGAAAATAAATGTGACATGTACATATTAGCTTTTGAGCATAACTGTGTTGCGCATGGGGATCTACATTTCCAAAATTGGCAGTGTGGATGATCATGTGAAATACAGTCATAGATTGTCTCTATATTAGCTAACACATGTCCATAGCTACTGCGTTTACATGCAAGCTGACCAGTGACTTCGTTCAGTGACACAATTGCACCCCAAACACAGTGATCATGTGAAATACAGTCACAGATTGTTTCTATATCATAGCTATTGTGTCTACATGCAAGCTGGCCAGTGACCTCATTCAGTGACACAATTGCGCCCCAAATACAGTGTCACAGATTGTCTTTATATTAGCAAACACTTATACATAGGTTCTATGTTTACCAGTAATCAGCCCAGTGACTTCATTCAGTGACCCAATTACACCCCCATATCTTTAGTGACCCACTTGCCCTATAAGACATGATGCCAGACTGATGTAACACAAGAACTGTGAATATTCCCTAACAAATGTAACATGTCTATACTCGCTTTTGAACACAACTGTATTGCGCATGGTGATCTACATTGCCAAGATTGACAATGTGGGGGATCATGTGAAGTATAGTCTTAAAATGTACCCAAAGCAGTGAGGAATTATTCATAACTTCTGTGTGTTTACCTGCAGTGAGCCCAGTCACCCCACACAATGACACAGTTATAACCCAAACTTCTAGTGATCCACTTAAACCTGAAGACATGATGCCAGAGTGATGTAATCTAAAAACCAAGGATTTCCTAATAAATGTAACATGTCCATATTAGCCCTTGAGTATAACTGTATTGCACATGGGGATCTGTGTTGCCATAGTTGGCGATGTGGAGGATCTTGTGGAATACAGTAATATATTCTCATTACAGCTAACACTTGTCCATAACTTTTGTGTACAAGTGTAATCAACTCAGGGAGACGCACTTAATTTTCCATTATATTGTACCCCATAAACGTGTCATAGGTGGCAATGTGGATGACCACGTTAAATACAGATACAAATTGCTTTCATAGCAACTAACACCTGTCCATAAATTTTGCAGGTAACTGTACAGAGCCCAGTAAACCATCTGTGACCCAAAATATGGGGCCAGAGTGTCGGAACCCATGAAATATATATTTCCAAAGCAATGAAATATGCTCAAAACAGTTTTTTAAAGCACAACTGTACTGTGTGTGGGGATACACAGTACCAAGTTGGCGGTGTGGATGTTCATGCGAAATAGTTTTCGTGGGGGTCCATTGCTTCGAATGGACTCTACAAAATGTTGTAAGCGAATACATATCCCCCTGAAGGATTTTTTTCGATGCAGTTCTTATCCTTGCCCGAGAAGAATCGCAAATCAGACATTATTGTATTTAGGATAATCCAACCTTAGATGCCATTTATTAATTGAACTTCCGATACCGGTTGCATGAATTTAATCCATAACTAATTTACACAATGTTAACACCTCGCCTTTGTGCCACATTAGGAATGACGACAAATGGAAAAAATCGTATTCCACGAATTATGGACAATAAAAAAAGTATGAAAATGGAAGCAAAACTGTGACATACAAACAATCATTAAATTTTAAGGGGCTGTGTAGGTGGTGGAATTTTGTTTGTTTTGAGAGTTCTCGCCTCTGATATTCCTTTAGTTCAGGTTGGATGGGCACAGGGTGTACATCGGGGTGAGGCTGAGATGTGTGGGGCACGAGGCACGTGTTTGGTCGACTCATGGAGTCGGCCGTGGGCGCCGCTGGTTCCTGGAGGTCTGCTGTCATGTTCATGCCGGAACTGATAGTTTGGTGATGTTTCGGGGGAGTGGCTTGTGGCCGAATGGGCTTTACGTATCCAGGGACAAGGCAGGGATATAAAAGTTCTTAAAAAACACCGCGACAGAGCTGCATGGGGGTACATCGGGGTGAGGGCTGGGATGTGTAGGGTGCAGGGCACATGTGTGGTCAACTCATGGAGTCGGCTCAATTATTCTTGTGAGATCTGATTAACCTCTAGAAGGTGGTCTCCTGATCAAAAATGTCAGACCATGTCCGATTTTAACTCAACTCGATACTTACTTGTGAGTTGTGGCCTCTTATTGATTTATATAATATTTCATGTTTCAAGATGATAAGTGCCTCTAAATTAGTCTAAATCTTGTAAATGGTTTATGGTCAGACTAGTCAGACCACGTTCGTTCCCTATGGCTATTCGATAATCCGTCGTAGAGTTACTGCCTTCTAGTAACTTAAAATTGTATATACTTCCTTTATGCTCAAATTACCTATGAACCGATGATATATGAACAGACGATCAAAACACTCTTTCAGGCATACAATCAGGAGGATATTTTTCCCCACAACTTTTTGTATAAAACTCATATAGTATGTGTATATATCTGTCTCTTATTTCTGACATCAAGGACAAATATGATTTTAAAAACATATCATCTTTTCTGTTAACAGTACATGGACTGATTAGCTTTATGATTATTTTCAGTAGATCCCACATGAAATTTGCTCTCTGCTCTCAAATCACTGATCATGGCTAATAATCAAAAACTCAATGAGATCCAGAAAGAAGATACCTTTGACTTCGTTTCAAAATTGAATGAAATACTCTTGACTGATAATGAGGATCAAAACCAACCTTTTACCATAGATAACGTAAACTGCATATACTACACACCCAAACAATTCAAGCACAAAATTGCGATCAAAAATAAATCCCTTTCCCTTTTCAACATTAACTGTCGAAGTATTAATGCCAACTTTGAAAATCTCCTCAATTTGCTGGGTGATTTACAGTGCAGTAAAAATGTCTTCGATATGATAGGGTTGACCGAAACCTTCAATATTAAAGAGAATATATCCTACGAACTTGAAGGCTACCACCCACTAATCTACCAAATACGATCAGAGACTGATGATGGCAGAAGTGGAGTAGGTTTATTCATTAAAGATAATTTACCCTTCAAAGTACGCACCAACCTCTCAGTCTTTATTCCTCATGTCTTCGAATCACTATTCATAGAAATCTGTACCAACAGAAAATATATAATTGGCATCATATATAGACCTAATACCCCACCAAAAGCAGACCTTGATCTTTTTCTCTCTGAACTGACTCGCTACTGGACATAATAGACCTTGAGAATAAAAAGGCCTATCTTATGGGTGACTTTAACATTGACTTGCTAAATGTCAGTAGTCACCACAAAACCAATACTTATGTCGACACGTTGTTTGGTGCAGGTTTTATGCCAACCATTACGAGACCGACTAGACTCACGGACACCTTGGCGACTTTAATCGATCACATATTTAGTAATAATAATAGCAAAAGTGATTCAGGAATCATTATAACCAATGTTAGCGACCACTTTGCCACTTTTTATACTGAGGAAAGTGGCAGATGCTCGGTCCACCCAACACAAACCCAGAAACATGTATACAAAAGGCACAACATTAATTATTTTAAACGCCTTCTGTCAACGTGCAACTTTGCAAGTGTATTCGACACCACTTGCCCAAACAAAGCTTATGATTTATTCTTTGATAGACTTTACAGACTCTTCAACAATGCCTTTCTGCTTGAATTGGTGCCCACGCCAAAGAAGTTCATAAAACTCGAACCTTGGATGACACAAGCACTCTTGCAGTCCTCGCTAAATAAACAAAAGCTATATGTTAAAAAAGTTAACTCCCCCAATCCCCAAAATATTACGGAACACAAAAACTACTGCCAGATCTTTAATCGACTGAAAAGAACAGCTAAACAGAATTATTACACCAACACCCTACTCACCAATACAAACAATATAAAAAAAACCTGGGAAATTCTGCGCAAAGCCATTAACAAAACAGAACACATCCCATCATTGCCGTTGTCCTTTTACGATGAAAACAGCGAACTGACGGATGCTAAAAAAATTGCCAACAAATTTAATACTTTTTTAGCTCAACTTTGGCGAAGCCAAATTTGAGCTTTTGTCATGGCCCATCTGGCCGTCTGTCCATCTGTCCGTACATCAACAATTGGATACGGCTCAGGCTAGAGGCCGTATTTATGAACCGATCTTTACGAAACTTCTTGGGTTCCTTTGTTATGACCGTGGGACGAGAACGAGTGTTTTGGGGTCTGGTCCAAAATTCAAGATGGCTGCCAGCCGCCATTTTGTACCGACGATGCAGAAATCTGTTTTTTGTACAGAACTTCCATATGAAAGCGCTGATTTGAATAATCTTTTGTATGAATGTTTAGTACCATGGGATCTATCACATATAATACAGGTTTTTTTCTCGTACGTAAATTATGCAAATTAGACTAACTTTGATGTATTTAGTGTTACTTTCAGCACTGTCAGTGCAAATGCCAATACAGCTCGGGCTAGAGGCCGCATTTATGAACCGATCTTTATGAAACTTCTTGGGTACCTTTGGTATCACCGCGGGGCGAGAACGAGTGTTTTTGGGTGCGGTCCAAAATTCAAGATGGCTGCTGGCAGCCATTTTGTTCAAAACTAGGGGCAATCAGATTTTTGCACAGAACTTCCACATAAAAGCTCTGATTTGAATAATTTTTTGTATGAATGTTTAGTACCATGGGATACATCACATATAATACGGGTTTTTTTCTCGTGCAGAAATTATGCAAATTAGATGAACTTTGATTTTTTCAGTGCTACTTACACACAGTAAGTACACATGTCAATACGGCTTGGGCTAGAGGCTGTATTTATCAACTGATCTTCACGAAACTTCTTGGGTACCTCTGTTATCACCTTGGGACGAGAACGAGTGTTTTTAAGTGCGGTCCACAATTCAAGATGGCTGCCTGTGGCCATTTTGTACCGAAATTAGATCTAATCAGTTTTTTGTACACAACTTCTATACGGCTCGGGCTAGAGGCCGTATTTATGAACCGATCTTTACGAAACTTCTTGGGTACCTTTGTTATCACCGTGGAATGAGAACGGGTGTTTTTGGGTGTGGTCCGAATTCAAGATGGCCACCAGCAGACATTTTGTACCCAAATTAGTGCAATCAGTCTTTTCTACAGAACTTCTGTATGAAAGTTCTGATTTGAATAAATTTTTGTAGGAATGTTTAGTAAAATGGAATACATCACATACAGTACGGGTTTTTTTCTCGTGCAGAAATTATGCAAATTAGATGAACTTTGATTTATTTAGTGCTACTTATACACTGTAAGTGCACATGTCAATACGGCTCGGGCTAGAGGCTGTATTTATCAACCGATCTTCACGAAACTTCTTGGGTACCTTTGTTATCACCTTGGGACGAGAACGAGTGTTTCTGAGTGCGGTCCAAAATTCAAGATGGCTGCCAGTGGCCATTTTGTACCGAAATTAGGTCCAATCAGTTTTTTGTCACAACTTCTATACAGCTCGTATTTATGAACTGATCTTCACGAAACTTCTTGAGTACCTTTGTTTTCACCTTGGGACAGGAATGAGTGTGTTTTGGGGTGCCTTTGTTATCACTGTGCTATGAGAACAAACATTTTGGGGTTCAGTCAGACCCACTCTGGGACTCAAAGATTTCTTTTCTAGTTATCCCCACATTTGAAAAATTGCGGGGATATATTGGTTGTCTCCGTCCGTCCGTCCGTCCGTCTGTACGTCCGGGAATGGTTTCCGGCAAAAAACTCCTGGGGGTTTCAACTCAAAACATTGAAAGTGTGTTCATGTTCATTCATAGGGTCTGTAGATGTGCATAAAGGTTTTGGATTTTTGATTCGGCCCTCGGGGGCGTAAGGGGCACCACTTTTGTCGTTAGAGGAATGGTTTCCGGCAAAAAACTCCTAGGGGTTTCAATTCGAAACATTGAAAGTGTGTTCATGTTCATTCATAGGGTCTGTAGATGTGCATAAAGGCTTTGGATTTTTTATTCGGCTTCGAGGGGCACAAGGGGCACCATTTTTGTTGTTAGAGGAATGGTTTCCGGCGAAAAACTGCTAGGAGTTTCAATTCAAAACACTGAAATGTGTTCATGTTCATTAGTAGGGTCTGTAGATGTGCATAAAGGTTTTGGATTTTTGATTCGGCCCCGAGGGGCGCAAAGGGGCACCATTTTTGTCGTTAGAGGAATGGTTTCCGGAGAAAAACTCCTAGGGGTTTCAATTTGAAACACTAAAAGTGTGTTCATGTTAATCAATAGGGTCTGTAGATGTGCATAAAGGTTTTGGATTTTTGATTCGGCCCCGAGGGGCGCAAGGGGCACCACTTTTGTCGTTAGAGGAATGGTTTCCGGCAAAAAACTCCTAGGGGTTTCAATTTGAAACATTGAAAGTGTGTTCATGTTCATTCATAGGGTCTGTAGATGTGCATAAAGGTTTTTGATTTTTGATTCGGCCCTGAGGGGCGCAAGGGGCACCATTTTTGTCATTAGAGGAATGGCTTCCGGCGAAAAACTGCTAGGAGTTTCAATACGAAACACTGAAAGTGTGTTCATGTTCATTATTAGGGTCTGAAGATGTGCATAAAGGTTTTGTATTTTTGATTCGGCCCCGAGGGGCGCAAGGGGCTCCATTTTTGTCATTAGATGAATGGTTTCCGGAGAAAAACTCCTAGGGGTTTCAATTCGAAACACTAAAAGTGTGTTCATGTTAATCAATAGGGTCTGTAGATGTGTATAAAGGTTTTGGATTTTTGATTCGGTTCCGAGGGGCACAAGGGGCACCATTTTTGTCGTTAGAGGAATGGTTTCCAGAGAAGAACTCCTAGGGGTCTCAATTTGAAACACTGAAAGTGGGTTCATGTTAATCAATAGGGTCTGTAGATGTGCATAAAGGTTTTGGATTCGGCTTTGAGGGGCGCAAGGGGCTCCATTTTTGTCATTAGAGGAGTGGTTTCCGGCGAAAAACTCCTAGGGGTTTCAATTTGAAACATTGAAAGTTCATTCATGTTCATTAATAGGGTCTGTAGATGTGCATAAAGGTTTTGGATTTTTTATTCGGCCCCCAAGGGGCACCATTTTTGTCGTTAGAGGAATGGTTTCTGGCGAAAAACTCCTAGGGGTTTCATTTCGAAACATTGAAAGTGTGTTCATGTTCATTCATAGGGTCTGTAGATGTGCATAAAGGTTTTGGATTTTTGATTCGGCCCCGACAATAATCACAAATGCGAATGCGGGGATATACTATAGTGTGCTTTGCACACAAATGACACCCCTCTAGTTTAGCATCTGACTGTCACCCACCTTTACAATACTTTACCTATACATTTGTTACAGGCTACGGTCCGTATTTATGTACAGGCCATTACAATACTTTATATGTACCTTTGTTATCAGGTCATTACCTAGGTGTTTGTCATTGCTGTGTCACATACTATACATGTACATGTCTTGACAAGTTGAGCTACAGTGTCATTGACACTTTCATTTTGTGAATATAGGCAAATCAATAAGTGAAAAAATTCCAAGCTCAAGCCGTAATTTCTCAGACTACATCGTTAGCAACAATGCAAATTCTTTTTTTATATCACCCACTAACAAACAGGAAGTAATTCGTTGTGCAGATAGCTTATGTGGGAAACAGTCCCAAGACTGTGATGAGTCATCGACCAAACTCGTAAAAGAAATAATCCCTGAAGTGGCACAGCCTCTAATGCAAATAATCAATCTCTCGTTTTCGACTGGTAGAGCACCAAACAAAATGAAGACAGCGAGAATTATACCCATATTCAAGTCCGGTGACCCACAACTATTCAATAACTATCGACCCATTAGTATTTTGCCCGCATTTTCCAAAATAACTAGAAAAATTAATGAATATATGCTTAATGGCTTTTCTAGAGGAACAAAAGATCCTGTACCAGTACCAGTTTGGTTTCAGGAAAAAAACATTCAACAGTTCATCCTGTGTAACATTTGATTAACAGTGTTGCTGAGCAAAATGATAAACCATCAAAAGATTGCACGATGTCACTTTTTCTAGACTTTTCAAAAGCTTTTGATAGCATCGACCACGTCATTTTGTTGAAGAAAGTAGAACATTACCGTATTAGAGGATTGGCTAACTGTTGGTTTAAAGAATATTTGACTGAAAGAACCCAGTCCGTTTCATTTAAGAATGAAACATCCGATGCACAACAAATAACTTCAGAGGTACCCCAAGGTTCCGTTCTCGGCCCAATTTTGTTCCTGCTTTATGTCATTGACATAAGTGAAGCAACACTACTTAAGGTACTGTCGTTTGCAGATGATACAACAGCACACAGGTCCAGTAACAACGTGGACACGCTAATAGAAAATGCAAATTCTGAATTATCTAAAATAAACGAATGGAGTTCTGCGAATAAATTAGCCCTAAATGCTTCAAAATCCAAATTCATGCTATTTCGCCCCCAACTTGATGCATATAGCGCACCGGACAAGAAAATATCACTAAACGATATAAATGTCTCACTAATAGGCAATAACCAAGAAGAGACATCATTTAAATTTCTCGGAATCCACATGGACGAAAATCTGAAATTCAAACAACATGTTTCAGTTGTTGGTTCAAAAATAAGTTGGGCGTTTTTTGCTATAAATAGGGCAAAGAAATTTCTTCCTCTAAAAGCCCTAAGAGCCTTGTACTTCCACTTATCCACAGCCATATGCCTTATGGGATACTAGTTTGGGGACACTCAACCTCAACAAACATGTCCTATAAGTCACATACTGACCCCCTTTTTAAAAGATGCGGTATCCTAAAGTTCAAAGACCTTTATACACTGCACTCACACCTGTTCATGCATGATTGGTCCAACAATAAACTACCCATGTCCTTCTCTAACACATTCAGCATTTACAGGAACCCCTCGGGCATGAACATTAGACAATCTGGGAAAATACACACATATAAACCAAGAACACAATTTTCAGCTGAACTTCCGTTCCATACTTTCCCATGGGTCTGGAATGAACTTGATCCAGAAATTCAAAATCTGAGTAGGCATCTTTTTAAGAAAGCTATAATGGACAAGGCTCTAAATTCATACACTACAGATGTGTCTTGTATTAACCCAGGGTGCCCCGATTGTACCCCTGTCACTTCTGGATCTCAATATACCCAACATCCACAACACAGATAATACCTCCTTGTACTAATAAAAACATGTGCTAATTTTTGATAATAGCCGAATTCTTTACAAAGACTTTAGAGCAGCTTGCCACTGTCCTTGATGTCAGACCATTTACTGTTTCATATGGGAATGGCAGGAAGACAGCCTTCTTGGCTATGCCATTTCCATGCAGCGTACAATTTATCTTTCTAGAAAATACCACAAGCATATATATATACATTATGTAATTGTATACTGCAAATAAAGATATTATATTATTATATATTATTATTATATATAATTAATTTAGTTCAATATGAGGAATTTTTTTTTTTTTAAATATTCTTCTTCAGATTCAGCAGTCGGAATGTTTTGATATTTGGCATGCAGCATCCTTAGGGGGGTGAGATTCAAGTTTGTTGAAGCCATGTCCCTAGTTCCATATTTGGGCTCACTGTGGGAGCTCGAATTGTAACTTAGTTCAAAATGAGGAATTTTCTTAAAAAATCTTCTTCTTCAGATCCAGCAGTCGGAATGTTTTGATATTTGATGTGCAGCATGCTTTGGTTGGGGGGCGGGGGAGGGGGAGGGGGGGGATTAAAATTTGTTAAAGCCAAGTTCCTGGGTTCATATTTGGGAGCCCAAATTATAACTTAGTTCACTATGAGGAACATTCTTTAAAAATCTTCTTTTTTTTTTAGATCCACTGGTCAGAATCTTTGGATATTTGGTATAAGCTTTTCTTAGGAGGGGCAGATGCAACTTGTTGAAATCAATTCCCTGGGTTGATATTTAGTCTACCTTGTCAGGCCCCTGGGGCCTCTTGTTTCGGTTTTGCATGCAAATTTTGGGGATTGGGGACTGGGGGGGGGGAGGGGGGGTTTGGCCCTGGATATTTTTGAGTTAGCACCAGCTAAGTCTGGGCCATTGGTAAGTATAAAAAATATACAAATTACTTTGAATTTATAATTTTCCAAACTGAGAGGCTGATTTGGACTAAATTTGATATGAGGGCTCATTGGGTCAAATACTTAATTTATGCCAAAAGAATTTTTCCCATCGCCCCATGGTTACCGCAGGAGCTAAAAATAGAAAAAATTTAAAATGCCCATATTTCCAAAACTACACAGCACTGAGAATTTTTATTTGGTGTGAAGCTTCCTTAGGACTGGAAGAAAGGAATGATAAAAAAAAAATGCCATCAGTTTTATCATAGCGTACTTTTCCAGGACTTTAAAAAAGTGCTGAGTCATCATTTTTTAACTGTGGGTAATTGGAAAAATGGGGCGCGTTGTCATTGCGGTAAACGGTTCTCGTCAGATCACCGAAGTTAAGCAACATCGAGCCCGGTTAATCATTGAATGGGTGACCATCTGAGCGATCAATTCAGACTCCCGCGTTGTGTCCTTGGGCAGGGCACTAACCCTGATTGTCCACATACTAAGGCGTACTGCACGTCGATGGTACACATGTCTTCAACCAATCAAACCCTGACTGTGCTGCAGTGCAGAGTTATGATGTTGGGGAGCTGGCAGCTGCTCGTCGTTGCTTGGTGGTTCTCTCCGGGTACTCCGGCTTCCTCCACCCGTAAAACTGTCACGGTCATGATTAGCCATTGTGCATAAGTATATGACCTTAAACACCAATAAATAATTAATAAATATAATAGGTAAAACATTAAAGAATCTTCTTCTCCAAAACCACTGCTCCAAAAGCTTTCATATTTCACATATAAGATCTTTGGAAAGATTGATTCACATATTTGTTGAAATCAGTTCCCTGGGTCCATATTTGGGCTGTCTGTGGGAGCCCAAATGTTAAAATTCGTGCAATATGAGGAATATTCTTTAAAAAAATCTTCTTCTTCAGATCCACCAATCAGAATCTTTTGATATTTGATATGCAGCATTCTTAGGGGGTGAGATTCAAGTTTGTTCAAGCCAAGTCCCTGGGTTCATATTTGGTATACAGTATCCTTAGGGAGGTGAGATATAAGTTTGTTAAAGCCAAGCCATATTTGGGCTTCCTGTGGGAGCCCGAGTTGTAGCAAAATTTCTATTTTCTGAACTGGGAGGCCGATTTGAACTAAATTTGATATGAGGGTTTATTGGGTCATAAGTTCCTAATCTAGGCCAAAAAATTTTTTCATGTTGCCCCATGGGAACCGCAGGAGCTAAACATAGAAAAAATTTAAAATGCCCATATCTCCAAAACTACATGGCACTGAGAATTTTTATTTTGTGTGAAGCTTCCTTTGGAACAGCAGAAAGGAATGGTAGAAAATTGCCATCAATTTTATCATAGGGTACTTTTCCAGGACTTTGAAAAAATGCTGAGTCATCATTAGCTTACCTTGTCAAAGTCTGTGAGTCTGTTCACATTTTCCTTGAGCACAGGCTACACCCCGTAGTTTTTGTCCGATCATCATGAAATTTCATATGCAGGTTTGAGGTCTTGTCTAGATGAGAATGTCCCCTTTTGGTCGCGATTGGTCAACCGTGATAGCTGCCCGAGCCTGAAACCCGAAAACCATTAGCACAGTCTACAGGTCGTATTTATGAAGGGATTTCATTGTAACTTGGTAGGATGCCTCTGTGTAATATCTAGATGAGAACATCCCCTTTTGGTCATGATGTCAACCGTGACGGCTGCCCAAGCCCAAAAACCCCAAAAAGCACAGTCTACAGGTCATATTTAATATGGAGGGATTTCATTGTAACTTGGTAGGATGACTCCTTGTGATGTCTAGATGAGAACTTCCCCATTTGGTCGCGATCTGTTAACCGTGACGACTGCTCAAGCCCAAAACCTGAAAACCTTTAGCACAGTCTACAGATCATATTTATGGAGGGATTTCAGTGTAACTTGGTAGGTTGACTCCATATAATGTCTAGATGAGAACGTCCCCTTTGGTCGCGATTGGTCAACTGTGATGGCGACAGGGGCCCAAAGCCCGAAAACCTTTAGCACAGTCTACAGGTAATATTTATGAAGGGATTTCATTGTAACTTGGTAGGATGACTCCAGATAATGTCTAGATGAGAACGTCCCCATTTGGTCACGATCATTCAGCTGTGACGGCTGCCTGAGCCCCAAACCCGAAAACCTTTAGCACAGTCTACAGGTATTTAAGGAGAGATTTCATTGTAACTTGGTAGGTTGACTCCATATAATGCCTAGATGATAATGTCCCCTTTTGGTCACAATTGGTCAACCATGACAGCTGCCCAAGCCTAAAACCCGAAAAACTTTAGCACAGATTACAGGTCATATTTATGAAGGGATTTCATTGTAACTTGGTAGGATGACTCAGTATAATGTCTAGATGAGGACATCCCCTTTTGGTTGCGATCGGTCAACCGTGATGGCTACACAGGCCCGAAGCCCAAAAACCTTTAGCACAGTCTACAGACCGTATTTATGAAGGGATTTCATTGTAACTTGAAAGGATGACTCGTTTTGGAATAATTTCACTGTAACTTGGTAACTTTCGTTGACCTACATTAACTGTGAGGGCCACAAACATTAACTGTGAGTGCCACATTAACTCACCACTCAATTCTTCAGTACAGTCGACACCTCATATTATTTTTATTGAAAACCTAGCATACAGGGAACAGAAATTAACATATTCCCAATTATGACAATTCTTGTCTTATTTCATAATCCTTTCATAAATATTGAACATTATCCTTTTCATCAAACATAACACACAGACAAGTTAAGCTGCAGTGTCATTGATGCTTTCATATTTTTATACAACAACCAATGGCCCAGACTAGCTGGTGCTAACTCAAAAATGAATCCAGGGCCAAACACAAATTTTGCCCCCCATTCCCTCAAATTTGCATGCAAAACCGAAAAATTGATGTCCTATCTGGTCCTCCATACTTTTCAGATCTGCATATGCGCAGTATCCAGGAGGACACCAAAATTGGCGCAAACCATCATTCTTTGTTTGGCCCTAAAGTCAGCAACAATGAACTGATATCTGTGCTTTTAAATCTCATTTTTAGCTCAACTTGACATAGTCAAGATAAGCTATTGCCATCACGCGTGCGGAAGTCTGTTAGTCTGTGAGTCTGTTAGTCTGTAAGTCTGTTCACATTTTCCTTTAGCACGGGCTTCACCCCACAGTTCTTGTCTGATTGTCACGAAGTTTCATATGCAGGTTTGGGGTCATGTCTAGATGAGAACATCCCCTTTTGGTCACGATCGGGCAACCGATATGGCTGCCCGAGCCCAAAAACCATTAGCACAGTCTGCAGGTCGTATTTATGAAGGGATTTCATTGTAACTTGGTAGGATGCCTCTGTATAATGCCTAGATGAGAATGTCCCCTTTTGGGCATGATCTATCTCAACCATGATGGCTGCCCAAGCCCGAAACCCAAAAACTTTTAGCACAGTCCGCAGGTCATGTTTAATATGGAGGGATTTCATTGTAACTTGGTAGGATGACTCCTTATGATGTCTAGATGAGAATTTCCCCATTTGGGCGTGATCTGCCAACCGTGACAACTGCCCGAATCCAAAACCCGAAAACCTTTAGCACAGTCTACAGGTCATATTTATTGAGGCATTTCATTGTAACTTGGTGGGTTGACTTCATACAATGTCTAGATGAGAAAGTCACCTTTTGGTCCTGATTGGGCAACTGTGACGGCTACAGGGGCCCGAAGCCCGAAAACCTTTAGCACAGTTTACAGGTCATATTTATGAAGGGATTTCATTGTAACTTGGTAGGATGACTCCAAATAATGTCAAGATGAGAACGTCCCATTTTGATCGCGATCATTCAGCTTTGATGGGTGCCCGAGCCCAAAAACCTTTAGCATAGGCAAAAGGTCATATTTATGGAAGGATTTCATTGTAACCTGTTAGTTTGACTCCATATAATGCGTAGATGATGACATCCCCTTTTGGTCGTGGTTAGTCAACTGTGACGGCTTCAGGGGCCCAAAGCCCGAAAACCTTGAGCACAGTCTACAGGTCATATTCATGAAGGGATTTCATTGTAACTTCGTAGGATCACTCCAGATGATGCCCAGATGAGAATGTCCCCTTTTGGTTGCAATCATTCAACCATGATGGCTGCCCATGCCCAAAGCCCAAAAACCTTTATCACAGTCTACAGGTCATATTTATGAAGGGATTTCATTGTAACTTGGTAGGTTGACTTGATATAATGTCGAGATGAGAACGTCCCCTTTGGACGCAATTGGGAAACTGATGGCTCCAGGGGCCCGAAGTCCGAAAACCTTTAGCACAGTCTACAGGCCATATTTATGAAGGGATTTCAATATAACTTGATAGGGTGACTTGTTTTGGAATAATTTCACTGTAACTTGGTAACTTTCTTTGATATACATTAACTGTGAGGGCCACATACATTAACTGTGAGGTCTTATTAACCCACCCCTCAGCTCTTTAGTACAGTGTACACCTCATATTATTTTTAGCTCATCTTGACAAAGTCAAGCTGAGCTAATCTCATCGCTCTCCGTCCATTGTCCGGCGTCCGTTGTCCGGCGTCTCTCGTCCGTCGTCCATCGTCCATCAACACCATGTTTTGGTCTTCTCCTCCAAAGCCACTGGGCCAATTCAAGTGAAAGTTTGTGTGAGTGATGGTCCCAAAGGGGCATTTCATTTTTGTTCAACTCAGCATGCCCAGCCCCATAGGGAGGGAGTGGGGGAAAATACTCCAAAATATTTTTAAAATCTTCTTCTCAAGAACCAGTGTGTACAATGACTTGATATTTGCTATGGAGCTTCCATATGAGGTGTAGAATCAAGTTTGTTCAAACGAAGTTCGTGAAGTAATATTTGGCTTTGTAATAGGAGGGGTAAGATTTTTGGCCCCGCCCAAAATTTCTATTTTCTGAACCAATGGTCCGGTATGAACCAAATTTGGTTTGTGGTAGTATTGGGTCATAAGTACTTGACCCATGCAAAAAAAAAAATATCCGCATCCCCATGCGAACCCTGGGAGCTAAAAATAGAAATATTTTCAAACGCCCATATTTCCCAAACCCCACGGAACAGAGAGCTTTTATTTGGTATGAAGTATCCTTATGACCAGTAGAATTGAATGGTAAAAAAAAATTGCCATCGGTTATGTTAGGGTGTTCTGTAATGGGCATCGAAAAAATGCTGAGTCAGCATATTTGCAAAAATTAAAAAAAATCTTTTCTCCAGAACCAATCATCAGAATCTTTTGATATTTGGTATACAGCATTCATAGGGGGGTCAGATAAAAGTTTGTTGAAATAAAGCTCATTGGTTCATATTTGGGCTCTCTACAGGAGCCCGAAGTTTTAACATAGGGTAATATGGGGAATATTCTTTAAAAATCTTCTTCTTCAGAACCACCAGTCAGAATCTTTTAATATTTGGTATACATCACTGTTATGAGGGTCAGATTCTAGATTTTTCAAACCAAGTCCCTAGGTTAATATTTGGGCTTCCTACGGAAGCCCATATTTTATCTTTGTTCAATATGGAGGGTAATTTAAAAAAATCTTCTTCTTCAGATCCATCAGTCAGAATGCTTTGATATTTGGTATGCAACATCTCTATGGGGGTCAGATTCAAGTTTGTTCAAATCAGATCCCTAGGTATATATTTGGACTCACTATGGTAACCCAAATTTTTACTTAGTGCAATATGAGGAAATTTCTTTAAAAATCTTCTTCTTCAGATCGACCAGTCGGAATGCTTTTATATTTGATATACAACATCTCTAGGGGGGTCAGATTCCAGGTTGTTCAATTCGAGTGCCTAGGTTAATATTTGGGCTCCATATGGGAACATGAAATTTAACTTAGTACAATATGAGGGAATTTCTTCAAAAATCTTCTTCTACAGATTCACTTGTCAGAATGCTTTCACATTTGGTATACAACATCTCTAGGGGGGTCAGATTCAAGTTTGTTCAAATCGGATCCACATATTAATATCTGGGCTCGCTATGGTAGCCCAAATTTGAACTTAGTGCAATTCGAAGAAATTTCTTTACAGGCTCTCTATGGGAGCCGGAATTGGCCATTTTGCTGAAGAATTCAAAATTTTGTATTCAGTACCCTCTAGAGGTACTAAGATTAATCCACATAGGTTGTATCAAGGGGCTTCATAGGGGAGCTCTACATTTTACTTATGATCGACTGAAGAAAAGGCATGATGCCCAGATTATTTTTGTCACTCCTGAGGGACTCAAGGATTGACAGTGTAGCCTATGGAGATGGCTTGCTTGATGTAGACTCATTCTTGGACTCTGTTTAAATTGTGTTCTGTACAAGATGAGCGCTTCAGGCCCCGTGGGGCCTCTTGTTTATCAAAAACATAGCATACAGGGAACAGAAATGAACATATTCCCAATTATCACAATTCTTGTCTTATTTCATAATCCTTTCATAAACATTGAACATTATCCTTTTCATCAAACACAACACACAAGTTAAGCTACAGTGTCATTGACATTTTCATTGATGATGCCAGACACAAATCAATGATAAAATTGGTGGATCCAAGGACATGATTGGATGATGGAAGTGAACAACAGTGGTTAGGAATGTTCAGGGCTCTAACTTTATAATTTTTATCAAATAATTTCATGTTTCCCAATTCCTGGACATTTGCCTGACGTCATCATTCTTGTTAATGATTTATCCACTGTTTGTTAAGTGTTCCTTCCCTGTCCTGCCTTGAAGCCCTCCTGTTAAACTCCCAAGCTTTTTGGCTTGTTTTTTATTTAAATTTTTTATTAAATTTCTTGGGGGTTTAATGTGTTTATCAGGATGTTTATTTTGTTCATCCCCATGGTTACGTCTCACCCTAGGGGTGTTGAGTCGTTTGGGTCATGCATCTTCTATCCGATGTATAGTTTTTTCTTCATCTGAAGATCTTGCTTTACATCTGGTAGCTTTAAAATCTGTTACTGACTTTGGGCCTTTTTATACGCCCGTTTAAAAAACGGTCGTATTATGTTATCAGTCTGTCTGTCTGTCCGTCTGTCCGTAAACAATTTGGTTTCCGTTCATTTAAAGTCGAACGCCTTGACGGATCGACATAAAACTTTCAGAAGTTGTTTTTAGCATTAAAATACAGGTCAAGTTCGATATTGGTGTTTCTCAGTCCATCTGCTGCAGAGATATGGCCCTTTGAAAACATAATTTTTCTAAAAAAATTGGTTTTCGTTCATTTAAAGCTGAACGCTTTGACGGATTGACACCAAATTTTTCAGATGTTATTTTTAGTAATGAAATACAGGTCATGTTCGATATTGGTGTTTCTCAGTCCATCCACTGCAGAGTTATGGCTCTTTGAAAACACAATCTTTCGAAAAAAATTGGTTTCCCTTCATTTAAAGTCGAACGCCTTGACGGATCGACATCAGACTTTCAGATGTTGTTTGTAGCAATAAAATACAGTTCAAGTTCGATATTGGTGTTTTGCAGTCCATCCGCTGCAGAGTTATGGCCTTTTGAAACCACAATTTTTGGATGATGATTTTATGCACCCATTTGAAAAACGGGACGTATTATGTGAATGGTCTCTCCACCCATCTGTCTGTCTGTCCGTCCATGGACACATTTCGTTTCCGGACGATAACTTTAGTTGTAATGGATTGAGCTGAGTTTAATTTGGCATGTGGATTTAGTATGACAAAATACACAATGGGTTCGATTTCCGTTTCTAGCGACCCATTTGCAGTAGAGTTATGGCCCTTTATTTATTGGAATTTAGCCCAACTTTTCGTTTCCGGATGATAACTTTAGTTTGCCTTGACCAATTTATTTCTAATTTTAAGTTTTTTTGTTTTTGACCACAAAATACAGCTCAGGTTCACTTTTGACCACAATCGCATATACCTTTCCAGAGTTATTCCCCATGAATGATTGCAAATTTGTGGATTTTGTGGTTTCTGGATGATAACTTAAGTTTGCCTTGACCGATGTTTTTCAAATTCTCAGATTTTGTTTTTGACCACAAAGCACAGCTCATGTTCAACTTTGGCCATAATCGCATGTACGGTTCCATAGTTATTCCCCTTGAATGATTGTAAATTTGTGAATTATGTGGTTTCCGGATGGTAACTTTAGTTTGCCTTGACTAATTTGTTTCAAATTCTCAGATTTTGTTTATGACCACAAAGCACAGCTCAGGTTCACTTTCGGCCAAAATCGCATGTACCTTTCCAGAGTTATTCCTCTTGAATTTGTGCATTTTGTGTTTTCCGGATTATAACTTTAGTATGGCCTAACTGTTGGACATAGAATGCATCAAATATTTGGTTTCCGGATGATAACTTTTATTATTTGTTTTCCTATTGGTTCCAAACTTGGTATGTTGTTTAATCACAACAAAATACACGTCAAGTTCGAATATGGGGTTGGTCCAAGCAATTTTCACCCCCATCCTTACCCCAACCCTTCAAAAATACAAAACGGACGTATATTGTCCCGCTACGCAGTGCTCTTGTTTTTTCTGTGCCTGAGGTCTTGTTTCCGTTTTTTTCCTTGACGTTGTTTACATTGGCAACGTCCTTAAATACCCTTGGGCTCTTCATGTTCCCTTTGGGAACTTGGTCTTTTGTCAAAAAATTTTCGAAAGATTTTTTGAAATTAATTTTTAGCTCAACTTTGACGAAGTCAAATTTGAGCTATTGTCATGGCCCGTCGTCCGTCGTCCGTCTGTCCGTCTGTCCGTCTGTCCGTCTGTCCGTACGTCAACAATTGGCTATGGCTCGGGCTAGAGGTCGTATTTATGAACCGATCTTTACGAAACTTCTTGTGTACCTTTGTTATGACCCTGGGACGGGAACGAGTGTTTTTAGGTGTGGTCCGAAATTCAAGATGGCTGCCAGTGGCCATTTTGTACCGATGATGCAAAAATCAGTTTTTTGTACAGAACTTCTGTATGAAAGTTCTGATTTGAATAAAGTTTTGTATAAATGTTTAGTACCATGGGATACATCACATATAATACGGGTTTTTTTCTCCTGCATAAATTATGCAAATTAGACTGACTTTGATTTATTTAGTGTTACTTTCAGAACTGTAAGTGCCAAGCTGCTATGGCTCGGGCTAGAGGCCGTATTTATGAACCAATCTTTACGAAACTTCTTGGGTACCTTTGTTATGACCGTGGGACGAGAACGAGTGTTTTTGGGTGCGGTCAGAAATTCAAGATGGCTGCCAGCCACCATTTTGTACCGACGATGCAGAAATCTGTTTTTTTGTACAGAACTTCCATATGAAAGCTCTGATTTGAATAATTTTTTGTATGAATGTTTAGTACCATGGGATACATCACATATAATACAGGTTTTTTTCTCGTACGTAAATTGTGCAAATTAGACTAATTTTGATGTTTTTTGGGGTTACTTTCAGCACTGTAAGTGCAAATGCCAATACGGCTCGGGCTAGAGGCCGTATTTATGAACCGATCTTTACGAAACTTCTTGGGTACCTTTGGTATCACCGTGGGACGAGAACGAGTGTTTTTGGGTCCGGTCCGAAATTCAAGATGGCCGATGGCAGCCATTTTGTACAAAATTAGGTGCAATCAGATTTTTGCACATAACTTCCATATGAAAGCCCTGATTTGAATAATTATTTTGTGTGAATGTTTAGTACCATGGGATGCATCACATATAATACGGGTTTTTTTCTCGTGCAGAAATTATGCAAATTAGATGAACTTTGATTTTTTCAGTGCGACTTACACACAGTAAGTACACATGTCAATACGGCTCAGACTAGAGTCTGTATTTATGAACTGATCTTCACGAAATGTCTTGGGTACCTTTATTATCACCTTGGGACGAGAACGAGTGTTTCTGGGTGCGGTCTAAAATTCAAGATGGCTGCCAGTGGCCATTTTGTACCGAAATTAGGTCTAATCAGTTTTTTGTACACATCTTCTATACAGCTCAGACTAGAGGCCATATTTATGAACCAATCTTTACGAAACTTCTTGGGTACCTTTGTTATCACCGTGGGATGAGAGCGAGTGTTTTTGGGTGTGGTCCGAAATTCAAGATGGCCACCAGCAGCCATTTTGTACCAAATTAGTGCAATCAGTCTTTTGTATAGAACTTCTGTATGAAAGTTCTGATTTGAATAAATTTTTGTATGAATGTTTAGTAACATGGAATACATCACATATTGTAAGGTGTTTTTTTTTCGTGCCGAAATTATGCAAATTAGATGAACTTTGATTTATTCAGTGCTATTTACACAATGTAAGCACACATGTCAATACGGCTCAGGGTAGAGGCTGTATTTATGAACCGATCTTCACAAAACTTCTTGGGTACCTTTGTTATCTCCTTGGGATGAGAATGAGTGTTTCTGGGTACGGTCCAAAATTCAAGATGGCTGCCAGTGGCCATTTTGTACCGAAATTAGGTCCATTCAGTTTTTTGTCACAAGTTCTATACAGCTCGTATTTATGAACTGATCTTCACAAAACTTCTTGAGTACTTTTGTTTTCACCTTGGGACAGGAACGAGTGTGTTTTGGGGTGCCTTTGTTATCACTGTGCTATGAGAACAAATATTTTGGGGTTCAGTCAGACCCACTCTGGGACTCAAAGATTTTTTCTAGTTCAGCATCTGACTGTCACCCACCTTTACAATACTTTACCTATACATTTGTTACAGGCAACGGTCAGTATTCATGTACAGACCGTTACAATACTTTATATGTACCTTTGTTATCAGGTCATTACCTAGATGTTTGTCATTGCTGTGTCACATACTATACATGTACATGTCTTTGTCTTGACAAGTTGAGCTACAGTGTCATTGACACTTTCATTTTATTTGTATTTTGCTTATTGATTATTATGTATCTTTATCATATATTTTGGTGGAGTTGGTGGGAGTCCGATCAACTTTGTTTGATTAATTATGAAAGCTTATTGCTCAAAATGCAAGGTGAGGAAATCTTCCTCAGATTTACATGCTTGTTGCCTTGCCTGTAGTCGATGTACTCCCACAAATTCTTGTTCTACATGTGTTGATTGGGATGACAAACGTTGGACGTGGGTGTCACGATATGTTGTTAGCGGTGAGAGGCCAATGCTGGTTCTCTCGCCGCAAAGTCATTCAAGTTTCTCCGTTCTTTTTCAGAGGAACAAGAACATGGTGATGTTTATGTGACACCTACCAAAAGTGTACTACTGTCGTCGTGCTCTGATGAGCAAACCAAGCTAGCTGCTAAGGTGCGTCTGAATATTAGGCAAGGGATAAAGCCGCTGGGCGGTTTAATCCTTTGCCTGCAGCTAGCACGACCGGTGAAGTGGTTACTCCGTCTGTGGGAGCCATGAATCCGGGTATGTCCATTGCGGTCGAAGGAAGTGCAGTGGGTAGAGTGAGCACCTTAAAATCTAAACATGCTCACCCAACGACAACGGAATCAGGGAAGAAGCCAGCAAGTGTTGTGGGAAGCTTGGCGAGGTCTGAAAGGACCGCGAGCAGGAGAGGTCCCTCTCTATCCCAGCAACATCTGGGGCCAGATGTTGTTATTGAGAAATTGCACGGGCCGGAGCATACACCTGCTGTTCGGGACGTTCCATCTAGATTGCAGCCGGCCTCGGCTACAGTCCCGGCTTCTTCTGCTTCGATTAAAAAGCACACACGTCCGCATCCTAGCTACTCGACTTCGGATATCCAGCCTGCTGCACGAAGAAGGGACCACTCTTCACCTGTGAAGTCGGACCATCCGGTAGCTAAGGAGACGAGGCCTCGATCATCGGGACATTCGGAGAAGAGATCCATCTCCGACATGTCCCAGAGCAGCAAGTGGCTAAGAAACAGAAGACCGCGGCTCCTCAGGCCTCGATGATGGGCTTGTCGCAGATTGCGCAGCTGATCACAGCATCCCGGCAAGTGCAGGAGCAGCCTCCCTCAGACTCAGAACCTGAGCTGTCGGACAGTGCTGGATCGGTCCAGTCGTCTGTTCATGCAGAAGTAATGGACCGAAATTCGCAACTGATTCTTTCGGATGGTGAAAGGGAAAAGGAAGAGGATTTCCCTTCCCTTTTGGAACTGCACATGGTTGCGATGGATTTCATCCATCAATACTACCCTGAATTTGTTTCACCAAATCAGAATGCTGCAACAACAAGAGAGAAACCGCTGACGTTGCTAGACACAGACTTTATACAGAGAAAGGAAGAAGTTCTTTCTTTTCCGGTTCAGTCTAGGCAGGTGTTGCAGACCTTCAGCCATGTAGACAACGCCATATTCAACCTCTCGAGTGCAAGGAAAAAAGGTGGTTTCTTATCTACATCTTCCATAAATATACCATTTCTTGGACCACGTTCATTTAAAACGGTTGGAGAAGATGTTCAGAGAGCTCCTCTGCATTTGGATGAGCAGTCCGGGGATCTAGATGTATCCTTACCTGCATCATTCACTATTCGCTTGGATGTAATGGAAACGGCAGTTTCATCAACTAGAGCGAGTTTGGATGCTGTGTCCTACGCAGATCACCTCACTAGAGCTATGGCGCAACATCTCAACGGGAAGGAATTTGAGGATGTTTGTACCTCTCTTAGAGTTCTTTCCAGAGCAATTATGTATACCACGTATAACTCTGCCCTAACAGTGGCTAATCTGGAGTTAATTAGACGTGATGCTGCCCTTGTGTTGTCATCACTTACAGATGACCAGGTGAAAAGCTCTCTCCAGGTCGCTTCGTTCTCCGGACATACTATTTTTGATGACAAGTTTTCGTTAGTCTATGAACAGGCTTCTAAGAAAGCATCAAGTGCTCTGCTTTTGAAGTTGGCGTCTCATCAACCCACTTCAGCAGACAGGAGTAAAGGAGGACGTTCCAAACCTAAAATGTCAAAAGGGAACTCCTCACGAGGGTACAAGAAGCCCTCTTACAATTACTCCGGAGGTTGTCAATATAGCGACTCGGGAAAGGGGCATAGGTCTGATCGGGACTATCGGTCAGATGCTCCTAGGCCGACGGGACAAGGTTCCTCATGGGGAGGACGTAGTTTCTCCTCCTGTAAGCTTCGCAGGTCATGCAGGTGATGTTCAAGACCTCTATTGCTGGCCAGTTGGCAGAAGGTTATCAAACTTCGCGAGAAACTGGATAGCAATCACATAAGATCAGTGGGTGAGAAGTGTAGTCTCTGTCGGCTTACGGCTATCATTCCGAGCGAAACCCCCCACTAACAAGATGTCCACATTGGACAAATCTTCCGGCAGATCCTTTCAAAAGAGAGTCTCTCTTAGTGGAGGTACAGGCTGTCTTATTAAAGGAAGCAATATAGGTCATCGAGAATCAAGATTCTCAGGGTTTTTACAGTCACCTGTTCCTCGTACTGAAGCCAGACGGTTCATTCTGGCCGGTTAGAGACTTGAGCTGGATAAACAAGCTTATCGTGGCTCCAAAATTATATATGGAGACCATTCGGTCAGTAAGAGCGAGCATTCAAGTGAACGACTATGCGGCAAGCATAGATCTAAAAGATGTGCACTTTCATGTCATGGTACATCCGGCATTCAGAAAGTACCTGCGGTTTGCCGTACAAGGGAAGGTTTATCAGTTCAGAGCGATGTGCTTTGGTCTGAACCTGTCTCTCTGGGCATTCACTCGAATAATGAGCTCCATAATTTCATGCTTTCAAGCTCATTCATCTGCGGTAACGTCGGCTTACTTGGACGACATTCTGCATAGATACGGCAACAGAACTATTCTTCAGAACGATGTTCAGAGTCTGCTTCTATTACTCCGATGTCTCAGTTTCATCGTAAACGAGAAAAAGTCGGATCTAGTTCCGTCCAAGTCATTCACTCACTTGGGAATGAGCTTCGAGACTCACAATAATCTGGTTTGTCTGCCTTACCCAGAGCGAAATTAGTCAGTTTTTATGCTCGCTTTTGTCTACACTCAGACGCATTCATAGCGAGGGAATTCATGCGACTGATGGGGCTGTGCAGAGCGGCTGCGAATCTTATTCCGATGGGCCGCCTGCACACGCATCCCCTCCAGATATTCTTTACTCAGAACTGGAGTGTGAAGACGTATTCGCTTGAAACCAGTTTTGTTTTAACGGACCTAGTAAAACAAAAGGTTCAGATTTGGGCAGATATTCAGTGGTTATCTCAGGGAGTTCCTCTGCAACTGCCGGATCCAGCTTTCACGATTATGACGGATGCGAGTCAGACGGGTTGAGGCGTGACCCAAAGTTCCGCAGACTTGAAGTGTTAGGGTCTTTGGGACCCTCGGTTCCTAGAGAAACACATAAACATCAAAGAGATGATGTCAACATGGCTAGCTCTTCAACATTGGATTCGCATAATAGCGAACGTCCATGTTCAAATTTTGTAGGACAAATCGACAGTAGTAGCGTACATCAGGAACCAAGGCGGCACTCATTCGATTCCATTATGCGAATTAACGGAGAGGATTCTCCTATACGTAATGAATCATCATGTTCATCTTTCTGTCCGTCATATACCGGGTCGTCTGAATGCTCTAGCAGACTCGCTCTCTCGGAAAGGTTGCCTGTTACCATTGAAATGGACTCTCAACAAGCGAATATTCAGACAGATTTGCTACCAGTAGGATCATCCTATGATAGATCTGTTTGTGACACACCTGAACAATCAATTACCGACATTCGTATCGCCATGCCCAGATCATCGAAAGTACGCAGTAGACGCTCTGTTGGTCTCATGGGACGGAATGATAGGATACGCATATCCTCCAACTCCGTTGATTCAGCAGATTCTGTTAAAGATAAAACAGTCTCGTTGCAAAATTCTGCTAGTAGCACCTCTGTTGTCACAGAAACTTTGGATCAATCTTCTCAGGTGTCTGTTATGGGATGTTCCCCAGCATTGACGCTGTTCCGCTGCCCTCTTCGTTTTGAGGACATGTACCTCAGAACAAGGGGAAGGGGAGGTGGGATGTTTTTTTCCCTTATGATCATCTGGCTTTATAGTGAAAAGCAAGGGAAGACCTCCTCTGGTCTCAGTAGCACTGAGTCATTGCTGGGATGGTTTTAATGTGTAGCTCGGTGTGAAGCAATAACTTTGTCTCATTTATGTACTGTTTTTAAAGTGTAGCTCCACTGTGAAGCATTTGTATATGTCACATGTCAAACAGGCGTTAATATACAATCCTCGGACACTTTTAAATGAGTATAAAGAGTCTCATTCTCTGGACTATCTTTATATATTGGTTTTCCTTCACTGAATTAGCATAACGGGTTATTCTGACATTAAATGGAGAATTATATATTATGTAATGCTTAATTACATTGTTGGTGTTATGCCTTACTCTTTTCTCATAAAGGAGAAAGACATATATAATTCCTATCTTCTCCTATTCTCCTGTAGGAGCTATCCTTTACTGAAGTAATTGAGAGATTGGATTTTCCTTTATGTCCTAGGCCTTCCAGCCTTTTTAAGATTCAGCTAGTCTGGGCCATTGGTTGTCATATAAAAATATTATAAATGTTAAGTAATTTGTATATTTTTTATACTTACCAATGGCCCAGACGGGTATGGCCCTCCCATGAGTGGGCACTCATACCTCCCCACTGTTTATAACATTTAACAGGCAATCTGTAGAAAGAATGATGGTTGGCGCCAATTTCGGTGTCTTCCTGGATACTGCGCATGCGCAGATCTGAAAAGTATGGAGGACCAGATAGGACATCAATTTTTCGGTATTGGGGATTGGGGGAAAAATTTGTGTTTGGCCCTAGATTAATTTTTGAGTTAGCACCAGCTAGTCTGAGCCATTGGTAAATATAAAAAATATACAAATTACTTAAAATTTATAATTTTTTAACTCGGAGTAATGGGAAAACATTAAAGAATCTTCTCCCATACAATTGCTCCAAAGGCTTTCATATTTTACATATAACATCTTTGGAAGATTCATTCACATGCTTGTTGAAATCAAATCCCTGGGTCCATATTTGGGCTCTCTATGGGAGCCCAAATGTTCAGATTAGTGGAATATGAGGAATATTCTTTAAAAATCTTCTTCCAATCCTCCAATCAGAATCTTTTGATATTTGGTATGCAGCATCCTTAGTGGGGTGAGATTCAAGTTTGTTCAAGCCAAGCCCCTGTGTTCATATTTGGGCTCCCTGTGGGAGCCCGAATTATAACTTTGTTCAATATGAGGAATATTCTTTAAAAATATTTTTCTTCAGATCCAGTTGTCAGACTCTTGATATTTGGGAGGTGAGATTCAAGTTTGTTTTAGCCAAGTCCCTGGGTTCATATTTTGGCTCCCTGTGGGAGCCCAAATTATAACTTAGTTCAGTATGAGGAATATTCTTTAAAAATCTTTTTTTTCAGATCCACTGGTCAGAATCTTTTGATATTTAGTCTGTGTGAAACACACAGACTATTGTTTTTGCACGGTTTCTTTTTCTTTTTTTTTTTTCTTCTTTTTTTTTTTCTTCTTCTTCTTCTTCTTCTTCTTCTTCTTCTTCTTCTTCTCCTGTCTTCTGTCTTCTCATCACTTTTTTGTCCGCAAGATAACTCGAAAATGAATTGCCCTATCTCATTGATTTTTGGCATGCTGATAGACAGCCACAAGTTCTCGGTCACCTATGTTTTTCAGATTCCTGGGGTATCAGGGGTGCCTGTAGGGGTGTTTTGAAAGTGGGTCACGCCCATATCTCAGGCATGATATGACCTACAGACCTGGGACCAACACCAAATGAGTCGACACTCGATGGAGGTTCAAAATATGGGTCAAGGTCACGGAGGTCATCTAGGGGTCATTGAGTGCATTTTTCAGAATTGCTGGAAATCACATTTTTTGACCCCCTAAAGCATTCCTGACGGACACGCATGCATTTTGACGTGAAAAAAGTGGGCGTGGCCAAATTTTTTGAAAGTGGGTCACGCCCATATCTCAGGCATGGCATGACGTATGGACCTGGGACCAACACGAAATGAGTCGACACTTGATGGAGATTCAAAATATGGGTCAAGGTCACAGAGGTCACCTAGGGGTCATTGAGTGCATTTTTCAGAATTGCTGGAAACCGTATTTTTTTACCCCCTAAAGCATTCCTGACGTACACACATGCTTTTTGATGTAAAAAAAAGTGAGCGTGGCCAATATTTTTGAAAGTGGGTCACGCCCATATCTCAAGCGTGGTATGACCTACGGACCTGGGACCAACACCAAATGAGTCGACACTCGATGTAGGTTCAAAATATGGGTCAAGGTCAGGGATGTCAACTAGGGGTCATTGAGTACATTTTTCAGAATTGCTGGAAATCACATTTTTTGACCCCCTAAACTATTTCTGACATACACACATGCATTTTGACGTAACAAAAAGTGGGCGTGGCCAAAATTTTTGAAAGTGGGTCATGCCCATATCTCAGGCGTGGTATGACGTATGGACCTGGGACCAACACCAAATGAGTTGACACTTGATGGAGATTCAAAATATGGGTCAAGGTCACAGAGGTCACCTAGGGGTCATTGAGTGCATTTTTCAGAATTGCTGGAAATCACATTTTTTTACCCTTAAAGTATTCCTGACATACACACATGCATTTTTACGTAAAAAAAGTGGGCGTGGCCAAACTTTTGAACATGGGTCACTCCCATATCTCAGGCATGGTATGACCTACAGACCTGGGACCAACACCAAATGAGTCGATACTCGATGGAGGTTCAAAATATGGATCAAGGTCACGGAGGTCAACTAGGGGTCATTGAGTGCATTTTTCAGAATTGCTGGAAATCACATTTTTTCAGTATGGCCCAGTAGGCCACAGGGTTTTCACAGCCTCCAATGTCCTGATACAGTAAATTCTCCCCAAGCAATTTGATGTTATGTTCACACTGGAGACTATGTAAACACCAGTGGAGTAAGCTGTCAAAATGAAATCTGACCTTGTCATCATTATGGGATGTTAGTTCCTGAAACTAAATTGAGAGAAACCCATTACCTTGCAAGGAAATAAATTGTAAATTATTCAGTTCACTGCTTTTAACCCTCTACAGACTTCTATGTGGATTGCACATATTTTATTTCAGGCAGAATAAAGTTAACCCTTTCCATAAAACTGTACTGAATAATTGTTGAAACCTATCTTATTCAGTTCAATGCTTTTAACCCCTCTCAAGACTTCAATGTGGATTGCACATATTTTATTTCAGGCAGAATAAAGTTAACCCTTTTAATAAAACTGCACTGAATAATTGTTGAAACCTATCACAAAACTGTCAGGGTGCCGGTAACAATGCAATACTGGCATGGTCGACTGTACTGTTAACTATGTTAGTGCTATGACTGTTTAAAACTAATTTGTTAGAGGAGTTCTATAGTCTTTCACTGCGCTCCTCTCGGCCTCACCGAGAGTGCAGAAACCTTTGGTGTCAAAGTGTCATTAAGAGAATGTCTCTGATTTATGCTGTTCCATCCCTCCGGAGTGCAAAAGCAGGTACTGTCAGCTGAGAAACTTAATGTTTTTCGCTTTATTTTCTTAACATTTAATTCTATGTGGAATGGGACACCTTTTCAGGGTGCCTTCCAAAGTAACGGATTCTTAACCCTTTAGCGAACATAACAGCGAAAACCGGTCAACATTATTCACAGAAACGTCTATTCAGTTTTAATTACCTTTTCATTTTTGCTTGAAAAAACATAGCTCATGACCCTTTATTGGATTGAGCTCATTTCTGCACAGTGGCTAATCATGACCACGACAGTTTTTTAGGTGGAGGAAGTCGGAGTACCCGGGAAGAACCACCGGGCAACAACGAGCAACTGTCAGATCCCCCACATACTAACTCCACACAAGCAGGGTTAGCATTGGTTGAAGACGGGTGCACAATCGATGTTCAGTACGCTTTAGAACACATCGCCACCATGCACCCACGTGGGCAATGGGGTGAAGTGGCTTGCCCAAGGACAGAGTGAGGACCTCACGCCTTGCAGCCTGCACCTCTGCCAACTGAGCCAATACGCCCCCATTTAAAGGATTAAAATGGAGTATTTAAAGGGAATATTTTAACCCTCTGAAGATCTTAGTATGGGGGCATTATTCAGAAAGACTGGGAAATGCATTTTATTACACCTTAATGCATTTCTAAAGTTTATGAGTGTATTTCATCACTAAAATTAGTGGGCAGAGACAAAAATATCCATTTCTGATTCGTGTATCAAACCCTTTGAATGCTGGTCACATATATGCCATTTCTGGTTTCTTATAAGAATGTTCTGATTCCTGTATGAATATTTTCTATCCCCTTCATTTTGTCTTGACGATAACTCAAAAACAAATCATCTGTCCTGGGGGGCGCGGTGGCTGAGTTGGTAGAGGTGCAGGCTGCAAGCCGAGAGGTCCTCGGTTCGAATCCCACCTGCGGCAACCACGTTGTGTCCTTGGGCAAGACAATTCACCCCCATTGCCCACGTGGGGGCATGGTGACGCTGTGTATTAAGGCGTACTGCCTGTTAATGGTGCACCTGTCTTCAACCAATGCTAACCCTGCTTGTGTGGAATTAGTATGTTGGGGAACTGACAGTTGCTCGCCGTTGCTTGGTGGTTCTCTCCGGGTACTACGGCTTCCCCCACCCGTAAAACTGTCGTGGTCCTGATTAGCCATTATGCAGAAATATGTGACCTTCCACACCAATAAATAAATAAATAATCTGTCCTGGGGCTGTTTGGCATACTGGTGGCCTGTCAGAAGTACTGGCCCAGCTATGTTATCAGGGAACCTTTGGGAGTGGTCCATTGGGCCACAGATTTTTTTATACCCCCCTAATTTCTTTGTAACAGAAAAGCATCATAAAGAAATAGCTGTTTATATTTATATACACAAGAGAATAATGTAAACAATCAAATTAGAGAGAAGTTGCTATAGATGACAGCCTGACACATATTTACTCTTATCAGCTGTCAGATCAGAATTAAATTCCATCCCCAAACCAAGTTGAAAAAAAACCCTTTGAGTGGCAAGAAAATTTGTTTATTATACAGATCTATCTTACAACACTTGATTAATGGTAGTTGAATAAATAACCCTTCACCTTTCATTGCATTTTTTATTTTTTTTTTTCATTCTCAATCATAACTCAAGATCAACAGGTTTTGGGCCGAGTGGTAAGCGGCTCTCTCGAAACACTTATCACAATTATGAATTAATGAAATGGAATATTTAAATGGTCTGTCTTTAACCCTCTTCATACTTCACCGCGATGATCAAACAACATCATTTTACTTATGTAGAACCTTTTGCACGCTTCCTGCCATATTGCCACTCTTTAAGCAAATGCCATGATTCAAGATTCCACCATCTTATTTTATGCATGCCTTGTTTAGGGCACTAGATGCTCTTAAGGGTAGGCCTTTAAACGAGCTCTTGGGGCTTTTAAGTTTTTTATGGCACTATCCCCAATATAGAGTCTATGCACCCTTTGTCGGCTCGATAACTCAAATACGAATCGTCCTATCTCTATTCGTTTTGGCATGCTGGTTACCAACAACCAGTTTGCACTCATCTTTGTTTTTTCAGGTAGTTTGAGGCCTTGTGTGTGATACAGTAGGCTGACTGCCTTAGAGGCTTCTAAATCATAATAAATATTTGCTATCATCGCCCAAAAATGACAGATCTGTAGTTGGTGGAGCCATTTCTTTAAAGTAGGTGTCTACATTGGACTATACCGACTGATTTAAAAATTGCTGGAGGTTCAATATATGGTCCGCCTGAAAGAGATCACCAAGGTCATCCAGTGCATATTATTCAGAAAGACTGGGGAATGCATTTCATTACACCTTAATGCATTTCAAAAGTTCATGAACGTATTTCATCAATCAGCTTGGTGGGCAGAGCCAAAAATGTCCACTTCTGATTCGTGTATCGAACCCTTTGAATGCTGGTCACACATATGCCTTGTCTGGTTTCTTATAAAAAAATGTTCTGATTGCTGTATGAATATCTGTAAATACTATTAACGAAAATCCATTTCTGATTTGTTTGAAAATAATTTACTCCTGAAAATAAGCCTCCATAAATTCTCCTTCTGTATAGTTTATTCCTGATACTTTAACCCTTTTCACACAGACTTGAATTTACTGGGTGCAGTAAATTCTGTTTCTCTAGTTGGTATAAGCTTTTCTTAGGAGTGACAGATGCAACTTCTTCAAATCAATTCTCTGGGTTGATATTTAGGCTAACATGTCAGGCGAGTGCCCTCAGGCCACCTGGGGCCTCTTGTTTTTCAAAAATTAAAAATAATAATATCCAGAACCACCAACCAGAATCAATGGATATTTGGTATACAATATCATTATGGTATCAGATTCAAGTTAGTTCAAAACAAGCTCCTTGGTTTATTCAAGAAACTCGTGGGAGCCATAATTTTAACTTGATGCAATATTAGGAATATTCTTTCCAAGATCTTCTTCAAATCCATCAGGCAGACTCTTTTGATGTTTGGTAAGAAAACAAATTTTCTTTCACATGTTCAGTTTTCATTAATGATTCCTTCTGTTCATGAGTATGTAAGAACACAAAAATTCCAGACAGCCCAAATTAGTCAAAAATACTGTCTTAATCATATCCTTGTTGACTGCCATGTCACTCCATTTCTTCACACAACTGATAGCTCCCAGGTGCACTGAATATTTCACCCAGTTTCAACCCAAAATTATAATCAACTTAGAAATTCTTTTCTGTGGGAATCGTTTTAGTCATTTTTCAACATAATTCAACATAACTTCAACATAATTTTAGGTCTAATATAGGTGTGCTGCCTGGAGGATGGGGTGGGGGTGAGAGAGTGTTACTTGAGAAAAAGACTTTCCTGTGCTTTTGGTAATAATAATTGCAATATGCACACATGTACTAGATGACCCTTCCATTTTGCCTCCTTTCTGATCCATCAACACTGATACCCTCACTTCTCTCTTGCTTCCATCCTCAATCTAACTCATTAATTTTCTTCTAGACAAATTGATCCAGTGCATTCTGGGCTCACTTGATCCTCAGGTATTAGTTTGGATTGATACTGACACTTAATGATATTTTTTGTTATCCTTTGTGTTACTGGATGTGATATATGGAATGATGGAATGCTTTATATTGCTCTTGTTTACTGTGGTAAACAAGTTTGTTCTGTTTCACTGGTAAGATACATCCTGGGGGTGCGCATCGTCTAAACAATTGGCTAAACTTGACTTCATACTTGTGTTGTAGTCATGTTGTAGCCTTAAATTCTGAAAGTTCCTTTAACCTCCTTCACACTGCTGTCAAAGTATCAAAATTTCAACCTGAAAATTTCTCCCATAATTCAACTAGGATGATAACCAATGGATCTAGTTTGACATAGCTCATAGAGCATTATCAAAAAAGATTAAATTGGTTAATTTCCTATTTGCATTATGGGAAAAACTTGCTACTTGAAATTTTGATATTTTAACGTCAGTGTATATAGGATTCACCCTTTACCTAATGAATCGGTTGCAACCTCTTGTGCAATATGCAAATTCAGTAGTTGAAAAACTTATTTTTTCAAACATTTCAACAAAACCATATCACTTGACTCCTCATTGGAAAAAGCTTGTCAAGCTTGTTAGCTCACCTGACTGAAAGTCAGGGTGAGCTATTCTGATCACTTAGGGTGAGCTATTCTGATCACTTTTCGTCTGGCGTCCGGCGTCCGTCGTGAAGGTGGTGTTTGGGCTTTTTCTCCCAAACCACTGGCCACATATTAATGAAATTTCATGTGTGAAGGGGTTATGTATGCGGACTTTGATTTTTTGTCAAATTAGGTTTCGGCTCACATTGAGCAGAGGGATGGAGCAAAAATGCTCCAATTCTTAAAAAATCTTCTTCTCAAGAACCAGCAATAGCAGAGACTTGATATTTGGTATGCAGCTTCCTTTTGAGGTGTAGACTCAGGTTTGTTCAAGAGAAGTTGGAGGGGCTATATTTGACGATGTTAAAGGAGGGGCAAAAATTTTGGCCCTGCCCTAAATTTCTATTTTCCAAACTGCGAGGCCGATTTGAACCAAATTTTATATGAGTGCTTATTGGGTCATAAGTACCTAATTTATGCCGAAATTTTTTTCCCCATAGCCCCGTGGGAACCACAGGAGCTAAAAATAGAAAAAAATGAAAACGCCCATATCTCCAAAACTACACGGCACTGCTAATTCTTATTGGTTGTGAAGCTTCCTTAGGACCAACAGAATGGAATGATGAAAAAAAATTGCCATCGGTTTTATGATGGGGTACTTTTTGGGGACTTTGAAAAAGTGATGAGTCAGCATTTTTTAACACTGTGGGTAATGGGAAAAACATAAGACTACTTTTCTCCGAAACCACTGCTCCAAAAGCTTTCAAATTTCACATATAACATCTTTGGAAGATTGTTTCACATGTTTATTGAAATCAATTGCCTGGGTGGATATTTGGGCTCTCTATGGGAGCCCAAATGTTTAAATTAGTGCAGTATGAGGAGTATTTTTGAAAAATCTTCTTCTTCAGATCTAGCAATAAGAATGTTTTGATATTTGGTATGCAGCATCCTTAGGGGGGTGAGATTCAAGTTTGTTGAAGCCAAATCCCTGGGTTCATATTTAGGCTGAAAATTTGGGGTCCAGTAGCGGACTTCGAAATTTTGGACCAAAATCCAAAAAAAAATTTTTTTGTTTTTTCCGCGTTTCGGTCAATTTTAAGACAAAAAAACAATTTTTTTTTTTTCCCCTGAAAATTTGGGGTGCGGGTGGGACTTAGAAAATTTTGGACAAAAATCCAAAATTTTTTTTTTTTTGTTTTTTCTGCGTTTCGGTCAATTTTAAGACAAAAAAAAAAAAAAAAAAAAAAAATTTTCCCCGGAAAATTTGGGGTGCGGGTGGGGACTTAGAAAATTTTGGACCAAAATCGGAAAACATTTTTTGGGTTTTTTTTCTGCGTTTCGGTCAATTTTAAGACAAAAAAAAAAAAAAAAAATTTTTTTTCCCCTGAAAATTTGGGGTGCGGGTGGGACTTAGAAAATTTTGGACCAAAATCGGAAATTTTTGTTTTTGTTTTTTATGCACTTCGGTCAGTTTTAAGACAAAAAAATTTTTTTTTTTTTACCCTCAATATTTGGGGTCCGGGTGGGACTTCGAAAATTTTGGACCAAAATCCATAATTTTTTTGTTTTTTGTTTTTTAGGCGTTTCTGCCAATTTTAAGACAAAAAAAACCATTTTTTTTTACACCGAAAATTTGGGGTCCGGGTGGGACTTCGAAAATTTTGGACTAAAATCCATAATTTTTTTGTTTTTTGTTTTTTAGGCGTTTCTGCCAATTTTAAGACAAAAAAAAACATTTTTTTTTACACCGAAAATTTGGGGTCCGGGTGGGACTTAGAAAATTTTGGACAAAAATCCAAAATTTTTTTTTTTTTGTTTTTTCTGCGTTTCGGTCAATTTTAAGACAAAAAAAAAAAAAAAAAAAAAAAATTTTCCCCGGAAAATTTGGGGTGCGGGTGGGGACTTAGAAAATTTTGGACCAAAATCGGAAAACATTTTTTGGGTTTTTTTTCTGCGTTTCGGTCAATTTTAAGACAAAAAAAAAAAAAAAAAAATTTTTTTCCCCTGAAAATTTGGGGTGCGGGTGGGACTTAGAAAATTTTGGACCAAAATCCGGAAATTAGTTTTAGTGTTTTTTATGCGTTTTAAGAAGAAGAAAAAAATTTAGGCTGAAAGTATTTTGTTTGGGAAAAAAATCTGTTTTCTATGTGTTTATCTCAATTTTGGGACGTTAAAGTGCAGGAACTGAAAATAGAAGGAAAATCCTGTGTATTGTGTGGGCACAATCGCTTCATCTAGTTGGTATATGCTTTTCTTAGGAGGGGCGTATGCAGCTTATTCAAGTCAAGTCCCTGGTTTGATATTTAGACTACCATGTCAGGTGAGCGCCCTCAGGCCCCCTGGGGCCTCTTGTTTCAGTGAGGGGCCACCTGATATGGTTTTGTTAAAATTTTTGTGCTAAAATGGCATAAAAATTAACCCCTATAAGGTGAAATCAGTAAATAAATAACTTCTAAACACTAATATGTGTTTAAGGACTACACTGTGATGTAGATTTTATTTTTCGATTTTGTTTTGCGTCAAATGCCACACAGTACAGCCAAAATACATACATATTGAAACTTTACATGTTACCTATATCTTATAAAAACTTAACATGATGTTAAATGAAGTTGGGCGGCATAAAAGGGGCCACCAACAGTAATGCACTTCAGTCCAGGAACCCTAATGGAATATAAAAGGTTAAAAGCCCAAAACATAAGGTACAGATCCAACAGATTGGGGATAGGGTGTGGGGGGGGGGGGGTAAATTTTATGTTCCGTCCTGGTGACAGTTCGTCCAGTTTGGGAATGACAAAACCTCATATTCATCATTCTGTGACATCGCAGAACTAAAACGTTTCATTGATCCACTACAGATGTGTTCACCTGTAGCATGATTCACAACACATTTGACAGGTCACGGGAATTGCCTTGATAGGGACCTAATTTAGATAACATAATTAACCCCCATTCAGTCAATAGCTATAACCCAAAACATAAAATGCATTTAAGCACAAAAACAACTATCATTCTTCTAGTCTTTGTATTTGGAAAAAAAATTGAAAAAATATTTAATATAATAAATTTTGATATCGCCTGCAGGTTACACTTGCAATAAACACTAAATAGTAACAACTCATTAATTGTCTGTAGCAGGGTACTATTTATAAACTGCAATGTATCCAAACAAATATTAGGAGGTACCAATTTATGGTAGCCAGGTGTCATTGCAGTTGTCTTTGGAGATGTCAGCTGTTTTCAGTGCACTGTTTGATCATTGATTTTATTTACTGGGACAGCACACTTCACTGCTAGTTTATATCTGATATTTATGATAGAAAATAAAAAACATTGTCACTGAAATATTTTTTTCTTTATTATGGAAAAGTACATTTGCATGTCCCAAAATGTACCAATTGTTTCTTAATAGGCTTTGGATATTTATAATTGAGTACACATAATTGGATATCTTGTAATTGAATAGCCCTGTTAATTGAATATAACTTCTAAACACAAAACCATTTATTATACCTTCAGTACAGATTTAACCTATTTAGTTGCATACATGCTATAGAGAATAAACTCCCTATTAATTGAATAAAAAATCTTGTTACATTTGGAGAAATAAACCTGACAGAAACCGATTTCCCCTTGTTATTTACCTGTTTATCCTCAGTAAATACATCACTGGCATTTAATCTTTTCTATTACTGCATGAGCTCTGTCAAAGAAGATATAATAGATTAAAATGCACAATTTATACTTAGAGTACAGAAAAGTGACCAAATCCCTGTTACTTGAATAATTCTGATAATTGAATAATTGTACATTACAAAGTGGCTATTCAATTAACAGGGTTCCACTGTACCATGCTACAAGGAAGGTTGACTAAATGTTGGCATAGTCAAAACATTTACAGTTATCTTTGCTATTTAGAAAAAAAGACAGACTTTAAAACTGCTTTGACTGTCATTGAAATAAATTTAACTTTTAATATGCTCAGGTGAAACTTCTTCATACAAACTTCACACATTGCCCAAGGTTTCAGATATCTACCTCAAATGGTGCAGGAGATAACAGAGATGAAGTGTCCCTCCCTCAAACACTGCTTCTGCCTCCCCCACTATCCTCTATCCTCCAAGACCAAGGACTTACCTTAATATTCCTCATTTGCATATGTAGAGAACTTAAATACATACATACCAATGTATCGAGTTTATTATTTTTCAGAGGCTGTTCCATCTGTGTTAGATCCTCCAGAACATTTGTTTAGAATCAGATTAGTGTGTGTGATATTGGAAACATGTGGACAATATTTTGATAAGGGATCAAGTAAAAAGAAGCTTGACTGTTTCCTAGTATACTTCCAGGTAAAATTGCGAAACTACTTTGTGAACTGTTTAAATGGTACCTTACTATTACTGTTGTGTTGTGCTTCTTTACTAAGATGCATCTGAATGCCTTAAAAGGGCTGTACTCAGTTCAGTTCTCATTAGTAGTAAGCTTAAATTTTAGCATTTGATTTTATGGTTCTTTTTCATGTACATATTTTATGCAGCCAACATTCACTGGAAAACCCCACTTGCAATGAGCAATGAATAAGAACTAATGTATGTGTTTTAGGACTACACTGTAAATTACTAATGTAGATTTTATTGTTTGATATATTATCATAAGTACAGTGTAGCTGAATAAGAACTAATGTGTATGTTTTAGGACTACACTGTATAGGGCCCTGCGAATCGGGAAATTTATGTTCGAATCGAATCTCGAATCGAATCGGGACTGATGTCGACATCGAATCGAATCTCGAATCGAATCGGGATAAACTCGAGAAATAACTATAACTGGCATTATCATGTGCAGAGATGTTCGGAAAGCACCGCGAGAAGAGATCGTTGACATAACTTGACAACTTGGCGTTGTTTTAATTTTCTTTCTCGTTGAATGGCCATCCAGATGTTCACTTGGCCCGACAATAGATTCAAGACATAAATATGGACAAATTAAGGTGTTACTGCCCAGAGACATTTAAGACAAACCACTAAATTGAAACATGAGACTTAAAAGCACAAATGTAATACAAGTGGCACATTAATTCCCATGGGTTGAAGTCGGCTACAGCCGCTAAATTCTATGTACATTAGCATGCCTAAATACATTATTGTAATGTTTGGTTGTTTTTGTATTATCAGAATTTGGGTCTTGTAGATTTCGGTCCGTTCTCAACTCAATAACACAGTATACATCAAAAGCAGCGAAGGCATTAAACTGTGTTAGTTTCTGCATTAGTTAACTCGAATAGTGACGCAGTGCTCATTCACACAAATTGCTTTTACTTCATTCCAACTTCCAAGTACCAACTCCGAACAATGCAAAGAAACTACAGAGGTTTTCCTCCCACAGTTTTCTAACATAATAATGGGAGCGCTCCAGGCGACATGTCCCAATTATTGTGTTAGAAGATTCCGGGACTGGGAGCAGGCCTTAGGCCCATAGCTGGATATTTCGGTTGTATGGATTCCGCGAATAACTCTCACACGAATTCCTGGAAATCTATAAATAGTGAATTTGCGGTGTGTGGTTTTCTGGGAATCTGAAACTGAAAGTGAAACGACAGAATTTTGCAATGAATTTGACTATTTTCCTGATAGAAACATTAAAACTAGAAGAGTTCGCTCCTTATTTCAACCGATGTCGACATTGTCGAACACTGATTCATTTTCCTCGAAGCTTCGTTTGACTAACGAATCGGCAAACTATTCGAGATCGATATACGAATACCAAAGCGATGTCGACATCGAATCGAATACTCGAAGCTTCGCAGGGCCCTAACACTGTAAATTACTAATGTAGATTTTATTGTTTGATATATGTATCATAAGTACAGTGTAGCCAATAAAGGAGTAGTAGAATAATTATAATGGCTGCTCTATGGGGAGATTCATTTTGGAAAATGTTGCCTACATTGTGGGTGGTATGAAAAAATGCCCAAAATGCATCTCCTAACCGGACCCACCTGTGACATCTGTGTTGAGGGATGCATTCCGCCCACAAAACAGCAGGGAAGGAAGGAAAATGGGAAACAAAAAGGAGTAGGAATATAAGACGAGAAACTCCCCTTACAAAAACCCGCAATGAAATAAGGAGACAAGTACATGAATGAAACAAGCAAACCTCAAAATGGAAAGAACAGTCTCCCTACACTGTAAGAAGAGTATCAACTGAAATATCAGCCGACCCTTATCACCCATATGAATGACAAGTCTTACACTGCAAGTGTAGCCAAATCCTATGAAAAGCCATGGGCAGGCAACGATAAGGTGCCATCGTAGTACAACACCACCCTAGGAAGGAACGAATAATGAATAACGGCCATGATCAACAAAAATAACATAAACAGAACATGAAATAGTTTAATGACTTTTCCCCTGCGATGTCAGGAATGCATAATAATTTGCTATGCACAATATAACTGGACAATGCCCCCACGCTGACTCCTAAACAAGCAGCGAGGAATGCCCCAGCATCCCTGGACGCAACAAGAACAATGTATATAATAGTTTGTATTGCCCCATAACAACCAACGAGTTGAACAATCCATGAGAACCAATATCTGCAGAAGGGATAGCACCATGGACATAGATATGCTAACTACCATCAACCCCAGACCTACTGCAAACAGTACAAGCAACCCTGCCCCAGCAGTGTTGACGCAACAGTCACAAAGTTAATGCAGACTAGTATAAATACCAGCGGATGCTTATATCATATGGAACCCCAATTTCTGACCCCGCAGAAACTGAGGAAAAATGTAATTAAATAAAAGAGGTCACCACCTCCACTTCCAGTGCCAATACTCCTGAACGGCTTTAAGAAAGAGTTCACGTCAAAGGATAGCTGCGGATGTAATTGCGAAAAGCATTTGACTTCCATCTGCCGATCAGCCTGATTTGAGAATCAGTAAAACCACTACTGGCTTCCCAAGTGGCAGAGCCAATACGAAAGGTGTGACCTTTGAAGGAGGATGTGTCCAATTGACGTGCATTCAAGCATCATTGCAAAACAGCATTGAATGTATGGCGTAAAATAGGTGATCCATCAGGATAAGCAAAAAGGGGACCATACGTCGGGCCCCTCAGCGCAAGAAAAATCTTCAAGAATGCAACATGGCAGACAGAAGGATCAGACTGCGGTGTGACCCTGACATAGTGGGGTTTACATCCCAAATTGTGTTTAAAATGTCGAAAGATGAGAAAGAACCCCGCCACTGACCCTCAGAATGAAAATTGACATCAGATAATTGCAGAACCTTACCTGTATCTTGTGTCCGCAGTGGACAGAACTCCCCAATCCTCGCAAAGGCAAAAAAGGCTAAGGAAAAAAAGTGACTGGAATAATTTGCATTGGTAATCACTCACAGAACAGATAGGGAGAGTAGCAATGAGCTTGAATAAAACAGGCAATGTTATGGGAAGCCTAATATCCACAGAGGCTTGTAGACATTTGATACCCACTAGAAATTTCTTGACCACAAAATTATCTGATGGATCACACAAATGATGAACTTTATGAATGTACAAGAGGCCAGAAAGCAAGGAGGCAACATATTTTGAGAAATATCCAACATTGTAAATGTGGGCAATAAACGAACATAACCTATCAACAGTAATGGGCAGCGAACTGCTCAAGCATAATTCAAAAATGTGCAAATCGATGGAAAGAGAGTTGGTAAAGCTGGCTGGTTGATGGTGGTAGCGCATTGTTCATTAATGTCCCAGGGGTCTCAACAAGGCTGTTAAGCTGAAGTGATGTGGAATGGGAACAGGATGCTGCTGATAAGATGGTGCAAGTCTCTTGAACTCCCGAACCTGTAACCGAGAAAGAACATCTGCTAATTTGGTACATTTGCCAGGAATGTGCTGAGCTTTAAAAAGAATGTTATATTGCAGACAGATTAAAACAACTCATCGTAAAAGTTGCAGGAGAACTGAATCACAGGAGGTTTGAGTGTTAATGCTCTGAACCGCCACCGAATTGTCACAATAAAAAAGAATACGTTGATCATGGAACCGGGACCCAAACAAATGTAATGACAAAACTATGGGATACAGCTCAAGAACAGCAATGTTGTAATGTTTATCAACATCAGACCAAGCACCATAAAACCATTCAGCCCCAAAAATACCACCAAAACCGGAGCTACCTGCAGCATCTGTGTGAAAGTTAAGTTGGTCATTATCAGCCCACTGTGGTGGCAAAAAGACAGATTTACCATTGAAAATATCAAGAAACAACAACCAAAAGCAAAGATCTTGCTGTACTTGCCCAGAAACACGAACTCGATGATGAGGCGGGATAAACCAATGCTAAGATTAATCATACGTCGTAAGAACACCTGACCTTGCATAACCACAGAACAAGCAAAATTAAGCAGGCCAGTTATAGAATGCAGTTCTTGTAATGAAGCCCTTTTTCGACCTATCATAGCTGCAATTAATGATTGACGTTTAAGCAACTTATCAGACGGTAAATGGGAAACCATTGCAACAGAATCCAACTCAATACCCAAAAATGTTCAACAGGATACAGGTTCAAAGGTCTTCTCACGTGCGATAGGGACACCTAGCTCATTGCACATCTTCAAAAACTGATGGAGATGAAATTGGCAGTTTGTAAAACTTGAAACAAAGAAAAAGTCATCCAATACATGCAGTACCTGATGCACTGAGTATTTATGCTCAGCCACCCATTGCAAAGCGGAACTAAAACTCTCAAAAATTTCACAAGAAGAGGCACAACCCATAGGAAGGCATCGATCAAAGTAATACATCTTATTCCATTTGAAACCGAGGAGCGGTTGATCTGCAGGATGAATGGGTATCAAACGAAATGTCGACTCGGCATCTGTCTTTGCAATATAGCAACCTTTCCCAGTTGACAAACCCAAATTGCATCATCAATAGATTGATAATGAACTACCAATGCTTCTTTGGGGATACTAACATTAACCGATGCACCATTTGAGAAAACAGGTGATGAATCATATGGTATTTTCCTGGAGCTTTTTTGGGAACAACACCGTTCAGTGATATAATAACAGAACAAGAAGGCGGTTTGGAAAAGGGGCCCTTTTAGTCTGCCCATTTTCATTTCCTTATCAATTTTCTGATGAACAATGGCCGGGAAGGTATGAGCGCAGTGGAGATTGTCAGGTTCCCCGTGAACAAGGTGTCCCCACACCAATTTGAAAGCCATGCTGGAACCCGTCAATAAGAGTGGCACCAGCAGATGTATCAAAACCCTGTAACAATTTACTTAGAACTTTTACTCGCATTGGCGTTACTATGTACTGAAAATTCCCTGGTGAAAGCCCTCCAGGAAAGACCTGTTCAATGTGGTGATTGGTATATCTGCAAACACAAAAATTCTGCCATGAATTACCCGAACCTTCTAAACACTTAGCTGCACTTAGATCCTGTTGACAACGGTAACAGAGGTGAGAAAAACCACATTTGCCCTGTCAGGATCAACCAGAATGAAACTTATAACAAAATCCATTAGGAACACCTGAACGGCCTTGCTGTGGCTGCCTACTTTTGAAAGAGTTGACCCTGGGATGAATCTGGTTTTGACTTTGAGAACCGACTGAAGTCCTGGTAGAGGGCATGGCTTCAGGGCTGGGGTAATTGTAATTTGTATTTGTAATAAATGTAATTAATTACACGTTTTCAAAGTAATTGGGAGTAATGTGTAATTGAGACCTTTGTCAATTACATGTAATTGAAAAGTAATTAATTACTTCAGAAAATACCATGTAATTTCAATTACTTTTCAATTACATTTAGTCACAAACATGAGTGTAAAGATTTTTTAGAAAAGTGACACTCAGTTTTGATTTTTGATGCTGCATTGGGGCATATATAGAAGAAATGTGCAGGTGATTAGCTATTCCCACCTCTTGGTTAACTGAGCAAGGGAGTTAATGTAGAACTACTCAATGGAGTCAGCGGGGGAGAAAGATAATGTGTGGCCTCCCATATTATTATTATAATTATTATTAATTTTTGATTCATGGTTTAGGCCACTTTTTCAAGTTTCAAACTGGTTGCTTTTAGGTATTGGATTTGAAATAAAAAGTCCCACTCCCTTTACTTTTTTCTTTATTTTAAATAGAGAAAATTGCCAAACATTATTAACAAGTAAAAGAGATTGAATTTCAATTGTCTTCACAACCTGTCATGTAGAAACTGTTGATAACTTTGTCTTTGTTGGTGGCCTTTGTTTGAGCTAAACCGATTTGACACCTTTAAACAATACAGTTAACTGCAGTTTGTCTGACCAGCTTCAAGGAGATACAATGGAACATAAAGGTAATATTGATCTTAAAACAACATGACAAGGCATGATATTTCTCTGTTTTTTTAAGAAAGATTATGAGCTTCTTGTGTGAAGTAATAAACATATACCCCAGTGTCGTAATTGAAAGCAATGTGCATTTGGTTGTATCTTTAATAATTTACTACTTGTCATGGCAAGAAATAGGCAGTATGTATTTTTGGTTTCTATTCCTTTTCTTACAGTAGTTCCTTGGGAAATGAATAAAATGTGTGTGTTATTTTTTTCTTAACTGTTTTTAGCTTAACTTGACAAAGTCAAGATAAGCTATTGCCAACACGCGTGCAGAAGTCTGTTAGTCTGTGAGTCTGTTAGTCTGTTCACATTTTCCTTTAGCACAGGCTACACCCCGCAGTTCTTGTCTGATTATCACGAAATTTCATATGCAGGTTTGGGGTCATGTCTAGATGAGAACGTCCCCTTTTGGTCGCGATCAGTCCACCGGTATGGCTGCCCGAGCCCAAAACCCGAAAATCATTAGTACAGTCTACAGGTCGTATTTATGAAGGGATTTCATTGTATCTTGGTAGGATGCCTCTGTATAATGCCTAGATGAGAACGTCCCCTTTTGGGCATGATCTGTCAACCGTGATGGCTGCCCAAGCCCGAAACCCAAAAACTTTTAGCACAGTCTGCAGGTCATGTTTAATATGGAGGGATTTCATTGTAACTTGGTAGGATGGCTCCTTATGATGTCTAGATGAGAATTTCCCCATTTGGGCCTGATCTGCCAACCGTGATGACTGCCCGAGCCCAAAACCCAAAAACCTTTAGCACAGTCTACAGGTCATATTTATTGAGGAATTTCATTGTAACTTGGTGGGTTGACTTCATATAAAGTCTAGATGAGAAAGTCCCCTTTTGGGCGTGATTGGGCAACTGTGATGGCTACAGGGGCCCGAAGCTCCAAAACCTTTAGCACAGTCTACAGGTCATATTTATGAAGGGATTTCATTGTAACTTGGTAGGATGACTCCAAATAATGTCTAGATGAGAACGTCCTATTTTGATTGCGATCATTCAGCCTTGATGGGTGCCCGAGCCCAAAAACCTTTAGCATAGGCAAAAGGTCATATTTATGGAAGGATTTCATTGTAACCTGTTAGGTTCACTCCATAGAATGCCTAGATGATGACATCCCCTTTTGGTCGTGATTGGTCAACTGTGATGGCTACAGGTGCCCGAAGCCCGAAAAACTTGAGCACAGTCTACAGGTCATATTTATGATGGAATTTCATTGTAACTTCGTAGGATTACTCCAGATGATGCCCAGATGAGATTGTCTCCTTTGGTTGCAATCATTCAACCATGATGGCTGCCCGAGCTCGAAGCCCAAAAACCTTTAGCACAGTCTACAGGTCATACTTATGAATGGATTTCATTGTAACTTGGTAGGTTGACTTCATATAATGTCTAGATGAGAACGTCCCCTTTTGGACACGAATGGGCAACTGTGACGGCTACAGGGGCCCGAAGCCCAGAAACCTTTAGAACAGTCTACAGGTCATAATTATGAAGGGATTTCATTGTAGCTTGGTAGGATGACTCCAAATAATGTCTAGATGAGAACATCCCCTTTTGGTCGTGATCATTCAGCCTTTATGGCTGCCTGAGCCCAAAGACCTTTAGCATAGTCTATAGGTCGTATTTATGAAAGGATTTCATTGTAACTTGTTAGGTTGACTCCATATAATGCCTAGATGATGGCATCCCCTTTTGGACATGATTGGTCAACTGTGATGGCCACAGGTGCCCGCAGCCCGAAAATCTTGAGCACAGTCTGCAGGTCATATTTATGAAGGGATTTCATTGTAACTTCGGAGGATCACTCCAGATGATGCCCAGATGAGAATGTCCCCTTTTGGTTTACGTTCATTCAACCATTATGGCTGCCCGAAGCCTGAATACCTTTAGCACAGTCTACAGGTCATATTTATGAAAGGATTTCATTGTAACTTGGTATGTTGACTTCATATAATGTCTAGATGAGAACGTCCCCTTTGGAAGCAATTGGGAAACTGACGGCTACAGAGGCCCGAAGCCCGAAAACCTTTAGCACAGTCTACAGGCCATATTTATGAAGGGATTTCAATGTAACTTGATAGGATGACTCGTTTTGGAATAATTTCACTGTAACTTGGTAACTTTCGTTGATATACATTAACTGTGAGGGCCACATACATTAACTATGAGGTCATATTAACCCACCCCTCAGATTTTTAGTACAGTGTACACCTCATATTATTTTTATCAAAAACATAGCATACAGGGAACAGAAATGAACATATTCCCAATTATCATAATTCTTGTCTTATTTCATAATCCTTTCATAAACATTGAACATTATCCTTTTCATCAGACACAACACACAAGTTAAGCTACAGTGTCATTGACACTTTCATTAGTTGATTATGTTGGAGTATAACTCTTCATAATTCTCACAACTTTTATCCCAGTGAGCATGTTCTGAAATTAAGAATCGAGCAATTCTTAATTTCATAACAATAGGGAGTTTGGCTGGAACATTTATCACCTCTTCAGTTCTATTATGCATTTTCCCTGCTAACAATAGCAAAAAAGCAAAGTTCGTACATACACATACTGGTTATGAAGCTTTCCATTTAAAGAAATATTGCCAAAGTAATTAAAAGTAATTGAAAAGTAATTAATTACATCTCATGAAGTAATTGTAGTTGTAATTAATTACTTTGAAATTAAAAGTAATTGTAACTATAATTGAAAAAATAAAAGTAATTGTAATTGTAATTAAGTACATTTACATGTAATTGACCCCAGCCCTGCATGGCTTTGAGATATAACTCCCAATGGAGACTATCCCATTGGAGAGAAAAATTAGTTTGCCAAAGTGTTTGAAATTCTCGATCATAAGAAATCCAGTCATAGCCAATTGATGACATATGATGAATATTGGACTGATATTTAAGAAAAGCTTGAATTGGATGTGGAAATTTCTCGATGTAAACTGACAAATAATCTCAAAAGCCCGAAACCATTGAGCCAAGTGTGTGATAGATTTTAGAGGTTTGGGAACAAAAACCAAAGAAAGACCTTCATCACCACCCTGCATTGCCATGGAATAAGTAGCTTCATGCTCTTGCTACAGAAGAATGGCTGCCAAATTAACATATTCATTTGCCCATATTTGAGATTTCAATTTTGGACTTACATGGTGTGCTAACGGAACTGAAGAAAATATATGATCATTACCTTGCCTGCTAGGCGGCTGAGTAACCATGGCCTGATGAAACGGATTGATTGCCATCACATCCCCCTTGGACAATGGATCGGCACCCGGAACGCTGGAATCCTGTACCGGGTCGAAATGGGGAGGACCAACTGGCATCATACTGGCACTGGAAGTAGGAATGGTGGAAGACCCTGTAGCCTGTAATGCTGTAGTAACTGCATCAGAAACAGTCTGTGTACCTGTCCATGATCAACCTGTAACTGTTGCACAATGTGACACGGTAAACATACTGTTGATATCTCAGAATCAGGAGACACTTGTGATCCAGCCAAAGGTAAAAAGTTCGCAGATGAATGAACGGTGGTATGTCCAAGATTTGATGTACGTGTATCAGGAATGTTAGTGGAGAAGCTATCTGAATTACTGTGCACAAAAATAGGGTTAGCCCCCTGTGCAATGCCCTGAGAGCCACAATTGTATACAGATGTAACCACTAGTTTGGGAAGAGGGGAATCAAAACTTACTACAAACTCCTGTTGACTTGAAAACCCTGTAGAGTTACGTGCTACAGTAATATCTGTTGGACTGGGGAACTAAGCCTGTTGGCCCTACTATTTCCGGATCTCATCTGTGCAGAAGAAGAACAACCAATCCTGGATTTATTCTTGCGTCTCTTAGCATTCTGGGATTGTGGCCTAGACCTAGTGTCCAGAACAGCAGTGGAGGTGGATGCAATAGGGCTGTCAATGATGTCCTCTGGACCACGAAAGACACCCAAGGCTGTCCAGGATTGTCATGAATGGTGATACTCGTAACGTGAACCCTAGGAATACTTGGCCTTTTGGCATATCACGGTTGAAATAACTCTGAAAGACCATCAGTCAGATCATTACGCCGTTTGGGCATTCTGAAAAAATACACAAGATAAAAAAAATGAATAAAAAGAAGTAGAAACACAAGCAAGCAGTCACAACATAGGGTAAGGCTCGACGATCTGGATATAAAGCTCCCACAGGAAGAAGCATGAACACACCATTATGTACCCAACAGAATATATATATAACAGACCAGATAAAATCTGGCCAAAGTACGACAAATGTTAGCCGTTCAAGAAGATCTTACAGTAAGATCAACAATAGGTAACCCATATAGGAGCTACAAATAAAAGTTTGTCACCCCTGCAACTGACGATCGAGCCCAGGGAGCCATACCACAAAAAGATATAAAATCGAAGGCAATTTGTGTCATGGAATCGGACAATGTGGAGTATAACATACCCATGTAAAGTTGCTTGTAGATGAACTTAAGTGAGAGACTTGGGACTGCTACCCCGTGAAAGGATCACAATTGACAAGATGAAGCTACCAATTGATGCACAGAATGTACACAAAGTCAGCAGCGCAACAGCTTGAACCTGAGGCAACGACAGAGTAACATAGACATGCGCTGCTAACCCCAGCAGGTGGAAGTTAGACTTAAGAGCTCAGAAAGGCAAAACAGTATCCAAGACAGGCAAGCCCCCCCACAAAAACTCAATCTATGTAAAGTATTTAGTCATTTATATTTTAATCAACGTCAATGTCAGCCACCAGGCTGTAACCTGACACAGCATACATGTATGTAGAAAGTAAAGGTTTGACTAAACATCAATAACATGAATACATGACATTATTCCATAAAACGTAATTATTTTACTGGAGGCCTATCTTATTGAAGAAAAACAGGATACAGCCGCATAAGCTGCAGCAATATTTTTTAAGCCCTGCCTCAGAAAAGTGAACCCCATCACAAATGCTGTGTGGCAATAGAATGTAGCCACGTGTGTGTCCAGAACTTAATTTTGGGGGATGAAGAAGGCAATACTTCCTTTAAACAGTTATTTATTGTATTGATTCTGGTGTTATATTCAACAAAGGATATTGTGGGACATTTCGTTGATGGATGAACGTATGTGTGATGAAATAACTGGCACACAAAAACAAATTGAACATTTGATTGTTTAAGAATGTCGGTCGCGAGGTCATCAATATTACTTCCCAGTGAAAGTGGGCTCTGTTCTGCTAAATCATTACCCCCGATTTGTAATATGACAACATTGGGCTTGAATTCCTGGACGTAACGTATTGCATATCCACGAAAGGAGGCCATAGTAGCACTGGGTTTTCCAACAGCACGTTAATTCACATTACAGCATTTAATCTCATTGAGGCGAAAATCATTGGTCAAGTTAGTGTGGTGATGCGCTGTCCTGTTCAAAAAGCACGCAAGTCGAAAAATCATGGAGTGGCCGATGATCAAGACGTTGGAACATTTATCCATATCTGACATGTCTAAATTGAACATCACACGAAAATATATACTGGCTGTATGGGGAAAACTAAGAACTAAATACAGATGTATTGATCCTCCGTGAAATACCAGTGTAGCAAACCACTCAGTCCATCGACCTCCAATCCCAATTTTGATTGGAAATTCACCACCTGACCCAGTCACTCCGATGTAATTCACAGACAGACTGAGTTATTATGATTGCTGCCTAAAAACTACCATAACTTTTCTGGTACTGTATTTGGTTTCTGGAAACTGGATCTATTTACATTTCCATCATAAAAAATTCAGTGGTATAAATGTTATTCAAAACTTACCAGTACAAGAACAAGTGACTTTTTCCTTTAAATGTGTTCATTAGACTTATTTTGATAAGAAAAACTTCTCCTTGAGATAATATGAAGACTGCCAATCTTGCTATGTTATCTCCTTACAATATACATGTTATTTACTCTATTGTAAAATATCAAGATGTCATTGCATATGATTGTACCATATTATACAGATGGGCAGTATTGGAATTTTGAGTTGGGTATCAGTTCTGGTATTTTTAGGGGGGATATATCTTGGTATCGGTACAGTATTTGGTATCTGACTTGACTGAGATTTGCTGATAGTACCAAAGAGGATTAGGAAAAATAGAATAAGTTGTTGTAGTATCATTCTACCATAATGCTATAAATGGCATTGCCAATGAGCTCAACAGTTGGCATTCTTTTACGACCACATATCTACAGTACTTTTTGATTTGTTCTAAACAAACCTTAATGTTTAAAGACCTGTTTCAGGCTTTTGCAAAATCAGAGCATGTGCCTTTACCATGGAATCTCTAGGAGGTCCTGCTGACAATAGACAAAACACACAGAGCAGTGATTTCTAGTCAGGTCTTCGCTGTATTAACAGTTATCCTGTCCATTGAGAGTTAACAAAACTGAAAAGAAAATTGGTCACTTCTTTCATGAAAATGAAACTTAAAACTGCTTTGACTGTCATTGAAATTAATTTAACTTTTAATATGCTCATGTGTAACTTCTTCATACAAACTTCACACATTGCCCAAGATTTCAGATATCTACCTCAAATGATGTAAGAGATAACAGAGATGAAGTGTCCCTTCAACTGTTGTCAAGCCTCAACAGGGACTTATAAATAGTGACTGTTGGAAAATATGAAAATTCAGACTGTTTCAGTATTCAATGATTGGTTCAGTTTGATTTTTCCGTATACCCATAATATCGGTTTTTAGGTACATTGCTCATCTCTAGTAGATTATTTCATAGGTCTTATAACATGCATATAGTTAAATAAAGAATTCATTCATTCATTGACATATTCTTCTAACCATATCTTTGCCTAACAAATTGATCAAATCCTTTCATCAGTTCAAATCTACTTTCCCAGCCCCATAGGGAGGGGGTTGTGAAAAATGCTCTCAAACTTAAAACAAATCTCCTTCTCATGAACCAGTGGCCAGTGGGTATAATAACTAAATATTCAGTACTGAGCTTCCTTTTGAGGTGTAGATTCAAGTTTGTTCAAACAATGTTCATGAATTTTTGGCCCTGGCTGAAATTATTCTGAACCGATGAGCTGATTTGAACCAAATTTAGTATGTGGTATTATTGAGTCAAATCAAGTCCCCCAATTAATGTTTGGGTTCCCTATGGGTCCCAAATTTTAACTTGGTGCAGTTTGAGGAATAATCTTTCAGAATCTTCTTCAGATCCACCAGTCAGAATCTTTTGATATTTGGAATACAGCATCCTAGGGAGGTCAGATCTAAGTTTGTTCAAAACAGTTCCGTTTGCTAATACTTGGGCTCCCTATTGGACCCTGATTTTAACTTACTCCAGTATGAGGAATAATCTTTAAAACTCTTTTTCTCCAGAACCACTATTCAGAGTCCTTATAGGGGTCAGATTCAAGTCTGTTCAAAGCAAGTCCCTCGGTTAATATTTGGAGTTTCTGTGGGAGCTCAAATTTTAACTTAGTGTAATATGGTGAATAATTGTTAAAAAGTTTCTTCTTCAGATCCACCAGTCAGAATCTTGTGGTATTTGGTATACAACATCATTAGGGAGGTCAGATCTAAAGTTTTTTCAAATCAAGTCCCTGTGCTAATATTTGGGATGTCTATTGGATCCTGAAGGGAGCGCGGTGGCTCAGTGGTTACTACATTGAACTTTAAACCAAGAGGTTCAGGGTTTGATCACCGCTAGGGGTTACTGCATTGTGTCCTTGGGCAAGGCACTTAATCCTGATTGCCCACGTAGGGGCACGGTGGTGCTGTGTACTAAGGTGTGTGTGTACTAATGCACGTCCATGGTGCACCTGTCTTCAACCAATGCTAACCTTGCTTGCTTGTGTGGAGTTAGTACATTGGGCTAACAGCTGCTTGCCATTATTCTGTGGTTCTCTCCATCTTCTCCGGCTTCCTCCACTCATAAAACTGTCTGACACGAGGTGACCCTGGCTGTCGAAAGTGTCGTTAAAACTCCAATAAATAAATAAACAAATAATTGGATCCCAAATTTTAACTTACTCCCATATGAGGAATAATCTTTAAAAGTTTTTTTCCCCAGAACCACTGTTCAGAATCTTTTGATATATGCATACAGATGACTTACAGGTGTCAGATTCAAGTTTCTTTAAATCAAGTCAATTGGTTAATAATTGGGCTTTCTATGGGAACGCAATTTTTACCATAGTGCAGTATGGGGATTAATCTTTAAAAATATTCTTCTCACAAACCCCCAATAAGAATCTTTTGATATATGGTATATACGTCTCCTGGTTAATAGCTGAGCTCTTTAATTTAGCCCAATATGTAGAATAATCTTTGGAAATCTGCTTCTTCAGATCCAATGGTCAAACTCCTGATTTGGTTTGGTGGGTGTGGGTGAGGTGCATAGTGAGTTCAAGTTAAGTCCTAGGGGTTTTGGGCTCCCTATATTTTTATACTACAACCAATGGCCCAGACTTATCTGGTGCAAACTCATAAATATCCAGGGCCAAACACAAATTTTGAACCCTCCCCCCCCCCCCCAACCCCCAAAATTTGCATAGAAATCCCAAAAATCCAAAGTCCTATCTGGTCCTCCATACTTTATTACTGCACATTCGCCGTAACCAGGAAGACACCGAAATTGGTGCCAAGCATTATTCGTTTGTTTGGCCCTAGTCAGTAAATATCTCAACTGAGATCTGTGCTTTAAATCATAATTCTGAAGATGACACAAATCAGTGATTGTTTTCATGGAATCAACACTGTATGTAGTAGGATGTTGGAAGTGAATAATGGTGGTTTTTGATGTTCAGGGCTGTAACTTTTTAATTTTTATAAAAATCTTTTCATGTTTCTTGTTTTCAGGATATGTGCCTGAATGTCGTCATTCTTACTATGACTCCACTATTGTTTGTTAAGTGTTCCTTCCCTGTCCTTTTTTGAACCCTCAGATTCCCAAACTCTTTTTGCTTTTTTATTAAGAATTTTTTCTTAAAATTTCCTTGGAATTTGACGTGTATTCCGGAATGTGTATTCCGTTTACCCCGTGTTTACGTCCTGATCATTAGGTGTTTAGGACATTTGTGGTTGTGCATCTTCTACCAGATGCATTGTTTTTCTTCCTGTGAAGATCTAGCTTTGCATCAGGTGGCTGTTGCTCGGTTACTGACTACAGGCCTCTGTTGTGCCTGTTTGGTTAGTTTCCGGTTTTTCTCTTGACATTTTCTGTTTAACAATGTTTTGGGTACGTAATATATCATTGTTTATTATAGCACTGTTGGGAGTGCGGTGGCTCAGTGATAGACTGCTGGACGTCTATGATTGAGGTCCCGAGTTTGATCCCCGTCCGGGACAACCCGCATTGTGTCCTTTGGCAAGGCACTTTATCCCGGTTGCTTACAGGGGGCACAATGACGCTGTGTACTAAAGCGTACTGCACGACGATACTGCATATGTCTTCAACCGTTGTAACCCTTCTTGAGCAGAGCTTGAACAGAGTTAGAATGTTGAGGAGCTGACAGTTGCTCGTCGATGCTTGGTGGTTCTCTCCAGGTACTCTGGCTTCCTCCACCCATAAAACTGTCACGGTCACGATTAGCCATTGTGCATAAGTATGTGACCATTAAACACCAATAAATAGTAATAATTATAACACAGTTATTGTATTTCTATTAGGGTACATATTATTCCTTATTCCGGTAGTTTAGCTTCAATTATGTAGTGCTTGTCCCACTTAGGCTCTATCAGGATGCCCTTGAGCTCATGAGTTTCCCTTGGGGTACTTAGGCTTCATTCAGAAATTTTTTTGAAAAAAATTATTTCTTTTTCGAAAATGTTTGTGATTGTCTGTGTTACGTATCCTTGCTATGAATAATTTCTGTATTATTATTTAGGACTGCAGCAGACTTATGATTTTTGGTATTGTAAATTATTGTATCTACTATGAAAAATATGAAAAATATTTGTTCTAAGTGTAAGTCCAGGAAGTGTACCTCGTTTTACATGCTTGCCGTCATGCTTGTAGCTGCTGCACTCCTTCAAATACTTGTGCTACTTGTGAAAATTGGGATGCGAAACGTTGGAAGCGGGTGTCGACCTACGGCATGGGCGGTGAAGTTCCGATGCCGGAACTATCATGCAAGGCTAATTCTAGTCTTTCAGTCTCATTTTCAGAGGAACAAGAACATGGTGATCGTACTTTGACACAGGGACCAGCCGTGAGGGCGACTAGGGCAATTATGTCGCCCTTCTAAGCCCAAAGTCGCCTAGAAAAATAGTCGGGCGATTACAAGTCGCCCTCTAAAAATTGGCCAAAATGAGGAAAGGCTGAACTGAGTGATGCGAGCTTTACATGAAAACGATTATTTTCAAAAATCGAACGTGCTCGAGTGTGATAAATGGGCATTTTAATTCGTCAAATAAACGTCCATTTAATGAAATCACACGACAATCAATTGTCCATTGTCTCTTTTGGCGGATTTTTTTATTTCTATTTTGTTGCGTTTCAGTCGGAGCTTCAAATGTCAAAACGAAAATATGTGACTTACGCGACTCAACAAAATAACTCGGTTTGAAAGTAGGTTACGTTGCTTAGGATGCCGAAAATGTATACACAACGGATGTATTTTATAACACAGTATTTTTATTTCATTTTGCTGACAACTGTTAACTGTTGAGCCGTCTATTCCCACAAAAACACGAATGGAATTGAAACACATGAAAAAAAGCTTTAGTGATGACAAGAAAAGCTTTGTACAGGACACAAGAGTGCATGTGGACGATCTTGAAAAAGGGTCCTCCTAAACAACGGAATGACACGAAATGACACTGAATGACACCAGAATGCCATAAAAATGATGCGGAATGACATTTCTTTTACAAAATACTCGACCCCAGAATGTATTTTGTTTATTAACTAACAAAGTACCTCCCAAGCAACCTTCTTACATCTGGTCCTGTTCACACTTTCAGACTTAGGAAATTATTAGCTTAGTAGACTTTGGTGAAAGGCAACCACAGGAGGGTGCTGGGGGATTGGCATGAAGAAGAGGGGAGGGGGTCATGAAGGCGAGGGTAGCTGTGGGGGATTTTCAGTCAATAATTACTTTGTGATTTTTTAACCTGGCATAGATGCCTCATAGACAACTGGACCTGGATTATTGGGACATTAATGGAGGACCACAAATTGAAAATATGAAGGGGCAGCGGGGGTGGTGCATGAATATTCTTAATTTTCCCCACTTGCCTATGAAGTCTCCCTACATGACTCTGCAGTCTCCCTATTTTTTCTGGAGGGAGACATGGAGTCTCCCTAAAATTTCCCCCTAGGCTGGTCCCTGCTTTGACACCTGGCCATAATGTGCAGCCATCGTCACGCTCAGATGAGCAAACAGAGCTAGCTGCTAATGTGCTTATGAATATTAACCGGAGAATAAGGCCAGTTAGTGCCTTTAATACTCTGCCAGCAGCTAGCTCGACCGGTGAAGCGGTTCTCCAGTTAGTTGGAGCTGGGACGCCAGGTGGGTATTGCGATTGAGGAGAGTGAAGACGTGGGTCGAGCGAGCACCTCAAAAACAGAAGCTCACCAGCGACGATGGCAAAGAAGGGGAAGAGGCCTGTCAGTTTCTTAACGGGACGCTCATCGAGATCTAGGGTCAGATCGCAAGCTGCAGAACCCTCTCCGACCTGTCAGCAGTCGGGGTCGACTGTTTCAGTCTCAAGAAACTGGAGTGAGTTGGGCATTTGTCCATGCAAACGGGAGAGCCCTCTCCTTCCCCACTGATGCCAGGGTCGGCTGCTATTATGGCTTCTTCTTCCACGGCAAAGCACGGTAGACTGCAGACTAGCTGTCCAACTTCGGATGTTCCAGCTATTCCTGCCGAAGTCTGCTCAACCTGCAGCTAGTGTTTCGAGGCATATACATACGGGACATGTGTCGAAAAGATCTGGGGTTAGATCTCCGTCCCGTGAGCAGTATATGGCAAAGAAACGGAAGACTGCTGCTCCGCAAGCTTCAGTCACGGACCTGCTGTCACAGATTGCGCAGCTAATCGCAGCATCCCAGCAGTCGCAGTTACAGCCGTCAACAGACTCCGGTAATGAGCTGTCTGATGGTGCTGGGTCGGTCCAGTCATCCTTTCATTTGGATGGTGTTGACCCTGGTTCTCAGATGGAACAGTCAGATGGTGAGAGGGATCCGGAGGATGATTCTCCATCTCCGTGGAACAGCACATGGAGACTATGAATTTTATTCATCAGTTCTATCCAGAACTTGTTTCATCTAAGCAAAAGCCTATGTCAGCTAGGCGGAAACCGCTATCTTCCCTGGATAAGGGCACTGTGTGGAGGAAAGAGGAGGTTTGTTTCCTTCCTGGGTCCGTCTACTCAGATGGCGGAGGCCCTCGGTCTGCTTGACGATGCCACCTTTGGGTTAGCTAATAATAATAATAACAACAAATAGAAAGGCGGTTTCTTATCGTCTGCCTCTTTCCAATTGACGTTTTCTGGATCACATTTTATGAAAACGATCGGAGAAGAGGTACAGAGGGCTCCTCTGCGTTTTGATGAGCAGGCATCGGAATTAGATATTCATTGTCTGTGCCGACATTTTGGAACCTTCTGTTGATTCCAGTTGTGCAGTCATGGACGCAATGTCATATGCAGACCATATTACTAGGGCTTTGGCTCAGCGTCTTAGCGGAAAGGACTTTGATGATGTTATACCTCTGCTCAGAGTCATTTCTTGAGCAACATGTTTGCCATGTATCACTCCACCCTTTCAGTGGCTAATTTGGAGTTAGTTAGGCATGATGGAGCCCTAACATCGCTTACCTTGGTGGATGATCAGGTCAAAAGCTCTCTCAGAGTCGCGTGGGTTTTATTTAATGACAAATTGTCCTTTGTGTACAAGGAAGCTACCAAAAAGGCTACTAACACTTTGTTGAAAAGGTCGGTTTTGCAGCAGCAGTCGACTGGTAGGCAAGGAGACTTCTTTTCGCAGTCGTCGAAGAGGGGTTCTTCGCGTGGTTCTAAGAAACCATGGTACAGTAATTCTGGAAACCATCAATCTAGCAACTCTAGTAAGGGGCGTAAGTCTTATAAGGACTTTTAGTCTGATGCCCTTAAGCTGACTGCTCGAGGAGGTTCTTGGGGAGGATGTAGTTTCTCTTCCCGTAAGTCTCGAAAGTCCTACAAATAATGTTCTAGACCTCTATTGCTCTCTAGTTGGTGGAAGGTTATCAAAATTCCCAACCAACTGGATGGAGCTAACGGAAGATCAGTGGGTAAGGAATGTAGTCGAACAGGTTCTTCAGCTGTCATTCCAATCAAAACCTCCCCTAACAAGAAGTTTGACAAATCTTCCAGCAAATACTTCAAAGAGAGATTCTCTTCTTTTAGAAGTTCAATCTCTCTTAGAAAAAGAGGCAATAGAGGTTGTCGAGAACCCCAATTCTCCTGTGTTCTACAGTCATTTGTTCCTTGTGCCAAAGCCAGACGGCTCGTTCTGACCAGTAATAGACTTGAGCTGGATAAACAAATTGATAATAGCTCCAAAGTTTTATATAGAAACTATTCGGTCAGTAAGAGCGAGCATCCGAGTGAACGACTTTGTGGCAAGCATAGACCTAAAAGACGCGAACTTTCACATTTTAGTCCATCCAGCATTCAGAAAGTATCTTCGTTTTGCTGTTCTGGAAAGGGTTTACCAGTTCAGAGCGATGTGTTTTGGTCTGAATCTGGCCCCTTGGGCATTCACTTGGATAATGAACTTGGTCATGTCGTATTTCCGAGCTCATTCTGCAGTTGTAATGACGGCTTATCTGGACAACATTCTTCAAAGATACGGCGACAAAAGCATGCTTCAGAACGATGTGCAGAGTCTGCTTCTATTATTCTGACGTCTAGGTTTCATTGTAAATGAAAAAAAGTCGGATTAGACTCCTTCAATGTCCTTCATTCACTTGGGAATGAGTTTCGAGACTCACAACAATCTAGTCTGTCTAGTCCGTCTTCCCACCACCAGGGCAAAGCTGGTCAGTTGTTATGCTCGTTTTCTCCTAAACTCTCTCACAGAGTCAGCAAGGGAGTTTATGATATTTTATCAGACAATTCCACAGTAGTGGCATACCTCAGGAATCAGGGCGGCACATTCCATTCCTCTATTCGAATTGACAGAGAAAATTCTCCTATTCGCTCTGGATCATCACGTTCTTATCTCGGTCTGTCATTTTCCAGGTCATCTGAACGTAGTTGCAGACTTGCTCTCAAGGAAAGGTCATCTGTTACCATCGGAGTGGACTCTCAACAGACGTGTCTTCATTCAGATTTGCTACCAGTTGGATCGCCCCATGATAGATCTTTTTGCCACGAACCTAAACAATCAGCTTCCGAAGTTCATGTCACTCTGTCTGGATCCTCTACCGTACATGGTGGATGCTCTGTCAGTTTCATGGAACGGAAAAGTAGGATATGCATTTCCTCCAATTCCTCTTGTTCAGCAGATCTTGTTACAAGATTCTGCTGGTAGTCTCTCTATCAACACCGAAACCATGGATCAATCTCATCAGGTCTCTGTTGTGGGACATTACTCGGAAACTTCCTGCACTAAAGTATCTTCTGTTTCAAGGGAAGCCTCACAGACTGCATCACAGTCCGGCAGGTCTCAACCTTCATGTTTTTCCGTTGCACGGTCCTTCTTGCACACAAAGCAATTTTCAGGATGAGCAGTGGATGCAATTTCTAACTGCAGGAGGGCCTCCTCTTCATTAAACTATGCTGCTAAGTGGAGAGTCTTTTTCCGTTGGTGTGCTGATCAGTCCGTCGATATTTATAACCCATCTATACCTCAAATTGCCAACTTTTTTGTCTACCTTTTTGGCATATTAAAACTGCAGCCCATTACTACTAAGGGCTATAGGTCTATGTTATCAGACACATATGCTTATCATGATCATTTGACTATTGGATCAGATGATTCTTTATCCAAGCTAGTTAGAAATTTCTCTATCAATAGACCTCAAACCTTAAGATTAATTCCCAAATGGAATTTAGCTTGGGTTCTCCTGAAGTTACAGGAAGCTCCTTTTGAGCCGTTAGGTGAGGTTGAAATTAAATATCTTACTTATAAAATGGCCTTCCTCTTAGCCTTTGCATCTGCTAAAAGAATTATTGAACTCCATGCTTTGTCAGTAGAAGATTCTCATTTCCGTAGTGTGGGTAATACTATTACTCTTACTACTGAGGTGGGATTCTTGGCTAAGAATCACATTCCAGATAGGCAGCCTGAGCCTATTGTAATTAAAGCTTTACCGTCTTCAGACAACCTTAGACCAGTGTTATGTTCAGTAAGAGCTCTTCGTATTTATAAAATCGCTCTTGCTTTTTTTTAGAAAAGGCAGAAAGCGATTTTTTCTATCCCTTATTCCTAACAGAAAAGATATTTCAGTACATTCGGTTTCCAGGTGGATTCATTTGGCAATACGTATTGCCTATGAGAATCTTTCTTCAGATCAGCATTCTGTAAATAAGATTTCGGCTCACGAAGTTAGAGCTTTATCTTCTTCTTGGGCTTGTTCTAATAGTATTGCCATTATTGATTTAATGAAAGCAGCTTACTGGACACAACCTTCTACTTTTACCAAGTTCTATCTTAGAAACTTAGAGTCTATTTCTGGTGACCTTAGATCCTAGGGTCCACTTTCTGTTGCACAGAATGTCGTCCATTAATGCAATATCTTTTAGATGTCTTAGGCAGCCTGCGCAAGCACGGATGCCAGTCCACTGCCCTCTTCGTTCTGAGTATTTGTTCCCTCAGAACAAGGGGAGTGGGAGGGGGGGGGGGGCATACGGTTTTCTCTTAGTTCATCTGGTTTTATAGTGAAAAGCAAGATAATGCCTCTCCCAAGGACAGTAGTTGGGGGTCGGTGTTGAATGGTTTTAAAGTGTAGCTCGATGTGAAGCGATATTTGCCTTATTGAATATTAATCTTTTAAAGTTTTGCTCGGTGTGAAGCATTATGTGTATGTCACGTGTCATACGAGCATTAATATACAATCCTCGGACACTTTTAAATTCAGTAAAAAGCGTCTCATTCTCTGGATTAGCTTTATAATTGGTTTCCTTCACCAAATTAACTTAAGCGTTATACTGGCATTAAATGGAGAATTATTATGTATTGCTCCTTTAAATTGTTGGCTTTGTGTCTTTCTTTATTATTATTATTATTAGATAGGAAAAGGCATATGTAATTCCTCATTCAGGAAGGGGCATATGTAATTCCTCATTTATCTCCTATTCTCATGTAGGAGTCCTCCTTTCAGTCGGAGTATTAGAGATATTATTGTTTTCCTTTAAAGTCCTAGGCCCTCCAGCCTTTTTTTGCAATTCAGCAGAGTCTGAGTCATTGGTTGTAGAATAAAAATATGTAATATTTAAGGCCATAAAAAAAGAACCTCTGTTTCTCGGGCCTGCAAGCATGGTCATTTTTGCTGTGCATGCAACCTTTTTATGACCCCAAAAAATCTGTAAAAAAAAAATTGAGATATTGTGCTCATTTCGGTAAATCGATGCACTGGCGAATTTTAAATTAACACACTTCAAGCTTATTCTACATCAGACTTTAATAAAGTGGGTGGGTTTTAACAATATTCACGACAGAAAGTGTTTTATTCTGTAAAAGGTAAGTCATAATGACAGCAAGATGGAAGGTGTCTTTCAGTCTGACAACAAACAGTCACAAAGGGGAATGGTCGATTTGTACCACGTTTGATTCGCACCAACCCTCAGAAAGTCTTCAAATTCAGGTGCTGTGTTGAATGGAACACAGTCTCCTGGCATTTATTTTTAGTAACATTTGTATTGCAAATGGCCGTCATTGGTAATTTGTGTACTGTTATTTGAAACCGTTACAAGTTTCCCAGTTAATTTAAATAAATGCATTTGAGATGCATCATAATTGTTGGAATCGATGATATATCAAATATTATTTCCAAAAGGAATAGAATTCTCTCTTTTGATTGGCTGAGAGGCACGGTGTGTAACTCCTGCCCCACAGGAGCTTAAATTTTTTCCACGTGCGGCCTCAGGGTGTATGAGTTTTCAGACCGGTGTAAATTCCCATACACCCTGGGAAACCAAAGGATAACTAATAGTAACCGTTGCTTGATATAAAAATAACAGTCATTGTTGAAAATAAATCGCATATAGGCAGGTATGTGCGGTCGAATTGGTTAATAAAAACATGCAAACATTCGTTTTGTATTTCAGATTTCCAAAAAATATGATTTATGGATGAACTGCTCGTTCAAATGGGTTGTGATAATTTTGAATATAAAGGGGAAAAAATGCGATTCACAATTTTATTAAGCAAGTTGTGAACGGATTTTTTTTGGGGGTAAAATAAATCTGTTAAAGTTGGCACTTCGACATTTGATTTGTCCCAGAGACGTTTCATCCTGAGACGTTTCACCCACGAGGCGTTTCGTCCTGTGTCATAATTTTCACGTTTCACTGAAAAAACAAACATTCAAACCCCACTTCATTTATGACCCAACACCCCTATGGTGAATAACAAATGTATTTGCGAAATTTTGCGTGGTCCACCAGGCATTTGGGTGGGGGTTGAATTACCACAAACAACCTCTCTCGGGAAAATTTTTTTTAAAAAAATGGCATGAGAAACAGACAATCAACTTTGTTTGGCCTAAAGTAATTTGTATATTTTTTATGCTTACCAGTGACCCTGACAGGAATGGCCCTCCCGTGAGTGAGCACTCATACCTCCCTGCTGCTTTATAACATTTGGCAGGCACAAAACTAGAAAGAATGATGCTTGGTGCCAATTTTGGTGTCTTCCTGGTTACGGCACATGCACAGTAATAAACTATGGAGGACCAGATGGGACTTTGATTTTTTGGATTTCTATGCAAATTTGGGGGGTTCAAAATTTGTGTTTGGCCCTGGATATTTATGAGTTTGCACCAGCTAAGTCTGGGGCATTGGTAAGTATAAAAAATATACAAATTTTTTTAAATTTTACATTTTCCACCACTGGAAGTTTGGTCATTATTTGTGTGATAACATCTCAATATCAGAAAAATTCATCTCACTGGACAACAGAGTTACGAATAGTTACATGACTTCATTCCTCTGTACTCCTTCTTCAATGCCTAATCCTTCTTTAACTCCTTGCATGCTGCTTACGGATATTTCTGCCCAGGACAGGATTTCTCTTGTCACTGACATGAGGATAATTTTGACACATTTAATCACATTTTACACCTGTAAACCGAATATATTTTTTTCATCAATGATTAATTGAATTAAATTCAGATGAATTTTTCATCAAATCTAGTCATGGCTGCTTCCCAGCAGCTAGGACTAGATTTGATGAAAAGTAATTTGAAAATACTCAATGGGCAAAGAGTTAAAAAACTTTGTCAAGTTAGTGCCTCAGGCCACATGGGGCCTCTTGTTTAAAATGGTCATTCAAGTTTTGTCAGTTTCAAGTTTTTGCTCCCAAAATATAGCTTATGTCTAATCATTGAATGATTTAGTCCTAATGATAATTCATAATGAGTCGTATGCAATTCATGTTTATTGTGTGAATCCATAAGGACTAGGGCTGGGTGGTTTATTGGTATTTCTGTTTGGTTCAGGGTTTTTTCAAAACCGAACCACCATCTTGACTTTCGGTTTCAACAAATTTCCCAGAATTGGTAAGTTCAGGACCTCTTCTCAGTCACATGCGTTCCACATGCCAAAGGCTAAAATGTCGGGCAAAGGTAAATGCTGTGCCATTTATGCTTACTTCAAGAGAACTGACAACAAATTCCCCCCAAAATAGTGGTAGCAAATTTCTTATATCTTAAACGATACCTACAGAACCACCACTAGAAGGAGTATGAAAAATTAAGAAGTCTTACGTAAGAATCCACACATGCGATTCAAAAAGCGTTAAGAAAATTTAATGAACTGGGCACAGCCTCAGGCTCACTAATAATCTACCAAATAGGTGTTGATCGTTAAGTAAATTTAATGAACCGGGCACAGCCTCAGGCTCACTAATATTCAACCAAATAGGTATTGAAAGTTACTTGGCAATATATGGTTTAAAGTAATATAAATTATCTTTGTCCCAAAATCATCTGCATACGACGTGTAGTAAATTAGATTGGAGGTAAACATAAAATTTATTGAGTTTTGAAACCTCAAAGTTCACTTTGGAAAAATTATAGGTAAATTATGTTAATTCGCCAACACTTCTGGCATGTTCTCTGAAAGTGTCACATGCTCAGAGATGACGCTGGATATTGGCAGTTCTGTTTTTTGTCAGCAATAAAATAGTTAAATTAAGATAGAACATACCCTGTTAAATGGATGGCAGGTAACTGTTGAAAGTTTTTTTAAACTTATTGGAAATTGTTTGTATACTGTTTGAACTTACTTTAAGGAATCACGCAGTACTGCAGGTCTGTCAAGTATAAACTGTCAAGTTAAAGCTGCATTCCCAATACGCATTTGTTATAATCAAACCGTGTTTTCCCCATGTGTATTTTGTGTACATAACAAATCCCAAGATGCAATATTCAATCTTTCAAATCCTGTTATGCAGCCGTATCCCTTCAAAAACATCAATCGCCTGTCTTGACTGAGATGAAATCAACGCAGGGTTCAGCTAAGAGGGTGAACTAAAGTTGGCAATATCTTCACCTTGGCACCGTTCATGTGATTTGTGTTCCATTTTACCTGCATCGCCAGCGGCAGAACAGGTCTAGTAACCGCTCGACTCCATCCGTCCATCAGTCCGTCTGTCCATCCGTCAGTCCATCCGAAACACTTCTTCCATCAAAGTTTTCTTGGCTTCTATGAAAGGGAATGATTTTATATTTGGTCTGCTGCTTTATAATGATGAGTTGTATCGTGTAAGCAATTTTCAGATCTGCCGTGCAGCCACTTCCTGCTTGCCGATACTTTGAAATTTTACTGTACCCACTGAACATTGAAATTTTTCGTCAAGGTTTTCTCGGCTTCTATGCAAGGGATTGATTTTATATTTGGTCTGCTGCTTCATAATGATGAGTTGTATCGTGTAAGCAATTTTCAGATCTGCCGTGCGTCTTCTTCCTGTTTGCCGATACTTTGAAATTTTACTGTACCCACTGAACATTGAAATTTTCCGTCAAGGTTTTCTCGGCTTCTATGCAAGGGATTAATTTTATATTTCATCTGGAGCCTGATAATGATCATTTGTATCGTGTATGCAATTTTCAGGTCTGACGTGCAGCCACTTCCTGTTTACCGATTCAATTACATGCAGCGACACAGGTCCAGACCCGGTATTGGTCTTGTTTTCTACTGTCATTTGAAGCAGGAACCATTAAGAAACCAGGGCAGTCTATTTTGAAGCAATGTGATAATTACCGAAATAAGCACAACAATTGCATATTATCCACCAGCGACTCCTTAAAAAAATAAGGAAATGTTGATTTTTGCTAAAATGTAGCTTTTCTTGTAAATTTTTGCATCTTGACAAGCCCCCAAATCTCACTGACAGAACAAGGCAGTTCCCACTAATGGTGGAGCCATGGTTTGAAATCCTGGGGGACCATGCTCATGAAGAGTTTGGGTGTGGTTGGGGAATCTCAGGACTGAGGGTACTGTACTTGTACTGGGGGCAGGAAATCAAAACTGAATCTATTCAAATCTGGGGATGGGAGGAGCAATATGTTAATTAGCTGAGAAAAGTGGTGAGCACTGAGTAACCTGGGTAACTCAGACCGCTGTAGTAGCCTCATGACTTGGATGACAAATACAGACGCATTTTATGTGTACATTACCCTCTAAAATGTGGATTTCTACAATATATTTTGAAAAACCAAGTTTTTGTACAAAACCAAAACCAAACCGAAATGCAAATTTCAAAACCGTGCAGGCCTAATAAGGACGTTTTTTTAACAAAGGGTCGACTAAAACGAGATGGCTGAATGGTCCTAAAGGTAGGTATAACTGGGCGTGTGGCCGTGCACATTTCAAATAACATGGTGACATAGTCAACGATCCATCATTCCCACATTATAAAGTTTGGTGAACGTCGGAATGAACGTTTCGTTGACCATATTCTGTTAAGTTGGTCGATCGTCTGCCATACCATTAAACAGTAATACACCCTGACGCCTGAAATTCAGATGAAACATAACAATGAGCAGCCAGAAGGAACTTGACCTAATCCGAGGGAGAGGGATTTTACAACTTACAAGGACTATTCTGCTGGACCCTGTAATAGCCCAAGAACATTAGGTTTCACTAGGGAAAAAAATCGGAGAAAGCTGATTTTTTCAGGGAATGTCGAGTACATGTCACTGAACGATTAGACAAAAGTCCCCTAAAATCCCAGTTGAGCTTTTTTTTCTACAGCCTTTTTTCGAAAACGCGTTTGAAAAAAATCAAAAAAAATCGCACGAACTTTGTAACCTCGAATTGATCCAACTGTATTTTTTGTTTACGCGTATTTCGAGCTACATAATGTCTAATATACATTTACCTAGAGGAAAATGTGCATTCTGTGACAATTTCTGCGAAAAATTATTGAAAATTCACAAAAAAGTATCGGATTTACGCAAAAAATGACGGATTTGCCCAAAGGGTCGTAGTACAGAACGGGATGTTAGTTGGACAGACGATAAAAAATCCACCACCATTTGAAGACTTTTATCATTGCTTACAAAATAGACATTATGGAAGACCCCCTCTGCTTCTGGCTGAGTTCCCCTTTTGGCATAAAATTCGTCAGCATGAGAACTCAACTATTTTCGGGCTTGGGACCGAACAGACACGTCTGTGTCTGGCAGCATTAGATCAATAAATAATATTTACAGAATGTACAAAAATCAATAAATAATATTTACAGAATGTACAAATCAATCAACATGGATTAAGTTACATTGACTATTATCAACGCTATATACAGAAATGACATGACCTATATACATATTATTCATCGAACTCAGAAATTTCCGACAGGACAGTGTTTCTGTAGTTGTTACAAGAATCCGAACTGCAATTACACAAACCTGAGCAAGAGAGTCTTGCCATCTTACACCCACACCTTTTTGTACAAGCACTCTTGCAACCACAACTGATCAGATTCAGTAGGTTTTCGGGAGCACATGGCTTTGTGGCTGCAGTCGGTACAAGAAGTCCATTGTCTAGCGACCACCCCCAATCCGTCGGAGGAAGCGAAGTGCCCAGCCATTGTTAGACCTGGAGATAACATCTGTAGACATGTTGTTGTGCAGCATCGCTGCTTGGTGGGAGTGAGGCTAGGTCGATGGGTTTATTCAGTTTAGATTTTGCTACATAACGCTTGTAAGTGACATATCTATATTGGTCGAGAGAGGAAACAGTTTTACTCCCGTATAAGATCAGGAGAAGTTGTTTGGCAGCGGCTACTGCACTTGGTGTACTGTCATCCGCCAAAATTGTGTTGACATACTGTTGTGAGTCGCTGGTAACATCGGAGACAATTGTACTGAATACTTTCTTCTTACCAACTCGAAAGAGTGCAGAAGTAGTGTCACAACCACTTATAGAATGTGCTACAAGGAGGTTGCTTCTATGGTCACCCATTTTGGTTGCTATTTCACTAACTGAAACTAGTAAGTTTGGGGTAATGGAATAATACATCATGTGAATATTACATCCCGGTTGAACCTGAGAGGTAAGAATGACTAACAAGTCTGTGTCTGTTCCCATAACGACAACATTGTTGTCATCTTGAGCGATGTCAAGTGCAGTTTCGGCTATCTGTACATCAGCATCAGCCTCGGCCTGCTTGGACTGAATATTGATAGCAGATAGCTCCTGCATTAGAAGATCGATCAGTTGGGTTTTGTTCTTGGCATTTGCAAGGAAATCGGATTGGGGTGTGGTGGCTGGTAACTCGGGTGAGATATTGATATCAATGGAATACCTGTATTTAGATCTATGGGCTTGTTCCATGCCCTTTGTCGACATTGTACAAGCATAACCATCAAAAACAACCACGACGTTCGCCCCAAAATGTCTCACTAGATAATTGGAATATGATGTACATATGTCCTTATATGACGACTGTTTAGGCCGTACAACTGCCCTCAATAAAAATCCACCATCTACAACAAACAGAGAATGTTCTGGGATTTTAGTTTGCTCGGAACCGTATGTTTTGAGGATCTTACCGAGCGTGCTTTTCTGTGTCTTCCTCATTCCAGCAGAATCAAACAATGCTGGTGGTTTCGGGGCGAGTTCATATTTGAGATACTCTTCCATCTCTGCTTGTGACTGAATAACACATGTGATGCAGTTGAACAGAATTGTGGGGTCAATCACTACCTTACTTCCACGGACTTTGATGCTATTTGCCATCGATGCGAAAGACTTCACAGTGTCAACACGTCGTAGTTTGATGCTGTTGAACGTTTTGCTTACAACATTCGATACGCAACATTCACCAATTTTGCGAACTTGGTCACTGTTCACAGTTTTGTCGGCCACAAGCCCGGTCGCTATAGAGACTAATTGTAGTGGATCTCTATTCTGAAAGGGGGAATGCACTCTGAGCCAGTTCAATAATTTGGTGATATCATTGGCATCAGTCAATTGTGAACTTTGACGGAGATCCCGATGTTGTTCGCCATGACCAGTGTGCACATGAACAAAATTTTCGAGAGCATTACATATCGGAAGGCAAAGAGGTAGTCCATGTACCCATTTCACAACAGTGCTATCGGTTATTCCCCTGCCATGTGTGAGACCACCAGGGAACTTGAACATTCTCATTAAACACTGCTCTATGGTCTGATCAGAATATATCCCGTCCCAGAATTTATCTGAGCGCCTTATGGTAAAGTAACCTTTCTCAGTGAACAATTTCAAATCATCCTGTTGCATTATTTCTGTTAGCTCATTCATCTGCTGCAAATAGAGATGAGAACTTTTTGCATATGCAAAATGACCACCTGCGTGAAATACTGGAATCATATTGCAAACACAATATGTGTGGAGTTCCCAGTCGCCTGTGCGCTCTGCTCTCAAGAACAACTGGAGAAGACCTATTTGCTCGTAGTATTGTACCCAAAGCTTTCCTGTGCGTCCTACGGATGCATTCTGGAGCAGTTCGTGTAATTTTGACAGTAGAAGGTTGACACTTTCTTGATTGACAGCGTCAGCTGTTGTACAGTCACCTCTGGCAAGTCCACAGAATATTTCATTGACTTCTGTGCAGTCTATGTTATCTAGTGTTCGGCTTTCTTCAAACACAAGTTTTGTAATCGCAATTTGTGTTAGCATATGGGCACGAACTGCTCTTGAATATGCATGACCACTGATCAAATGATGGATTGACCCACCAGCATAAACAGTCCCCCAAAGTTCATCCAAGCCGCTACCAGCCATGATCGAACCAATTGCCCCTAAATATGACATAATCATATGGAAGCCGCCGAGTCTAACGAAAACTTTTGTCAACTTATCTGACGAAGACACAATCTCCACTGCTTTGATATATACACATCAAGGGCGTGCACACATTACATGCCAATGCATCTTGAGTGTAGGCGAACATCACATTATGTGATTTAATCGAACATGGAAATTGAAACAATGATGCTATAATACGGTATTTGAATGAGAAAAGTCGATGCCGTTTGAATTTGAGTTTAGGGGGTATGGTTAATATTTCACACATTTCACCAGTTCATTATGGAATAAGTGACTATTGTTATATATCATTATAAAGCCACTGCTTTTCTGCAATTTTTGATATATAATTTAACTCCCAAAGTAGTCGTAGATTTGATTTAATGGACGTTGTGTACCGTTGTGTGTATGAAAACAATAAATTTTTTTTCGTAATTTTGTACATTTTCGTGAATATTTCACCATTGAGTGTGAGGATTGGTACAAAGTTGGCATTTTCTGTTGGGGATATGTATTCTCAATATAATTCAGCATGATATTTATGATTCTCACCCTACTAAGGCGAATAAGAATGAGAAATATGGAGCTGGGTCGAATTTTTTTTTTAAATTTTTTTTTCATCAAAAAAACGCTATAACTAAAAAAGCTCAACTCGGATTCGCGGGGACTTTTCACACTTTATCCGCAATGTGTGTCCCGGAAACATATAAAAAAATCAGCTTTCTCCGATTTTTTTCCTTACTTTCTCATTTTTATGTCTAATGTGCCTGGACTATAAGGGCACTAAGGATGTAAAAAGTCACACCCCCCCCCCCCCCTCCCCTTCCACACACACACTCACAATAATTTATCAATGGTGGGAAACGTTGTGATTTTCGGATTTCCAACACAAAAGAGTGACCCAAGGGAGCTAACTCTAGTTTTGTGAAGCAAAATAATGAAATTTCATCAAACGCAGCAAGTTTCATTTCATGTTGTTCAAAATAAAAGATTTATGAGCAAAGAATGGTTATTGGAAACAATGTTGTTTAAAATACGGACATGTTGTTGACATGGCGAGAGCAGTAATACTTGAAAATAACTTCCATATTTTCCACAAAAAAAAATCATTAAATTGGGAGGTAATTACCGCAAACATTTCCGAATCGGACTTAGAAAAATGACAATTTATTTGAGGGGAGGGGGGGAGCCTGAGGCCGCCCTCCTTTACCTCCATATGGTCTACCACTGTTGATTATACATCCAGAAAAGTTCCCATCATGTATATAAAGCGTGACAACGTTCTGGCAAGGCAGTGGTGTCGTTATACATGGGGAGGGGGGGGGGGGGGTAAAAAAAAGTCTAAAGAGTCGACTTTCAAATTTAAAGTCGATCAATCGGCACGACCGACGATTAGCCGACTTTTTGCATATTCACGGCAAGCCTAATTACTACACCACAGTATGGTTAGTGGTGGAGAAACCCTGATTTCCAATTAAGCCTTGTCTGGAAACCTCTGTCAAAATACTTTGACTATTGTAGATAGGACTTTCCCCTGTATATTAAGGTATATTGTGTATAATAGTTGCTTGCACACCTTCAAGTTCATACTTAAGTGTCATATGTTAAAGGTCACGCACGAATCATGCCTCTGCTATAATGCAGACACACTTGGGCTACAATCTTCAAACTTCAGACTATTATGAAGGATAATGGGTGGATGTGTCATGCACCACAGTTGGGTCTGTAGCTTTAACTAGGGTCCATAACTTCAAGGTAAAGTTCAAGTTTCAAAGTAACTCTTAAAATATTTGATATTCGTGTTTCCACTATAACTCACAAATGAATCAAATTACAATTATCAACCTTCATACAAACCTTCATGCAGATGTTAAGAACAGTCAAAAGGTTTGTAGCATATAATAGTTGGTTGCATATCTTCAATATATAGAAATGGGTCTGGTCAGTGCAAGCATCCATGCGTGCATCTGCATATTTTGTAAACATAACTTGGGCGGATGTAATCAGATTTTCACAAAACCTGCTGCAGGCATATATTGTGAGATGATCTAAGTCAAGTTTGATATTGTGTTTTTCTGATAATGACTTTGTGAACATGTTAATTTTAAAAAGTATAAGCTGATTTTCATGAAAGTTGCTATGTGAGATGTTCTATTTTTCTGGTCATGAACATTCTCTCTTCGAGGTTGTGGAATTTTGCCATCTCATGGCATATGCTTGTTGATATGCAAGCATCCATGTGTGCATCTGCATATTTTGTGAACATAACTTGGGCGGATGTAATCAGATTTTCATAAAACCTGCTGTAGGCATATATTGTAAGAAGATCTTAGCCAAGTTTGATATGCTCCAGATTTGCTCAGTTTTTGTTGGCGTACATTGTGAGAAGATCTTAGTTAAGTTTGATATGCACCAAATTTGCTCAGCTTTTGTTGGAGTTATGTCAGTTTTTGTTTGAAATTTGGTGTTTGTGTGCGAATGTAATACCTTGAATACATGTAATCGACTTTTCATGAAACTTGCCACAGGCATACATTGTGAGGGGATCTCAAATAAGTTTTATATTCACCAGATTTCCTTGGCTTTCATTAGAGTTATGCCCCTTTTGGTTGAAAACTTTGTGTTTTTATACTAAAACCAATGGCCCAGACTTACCTGGTGCAACCTCAATATTATTAAGGGCCAAACACAAATTTTGAACCTCCCCAATCCCCAACATTTGCATACAATACCAAAAATTAAAAGTCCTATCTGGCACTCCATACTTTTAGTACTTGCGCATGTGCAGTACCCAGGAAGAGACCGGAATTGGCGCCAACATCATTCTTCTGTTTGGCCCAAAGTCAGTAACAACTGAACAGACATCTGTGCTTTAAATTCTCATTTTTGAAGATGCCAGACACAAATCAATGATGGTTTTCATGGAATCAACAGTGTAACAGGATGCTGGAAGTGAATAACAGTGGTTTCAGATGTTCAGGGCTGTAACTTTATAATTTTTATGTAAAATTATTCATGTTCCCCAATTCCGGGATATGCTTCTGAACGTCGTCATTATAATATGACTCCACTTTTATTTTGTTACTATATTTATTTATTTATTGATGTTTAAGGTCACATATTTATGCACAATGGCTAATCATGACCGTGACAGTTTTACGGGTGGAGGAAGCCGGAGTACCCGGAGAGAACCACCGAGCAACGACGAGCAGCTGCCAGCTCCCCAACATCGTAACTCTGCACTGCAGCACAGGCAGGGTTAGATTGGTTGAAGACATGCGTACCATCGACGTGCAGTACGCCTTAGTACACGGCGTCATCGTGCCCCCACACAGGCAATGGAGATGAAGTGTCTTGCCCAAGGACACAACGCAGTTGTTGCAGGTGGGATTCGAACCGAGGACGTCTTGGCCTGCAGCCTGCACCTCCACCCACTGAGCCACCGCACTCCCATTTTGTTACTATTACTTCCCTTCCCTCTCCTGAACCTCCTGTTATACTCCCAAGCTCTTTCGTTTTTTTATTGAAGGCTTTTTATTAAATTTGTGGGAGTTTAACTTGTAAACAGAATAGGTATTCTGTTTATCCCCTATGTTTACGTCCTGTCTATTTCGGTTCAGGACGTTTTTGTACTCTTGCATCTTCTACCAGATGCATTGTTTTTTCTTCATATGAAGATCTAGCTTTGCATTAGGTGGTTGTTGATTGGTTACTGACTCTAGGCCCTTATTGTGCCTGTTGTTGGTTAGTTTCCGGGTTTTTCCTCTTGACGTTGTCTGTTCAATAATGTTTTGGATTCGTATTAATTCAATGTTTAGTTTAAAAACAATTACTGTTTTTCTCTTAGGATACATATTATATCCTATTCCAGTAGTTTAGCTTTACTTAGTTAGTGGTTGTCCACATTTAGGCTCTATTGGGATGCCCTTGGGCACATGAGATTCCCATGGGGCACTTAGGCGTCATTCAAAAATTTTCGAAAATATTTTTATCCCCGCATTTTAAAAAATGCGGGGATATTGTCATGATCTCCGTCCATACATCCGTATGGCTGTACGTCCGTACTTCCGTACGTCCGGTTTTGTAATTCGAAACGCTGTAACTTTCTACAGTTGTTCGATAGGGTCTGTGCAACCCAAAAATACAACTTTTAAATTTTTGTGCCACCAGGTGGCTTCTGTGGAGCCACTTAAAAAATGCATTATTTTTTTCACTTTTTTGCTGAATAGTCCCAACCTATGTAATTCGGAGTTCTAAAATTACACTAGGGTGTTGCTAAATGATCTGTAGATATGTAGGAAGGTTTCGGATTTTTTGGGTGCCACGTGGCTGTGCCACCTTAGCCACTTTTGTGTTTTCTTAGACCGTTTCCGGCAAAAGGCTCGTAGGATATGTAATTCGAAATGCTAAATCCATGCTCAGATGTTGCAGTAGGGTCTATAGATGCACACGAAGGTTTCAGATTTTTCGGGTGCCACGTGGCTGTGCCACCGTAGCCACTTTTGTGTTTTCTTGAACCGTTTCCGGCGAAAGGCTCGTAGGGTATGTAATTCGAAATGCTAAAACCATGCTCATATGTTGCAGTAGGGTCTATAGATGCACACGAAGGTTTCAGATTTTTCGGGTGCCACGTGGCTGTGCCACCATAGCCACTTTCGTGTTTTCTTAGATAGTTTCCGGCAAAAGGCTCGTAGGATATGTAATTCGAAATGCTAAATCCATGCTCAGATGTTGCAGTAGGGGCTATAGATGCGCAGGAAGGTTTTGGATTTTTCGGGTGCCACGTGGCTGTGCCACCGTAGCCACTTTTGTGTTTTCTTGAACCGTTTCCGGTGAAAGGCTCGTAGGGTATGTAATTTGAAATACTAAAACCATGCTCATATGTTGCAGTAGGGTCTATAGATGCACACAAAGGTTTCGGATTTTTTGGGTGCCACATGGCTGTGCCACCGTAGCCACTTTCGTGTTTTCTTAGATCCTTTCCAGCGAAAGGCTCGTAGGGAATGTAATTCGAAATGGTCATATGTTGCAGTAGGGACTATAGATGTGCACAAAGGTTTCGGATTTTTCGGGTGCCACGTGGCTGTGCCACTTTAGCCACTTTTATGTTTTCTTAGGTCGTTTCCGCCGAAAGTCTCGTAGGGTATGTAATTCGAAATGCTAAAACTATTCTCAGATGTTGCAGTATGGTCTATAGATGCGTACGAAGGTTTTGGATTTTTTGGGTGCCACGTGGCTGTGCCACCGTTGCCACTTTCGTGTTTTCTTAGACCGTTTCCGGCGAAAGGCTCCTAGAGTATGTAATTCGAAACGCTAAAACCATGCTGTGATGTTGCAGTAGAGTCTGTAAATGTGCAGGAAGGTTTCAGATTTTTTGGGTGCTTCGTGGCTGTGTCACCGTTGCCACTTTTGTGTTTTCTTAGACCGTTTTTGGCGAAAGGCTCCTAGCGTATGTAATTCGAAAGGCTAAACACATGCTCAAATGTTGCAGTAGGGTCTGTAGATGCGTACAAAGGTTTCAGATTTTTCAGGTGCCACGTGGCAGTGCCACCGTTTTGTTTTCGTGTTTTCTTAGATCGTTTCCGGCAAAAAGCTCCTAGAGTATGTAATTTGAAATGCTAAAACTATGTTCAAATGTTGCAGTAGGGTCTGTAGATGTGCACAAAGGTTTCGGGTTTTTGGGGTGCCACGTGGCTGTGCCACAGTTGCCACTTTCCTGTTTTCTTAGACTGTTTCCGACAAAAGGCTCCCAGGGTACATGTATGTAATTCAAAACGCTAAAACCATGCTGAAATGTTGCAGTGGAGTCTGTAGGTGCACACGAATCTGTGTCACCTGTGCCACTCAATATGATTTTAGTGTGTCATATAATACATTTCATCTTTGTATCAAGCATTCATACAAAGTCAAGGATGCAAATGCGGGGATACTCTATAGTGTGCTTTGCACACAAGTGACACCATCTAGTTTTAAAATTTGATTAGAAAATTTTTCTTTTGTCTATCATATGTATCCTTGTGATGTTTATTTTTGGGAGTGCAGCAGACTTATGTTTTTGGCTTCATTATTATTGTTGCCATTATAATAATTGGTACTTAGTGTAAGTCCAAGAAGCCTCAGAATAAAGGCTTGTTGTTTGCTGATAGTCGCGGCACTCCTTCAATACTTGTACTATGGGATGCGAACGTTGGAACGAGTGTCGACCTATGTGGTGAGCGGTGAAGTTCCGATGGGAGCCTTCACCGCTGGCTAATACTAGTCTTTCAGTCTCTTTTTCAATGGAACAAGAACATGGTGATGGTACTTTGACACCTGTCTGTTACGTACTGCTGTCGTCACACTCTGATGAGCCCCACTCTGTTGAGTAAAATAGAGCTAGCTGCCAAGGTGCTCATGATTTTAATGCACAGGATTAAAGCCAGAGTAACTTAATTTTCTGCATGTAGCTAGCTCTACCGGTGCAGTGGTGGTCCCTTTTTAGGGAGCCGAGACACTGGGTAGGACCGTTGCGGGTAGAGCGAGCACCTTATAATGTAAAGCTTATCCAGCAACGATAGCAATAAGGAGAAGAAGCCTTGAAGTTTCTCTACGGGATGCTCGGCGAGATCTAGGGTCAGATTGTGAGTTGGAGAACCCTCTCTGTCCCGTTAGAAGTTGGGGTCGACTGTGTCCGTTGCGAGAAACTATAATGAGCCGGAACACGCGTCGGAATGTTCCTTCCACAATGAAGTCGGTTGTGGTTATGACTTCTTCTTCGTACATGGAAGCGCACGCAAAGGGGATTAGCCTACTGGGTAGGACCGTTGAGGGTAGAGTGAGCACCGTATAATGTAAAGCTTACCCAGCAATGATGGCAATAAGGAGAAGAAGCCTTGAAGTTTCTCGACGGGACACTCGGCGAGATCTGGGGTCAGATTGTGAGTTGGAGAACCCTCTCTGTCCTGTTAGAAGTTGGGGTCGACTGTGTCTGTTGTGAGAAACTATAATGCGTCGGAACACACGGAATGTTCCTTCCACAATGCAGTCGGTTGTGGTTATGGCTTCTTCTTCGTACATGGAAGCGCACATAAAGGGGATTAGCCTACAAGTTTCTCAACGGGATACTCGACGAGATCTGGGGCCAGATCGTAAGTTGGAGAATGTTCTCCATATCGTTAGCAGTTGGGGTCGACTGTTTGTCCATTGTGAGAAACTTTAATGAGTCGGAGCAATGCTCCTTCCACACTTCAGCCGGGATCGGATGTTGTTACGGCTTCCTCTACTTCCATGAAAAAGCATGCTAAGGGGTAGAAGCCTACAAGTTTCTAAACGGAATGCTCGGTGACGTCTGGAGCCAGGCTGTGAGCTGGAGATCCCTCTGTGTTCCTTCAGCAATCTGGGCCAGCAGATTTCACTTCGAGAAGCTTTAGTGAGTTGGGATGCCCGTTCACACTTGCGGTTCGGGACGCTCCTTCCACACTGCAGCCGGGGCCGGTTGCAGCTATAGCTTCTTCCTCTGCTTCATCAATGAAACACATTAGACTGCAGACTAGCTATCTGACTTCGCATGTTCATGCTGTTCCACGGAGATGTTCCCAGTCTTCACCACCAAAGTCGGATTAACCTGTAGCTAGTCATTCGAGGCATTTTTATACGGGACATGAATCGAAGATCTGGGGTCAGATCTTCGTCCCGTGAACAGCATATGATGAAGAAGTGGATAATCGCTGCTCTGCAAGCTTCATTCATGGACCTGCTGCTGCAGATTGCACAGCGTATCGCAGCATCCCAGTAGTCGCTGTTTCTGCTGTCAACTGTCTCCGG